>NW_026846588.1:128539681-129194760 GCF_025583915.1 Anolis sagrei ordinatus | reverse complement strand
GCTCTCTCCAGATTTGAACCAACAACCTGTTGGTCTTCAGTCCTGCCAGCACAGGGGTTTAACCCACTGCGCCACCAGGGGCTCAAGACTTGTTTTCAGGGACAACAACAAGCAAAGAGAGGAACTGTACCTCTCAGCTGAGGAGGTAAAGACCAGTACTCTCAGGAAAGAAACACTGGTAGGTAGAAGTTTGCTTCTTTTTGGCCAGGTAGGAAAGTAAACAACAGACAAATGGGGTTTAAGAGCTATTCTAGGGGGTTACAACATTAACTTTAAGAAAAAGCTGTAAGAAATGCATCATCCAGGTCTAGGTCCTAAAAACACAATAAAAAGATAAAATGCCAAAAAAGAAAAAGAAACTCTTTATTTTCTGCAAATGGAAACTATCAAACATGTTCCAGAGAACCAGAAATGTCTGGAAATGTATTCAATCGTATTTGTAATAGCTAAACACAGTCCAGGAAAGAGATGAATCCTTGACTTAAAATATCTCTGTGGGTTTGTGAAATATCACAAATTTGAATTGGTAGGTCTGCAGATGTCATAAGAGATCCTAGAAGCCTACTTGCATGTTCCAGTGGGTTCAGTTCGCTGAAACTATCTGAGGTTTGATTCCAACAGTCAACATTTCCAGTTCAAAGCTTGGTGTTATCTCCCAGAAATTCACTAAACTGTTGATTTTGTGAATAGCACTTCAGAGTCAACCAGAGCTTTATTCATTTCCATACCTAGATGAGATTTCTAACAGTTCTGAATTGTTTAGGGAGCCATGGATTTTCAATAAATTTTAAGAAGAGTCACAGGTGTTGACTCATTTAGGGGCAGAGGTAAACACAGTAAAAAGATTCATGTATTTTTCAGAAGAAAGAACAGAAAAGAAATAAAGATTGCAGTGACAGCATTGCTCCAGGAAGGGGCAGCAAATTTTATGTATCTAGAGATTTAAAAATCAACAATTCAGAGTACAGTGGGCTCAGTATGCTAGAAGAGCTTTGTAAATATTCTCAAGATCAAATGAGAGACAGGTTTAAAAGAAGTGCTGTTATTTTCTGAATTTGCCAAACACAGTAAAGAAGAATTTGAGCACAAACTAAATTCATAAGGACAATATAGAGGTCCATTTGGCGTGTTGTGGTCTCACGAAACATGGGCAGAGGAGGAAAAGAAATTAAATATAAGTGTATTGGGAGTGCGGGGACAGAGACTAGCTTTTGCACTGAATTTGGAGCATCACAATGTTCTCTGCTCAAGAGTGCTGTTGTCTCAACTATAAATCTCATGATTCAATAGTATGGAGCCACCCCATATAAAGTGGTGCCAAACCGCATTAATTCTACAATGCAGATACACCCTCAGAGGAAAACTCAAAGTACAGTACAAGAATGAACAAGCATTTCTTTTTGTATTTCCTTTCAACTTTTCTGCTAAAAATCCAATGCATGTACAGAAAACTAGATTCAGTTGCAATGAGCCTAGTACAACATCACAGGCAACTAATTAAGTTTGTCTGAAATGAGAAGTGCTGCGAAGGAATTAGTAAATGTGAAAACAGTCATCTTTTAGCAACTGGAACCTTTTTAAAATGCAATGATTTTGAGTAATTTAATTAGTTAAATTAATTATATTAACCACCCACTTATGGCAACATTAAATGTTAATTAAAAGTAAAGGAGATTGCAACTGAATGGCATCGCTTTTAAGTGGCGATGTAGGATTAGGTTCATTAAGGTTAACATGAAATGTCAGGAAGAATGAAATAATTCCAGAATGCAGGAAACGGTAATTAGTACTATTCTAAATTTTAAAAAATCAGGTAGTCTTCATATAAAACCCAGGCATTGGCTTCATTATCAACCAACCCTAATTTCTGCATGTTTGAGAAAGAAACAATGTCTCAGTTGGTGATCTATTTTTGTTCGTAATTCTTGGACATCAAGAACAGGGAACCAACCACTAGAATTGACTACTTTTTTTCCAAACTCCGTATATCACCTAGAGCAGTGGTTCCCATCCTTTGGTCCTACTACAAGTGTTTTGGACTTCAGATCCCACAATTTCTAAGAGCTGGTAAGCTGGCTGAGATTTCTGGGATTTGAAGTGTAAAACACCTGGAACACCAAAGGTTGGGAACCATTGATCTAGAGAAAAGATGCATTATCATTATTGTGAAAAGAACCATGAGAGTGAGCATTAGGAAGAGCTTCCTGACCATAAGAGCTATTCAACAGTGGAACTCACTGCCTCGGAGTGTAGTGGAGGCTTTTAAACAATGGCTGAATGGCCATCTGTCATGGGTACTTTGTGCTTTTCCTGCATGGCAGAGAGTCGGAGTGGATGGTCCATGTGGTCTCTTCCAACTCTGATTATTTGAGTGTATGTACAAAGAGCAAAAAGCTTTTATCACATGGACGCTTTATTTCTTTTTACCCAAGGATGTTAATTCACAAGACATTGAGGTTAATGTGGTCCTTGTGAATAAAATATTGCATTCATTTATGTTTTGTATTGTACTAACATGCTGATGCCTCAGCATGTATGGGTGTTTTCCACAAGATGTATTGCTGTGAGCAGGATATTCAGAGTAATCTCATCATTAGGAGAAGACTGTAAGACTGGAGGGTGGAAGGAACTGTCAACATTTATTAGGCACTGTAAGGTTAAGTTGAATGGTGTATCTACACTGTAGAAATGATGCAATTTGACACCTAGTTCTATCAGCAACCACAAATTAATCAAAATAAATCAGAAAAGATGACACATCAGCAAGACAAGAAATTATCATTTTACAATCAATACAGCTTTAAGTGCAGCTCATAAACCATATACGTATGTGCAGTTATAGACAACAGCAAATAAAAAAGATGCAAAAAGTAGTCCAGTAGCATTATAAAGTGCAGCATTATTTCTTTTTTAACTGCCATGGCTCAATGCTACAGACTCATGATAGCTGTAGTCCATAAACAACATTTATGGTTTCTCTGCCAAAATGTGTTGGTGCCTCATGAAACTACATGTCCCAGGATTCCATAGCATTAATTCTACAATATAGTTGCATCCTCTGTGAAGGCAAACTGTGTTTGGAGGCACTGTCCTGTAAGCAATACTGCCAGAAAATCACAGTAATTCCTGCCCTCAAGTTGTGGTGCTTAAGGTTCCATTAGATTTGGATTGCTCCTTCAGCTAGTGAGCCGGAGTGGAAGAAATTGATACTTATAGTGAATGATCACTCCAGGATGGCTGAAGAAGCAATCCGCCCCTATTCAGAAGTTACATTATTTTTTTAAAAAAAACTATTCACTTTCTTCTGCTGTTTTAATCTAATCTAAAGCACTATAACAACAACAACAACAACAACATTCTATCCCGCCACCATCTCCTTGAAGGGACTCGGGGCAGCTTACAGACAGCACAAAGTGCCTAAAAACAAATGCAGAAATGAAGCCTAATATAAAATACTATAAAATAAAACACATACGCATATAAAAATATCAACTCAGAATCAATAAAACTGAAGTCATTAAACAGTGGCAGTAAGCTGCTGTAAACATGGCCAAGCTGTAAACAGTTGGAATGGAATAAGTGCAAGCTGCAGTAAAGGAGCGAGGGCATAAGATAAAGTGCAAAGATGTGTGACTACTGTACAGAACAACTAGGGACTAAGCATTCTCAAAAGCTTGTTTGAAACACCACATCTTCAAATCTCTATGAAAGGAGAACAATGAGGGGTCTGTCTATTCTCCCTGGGGAGGGTGTTCCAAAGCTGGGGGACCACCATTGAGAAGGCCCTCTCCTTTGTCCCCACCAATCACACTTGTGATAGTATTGAGACCAAGAGTAGAGCTTCCCTGCCAGATCTTAGAGCTCGTGCCGGTTCATAGTTGGGGATTCAGTCACAAAGATAGGCCGGACCCAAATCGTTTAGGGCTTTATAGGTGACAACCTGCATTTTGATATGGGACCGGAAACTTATCGGCAGCCAATGGAGCTACTTTAATAGGGGCATTGAGTGCTCCCTGTAGCTAGCTCAGTTACTAGCCTGGCTGCTGATCTTTGCACCAAGTGCATTTCCTGAGCCATCTTCAAAGGCAGCTCCACATAGAGTGCATTGCAATAATCCAATCTAGATGTAACTAAGGCATGGATCACCGTGACCAAGACAGGCTTTTTGAGGTATGGTCATAGCTGGTGCACAAACTAACTGTGGAAAGGCCCTCCTGACCACCCCACTAACACTTGATCTTCAAGTGTCAGTTCTGAGTCCAAGTTGCAGACCTGTGTACTCAGGGGTAATGTAACCTTGTCGAGCACAGATAACCACCCTATACTCTGATCAGTGAGCAAGGCTATATAATTAAACCAATGAAAGGGAGAGAAAAAAATCACTGGACACTTATTTGGGACTCCTTTCTTGATCAGTTGATACAAGAGAATAGCCCATTACTTGTGGATTGCTTCTTCAGTCATCATGTAAGGATAATTTGCAGTAACTATCAATCTCAGTTTGTTCTTCATCTGGTTTAGAATTCCCCTGTTGTGGATAACTTCAGTGTCTTCAAATCCAAAAAACAAAACAAAACAAAAAAATGTGTCTTCAAATCCAAAATAGCCACATTGGCTATGCTGTAAAACAGAACAAAATCTAAAATATATGACTGTCATGTATGCTGAACCCAATTTTGGGGCAGCCTTTATACCCATGGACCTGACATGCAATTTTGCATTGGGACTAGTTTAACCTGGAAATTCTAAGTTATTTGGGGTTTTAAAGCTTCATTTAGTAGCCCTTTGGTTCTGTTGGATCATCAGATTTTATTTTAAACCTTTTTTTTTATTACCATTCATTGTCAAGTCCTGATTGAATGTAATAACTGTAGCATAGTTCAATATAGTGCAGTGGTAAGCTTTAGGCATTTCTTGCTTTCTCAATCCATTTTTAATCATTTAAACCTATTATTTTGGTGTTAAGTACAAAAGCCCTTTAAACCTGGCACAGTGTTAATTACAGCTTAAAATCTTATTGTCCAAATGCGCAATCAGACTGAGTGCTAGATGAAATGAACGGCTTACCTACCCGTATGAATAGCAGGCCATAAAAATGAGGCTACATTAACCAGTGCATTTAATAAAGTCAGATATATAACATGGATGGAACAGAAGGCCGTACCTGTCGGGGCATGCATTTAATTGGAAACTGTTGTCATAAATTGTATTGAAAAGTAAACTTTTAAGTTCAAAATTGTCAAGCCAGTAGTTTCTTCAGGCTTATATGGCTTAGATTTAGTTTAATACTTGTAGATAGACTTTGCAAAGCAAAACAAGATCTGTGTAATAGAAAATTATCTTTTGATGTCTTGTCTAGAACAAGTATACCGTTATATATACTTCCTTGATTGCTTGGACATATGGGAGCAGACACCTGTGATTTGCTAAAGATGTGCTAACTATGGCCATAAATGACATCTTGAGACAAAATATGTGTGAGCCCTTATTACATGTTGAGACATATTTCATTACATTTTTTCACCATCTGGGATAATTGGATGTATGAGGTAAGAAGAGACATCACATAAATTATGTCATGCCGTAAACCAGAGCTCTCAAAACTGTGTTGTGACACGTTAGTGTGTCGGCTTCAATGTGTAGGTGTGTCGCACAAATGTAATAAGAAACCTTTGAGTCTTTGTGAAATAAGTAATAAATCATACATTTAAAAAAACATAAATGAAAGATTTTCATGAGATAAGTTGTTTGCCCATACATTTTGTTTTTTTAATTTATGTATGTGCCTATATATCTCATAGGGGGTTGTTTTAACTTCTCATTTCCTGTTGAAACTGAATTACTATAGTGCAAAATTATTCATGTCTAAAAAGTGTGCCACCAACATGAAATAGCTGGAAAGCTCTGCCACAGGCAAAATGAGCCTAAGTGCTTCAAGGGAGAAAATAAAGACATGTCAAATGTATCCTTGCATTTTATGCAATATATGTGTTGTTTCAAAGCTGCAGTGTCTTATATTGGTGAAGGATTTGTCATTCTTTCATCTGGATATGGAAAACTCAACATACTAATATCCAGAGAGTTAAAAGTGAATATCTGTAATAATGATTTCCGTGGTTTCTGTTGCAACTGTTTTCCTTCTCCAACAATTGCATAATGGCCCATGGAAGATTCTTCTAGTAACTGACCCTTTAGAAATAATAAACTGTCATGTGAATCTGAGGAGTTCTTGGCAGTTCTCGCCCATGTTGCATTGCAGAACTTCATTGCCGCCTTGGTCCAGAACATACAACATACACACTTTGTGCTGTGTATAATACTGTCATGTCATGCAAAACCAACAAACATTGCCGGAAACACCTCGTCTCTGATTTGAGACTATTGTATGTTATGAATTGCAGTGTTTTTGCTGAACGTACAAAGTTTTCTGTTGTTACAAAAACATGATAGTTTAATTACGGAAAATAAAGACTTAATGTTTTCCTACTGTCATTCCTCAGCAGATAGGTATCAAATTATTATGTTAGTATATAACTTTACTGTTACTGTCAACAGCATTGAAGATGCTCAGCATTCTGCAGTATCAAATATACATCCATGATTTAATTCTTTATGTACAAATTAACAAGCATATCCATCTCATCAGTATGCACATTTGCTTTAATAAATAGTAAAATGTATACCAAAGGATTGTTTTAAAATCAATGTCTTTAAGATATATGGTCACTAAATGTTTGATTTGTATACATCTTTTATATACCTATATACTTGGGGTCACATAAAAATTCTCAGCCAGAAAGAGGTCGCAAGTGGAAAAGGTTTCAGAAGCACTGCTCTAGATTGTTTCTAATGACTCTATGTATCCAAGCCATTTTCACCATTATAATCTCAGTTTCAAAATACTAAATTCACTCAAGGATCATTAGTTTCCAAAGTGTAGCGTAAGTGCTTGGAAATGAAATTGAAGAGCCATAATCTACAATTTGGCTTCAGCTACTTGCTCGCAATTAATTGCTCAGTGTCCAGCTTGGAATTTCAATTCCTTAACAATAGCACATGATTTGAAGTGAGGGAAAGGAAATGTGAATAGTTAGGATTTGAGAAGAGCTTCTAATTTAACAAATTGTAATTCGTTCCAAATATCTTTATGCCTGAAGCATGCACTGGGGTTTTAAAAGGGATCTGGTAGTTACATTTTAAGAAACTGATATAGCCATGCGAAACGTGTGGACCTCCAAGTATTCAATCTGAACTACCATCAGCTGGGACAGAGGGGTTTTTTACTCTGTTCACTCGGTGTCTATCTTCCTGTCATTTCTGACCCACTTAAAGTTACCAGAGGCCACCAGTGAGTACTCTTCATGCTAGTGGGCAGATTTTTTGAGATCCTGGCAACCACAGTCCTTCATGCCCTTTTTTCAAAATGGCCTTTTAGTGGCCATCATGTTGTGAAATCCTTGCCCTCAGACAAGACTCTTTCTACCTGATCTTCCACAGGAGCCTTCTTCCTAAAGTGGCTTCCTATTTGCATGTCTCCCAGGATATGGTCCTCCCTACCTGAATCCGGCTACTGAGAAAGGAGATTGTACCTCCTTGATGTCAGGACAAGTAATGTGAACAGAAAAAAATCTTTGGCAACACCAAGGCCCAGGAAGAGTAAGCATGGAAGCTTCTGCAAAAGACTGCAAAGCCACTAAATTCTTCATGTGCTATAGTAGGCCAAATAAGGGTTTACCAGTCTCTATTCTGAAACTTTGAAAATGGACCACTGACACTATTAACTTGGCCAGGCATAGGCCAGTTTCACCTCACACAAGGAGCCACTCAGCACATGTTTCTATGGCCTTGATGGCTTTCCTTTACATGTGTCATTCCATAAGATTTGCAGAACAGCTACATGAGCCGATCCATCTCCCTTTATCAGACATTTGTACACTAAATCAGCCAACATAGCCTAGCCATGCTGAATACCTCTCTAGGAATCCAGATCCTATAGTATCATTTGGTGGAAATTGACTATAGAGTCATGCTGGAGAAGCTAGATATTCCTAGAGAGATGTTGTTTCAGATAAACAAAATAGCAATCTTATTAACTGCGTTTTTCATTTTTATGGAGTCCTATGTTCCTAACACAAGCTAGTTATACTCTCTGTTGTCAGGTGAAGAGAGATCATTAAGTCTACAGCTGATTTTTTTTCTGGATAGCAGATACTTACTGTAATTTAGTTACAGTTTTTCCATATATTTGCCATCTTACTGTTAGTGTGCATTGATGTCTTCTTATGACACACCTGCTGATACAGTGTTGTAAAAGCTTTACTTAAGGCTATATGCAATGTGAACATGCCAGTGTTTAAAAACAGTGTTAAATCACTTACTGCCATAACATTTGTTTCTTTAAGAAAAGGTTAATAAAAATTAGATATGAAATCTGCACCTTTGAGACTAATAAGGACTTTTGCAGTTCTTTATGCAAGCTTATATTTTGATACTGATGTGATATCTTTTAAAGGGTCTGATTAAAAGCATTTCAGAAGTCTCACTGACTTTAGTGCGACAAACTTCCAGGTAGGTAGTTATAGAATGGTAGCTTGGATGCTTTAAATCAGGGGTCCTCAAACTTTTTAAACAGAGGGCCAGGTCACAGTCCCTCAAACTGTTGGAGGGTCATGTTATAATTTGAAAAAAATGAATGAATTCCTATGCACAATGCACATATCTTATTTGTAGTGCAAAAACCACTTTAAAACAATACAATAATTAAAATGAAGAACAATTTTAACAAATATGACTTATAGTATTTCAATGGGAAGTGTGGGACCTGCTTTTGGCTGATGAGATAGGATTGTTGTTGTTGTTGTTGTTGTTTGCTTTCAAGTCATTTCAGACTTAGGTTGACCCTGAGCGAGGGGCGGGTAAATGACCTTGGAAGGCCGCCGCATTTGGCCCCCGGGCCTTAGTTTGAGGACCCCTGCTTTAAATGAAGGAGATGAGCGTCCTAATGAGACAGGGTTTTGAGTATGAGGAGGAGAAAACTGCATTCATAGATTTTCCAGCTTTACCTGTGTAATCAAAACAAGAAGTGAACTGTTTTTTTTTCTTTCCCAATATTTACAGGTATGGGTTGAAACCAAATGACCAAATCTTGGCAGAGGAAAAGCACAAAGAGCTGTAAGTTATTTAACATGTTATTTTTTTCAAATTGTAGTTTTGTAATGTATAGTATGTGATACTAACTTTGACTTTGCTAGGACAATTTTAAAAATTAAGAATGTTTTTTTTTTATTTGAAGGCTTTTGTAGGTTTGACACACCTCCTTAGCCTGTCTTTTGGGAAGTAGATGAATAGTTACAAAAGACGATGCACCTGAAATATGCCTAAAAAATATAGCTAGATATTGTTTAATCTACATATCCGTAATTAAATGTGTATCAGTCAAGAAGACTAATTACTTCACTAATAGTATGGTTGGCCAAACAACCCCATCTTGATGCTTTGGAAAACGAATAGCCTAGCATCAGTTAATTAAAAGTCAGGCTTAGTTAATTATATACGGCATGATAAAGAAAGTCTAGGTGAGTGTCTCTTGGAAAATCTTCTTGAACTTGTGTTTCAGGCTTAATTATCACTTTGGCATGGATTCAGCTATCTTTGAAAAGCAGTGCACTTGTAGGATACTCTATGCCCAAATGATGCTAGGAAGCTGTTATACCAAATAGTGCTGTTCCAGCGGGAGAAAAATGTCTTTTACAGGTTACAGGATACAAATATGTTGGAACAGATGACAAAAGCATAGTTGTGGGATATTTTAGCCAATTAAAACTACATTACATCCCCTGGCAAATGATATATACCAGTATGTGTACCCTGTAGTTGGAACTGAATGGGTCTGCTTTGTGAGAAAATAAAAGGGTTAGGAAGGACATTGGCATCAGCCATGGATCGTGGGTAAGTGGAACCACAGGTACTATTCCTGCGGATACAACAGATTGGACTTTGTTTTAAAGTTAAGATGGAAAATTAATAGTTCGGAGTAATTTTTACACTTCCAATGGGTGTGGTACTAATTTTTGCATTTATAGATATCTTCAAGTCATGTAAATGTACTACATGTATCTCCATATGTTATTCTGTAGGTACATAAATTGACCTATTAACATCTATGCTGACATGCACATTTAGAGCAGGCATAACTGTTTCATCAGATTTAAAAACTGTGTGTGAACTATAAAAAGTCAAGGCTATAGTTACTGGACAACTTTGCATTTATGCAAATGAAGGAAAATAGTTTTGTTTTTCTTCAGATACTGCTTTTTATTATTCACATTTTGTGTCTATGTGTGAGACTTTTAAATTTCCCTCTCTGTTCGTCAGTTTGGTACCAATTTGGCAAATTTGATACAATAGCTGTGCATCAGGATATTTACAGAAGGACCAATAAGTGCTTTTTCCAGATTTCCATACAGAACATTCTGTGAAAATGCATGCAAGCCTGTATAGTATTTGCATAAATGCTACCTTGAATGTGTGAAACCCTTGGGTTTGTTGGCTTCTTTTGGACACATAAAGAAAAGATTTTATGTTTCAAAATTAATGTAAAATAGATACTTTATTTCTGAAATAAAAGTAAGAACTTCAGTGAAGGTAATATATAAGTCCTGTCCCTCCCCCCTTATTTCTCCTTCATCTTGTTAAATAGAAATTTTGGGGGGGAAGACGGAGCAAAAGAATCTTTTAAACTTTCATTAGGAAAGGGGATTTCATTAGCTACACTGTATCTGCTACAACATTTTGAAAACGTGCTCCTGGCCTATTGTTTATTGCACAGTTGCTAACACTTAATCCTATCATATCTTTGACCTTTCAAAATAGATGTTGAAATGTTGTGTGAGAATGTGCTACACTTATACTGTTTTTGCTTTAGCGCAGGGGTTCTCAAACTTTTAAAGCTGCAGAGCTCTTTTTGAAGGAAAAGTTTATCTCAGAGCCCCGAGAAACTTTTGGACGTAAAGTGCTGCACTGCATTTTAAAATTTGACAGATGGACCAGGCCAGTGGCAAATGAATGGAGAATATTTATGCAAACTAATTTTAAAAAATGAACAAATTCCTGTGCACACTGCACAATACAATATTTAAAATTTTACCTATAAGCTTGATAGTATTTCAATGCAAGACCCCAGGGGTCATCCAATTTAACCCCCTTCTGTCATGCAGGAAAAGCACAGTTAAAGCACCCCCAACAGATGGTCATCCAGCCTTTATAATAATAACAACAACAACAATAACAAGAATCACCACCACCACCACCCCTGGGGCCATCCAGTCCAATTCCCTTCTGCCATGCAGTAAAAGCACAGTCAAAGCACCCCCAACAAATGGCCATCCAGCCTTTGTAATAATAATTATAACAACAACAACAATAAGCATTTTCCTTCCTTCTCACCCTCTATTCTTTCTTCCCTCGCTTCCTCCTTCCAGACTAGAGGAAAGAAGCAGGGAATGAGAAGGAAGAAAGGAAGAAAGAAAGGTAGGAAGTGGGCCAGCCCTGTAGCATTATGGCAACACCAAGGAGGAGGAGGCCGAGACATGCCTGGACCTGGCTGCTGGGAGCGCCTTGCAAAGCCCGGGCTGGATCGCAAAGCCTCACTCCTCCTTGTTCTCCTCCTCATTCTCCTCCTGGGAGTGGAAGCATCTTCCTTGCTTCCAGAAGAAGGTAGAGAGGGAAGAATGAAGGAAAAATTGATGAAGGGATGAAAGATTGAAGGAAGGAAGGCAGGCAGGCAGGCGGGGCCTTGGGATGTGCCCCTTGGTGCCTATAACAATTGTGGTGCAGAGCCCTCCTGCCTGGCACTGGTGAGAGCAGGGCCGCCCCTTGGAACGCCACCTCTAGGTCCCGCTGCATGCTGAACCTTGGGGAGCGGCTTGACCCCAAGGAAGGAAGAGGAGAAGGGGGAAGCAGTATGGCAGTAGTGGTGCTGCATGCCCTTGGAGCAGGAAGAAAAGAAGGAGGAAAGAGGAGGAGAAGGGCAGTGTGGAGGGCAGCAGGGATGGCCATGCAGGTGGCGAGGAAGCCCTGTAGGCTGCCAGCAAGGGGAAGACCCAAAGGCCATGGTGGCAGAGAGGCCCAATTGGCCGCAGGAGCACGGCTCCACAGGTCGCATGCTTCCTAGGCAGGGGAGAGAATGGAGGTGATTGGGCAGGGCCCCAGCGGAGCCCTTGAATGTGCTTCGTGGTACCCTAAGGACTCCACAGAGCACAGTTTGAGAAATATTTCTTTAGTGGATAGTAGAAATTCACGATGCATCCTTGATCTATTTCTACTTAGTACTGTTTTGTTAGGATACCGAACCATGGAAGAGCACCAGATAACAGGACACCTCTGAATAGCAGGCACGGGAGTCCGTAATAATTTAAAATAGTTTTTCAATATTTAGCATTGAGGTTTTGCTGTCTTGGTAATTCAAAAAAAAAAAAAAGTAAAATCCAGAGGGTTCTTTAAAAGCTTTCCTCAAATATTTGTACTCAGTATACTTTCTGTATCTTGCAGTTCACATATACAGACTTCATGCTGTTCCCATGTTATGGAACTTTCTGTCAGACATAAGTAACACTTGCAAAGCTTACTCTCTATATACATGTTTATATGTGCTGGCATCCATTGATGCCATGCAAATATTCAACACAAACTAGAATGTGCCCATGATTTGGTTTGCAATCTTGAATGTTTGTGTGACATTTCAGCAATCTGTCTGGAATGTAAGATGCGAAGACAACACAAGGCAGTCAAGGCAAAAAAATTGCTTAGATTTCTTTGATTTGTGTGTGTGTGTGTGTGTCAGGAGTGATTTGAGAAGTTGCTTCTGGTGTGTGAGAATTGGCTGTCTGCAAGGTCGTTGCCCAGGGAATGTACAGATGTTTTGATGTTTTACCATCCCGTGGGAGGTTTTTCTCATGTCCCTGCATGGGGAGCTGGAGCTGACAGAGGGAGCTCTCTCCCGGGATTCGAGCGTCTAATCTGTCAGTCATCAGTCCTGCCGGCACAAGGGTTTAACCCATTGCACCACTGGGGGCTTTGAATAATACCACCCAGCACACAATTTGAAAAGGAAAACAAAAAATTACAGAATACAGGTAATTACAGGTGTTTAAAAGAAAGGCACTTTACAGAATCATCCTGTTGGTCTAACTGCTGTATATTCTTTGTTCCATGTGTTTTCCATTCACTCAACTACTTAAGTAAAATAACTTCAATTTGTTAAAAAATCAAAAACAAACCAGGTTGAATTATCAGCCTGAATCACTCATGTTTTTTTCAGATACAGCGTTTTGAAATCAGTGAAATACAGTGCATACATGATGCCACTAGAGGTCATGATTTACATTTAAAGTATCGTTTATTTGAATATAATTTTCAACTGGGAATCAAGATTATGGACATTTCCTCATATGAATATTTTGCTTATATTCTGATTCTCTTCCTCTTCATCACAGTCATCAACTAGCACTTCTATGCCCAGACTCCTTCCCTTGTAAATAAGCATGGACAAAACTTGCTGTAGTGTGCCTCTTACTAGTTCCTATGTGATTTGTCTGTTATGATATTTTTCAGCTTTTCTGATTTACCTCTATTACTTATTGAAAAACTCTGTTTTGATAAACTAGAAATAGAACGATTCAATTTTGATAGCTGCCTGCTTTGACTTTGTCTTGTAAATACCATCTCTCCCATATTAACTGTCTTTATGTTTTTACTATATCAAGTTTTTAATTTAGTCTACAAAGGAAATCATACAGATAATTATTGTTGAATTGAACATTTTGAAGGATTCTCCAGTGAGTGGGGCAGTAGTAATGAACATATTTTGATGCACTGCTATCTCCTATATTGTACAGCTATTACGGTACATGCTCAGTTCCTGCCTAAGACCTAACATCTGAGGCCAGGGTCTTATGTCCCTGGCTTATGTCTCCTTCAAAGGGACCAATCAATGAATACAGTCAGTCATCTGCATTTGCAGGCTTAATCTTTGCACTGCAGGACCTAGAAATTCCTAGAGATAACACTTCTCTAGGAATGTCTAGGTTGTCCAGAATTATTCTGTAGGCCAACCTCTATCTGATGTAGAGTCATGCTGGAAGATCTAGAAATTTCTACAGGAGTATTCTTCCAGTTTAAAAACAGATTATTTGAATGTCTTCCACTTTCCCAGGCATCTTGTGCTCTTAAACACCTGCAATAGTAGAGGGCTTACTGTAAATGGGGGAGTTTTTCCCCTAACATAGTGGTTCTCAACCAATGGGTCACCAGATGTTTTGGCCTTCAACTCCCAGAAATCCCAACAGCTGCTAAATTGGCTGGAATTTCTGGGAGTTGTACTCCAAAACATTTGGGGACCCACAGGTTGAGAACCACTGTCCTAACACTTTGAAAATGATTCACTTTATTTAGTACAGGCATGAGGAAAGTTGTAATAATTTAGATATGAGTGCACTGTGGATGAGAAATGTTAAAATGATATAGTCTGTTCTTTGAGAGGAAGATGGGTTTCCATCTGCTATCTACTCTAGCCCCCTTTATAAGCTGATTTTGTTTAACTAAAGTAAATTTACTACACTTTATCATTCATATTTACCCATGGATGTTATCTTTGTCTCTCCTTTTTTGCTGTTAAGCTCATTTGTGAAGAAAGAAACACTCATTTAAATTTATGCCAGACATGTATTTTTTGTGGCTTTTGTGCTTCACACTCACAGGACTTCACTGGTGCAGATCTATCCTTGGAATCTTCAGTTCGTCTTCTTAAAATAATATGTCCTTGGGAAAGTCACAACTTTCTATATGATATTGTAATTTTTTCTGCTCCTTTGACCCTGAAATATTTACGTAAGGTACAACATATTGGTGATTTGCCCCAGTAGATAATGATAGTTTCTTCTAACTGGTTTGCTCTTATTTATGCAGTCTCTGATTTAAAATTATCCAGCACTATCAATTTTGAGGAACCTTGCAGAACATTAATGTAAACATTAATATTATGTCTGTGTAGAGCTACGGCTTACATTATCCGCTGAATAATGGAGGAAGGCAGGGAGTTTCAGAAAAACATCTATTTTTATTTTATTGACTATTCTAAAGCCTTTGACTGTGTGGATCATAATAAATTGTGGCAAGTTTTTGGTGGTATGGGGATGCAAATTGATCTTGTCTGTCTCCTGAGGAATCTGTATAATGACCAAGTAGCAACAGTAAGAACTGACCATGGAACAAGAGACTGGTTCAAGATTGGGAAAGGCGTATGGAAGGATTGTATACTCTCACCCAACCTATTCAACTTGTATGCAGAACACCTCATGCGATGTGCAGGGCTTGACGAATGCAAGGCTGGGGTAAAAATTGCTGGAGGAAACATTAACAACCTTAGATATGCAAATGACACCACTTTGATGGCCGAAAGCAAGGAGGAGCTGAGGAGCCTTCTAATCAAGGTGAAAGAAGAAAGCGCAAAGGCTGGGTTGCAGCTAAACATAAAAAAACCCAAGATTATGGCAACAAGAATGATTGACAACTGGGAAATAGAGGGAGAAAATGTGGAGACAGTGACAGACTTTGTATTTCTAGGTGCAAATATTACTGCAGACGCAGACTGTAGCCAGGAAATCAAAAGATGTTTACTTTTTGGGAGGAGAGCAATGACCAATCTCCATAAACTAGTGAAGAGTAGAGACATCACACAGGCAACGAAGATCCGCATAGTAAAAGCAACGGTATTCCCTGTAGTAATCTATAGATGTGAGAGCTGGACCATAAGGAAGGCTGAGTGAAAAAAGATGGACACTTTTGAACTGTGGTGCTGGAGGAAAATTCTGAGAGTGCCTTGGACTGCAGGAAGATCAAACCAGTCAATTCTCCAGGAAATAAAGCCCAACTGCTCATTGGAGGGAAGGATATTAGGGTCAAAGATGAAGTACTTTGGCCACATAATGAGAAGACAGGAGAGCTTAGAGAAGACAATTATGCTGGGGAAAATGGAAGGAAAAAGGAAGAGGGGCTGACCAAGGACAAGATGAGTGAATGGTATCCTTGAAGTGATTGGCTTGACCTTGAAGGAGCTGGAGGTGGCGATGGCCGTCAGGGAGCTCTATTGTGTGCTGGTCCATGAAGTCACGAAGAGTCGGAAGTGACTGAATGAATAAACAACAACAAATGGCATACATTGTACCTTCTTGTACAAAAATAGTAAATAACTCTGAACTATGTTTTACCACTGAAATCCTTTTATTGACAATATAACAAAGCAGGGCATTAAGAGACTATAAATTAATTTAATGACGACCCAGTCTAGCCCTGGAATATGACCTGGATTATGTTATTTTAATTATTGCTTTAATGTTATGTTTTGATTGGTTGGTTTTAATGTTTTTGTTTATTCATTGATGTATGTGTACATGTGGCATTGAACTGTTGTCTATGTAAGACTGTCTTGAGTCTCCTTCGGGGCTGAGAAAGGCAGGATACAAATATTGTAAATAAAATAAATAAATAAAAGAACAGAAAAATCAAAATTGATATACTCAGTGATCAAATCAAAAGAGCATTACTTAAATAAATTGGGTGGTTCGCCCAAATGTTCACTTACTCAACAGTCCAGCAATATTATTCAAAATAAAGGAAATAAGCTTTTAAAAAAAATCTATGTTGATCAGCATTACCAAATTACAACCAAAGAAAATGCTGCAGTTACTTTGAATTGATATGAATAGGCTGCCACTGGATGGTGCTGCTGTTATGCAATTTTACTTCTCTTGTCTGCTTAATGTGGTTATTGTGAGACTAAATGAAAAGTTAAGGTATGCAGTAAAGTGCCTACTACAAGGAAACTTGTTATTCTTGTCCCCCTATAGTAAAAGGAAAACAATTTATTGCTACCCATATTCATTCTGCGAGGCTCAAACCGGGATAATAAAACAGGCTTCCTGCTAGCTTTTTAAAAAAGATATGCCATTCTATACCACAGTCTCATTCCCAATGATGGCATACCTGAAAAGGGGGCATAAACCCAGTCAGCTCTGTAATATCTACATATTCATACGATGTCTAATTATCTATAAAGTGATATTGTTATTGAAACTGTCACATAGAATGCCTTTCCAACAAAAATACTCTCTTTTAAAACAGCAGGGGTTCCTTCATTATCTACATATTAGAATTTTTTTGTTAAAAATATTTGACACCTTTATGCAAATGCATTGAATTGCACCAAACAGATAAGAAAATAAATAGGCTTTTGAAAGCCCTTCACTTTAAAGAGAGAGAGTTGTATACTCAGTATACATTTGCATTTCAAGATGCAAGTAATTCTATCAAAAATATGCTTGCGTTTGAAGATGCAGTTTAATAGCAGGTTAGGTGTTGAGTGCCAGAATGCTTTTTGAATAGGAAAAACTAAAATTGACTCAATTGTTCATGGAAACTGAAGCTTACTTCATAATGTAAATCCCTGTTATGAAATTCTGTAAATGGGAAAAAATCCAAAAAGGTAAAAAAACAAAAAAAAAGGGTGCTCACCAGGATTTCTGAAGAACTAGATTTAGCAGGAAAAAAGAAATAGAAACAATTTAGGTCTCAATGCAACAGTGACAATGATGAGGGGATATACAATTAAATCAGCTATCAGTAGGGTGCCAGGTCTAAGATGCTGGGCTGGAAGATGTCTGTAGGCTTCATCCAGTCCCTCTCTAGCCTCCAAGATGCTGCTGGATGAAGATTTTCTTGAATTAGTTCTACCCTTTACTATATTGTCTTCTCCTCATAATTGTACAGCAGTGTAACTTATTAGCAGCAGCGTGGGATCTGATGCCGTTAGAGTACTACAGTTTTATCAGTGTTTGCCCCATGGGTTTTGTTTACTTCTGATAGCATGCAGTGATTCATAGAGAATTCAAAATACCTATAGTACAACCCCATATCCTCTGAAGATACATTCTAAGCCTACTATCCCATGGATACCTGGAACCATCATACACCTTACATTTTGACTATACTTGGGGCAGAGGCACACCACAGAATAGCACTGGAAGGCCACAAACACTCCTGGAAGATAATATTTTTTTAAGAACATGGTTATTGTGTCTGCAGGTAATGGAGTCATACTATATTGTTGGTAGTCGTAGGCTGATGGCCAATATTCCTTTCGGGCGGTTTATAGGACTTAGTTCTACTTAACCTCAACTATGAAACTAGGTCATATTCCTTTACCTGTTTGTGTATTTTCCCTTTTATTGCTCTTGCTTGGAATGAACAAAATGAGTAACATCCTGTGAAACAAGGAAAAAAGGTAATTCCCTTCTGTTGTGCAGTTTCCAAAAAAAAAAAAAGTTGAGGAAAAGGATTGAGAGCACAGGCTGCGTAATGATGGCTATTTCTAGGGCTTGTGTGTGGTTTCTGGTTACATTTCTTTCTTTCTATTAGAGATCCACATTTGCTCCCTTTCAGAATAATATAATTGATTTAGAGCATAATTTCCAGTGATAGTCCTGTGTTTCCAGTGTAGATGCTGCAGGATAACCATGGCATGCGTGACATTCCTGTAAATTCTGTAACTGCAATATTTTTGCTCTAATAATGCAAAAATTAAAATTGATTTATCCAGTGAAATAACAGTTTCTCTGCAGATTCAGTGATAGCCATCCTGAGACTGTGTGTGGATGATGGATGTTCATGCTCGAAAGTAACTTATGTTTTTGAATTTATGTCCACAACAGTAGAATGTAAAAACCCTTATATGAATTCAGAAATATACATTTATAGTGTTTAGAAACAAATATGTGGTTGCAGCTAATTTGTCTAAAATCTTAATGGCATGGAGCCTCCAGTGGCGCAGTGGGTTAAACCGCTGAGCTTGTTGACTGAAAAGTCACAGGTTCAAATCCAGGAGCAGCGTGAGCTTCTGCTCTCAGCCCCAGCTTCTGCCAACCTAGCAGTTCGAAAACATGCAAATGTGAGTAGATCAATAGGTACCACTCAGACAGGAAGGTAAAGGTGCTCCATGCAGTCATGCCGGCCACATGACTTCGGAGGTGTCTACGGACAATGCTGGCTTAGAAATGGAGATGAGCACCACCTCCAGAGTTGGACATGACTAGACTTAATGTCAAGAGGAAACCTTTGCTTTTACTAGTATGTTAAAACAAACAAAATGTAGGGTTTTTTGGTGCCACATAAGCTGTGTTACCCATGAAAACAAGGAAGGCATCCTTCTAGGACTCTGCTACAGAATTTGTAATCACAATCTATATCAACATGGATTTACACAATGAGGTTTCCTTTGCCTTGTGATTGCTTTCTAACTGGAGGTCAGCTGTTACCAACAATTGTGTGGAATTTGAAGAGGCACAAATGGAAGGCAAAAGGAAGAAATGTGTCTAGAGAAAGGCACATCAGACACGACTGCACTTATTGTCAGGAGAAAACCTTTATCTAAAAATATATAATCCATTGAGCATCAGACTTGCCAATAGTAAACTGTATTTTTAAGTGAGCATCTTTAGGTTGCCAAAACAGCACCAACTCTTGCATAAAATGTAGAAGTATAATGTTTTCAGAATGTCTAGAGTGAAAAAATGTCCAGAGGGAGAAAAAAAATTAAGGGATCTGGCATCCATTTGCTTATGTATGTGGAAGCAAACCTTTAACTTAACAATATGAAAAAAAAAATTAGTGTTGTGAAATGGTGAAACATTTAGTGATGTACAAAATGGGTGCTCTTGACTTTGTGTGATACAGAAAATGTCAGCGTGTATTGACACTAACAATCAAATAATGTATGTAGGCTGTAAGTCAATTTATAGCAGTTCTTCACTAGATAATTTTAAATGTAGTCATTTAAAACTTGACACCCAAAATGCAGTCAGTGTAGCAGAAAACAATTACTGAAGTAAGCAAAGATTGCAGCAAAAATGGCTGATTGATATGTCATACTGTCTTGGAACTTTAAAATGTCTCACTGTTTAAACTTTAAGCAGTACTTTACCAAATGTTTACCAAAGTTACTGTATATAAGAAATGAGATAACAAGTCTCTATGTTCTCTGTGACTCACACAATTGCTCCTGTACAGTGCATCTTTCAGAATCTTCTAGAAGTAATCTAGACATGTTTGGATGGTAGCCCTGCTCATTCACTGTGCGCATAATGAACATACCTAGATCCTGAGTTGCATTTTGTCTGCCGCTGCAGCAGCATCAGTAGGAACAATTAGAGCTTTTTCTCTGATTTGGTTTGATTTTGGATTCTTGGATTTCCTTCTTGTTTCATATTTTGGCTTTGGTGACATTGGACATCAAGCTTAAACTTGGATTCTGACTAACACTTGGGCATTTTCATCTTCATGGAGTACAGTTTGTCTTATTGGTTGGCAATATAGGCCACTCAATAGGCTAGATCAGGGGTCCTCAAACTAAGGCCCGAGGGCCAGATGCAGCCCTCCAAGGTCATTTACCCAGCCCTCGCTCAGGGTCAACCTGTCTGTAACGACTCAAAAGCACACAACCAAAACCACAATCCTATCTCATCAGCCAAAAGCAGGCCTACACTTCCCACTGAAATACTAATAAATTTATATTTGTTAAAATTGTTCTTCATTTTAATTATTGTATTTTAAGTGGATTTTGCACTACAAATAAGATATGTGCAGTGTGCATAGGAATTCATTCATTTTTTTTTCAAATTATAATCCAGCCCTCCGACAGTTTGAGGGACTGTGACCTGGCCCTCTGTTTAAAAAGTTTGAGGACCCCTGGGCTAGATCATGGAATGAGCAAATGTTGGCCCTTCAGGTGTTTTTAGGCTTCAACTCCAAAACTATTGGGTAGGCTGTTAGGAATTGTGGGAGTTGAAGTCCAAAACACCTGGAGGGCTGAAGTTTGTCCATTCCTGGGCTAGATAGACCAGAGTGTTGAGACTGAAAGAGCTGTGTATGAAAATGTCCAAAAAGACACCACTACATAGTTCATTCTCCAA
Organism: Anolis sagrei ordinatus; assembly: GCF_025583915.1. Lineage (NCBI taxonomy): Eukaryota > Metazoa > Chordata > Lepidosauria > Squamata > Anolidae > Anolis > Anolis sagrei. Next base: position 129,173,740 of record NW_026846588.1, on the reverse strand, counting down.
TTCTTACTTCCAGCACATTGAAGATTGTGAGTGTCTCCTCAGCATCTTCACATACTGGACTGAGGTGCCTACAATGGGATTTGGCTATAGGTCCTCCTAAGGTACTGAAAACCAATGAGGTTGAAGTCTACTCCATACTTAGGGCTATTCAGAACTTCTCATGAATAGAAGGAAGGCAGGCAGAGACACAAACACAGCTCCATTATGTCTCATCCAGCAACTGTTGGGAGGCCCTCTCAATGCTTTCAACTCCCATTTCATCAGCTCCTGAGTGAAAGGGAGGTACCCAGCCAGCCAGACACATCTACATCATGTCTTATGCATTACATCTTCCTTATCTTATGTAGATTGTATGCTTGAGGCAAATTAGCACTTTGTAAGCCCTTGGTGGCACAGCGGGTTAAACCACTGAGCTGCTGAACTTGCTGACTGAAAGGTCGCTGTTTGAATCCAGGGAGCGGAGTGAGCTCCCGCTGTTTGGCCCAGCTTCTGCCAACCTAGCAGTTTGAAAGCATGCAAATGTGAGTAGACCAATAGGTACCTCTTCGGCGGGAAGGTAACGGCGCTCCATGCAGTCATGCTGGCCATATGACCTTGGACAACATCAGCTCTTTGGCTTAGAAATAGAGATGGGAACCAGCCCCCAGAGTCTGACACGACTAGACTTAATGTCAGGGAAACTTTGACCCTTTTTAAGCCACTGTGAGTGCCCTTGTAGCTGAAAAGTAGGGTATCGGTTCTTCTAGGCGAAAATGACCTAGAAGACCCACAATGTGATCCTGTATATCCCATGCCTGATGTTAGGGAATTTGTGGATCAAGTGTGTTGCATAACAAAGGCACTTAGACTTCATATGAGACATAAAGATTAGTGATCTGATTTTTCATCGGATTTAGATGCGAGGGCCTACCCTTTCTTTTTTACCTGTCTTGACTTCCCTCATGAAAGATGTAAGAAAGTCTTGGGTGGCATCATATTTGGTGTCCTCTACATCAGTGGTTCTCAACCTTCCTAACGCCGCGACCCCTTAGTACAGGTCCTCATGTTGTGGTGACCCCCAATCATAACGTTATTTTCGTTGCTACTTCATAACTCTAATTTTGCTACTGTTATGAATTGTAATGTAAATACTAAATATCTGATATGCAGGATGTATTTTCAGTCACTGGACCAAATTTGGCACAAATACCCGATACGCCCAAAATTTGAACACTGGTGGGGTTGCGGGGGATTGATTTTGTTATTTGGTAATGCTGGAGTTGCTGGGATTTATAGTTCACCTTAAATCAAAGAGCATTCTGAACTCCATCAACGATGGAGTTGAATCAAACATGGCACACGGAATTCCCATGACCAAGAGAAAATATTGGGAAGGTCTGTTGGACATTGACCTTGTGTTTTTGGAGTTGTAGTTCACCTTTCTATATCCAGACTGTGGACTCAAGCAATGATGGATCTGGACCAAACTTGGCACAAATTCTCAATATACCCAAATGTAAACAGTAGTGGGGTTTGGGGAAAATAGACCTTGACATTTGGGAGTTGTAGTTGCTGGGATTTATAGTTCATGTACAATCAAAGAGCGTTCTGAACCCTGCCAATGATTGAATTGGGCCAAACTTCCCACAGAGAACCTCCATGACCAACAGAAAATACTGTGTTTTCTGGTGGTCTTTGGTGACCCCTCTGACACCCCCTTGCGACCCCTCCAGGGGTCCCGACCCCCAGGTTGAGAAACACTGCTCTACATCAAATAAAATCAAAGCGTTATAGCTAGTAAAACACCCCTAGATCCAACTCAGTAATTGTAGATGCAGCCCAGGGGTTCCATTCCATTCCTACTGATAAAAATGGTCTTCGTTTTTGCAATAAATTTAACAAATACCTTGATATAATTAAAAGTGTTTGTGGTGAGTTTGCCCTGTTGTTTGCCTACAGATTAAACCAGGTTTGAATTTAGATAAATACATTCACAATCACTAGACTGTTTTATGCACATTTATTCTGAACAGCATCAAAGGCTTAGAAAATCCAGGGTAAAAAATTAAACAGTAATTTGATTTTTTAAATACCTTTACCTGATATGATTTACTTGTCTAGAGGAATGTGGGAAAATATATGTACACGTACTGTTTTATTCTATAAGGATGTCCACCTTCAGCTTCTGATTTTGTTTTGTTTCAAATTTTTATATTCTAACATAAATTATCTGTAATAAGACATCTTAATTAAAGTTGGTAAATCTACAACACTGTTCCAATTATGTACTAATCAATTATACACTAATTTAATTCCACTTAGCAACAGTACATCATTAATCAGGTTCAGATTTAGGATAACAGATTTAATATGTTAACTAGTTGATGGCATTTAAACTAGGAAGAAAAATAAAGGTTCTTTTAATGCTGAGGAGACTCCAGAAGACAGCATACAAGTGTGTGTCACAATAATAGATCTCAGTCTTCATCTGAAAACTGAGTGACATTTCTTAATTCTTGTGGAAACAAGTGTCGTGATTTGAAAACAGAAGAAACAATACAATCAGTGAGCAGTACCATTGACTGTGCAGATTATATCTGAGGCTGAAAATAGGATCATTATTAAAAATCAAGTGGGCAGTAGTAAAAGCTCACAGAAATTACTCTCCTCCACAGTCAAGCAGGGACAGTAGTTGAATCTGCTTAACTCTGTTAGACTTGCTAATGATGGGCTTCCCATAAAGTTTGCAATTTTAAATGAAATGGTGGATGTATAGCTTTTCATCAAGGAGTGTGTGTGCATGTGTCACCGAAGGGGCACAAGAATTACATATCGCATTGAATGACAAATTTGATTTTTGTATGTATTTTCCAAGGAAAACAGATTTTTAAAAGCGTATTTTATTCATTTTACAGTAATTTCATAGCAGGTGTTAAAGGCCTTAAAATTAAAACAAGCTTGATAATAAAGCAAATCTTGGCAGCATTTTCCAAGGTATAGTACAGTGATGACTATGGGCAGCAGGCCTGTAAAAAGGAAGTGTGTGCTAATTTATTTAGGAGCTTGGATGGGAACTGATGACCAAACACAGCACACTGAATGACATAATTAATTATTTCAGCTGGCTAAAAAAAGATGGCTATAGTAATGGGATTGCATTACTGCTATAGCAGCACCAGAGGGTGACACTGCCCAGGGTTTAAGTATCTGGATTCAGGTTATGATAAACACAGTCTGATTTGTTTTTGAATTGATGGTGAGCCTGTGAATGAGCTCACCGTCAATTTCTTCCGTTCTGGTTTCTGTTCTTGATTGGGTAGTCTGTAATACATTGCAGGAAGGTAGTGGCCAATTGAATAATTCAGATTCCATTTTGTGTACATAATGCAGGGTGACACTTTTTCCTATATATGACAGTGTAGGAGTATAGGTCCAAGGAAATATTTTAAATTCAGCCATGTGGAAAATACACAAGATCATTTCAGATATTTTCTGGACAAGACTGTGCAATGAAAATCCAGCAATGTAAAACTGTACTAGAAAAAAACAATTACAATTTACAATCTATTGATTTAAGATCACTTAATAAATAAATAAAAGCAAGTATAATTATGAAGCATGTTTTTAAAAACATCCTAAAGCAATGCTTTTAACACTGAACAAAACATACAGTATAATCACAAGATGTCTCAGACCTACACCTGTTGATGAACTCTGTAAGCTAACTGGCATTGCCCCCTCCCTGATGTGCAACAGAAAGTTGCTGTTAACTGAGAGAGAAATAAGGTTGAACACTGTGAAAGCCACCCACTGCATGGCTCTCAGCCTCCTCCCAGTAGACCTAACGCTTCATGAGAACAACCACTCCTCTTAATGTTCCTCCAGTAACAGCAAGAATATCCGTCTGGGCAGCTAAAACAGGAAATCCCAAATGCCCCCCCCCCCCCGAGGGTCTTCCTCCAGGGGCAAACCAAGAATGGGCAACTTGGAAGTCCCTGAACAGACTCAGAAGTGGAGAGGGCAGATCAAAAGACAACCTGGCAAAATGGCGCTACCTAGAAGAATCCTCCACCATGTGCGACTGGAGCAGAGCAAACAACTCCACATCTGTATGCTTGTCCACAATGCCCTGCCTCATGCACAGGGGAAGAATTGTTTAAACCTACAAACAATGCAGTTGCTGTTGCCCATTTTTGGTCTAAATCATTTAGTCGCTTGTATTTCCTCTGTTTTATCAGTTTTATACTTATTTATGCAATGCTTTTGACACAAAATAAATCAATCTTTTAAAAGCTCCAAAAGATCACAGTTAGGAAGTTGAAACTGAGGAACACATTCTGTTCATGCTTGAAATGCAGTATTTTGACATCTGTTCTTATGGCCACTGTGAAAAATCCTAACTTGGATCTATAGACACAGGAGGCATTACCAGGATTTATTGGGACACAATGGGATGCAAAGAGTAACAAGGAATCCAATAAAGCAACTTGGGTTGGAAGAACCGATGTCCCCTCTTTCCATAGCTGTATTTTCTCAAAAGCAATGACAGTGGCATTGGTTATGAACCTTTATAGTAAGAGGATATGTGATTGCAGATCTGGTTAGAAGTATTTCAAGAAACTAAATTTCTTACCAGGAAAGATATGCATGATGCTTCTGAGATATGTTCTTGTTTTTACGTGAGAAATAATAGTGTTCTTCCATGTAAAATTTCACAGACTGGAGAAGAGATCAGAAAAATTGAGTTGAACAGTGTAAGAACAGGGTTAAAATTGACACACGTTGCTGTGGTGAGCAATACTCAGAGCCATGATGCCATCTGTGAAACACGATGCCTCTTTATTGAGCTAGTATATAATAACAAACATGTATATTTCTCCAATTCATTCTGGATTTCTAAGAAAAAATATCATAGATTGTTTCTGACAGCATTTTTAAATTAGAGGCTTTCCTTGATTAATGACCCAGATTAATTTCTCTAGCTGATTTGTAGTTATTTCTGTCAGCAGTTATCATTTTTATTCATCACTTTATCATTTGCATTTCAAAAAATGTTTATTTGAAGTCTAGAGCATAAAACTTAAGACAGGATATTTATATTAGAAAGGCACTTGAGTAATATGACTCCAAAGGGAAGAGTTGCATTAATGGGAGTTGTTACCATCTTTTGACCTAGTGTAGACATCTAAACATCACTTATTTAATTTTTGCATGTGAAAATGAAGAATTTAAAAAAAAATGATATCAAGCAAGATTTTTGCAAGCGAATCTGAGATCTTTAATATAGAATGGGCTTTAAAGAGAAGAGGGGATGGAGGAGATTCTGAGAATGTTTATGTTTTGCATCATGAGACTTGTTTCGAAAAATAATCTGAGCAGAAATAAATTGCACATAAAGCAGGATCTTTTATGTAGATGATTTCAGTTTGATTTCAGTGCAAAAAAGGTCATGTTTTGCATAATAAATTTTTGTGTGACAGCCTTTTTCATTGAGGAAATGAACATTTGCATGTTTTCTTTACATCCTTATTAACCACCTGTTTGAGCTCTCCAGAAGCATATTTGGGCAGGCTTTCACTTAAGCTATGCTTTTTCCTTGCAGCTGAGAAAGAAGGGAGAAGGGAATGGTCAACATTTATTACAGATAAAGACTTGACTAGTAAACTTCTTTTTGTGAATTTCAATTTTGGGGATTTGGGCTAATGGTTCATACTGTTTTTAATAGCACATGCACAGAGCACATCTTAATAAGGAAAGATACCCGGTTCTGCCCAGGTCTCTTACAGGTACACATTCTGCAGTGCTATGCATCTGAGCTTCTCACATTCCCCCTCACCTTCCTTCTTACAAGGTACATCCAAGAAACCCTTGAAAGATGCATGCTTCTTTCTTCTAATCTAGGGTTATTATAGCTACTCTACTGGAGCATATTTTCATTAGATAAATATTGAGTGTAAGAGTGGTTTTGAAGTAGAAGAGTAGAGACTCTGATATTTACTTCTCATCCATCAGAATGTGGCTTCGTAAATCTTTTCTAATCACTTTTCACGTGATAGAATTTTACATGATCCATGGTATATTGGCATATAAAACAGGTATACAAGTAAAATTTTTACTGATAATGATAACAATTTTTTTTAAAAAAATTCTTTGGTATACATATAATTTTACCACATACCACAAAAGCAGCATTGAATTCTTTAAAAAAACTTGGCTGAATATTTGATACTGTAGGATGTAGAACATCTTTAGTATTTTCAATATTAAGTAATATTTTGATTTTGTAATTGTCAATGATGAGTACACCACTTCACATAAATATAAAATGGCAAGAGTATGTTTAGGACCATTCCTTATTATTAAAATAATAACTCTTGTAGCAGAGTGTGTAAATTTTCTTGTTGGAAAGGATGTTGAACTGACCACGAGTTCCCATGGAATAAAGAAAATAAAGGTACATTTCCTCCTGGAACCACAATTAATTAAACAATACAATCAACTATCACTTCCACATCTTCAACGTAACATATTCGCATCAAGTCCAGATTCTGGTCACGGATCTTCTTTCCAGTTGTATTGATTGTTGAGTTATTGGTTGTCCATAGTTTGAAATCGGATCTGTAATTTAGAGTAGAATTGATGACCAGCTTCCTTTATCTCTTATTGTCATTGTTCTATGTCAGTCTAAAATGTTTCCCATCTAACTGCTGATACTATTGTGCTGCATAGCCTCAAGTAGTAATATTGTCATAGTGGCAATATTGTGGGTATAAAGAGTTCCAAGTCTATCAAATATGAAATAATAATAATAATAATAATAATAATAATAATAATAATAATTTTTATTGATTAGCCCTTAGGCCATATCACAATACCAAACCAAACAAGGCTTGATAAGATTTGATTACATCCTATGTAGTAAGTTAAAATAAGACACTTATAAAAATACAGTAAATAAATATGATAAAACTAATATGAAATATTAGAAAATCTGTAAGACTGTGGGTAGTATAACCTATGGGTTGCCGTACATTGAAGCCAACTTGACAGCAATTCACAACCACAAACATAAAGCATACTGTAGGTGGGAGTTTACCCTGTTGGTATTTATTGAGTTTTTGTTTGGTGTCAAGAACTGACAGCAACTGAAACAAAAGAACTGAAAGGGCAGTTTAAACCTAATGGAATGGAAATGTGTGATCTGAGTATATGTGTTTCTGAAAAATATTCTATATTACTCTCTGACTGATATAAGTAATAGATTGTGAGCACAAGCTTGTATAAGAAACCCAACAACTTAGGACCCTTCCAAACAGGCCCTATATCCCAGGATCTGATCCCAGGTTTTAGTTTATCCCAGATTATCTGGCAGTGGGGACTCATATGATCAAGTTTAAAGCAGAAAATATGGGATCAGATCCTGGGATATATGGCCTGTCTGGAAGGGCCCCTAGTGCCTACTTCCAGGCAACTTGATAAGGTTGAACATTTATGTTTGTTCCTTACTAAAAATGTAAAAATGGCATTGTGCTATTGAGATCTTGAATTACTACTGTTTTATATTGCCCAGCACATAGATCACTTCTGTGCTCTTTTCTTGTCAAACTCTCAAAAAGTTCCATGTGAAATGTTATATGTGTAATTAATATGTGTAATGGGAACAGACTGCATTTAAAAGAGAAGCAGTACACTGCAGTAAAGAATTATTTCTTTGAGAGGGAAAATGCTTCATCTTTCAATAAAGGATAGAAATAAAGGAGAAAAAATATATAATTCAGTAAAGCTTCTGATTGCTTTTATGAACAAGGAAAGAATGAATGCTTCAAGGGTAGGAAACATGAAACATCACTGGATTTCGACTAGAAATTTTAATTGTATTATTATTAAATCTAAGAATGTAATCTTAAAGTGTTTGAAGGCAAGAACTTTACATCTCAGGGCTCTATGTTTAATTTCTTTTCTCATACTTGGAAGTCATCTTTCCATTCACTTTCTGAAATGAGTTGCTTAACTGGACACTACTGCTTTGATATTAGTATTTAAACTTCTCATATTAGTTATATGAGGTGCTCCATGTTATTAAACTGAAATAGAACCATACTGACCATAATGTTTTCCATGCCATCCCAAACAGAGGCCCTACACATCCCGGGTTTCTAATGTTTTGCAAAATGTACACAAATACATCCGGCTTTCCCTTTGAACCTTAGAAGTATAAAGAGGATGGCCCCAGCCTGCATCCTTTCATCATATGGCACAACACAAAGGCTCTCCTTCCATCCAAACTGTTGTGACCTCAGGGGGATCAGGGGACAGGTCAGCACAGCTTCTATATTTACAGACCCAACATCCAATAATATAACTGTTCTCTGTCCCAAATGCCACTTCTGTAGCGTATGCACAAGAGAATAATAATAATAATAATAATAATAATAATAATACTTTATTTATACCCCGCTACCATCTCCCCAAGGGACTCGGTGCAGCTTAAATGAGGCCAAGCCCACAGTACATCAGTAAACAAAGGCAATAAGAAAAACAATCAATACAAAACAATTAATATAAATCACATAAACAAAAAATAAACAATAAACAATAACAGTAACACACAAGCATTTAAAAATCTATGGCCGGGCCAAATGTAATAATTTAAAATTTAAAAAATAATGCAGGGCATGAACAAGATAGGATATAACTGGCATAGGGTTTTTTTCAAAGAGAGATGAGGGAATGCAATCAGTCCTAGATTAGTGGTAAAGTGCATTTTGAGGGCATATTGCTGAGAGTTTTCCTTATTCTGGGAAGGCACACTGGAACAACCACATTTTCAGGCTCCTCCTAAATACTGCCAATGTTGGGGCATGTCTGATGTCCTTGGGAAGTGAGTTCCAGAGTCGGGGGGCCACCACGGAGAAGTCCCTCTCCCTCATCCCCACCAATCGTGCCAGCGAAGGAGGTGGGGGTGCGAGCAGGGCCTCTCCAGATGATAGAAGAGATCGTGTGGGTTCGTATACAGAAATGAGGTCATGCAGGTAGGCGGGTCCCAAACCATTCAGGGCTTTGTAGGTACGAACCTGCACCTTGAATTGGGACCGGAAAATGAACGGCAGCCAGTGGAGCTCTTAAACAGGAGGGTTGATTGCTCTCTGTAAGAATCACCAGTTAGTAACCTGGCTGCCGCCCATTGTACCAATTGAAATTTCCAGGCCGTTTTCAAGGGCAGCCCCACGTAGAGTGCATTACAGTATTCCAATCTGGAGGTGACTAAGGCATGGACCACCTTGACCAGATCCGACTTCACGAGATACGGTCGCAGCTGGCACACGAGTCTTAATTGTGTGAAGGCCCTCCTGGCCACCCCCGACGCCTGAGCTTCAAGCGTAAGTGATGAGTCCAGGAGGACACCCAGACTGCGGACCTGTGACTTCAGGGGGAGTGCAATCCCGTCCAGCACAGAAGATGGGGCAGGGACAGTAATTAATGCCCACACCCAGTAACTAATAAACATCTCTCCCTCCAAATCAGCTGCCACTGTAGGGAAGTGTGAGGAAGAAATATGTTTCTTACATGTCCTTAGATTGTATCTTCAATTTATCCATGAATCATAGCAAAATCCATAATTTTGGCCCCCAAACCTTTTCTCGACTTATATCTCTGGATGACTTATACAAGAATGCAATCAGACTCAAGCCAAATGAACATACTGAACAAATGTTCTGCCCCAAAATGTTATTTTCTTGATCTCTCAAAGGTGAAGGATGTCTAAACTTTGCACTCTGCATTGGAACAAATATTCTACCTTGAAGTATTTACTTCTTTTCTTCTTTTTAAAAAAATGCACTGAGGGAATATACTTAAGAAGAGCTGAAGAGAAGGAGAGATTTACATTTGAGAAGTGTAATTGCACCACTGATCCTAAAATGACTGTGTATGTACAAGTACAGCTAGGGAATGGAATATAAATGAGAATGTAGATTACAAAAAATGGGGGGGGGCATAGAAAACAACCTACCTCTGTTAAGGGCTCAGCAGAAAGGCAAAGGCAAAAAGCACTCCCACCCCATTACCTTTGCTTTGCCCAAATTGGATAAAGAAGGGTAGCCTTCCCTCTTTTCTCACCTTTTTCCATCCGAGTGGCATTCAGCAGGAATGTGGGGAGCCCAAAGAAAGCGTACCTGCCATTTGGGGGACTTGTCGTGAAATGGAGCAGTGATGTCCTTTTTAAAAAGGTTTTGCTGTATGTACTCTGGTAGAGCTGGAGGAGTGGTGGCCATTTTTAATAGGAACTTAATGTGCTCTCTTGCCAGTCTCATGAGATTTGCAAGCACACTGTGAAGCCTCATGAGGCTTATATAGTAAGTCTCTATTAAAAATATCCAATGCTGGTCCACTTTACTTCAGGTAACCAAAATGACAAGAGAGCACAGAGCATTGACCCATGGATACCTTAACCCAGTGGTTCCTCAGCTGTGGTCTGTGGCCCATCAGTAGTCCACAAGAACAAAAATATTGTCTGGGGCCTCACCATTACTACACCATTGCCTCAAAACCACATGGCAACAAGAGTCACTGGTCTCACGAAACCCTCTTTTATTGCCGAGGAAATGGGGATGTCGGGAAAGGAGAGGTTGAATACCCATGAAAGATTACTACTACCACATCAGTTCTAGATTATTAAATATGGTTTTCTGTGAATGAGTAGATGGTGACTACTAGATAGCATATGTTCTGTGTCAGAAACTAGAGCTGATGTAGTCTATCCTATGCAGTTTTCTGAATCAGCACCCCAAATAGCCAAACCAAATCTGAAGTTGACCAAAACTGATTCATAACCCTTTTTGTACTAATGTTAGAGAGTGGTCCCTGGTTAAAAAAAGGTCGAGAACCACTGCCTTAACCCAAGATTTTGGGGCGGGGGGGATTTGCCATTTTTTCACCCTACATGACCATATATGGTAAACTGCATTGAATTTTGAAATCATGATATGAACCATTATTTCTTTTGTTCCTGAGGGAAAATGGAATTTATTTGGGATGTGTAATTTAATTGGGGAGAAGTAACTATTTAATCTAACCTCCTGTCATGGGATTTCTTTGGCAGGATTTCTTCAGAGGGAGTTTGCCATTACTGTCATCTCATTCTGAGAGAGTGTGACTTGCCCAAGGATGGGTTTCTGACTTGCGGGGAATTGATATTGAGATTCACAGCCTCTAAGTATCAAATGAAGACAATGTCAGATTTCTTCTAATCAATTCTTATCAAGAAAATCCCATGACAAATTATATTTCCAAATTGAACTTTTTTTTTTTAAATGGTTTGGTGGGGATTTTTTGATCAGAAATTGAGCTACAGTGTGTTGAAATGTAAAGAACACTGAAATATATGGGATCTCCCTACTTTTACTAGTTTGGGGTAGAGATTTAAAAAAGGAAATCTAATTAAAAAGAAGAAAACGAGTTCCATGGTGTCATAGAAGGGATTCAGCATGAGAATCCATTGAAGGGAAATAGTTACTTACTCTAATAGATACACTTATTACATAAAGCCAATGAAATGTTATCATTCATTGGGATCAACTAATTGCTAAAAAACGTGGCAAACTTTTCGCTGTTTAGACCTTTTTGTTTGCAGACAGTAGAACTTTGAATTAAAGGTGGGAGAGCTTTGTCAGTATTCAGCTTGACCATTGCTTTTATCTATATTTTTACTCTGAATTGTAGTACTGTGGATATTAGTAATATTTGGCTTCTGTAAGAACCTTGTGTTGTAGATCAGCCAATGGTTGATGGTTTAATTTATGATTTAGAGAGGACTATAAGCTTTCCTGTGGCACTAATTGATGGGCTCTCAAGTCTGGGAAATTCAAGGCTTGGAAAGGATGGTTCTCTCTGTAAGATAACTGGCTCACAAAGTGCAGGGCTTCAAGGCCATTCAGGGGAGTTAGAAGTAGCAACAGCAGATAAAAAAATGAGTGAAGAGCTGAGTGATAAGGGGGATTCTCAGGAAAAACCACTAGTAGCTATGGAGATCAACAAAAGTCTTCATTTACAAATCAGAGCCTAGAATAGACAATGTTGGTTAGAGACATTATATGGGAAAGTTGTGAAGAAAATTCATGGAAGACGTAATGCTTTCATGGGTATCCTTTTACTAGTTACACCTTCTTGCTTGTGGACTTATTTCTGGCTGTTCCTGGACTTTGTCACGTTTGGAACTTCATGAAACCTTTGGATTATTGTTTGGTTATCACCAGTTTCTAAACCTTTTTGGATTATATATCTTCCTTTCGTATTCCTCATTTTAATATGCTTTTTATGTGGGTTTTTTTTTGTTTTTGTTTTTTTACAATAAGCTGTTTGCTTATATTCCTAGTCTCTTGTGTGGTGCGGTAGTCATAGGTGTTTCCAGACCTGGAGTGCAACACCTTGTATCCCTGTCCAAGTAGCCACCTATTGATTCATGGGGAGACATGGCAACATAAAAACAACAGGAAAGTGAGGAACAATGGCTGTTACTAGACAAAACATCCGACTCTTATTATGCCACCCTAAGGTTGCAACAGTAGGACTTTCCTCTCAGTGTATATAAATTGTGACGAAATTGTGTTAATTCTTCATTTCCTAGAATAATGACATGGCTAGTAATGAAATAAGAATCCGCTTCTTAAGAATAAACATTACTATGGTTCGCAGCTAATGGCATTAAGAAGGTGACTATATTGTATGTATGTTATATTTTAAGGCAATTGATTACACTTTTCTCTACAACCATTCAAAAAACAGCAATTCCCATTGAAAGTATTTATTACTGCAAACAAGAACTACCTCAAGCTAGTATTGTATTTTCCAAACCATCTCATCTAAACAAAAAGCAACTAAATCAGAAGTCAGTAATTCCGAACAAGTTTCACATTATGAAAACCAAATGTTAATATATGAAAGAGACAATTTGCCTGTGCGTTTTCTAGGATTCATAGCTTTGAAATATTTTACCACAAATGTTAGAGGTTGAAAAAATGCACTCACATGTCAGTTTGATAGACGCCAAAAGAACATTTTCCACATATGTTTGTGCTTAAACATTATTGGAACAAGATGGAAAAAGTAACATCGATGCAAAAGTAAGGTTAAAACATTAGCTCTTAAGATTTGTGATTTAAATACTTTTTCCCCTTTCCAGTTAAGTCAGCCAGCTTTTCCCATGTGTTATTTGAAAAACTCTTAAATTTTTAAAATAACTGTCTTTTATTTACAATCACCTACAAGTTCTTTTCAGTCCTGCATTTTATCTTTAGGGATGTCTAAATGTGAAACTTTAAAATATTGATACATAAAAATTATTTTAAAGATTTTTGATATTTTAAATAATGTAAGAGTAATGTATTGTATAAGTATGTAATGTATAAGTAATATATAAGTATGTAAGAGTAAACTATGCAAACAGAAACAAAGCTATAAACTTGTTAATGTAAAGATTATATATATATCTTTTATTTTTCTTCTTTGATAAGAGTATGTATCTATAATAGCAATATGCAAACTTGAACTGCCCAGACTTTCTCATGTTGGTTGGGCTTATCTATTACACCAATACCCATCTTTTCTCCTGTTCCTTTTAAAACATTTTATTCTCTTTCTAAAACCATAAAGGTTGAAATAGTTGATTGGGCTGAGGATACACTATGAACCTATTGATTTAGTGGAGATTTGAACCTATGTCTTTCCGATCCTTACTGAGTAATGTAACCATTACATGATACTAAATATGATAAATTGTCAAGGCTGAGCATGGAGAGTGAAGAACTGTTTTGATGAAATACTTTTGCCTTCAAGAAAACTTGAGATTAAAATGAAGCCTTTACTATTGGAGAATCGATCTGTCAGTCATAGCTTACAAGAAGTACATTGTCACAAGATATTGTTGTACTCCAGACCTGGAAACATGTATGACCACCTTACCACACAAGAGTCCAGGAATATAAGCAAACCGTTTAAATTTTAATATAAAAAGCATATAAAATATCAGGAAAAAGAAAGGAAGATATATAATCCAAAAAAGCTTAGCAAAAGGTGAGAGCCAAACAATAATCCAAATGTCTCATAAAGTTCCAAAAGTGACAAAGTTCAGGAACAGCCAGAAATCACAGATATAGCATAAGTCCAAATTCAGAAAATATAACTAGTAAGACTTGAACAGGAGTACATGAATACAAAACTTCCAGGATATATTAAATCCAAAATCAAGCTTGACTTGAACCAGGAACAAGAGAACTCAGGCTTAGCTTCTCACCCAAATGCAGCGTTGTCTGAACTGACTTTAAGGTAAACAACTTGTTGTTTAATAGACACCAATGAGATCATTCCGTTTCCCATGAATTTCTTTCACAATTTTCCCACGTAATCTCTCTGAATGACGCAATCTATTTTTGGCTCTGATTTGTAAACAAAGACTTTTGTTGATCTCCATAGCTGCAGGTGGGTTCCTATGGAGATCCTCCTTATCACTCAGCTCTTCACTCAATTCCTTATCTGCTGTTGCTACCTTTGACTCCCCTGAATGACCTTGAGCAGGTTTTCTCACAGAGAAACTTTCCGAGCCGGTTTTCTCACAGAGAACCATCATTTCCCATCGCTTTGTACCACAGGAAAGCTCACAATCCTCTCTGAATCATCCATAGGAAAGCTCACAATCCTCTCTAAATAATCAGTTAAAACATCAGCCTCTGGTGACAGATCTACAACAGATATATAGAGAATTCACATACACAACACACATTTTAATAGCACAGAATCAGATGGCCCTCTCTTGAGTTTGGAAGGGGCATCTGATGATGGGGTTCAGGAATCTCAGCAAGGTTTTATCTGATCTCAACAGTAAGAGAAGCTTCTGGCTGTTCCAAGTGGGGCCTGTACAGGAGTTGTCCTGTCCTCTATCCAGAATAAAACGTGTGAATTTTTATACTGAAGAGAAATTTCTAAAAGATTAGAACTAGAAATCCATTATATATTTTTGGTTACATACTTACATGTAACAAGCAGATGTGACATTTCCTCTCTGCAACTTGCTATCAGTTGGTGTGGTAGATTAGTTTTTTGAGAAGTCACAAGGACTTGTTATTTAACATTCTATTTATCATTCTGAACTCTCCTCTGAAATATAAAGTAACTCTTAAATGAGAATTTTAGATACTATTCAATAGATGGGTAACCCTAAGCTCTGTCCCTTACATTGCTTATAAATTTCATGTTTATTTGAATTACTTTTATATCACTCCTAGCAAAGAATGTTCTAGAAAGACCATGTTAAGGTTGTCTTTTATGATAATGTTAAAAGCCAATTTTGCAGCTGATTAAAATAATAAGAAAACTCAGACTCTAGTTTACAAGTTCAATGTTGTATGGCTCTGACTTATAATTTTACAATATAGTACAATGGTTTTTGGGAACTGATGTTAACTGTTGTGTGTGTATGTGGGGGGGGGGGTGCCCATGAATTAGAACTGGTCATTAAAATTATGAATTGTACATAGGGAACACCTTCAAAAGATGTAAAGAGTTGCTTGAATTCTGTTTTAATCATTCGATTTGACAGATCCCTCTTCGTGTTACCTCTCCTCCAGTACAGTAATGAGTAACTTAAACATTTTTATAACTATTTTAATCTCATTGCAGTTTGTCCATGTTCAGACACAATATCAAGTGTGATTAATATGATTAGGTTATAAAGTTGTCTTGTTTCCTTAAACCGTAGATAAGTCTGACTAATCTTTAGGATTTGAATGTAAGTTACAATAAACTGTTAATTGCTTTCATAGTGATGAATTTAGACAGATATTAATCCATATGCTAAGATCACATGATGCTTTCTAGTTTTAATTTTGTCTTTCTGACATCTTGCAAAAACAACTACTACAGGCTTTCCCCAAGTTACAAACATCAAAACGGCTCATAGTTACAAACGGGGGTGAGACAACAGGAAGTGAGATAAATTTGCCCTAAGAAGGGAAATCAACTACCGAAGCAGCTATCATGGGAGAAAATGGTCTTCACTAAAGTTTTATCACCAATCTTTGTTTCCACAAAAAGCCAAATTTTTCATAATCCAACTATCATAGGGACCAATTCTCTCACACCAGAAGCGACTTGCAGTTTCTCAAGTTGCTTCTGACACGACCAAAAAAAGGGGGGGGCTGAAAATGAGGTGCAATCTTCTGAACAGGGACACAGATAGCAAAACAAACACCACAGGGGTGTTAACTCTTCCCTATGCTATCCAAAACTTACCTACATCTATATAGAGAGAGCTAGTTACACTTAAAAATGTACCTTCTCCAACTTACATACAAATTCAACTTAAGAACAAACCTACGGAATCTTATCTTGTTTATAACTTGGGAATTACCTGTACTTTATTCCTTGTTCAACTATTACTGCTTGTGCTCATATAGTTTTATAATATGAAATTATGAAGTAGGAGAAATGAGAAAACCTAATTACTTTTCTCTCTTCTCCTTTTCCTGTTGGATTTTTTTTACAGATTTGAAGAACTTGTGAAAAAGTTCAAAGTAGAGTATCACGCTGGTGGATCTACTCAGAATTCAGTTAAAGTGGCCCAGGTTTGTTTCTTCTCAGAATTAATTAAATATAAAATGTGCTTTAAATTAATTGCTTAAATTCTTAGTTGACTGCAAATATTGTATTTTATTAGATTTTAAAAGAATTACCATTACATTGATAATTTATATAAGGAGTATCAACTTAGAATAGGATATGTGCTACAATTATCTCTGTCAGATTTCAGTTATATGTTTTGTATATGTGGGTGCAAGGAGGTGTCCCCCAAAACTCAGTGGGACTGGATTTTTCTCCTCCTATACCACATCTTAAAAGCATCTAGTCATAAGCACAGGTTTGCTCTCTCTGTCCCTCAGTTAACTCATACTGTGATCCATTCTTCAGCTCAGCTGAGCAGTTTTACAGTTTTATTTACAAGATACTCACACATCCATTTGTCACAGCACGAGGTCGACAATGAAAGAGAAAGAAGACCTCCTGGTCTCATAATTTATAATAGACCCTTATCAGTATTCCACACCTCTGGATATGATATGATCCTTGACCAGAAGGTGTGTTACCCTGCCTTTCTAGGCATCCACTGAAACATCATATTTAACCTCTGGATGGCCTGTTCCTTCACATGCCTCAAGGTTGGATTTTCCTAATACATAACTCTGCCATTTCATCAACAGTATACTGGGGTGCTGAATTGAAAATTAATTTGGTGTATATATTATGTGTAATAATCAATATAGCTTGAACTGACAATGTATGCTGACTAATTTTACTTATAAGACAAATTTGTGTGTGAAAAGGGGTAAGGCTAGGATGACATTTGTACCTTTTCCTTGATAGGATTTTACCTTTCAGGTATTTTGTGGTAAGTTTTGTAGCACTTTAAATCTATATTTCACATTTTTAATTGATATAGAACAGTGCCAGATCACTAGCTACAGCTAAGAACAGCATAGAAGTAATATTCTGTATTTTACTGATTCTAAGGCACACTTTTCCACATTTAAGAGGCTCCAAAATGGGATGATTTTACAATTGATGGCATTTTGAATTAGTCGGGTTTTTTTTAACACCCTGTACTTTACTGATGGGAAGAGACATTGTAGTTCTGGAGGAAACCAACGTCCACCACTGACTCACAAGTACATTTTTGAACAAAGTGATGTGCCACTGTTATGGAGCAAGGTTTTTTAGTTTCCTAAGTCACTCCTGATACAGTGTGTGTGTGTGTGTGTGTGTCAGGAGCAACTTGAGAAACTGCAAGTTGCTTCTGGTGTGAGAGAATTGGCCGTCTGCAAGGACGTTGCCCAGGGGACGCCAGGATGTTTTGATGTTTTACCATCCTTGTGGGACGTTTCTCTCATGTCCCCGCATTGGGAGCTGGAGCTGACAGAGAGAGCTCATCCGCACTCTCCCCGGATTCAAACCTGTGACATGTCGGTCTTCAGTCCTGCCAGCACAAGGGTTTAACCCACTGCGCCACCGGGGGCTCCTGTTCATACACTGTGAAGAGTTCTTCCGTGGAAAGCTCTCAAGGGAGAGGTCACCTTTTGTGTATAATCGCCAGTTCTAAGATATCTTGGGATCAGTGGAGACGTTTTTCTAGGCAAGGGAGAAGCAGAGGTTTTCAGAAGACCTGGTTGCTTCCTTTGGTAATTTGCCAGGCACTTGTTTTCTCACGTCAGCCAGAGGCTAAATAGGGGCCAGAAAGAGGATCCACCCCCCGGGACACAAAAAGAATGCCAAACTCCTGTTTTGAAGAAAAATGGAAGATTTTACCTCGTGATTCACTCCTGCTTGCTGGAGAATTATTTGCATTTATTTTCTACTGACAGAGATGTGAGTAAATCTAAATCTGGGACAAAATGGAATGCAGCTAGAACTATTGCAAATTCCCAAACGGAGTTGATGGACTCATAATTAAGAAACACAAAGGCTAATAAATCTTGTGTGGTGGAACAATTGTAATTGCATACATACCCAATAAAAGTTTGAGAGTTGTAATGTAATTGCACACACAAGCCCAATAAAAGTTTGAGAGTTAAAGTTTTGTTTTTCTTCAAAGCCAAAACAAAAGAAATTTCCCCTGACGAAGATATACAGGAAGTAAACATCTGAACTTTGTGGGATGTAATGTCTCTTCTCTTTGGGGAAAGGTAGCAACTTTGCAACAGCAACTAAACAATTGAAAGAAAAAAGTGTGTTCTTTTGCCACAGTTTGCTCAGATATAAAAAGCCGATTTATGAATTGATAACCAAATGATTTAAGTCACACGACTATGGAGAGAACAAATTGGATTAATCCAAATTTTGGATGAATTGAGATTGATGAGAAAAAATTAACAGATGAGATGAAGGAAATACACAACTCTTCGGCAAAGCTGATTGAGGAGTCTATTTCAGTTATTTCTTTGCTTTTATTTTTGCAAATTAATCAGCGAAACTCACAAATGCAGATCAAAGCCCCCTTTCTCGTTTAAGTTTCTTAAAGCATGCAAATGATGTGAGGATGAAGCTGAACATTCTTAAAGTAATACATATTTGTAAAAATACTTTTTCTTTACCTTTAGTATGTGCAGTTTTTTATTGTAATGCCAATTGAAACAGGAGTATAATATTTATCTTCTTTTTTTCCTGTTACTAATTTATATCAATGAATTATTTTACAAGCAACTGTTAATATTTATATTTTATATCTTTCAGAAGATTGTAATAGTGTGACTTTTATTTTATTAGTGAATAAATATACAACTTTTATCCGTTTATTTGAATTTTTACAGTTCTACATTCCGCAATTGCAATTTCAAGCCAGTATTTTCCAACCCAAACATACCTATTAATCCAAACAAATATTTATGACAAGGATTTGTTATCAGATTTGTTGAAGCTGCCATTTTTTAAAAAAACAAACAAACATATTGGTTCTGATATGAGAAAGCCCCTTTAAAATAATTCTCCCATTTTGTAATTCATCATTTTTTGGACAAATGTGCCTAATAATTGGTTACTATAACAATTAGAACATTGTTTTGCAACTAAACAAAGCTTTTTTTTTGGGGGGGGGGGGGGGGAGAAAGCTTTATGCATCCTGAAGAATTTAATCCAAACTCTGTAACCAGCTTGCTTTTTGCCYTGCAGAATTTTGCATACTTAGAGGAAATTGKGAGATTTAATTGATTTTTCTCTTGGAGTACWGGATATATATATGTAGATGACAATAAGCAACGTCATTTGTTTGTTGAGGGGGTGCTTAGACTGATCTGTGTTTTTCTATAACCTTGAAAATAGTTTCCTGTGCCTTCTGGGTTGTTGCTTAGGCAGGCCCCCAGATGGAATTTTCCAGACACTGTAGGGAGCTGTAGTTTGCAATAGGTTGAAAACCCCCATGCCTGATTGTAACATAATTCCACATGAGGTTGGGATTTTTGCCAATATATCAGAACTGAGCTTAATTTAACAGAGAGTTTGCCCCAGTAAATTTGATGGACTATACTTTTAGGAGACATGTTATGGGATCATATTGTAAATTGTTTATACGGTTTTGATTTTGAAAATCATTATTTTCTACATGGCACGTTCTCTTACATAAATGTGATCATTCTGTAGATTTTTTCTGTAAATGATCATGGATTCAGTTTAAGCATAGGGACTGACATATTGTCATGAAATTTAAATGACAATGTAAACCAGATTTTTTTAAAAAGATTTTTTTTGTAGAACAAACATTTCATAGAGTTGGAAAAGACCACATAGGACATCCAGTCTCTGTTTAAAAGCCTCCAAAGAAGGTGTTCACACCACACTCTGAGGCAGTAGGTTCCACTGTTGAACAGTTCTTACAGTCAGGAAGTTCTTCTTAATGTTCAAGTAGAATCACTTTTCCTGTAATGTGAACTCATTGCTCCGAGTCCTAGTCTCCAGAGCAACAGAAAACAAACCTGCTCCCTTTTCCTTATGACATCCTTTCAAATATTTATACATGGATATCAGGTCTCCTCTCAACCCTCTTACTTGGGAAACCTCGTAAAATCTTTCTTGTATACACATTAGCTACATACCTCCCAGCCAAATCCGCATATGCCAAATTAGTTAGCGCACAAGGACATCCTTGTCTCTCCATTAGGGTCTTTTGGGAAGGGAGGTTTGAATATGTCATACTATGTTGGAATGAAAATTTGAGCCTATCTGTGCTCAGTGAATTCACATTAATCAGCCAAGGAATAAAGCATGTGTGTTTTTTTTCCTTCCTGTCCTTTACACTTTAAAGAAGGAAAACTTTACCAGGTTAAGAATGGGATTGCTCTGCTTCTTTAATGATGAATGTAGAAATTTCAGTTCTGAAAGTAACCAATGTAATAATAATAAACCTTTTTTGTTTACCGCCCTATCTCCCCAAAGGGACTCAGGGCGGTTTCCAACATATAAGACGAACATTCAGTTGCCAGAAAGGAAACCATACAAACAATTTCATCAAAATAAACACATTCGACAATATAACATAATTTAATGTAATTTAAACAAACAAAACAACAACTAAAAGCTTCATAAAAACCAAAATCATTTTGAAACACACTAAAAATAAAAATATTTAAAACCCATTTTATTGTAGCTCCATCAATAGAGGTTCAACAAACCAATGGCTAGGATTACAAAATGAGCGTGGCAACCTATAAAAGGACTGGGCTAGGCATAGTGCAAACAGCATATCATAGGGCTGGGGAAGTGGATGAAGTGCAGGACAGAGTGCTATCTAGCTACCTAGGGACTGGGCAGAACAATGGCTTCAAACTACAGGAAAGGAAATTCCACCTGAACTTCCTAACTGTGAGAACTGTTCAGCAGTGGAACTCTCTGTCCCGGATTGTAGTGGAGGCTCCTTCTTTGGGGGCTTTTACACAGAGGCTGGATGGCCATCTGTTGGGGGTGCCTTGAATGCGATTTTCCTGCTTCTTGGCAGGGGGTTGGACTGGATGGCCCATGAGGTCTATTCCAACTCTAGGATTCTATGATTCTATAAGTGTCAGCGCTGAATCCAGGAGGACTCCCAAATTGCGGACTTGTGTCCTCAGGGGGAGTGTAACCCCATCAAGTACAGGTTGCCACTCAGTACCCTAATCGGCCTCACGACTGACTAGGAGGATCTCTGTCTTGTCTGGATTAAGCTTCAACTTGTTAGCCCTCATCCAATCTATCACAGCTGTCAGGCACTGGTTCCGGATCTGGGAGGCTTTGTTGGAATTCGTTGGGAAGGAGTAGTAGAGTGTCATCTGTGTACAGATGGCACCGAACTCCAAAACTCGAGTTGACCTCACCCAACGGTTTCATGTAGATGTTAAAAAGCATGGGAAATAGAATGGAACTTTGCAGGACCCCACAGGTCAAAGGCCAGGGGTCCGAGCAGGTGTCTCCCAGCTTCACCAACTGGGTGTGTTCCTCCAGGAAGGAGAGGAGCCACTGCAAAACAATTGCCCCCAAGACCAATTCTGGGGAGCTGCCCCAGAAGGATATAAAAAATCCCACTTGAGTGGGAGCACAGATAGCCATTTGAAAAACCGCAGTTACAAGTAAGTGATGTGTTCTTTTTTCACTACCACTATTGCCAAAGCATGGGTTTTCCTTTGGGCTCGTTCCAAGTCTTCTGCCATTGAGTCTGCAGTCTGTCCAACTTGTTTCATCACTGCCAGCTCACTAGTAAACGAGTGAGCTCAGTTGGTTTCAGAAAGAAGGAGATGTTTAGGTGTGATGTATCTACTATCCTTGCCCTTTCCCTATTGTAGAACTGAACCAGAGCTTTGACAGGATCACATGTTAAGGCAACAGGAAGCTCTGCAAGAGCCACAGCAATCTATCAGGATCCATAAGCCTCCTGGGGTAGATCATCTTAATTCTCTCTCCTTCGCCCCCTGCAGTGGCTCAAACTCCCTAGCAAGCAAACAAACGTTTCTGTTTTTTGCAGAAATGAAACTGGTGGGCAATTTTTTTTAAATGCAGTTTGTTACTGCTTCTCAGAATGGAACTTGCATACTACAATTCCTTAACTAGTTTTTAAATTGTCCTGCATTTATAGGCTTCCCCTCCCCTTCCCTGCTTTCCTGGTGATTAAACTGAAATCTTCAAAGCTTTTCACTTCTAAAAGCTGTATAACTTGTAAGGGACCTATCATCTTTCAGAGTTTGAATGGCTTAAAATATTTTAGAGATTAATCACTTCCATATGGATACCTGCCTTAAATATGCTGAGAAATAAGGACCTTTTTAATTTTTTTCATATTTTAGAAAAAGATTAAGGTCCTCCCTACTGATGTATTTTGGTTCTACAGAGCTTTTGTTTCAACAAAGCTTTTAGTACTGCTATCTCTTATTAAAATCCCAGCCATTATTACAATGGATAAAGGATTAAAAGGAAATAAGATACATTTCTTGGATTAAAGATTTCTACTTTTGGCTTTCAATAAAGGAAAGCTCAAGTTATCGTATTGCAAGTTGGAATTAATTGTAGCAGTGAGTAGAACCAGATTGTTTCCCTACATGTGTTACACTTAGCTCTTTAAGATATCAGAATAATTCTTCAGAACAGGAATTTGAACACACATGTTTTTGAAGGTTGTGGTATTTTCTTTGTCTCAGATACAAGAAAAACTTTAATTGCTTGCCATAATTGTTCTTTAGAGGATCAGTCATAATGCAGAGTGGTTGCTGTCAAGGGATAGAATTTTACTGATGGTATGATTACCATGTCTCAAAATGCGGAGGTGAATTAGAGGTATGCACTTCCCTATTAAAGTTGCTGTGAGAAAATATTAAAACAAGTGGTGCTCACTTTTAGACCTTGACAATGATTTACCTCAAAACAACACAAAGTTCTTCCATATTTTTTTCTCTCAAAGTGTGTTTCTGAAATAGGTTCAACTCACCTTTTTATGTGGAAAGCATGGAACTATACATAAACACGCCATCAAGAAAGCTTCTGTGAATAAAAGTTAGCAAACATCCACATAACAAAACTATGTAGTGGCAGTCATCTTTATAGAATTTATATTTATGTGTGTTGAATTAAACAGATAGTCAGGTGAGGCCATTGCATATTAAAGATTCAAAAGGTCATTCTGCAATTTGAATATTAAGGGCCAATCTGTATTACATACAGTTCCGGGCTCAGATTGCATGTAAAGATACTTCAAGAAGTTGTAAGTGGAGTTTAAAGAAGCTGCAGCGGGGAACAGGAGCCTCTGAGGCAACAGGGTGGTCAGCTGCTTCCCCACTTTACATTGTTCTCATTAGCTTCCCTTGGCACAACTATTCTGTAGTGGTGGAATTACTTCCATGAGGGAAGAGACTATGGTGGATGTGCATTGCTGATGGGGTCTCCCAAGATCGCTGAAGAACCACAGTAATCATGCCAAATGCATCAGTACAATAAGAAGAACCTGTTCAACGGTAGAGTTCAACAGTAGTAGGGGCGATACTGTTAGAGGATCTCTGAGACAATAACAGTGGTAGTTTAGCTAATTCTTTTTAGTACTGCATAAGAGTTGACATTGTTAGACTACTGAATATCTTTTACCGTGAAAACCCTATTATGAAACACTTTAAACAGAAACAAAAGATAGTGCTGGAAGATACAATCTTTTCTTCAGAGGTCATTCACACAGCTACTGGAAAAGAGCAGAAGACAAGTAGGAATAGCAACTTGTAACTGGGCTCAGAACCAAAATAGTATTTAGTGTTAACTTTTATGCTCAGGTGGGAAAGGAATGTCTGAAGTTGCACAATGCAGGAGCATAAAACATGAGACATATGAATCATGAAATGTTAAGCTTGGAAAACAAGAAAAAAAAGTATATTCATTGCAATACTTGGTATGAGTGATTTTATTCCTGAAACAACAGTCTAAGATGAAATATGGGTGGCATTAATAGTGAGGCTTGAGACAGCAAAAGCAGTCAGAGATATAATGCAAAATCTGACAAAATATTATCACTAAGCTTTCAGGGAAACCTGTCAACATGACCATATGTAAATTTATATTTCAATTACAGAAACTGAAAAGAAAGAAATAGACTGTGTGCTATAAGTGCATGTAGCCAGAGAATATGGTTTTGGTTCAAGAAATGAAGGAGGAGATAGATTTGCAGAATTTGGTGAGGCTAACAGTTTGCTAATTAAAAAAATACTCTTCAGGCATCCAAATAGACAGTTGTATACATGAATATCATCATCTGATCGATGCAGTAATCAAATAAGAGTTCATAAGTGTAAGCAGAAGGTGAATTTGCTCAGTTCCTTCTGCAAACCCAAGAGCAGGAACAAACTGTGGCAGAGATCAAGAATATAAAAATTAAGCTTAAAGCTAATCAAGAATATTAAGCCAACCACAGTGGCAAAATACAATCTAAAGAAAACCCTGACAATACTGAAATACCTGAAATACTGCCACAAAATCAGTTGAAAATTTCTTTTGTAAAATTATGGGTTATTGGGCTTTGGAGCTTGTCAGTAGAACTCCAGGAACTGCAGAGATGCCCACAGTCTACACTTCATACACTCTTAATATAGAGTTTAAAGACTGGTTTAAACAGATTTGCACTACTGAACCTATTTGACTTGAAACCAGAAAAATTCTGGACCAAAACAGAAACATTACCAGAGAAGAATTGAAAAAGGCAATGTTTATTGCCAAAAAAGGAGAGAGAGAAGTCTCAGTGGATGAGAACTGTATATTTTTCGACAGTTAAGGATAGAAGCAAAAGGATTCGAATTTTTAATAAAACTGGTGAGTGATTTGTTAGTAGGCACAAAGAGAAAAAAATTGTTATAAAGAAATAAAACGCCATATGAATGGTAGAAAAGTAATCAAAACTAAATTCAAACCAAGAAAATTTGATTTGCAATATCACTAATAGGAAACACATTATATTGTCAGCATAAAATTAAAAGAAGATGGAAACAATACACGAAGGAAAAATATAAAAGAGGACAGATTCCTTCAAGGTAGAACATTTTGATAATTAATCTATATTTTAAAAAGCGACATGGAAGAGGTTCTCCAAGCACTTGGAAGAAATAAATCACTGGAAACACGTGGCATATACTAATACAGTTGTTTCAAGCTGTTGAGAAATGATAACATAAATCTGCCTAAAATATGGGAAGAAAACAATAATTCAGAGACTGGAAATGCAAAGATGATACTCAAGATTTTCCAGCGATGACTTTTCTATACAGGAAAAAAAGGATGAAATATCCAACCTGGATTCAGAAAAGAAAGCGATGCTAGAGATCATATTGACCAATGGACCAAGCCTTGAAATGAAAATATCATGCAAAACTATGGATCACTTTAGAAGAAATGGATGTACCATAGTGTATATTCTGTTGGGAAACAGTTGTCAGGACACACTATGGAGAAACAATATGATTTTCAGATGGGAAAGGGATCAGACAAGAATACATCTAATCATCCTGTCTCTTTAAAGCAGTGGTTCTCAACCTTCCTAATGCCGCAACCCCTTAATACAGTTCCTCATGTTATGGTGACCCCCAACCATAACGTTATTTGCGTTGCAACTTCATAACTAATTTTCCTACTGTTATGAATTGTAATGTAAATATCTGATAATCCAGGATGTATTTTCAGTCACTGGACCAAATGTGGCACAAATACCCGATACGCCCCAAATTTTAATACTGGTGGGGTTGGGGGTGATTGATTTTGTCAATTGGTAATGCTGGAGTTGCTGGGATTTATAGTTCACCTAAAATCAAAGAGTCTTCTGAACTCCATGAATGATGGAATTGAATCAAACATGGCGCACAGAATTCCCATGACCAAGAGAAAATACTGGGAAGGTCTGGTGGACATTGACCTTGAGTTTTTGGAGTTGTAGTTCACCTACATCCAGAGAACACTGTAGACTCAAGCAATGATGGATCTGGATCAAACTTGGCAGAAATACTCAATATGCCCAAATGTGAAAACTGGTAGAGTTTGGAGAAAATAGACCTTGCCATTTGGGAATTGTAGTTGTTGGGATTTATAGTTCACCCACAATGAAATAGCATTCTGAACCTCACCGACGATAGAATTGGACCAAACTTTCCACACAGAACCCCCATGACCAATAGAAAATACTATGTTTTCTTATGGTCGTTGGCGACCCCTCTGACACCCCCTTGCAACCCCCACAGGGGTCCCGACCCCCAGGTTGAGAAACACTGCTTTAAAGTATGCACAGAAGCTATCTTAAGAAGAATATGTTCAAAGTAATGAGAAATTAAAGTTTTAGGGAAAGAGGAGGGCAACAGCTTTGACCTTGGTCCTCAATTGAGTAAGCACTATGGAGAGCTGTTGATAACTGGAACTCTTGTAAGTCACTCATCCATAGTTCACTTGAAAACTGTATCTAATATATATTTTAGCTATTGTGCAAAAGCTTTTTGCTGAGAAAAAAATAGTCTATGCTGAAACTGGCCTAAATTTAAATAAGTAGAATGAAAATTGCTGGCACAAAAAGTAACCTTGCTCACAAATGTGAAATGACAGATAATTATATTTTAGAGGAATTAATTCTTCCAATCAAATCTAGATCTTCAGATTGAGATCTTTAAGTATTCTGGGTCTTCCCAGTTGAGTTGGGAATTCCTGTAATGATTTCGCCTAATAAAGTGTCTTGATTTACAGTTGAATTCTTCCTTTAATGCCTTTTAAATTGAACCTTCATTTTCTTTCTCCCATAGAAAGACATTCTAATTTGTTAGCGTTTTGCATCCATTCATGCAATGCCTGAAGCACACCTTGAGTGCCTGAAGCTACTTTGTTTTAACTAGCATTTGCATTCCTTACATGCTATATTGCAAAAATAAATCTGCATTAGGTGTCACTTTATCATCGTGACAGCCTCTTAATCTGTACCTTCCCTCTGCCTCTGTGGAGAATAAATAAATGAAATTACATGTTGTTGTGCTTGTGAAATCATGTAATGATATTAACATATTAGTGGAGTACTTAGCCAAGAAAATTACATAATGCATTATTTCTCTTCTAACTACTAGGGAAACAATGTCATTTCTAAAGCTGAATAGGATTTATTGGTTGTTTTATGTAGAGTTCATTGCATGTTTTTTCATGAGCATAAGTATTAATTAAATCATTCACTGATGTGATTCTTTTTCTTTCCATTAGTTTATGTAGAATGGATTCATGCTATCAAGTATATATTAGCCAAAGTTTCATTTGTATCAACAAAATCACCCAAATGCATGGCCTTTCTGGTTTTCATCAGGTCAGAGTGGACAATTTAGTTATGGTTCCATGTATGACTATGGCCTTTTATAATCTGACATTGATTTTCCTGTAGTTTTTTTTAGATCAGTGGTTCCCAACCTGTGGTCTATGGACCACCAGTAGTCTGCAAGAGCTAAAATATGATCCACGGCCTCACCATTACTATACTGTTGAAACGAGGGTGACTGGTCTTGTGAAACCCTCTTATAGTGCTGAGGCTTATTAAATATGGTATTCCGTGGGCGAGCAGATGGTGACTATTGGATGACATATGTTCTATATAGGAAACTAGAGCTGATGTAGTCTATCCAATGCATTTTTCTGAATCAGGATCCCAAATAACCAAACCAAATCTAAAGTTGACCAAAAAACAATTTGTAACCCTTTTGGTACTAATGTTGGAGAGTGGTCCCTGGTCAAAGTGGTCTTTTGTCAAAAAAAATGTTTGGGAACCACTGTTTTAGATAGTCTTGAAGAGACCACCCCCTAGACAGTTCTGCTAGAATTTCCCAAGAGAAGCTTATTTCTGTGACATTGCAATCCTGATACATGTATTTGGGAATAACTGTATTGAGGTTAGTAGAACAAGGGAACATTTGTCAGCATCTCCTTTGTTATAGCTTTGGTGTTCCAAACAATTAGCTATCTTAGGTAGATGACTTATGGGATACATGGATAATGAAAAAAATCTTGTTTCCTAGCAGGTGGCAAGAATGAATGTTCTAACAGATTGCAGGGAGTACATTTAGTTGAAATTGAAAAGCATCATGAGAAATCAACATTTCAATTGATTGCTTATACCCAGCTTTTGAAGCAAATGTTTTTGAAGTGGCTCACAGTGAAAAAAATTATGACAGTAAAATACAGTGTCATATTACATATTACAGTTTTATGACAGTAAAATGCAGTGGCGCAGTGGGTTAAACCACTGAGCTGCTAAACTTGTTGACCGAAAGGTCGCAGGTTCGAATCCAGGGAGCGGCATGAGCTTCCACTGTCAGCCCCAGCTTCTGCCAACCTAGCAGTTCGAAAACGTGCAAACATTCAAATATGAGTAGATCAATAAGTACCACTCCGGTGGAAAGGTAATGGCACTCCATGCAGTCATTCAGGCCACATGACCTTGGAGGTGTGAATGGACAAATATTTGGATTTGAAACATTTAAATCAGAATTTGAAAACTTACTGTGCTCAGATAATGACCATATGATTGTTGTTAAAATATGAAGTGGAGGAGGAACAATCAAAATATTTTAAAGTCAAATGGACTTATAATATAGATACACTGGGAGATACTGTTAAGGTTAAGCTTACTGGGTCTTTATATTCCACTAGCCATCCCCTAGTGGAATATAAAGACCCAGTAAGCTTAACCTTAACAGTATCTCCCAGTGTATCCCCTGGAGCCCCCTGTGCTGGCAGGACTGAAGACCGACAGGCCACAGGTTCGAATCCGGGGAGAGGCAGATGAGCTCCCTCTATCAGTTCCAGCTCCTCATGTGGGGACATGAGAGAAGCCTCCCACAAGAATGATAAAAACATCAATTTATCCCAGCGTCCCCTGGGCAACGTCCTTGCAGACGGCTATTTCTCTCATACCACAATCGACTTGCAGTTTCTCAAGTCACTCCTGACACGACCAAAACAAAAAAAAAGCCATCCCCTGCCACGCATTGCTGTGGGCCAGTCTGTGTATATATGTATGCATATATTTGTGTATATGTGTATATATGTGTGCTTGCATATATATGTGTGGTATTGTGCATGCGTTGTACGTGTCTTGTGATCTGCCATTGTAAAGACAATGCCTTAAATGTTTTCTGTCACCAAAAGTCAAATGCTGTGAAGCTCTGTCATATTAGCAAGCTCTTAAGAGCTGTAGTGCTGATGAAAGTGCAATGGTATGGGAACTTAAAATGCCATAAAATCCAGAGACAGTTATGTGTAAGGCTGCAGACTGAACCATAGAATGATTGGCCATATGTGCCTCCCTTATGGGACTGAAAGGAACGGAAGTATACTCCACCGTTAACTCTGCTTGAAATTGCAGTGTTAGGGAATAATGACCAGATGTTCCAGTCTCAACAAACAGCTTGTTATGTGACACCGCCAAAAAACGTCTTTTGCTTTGATCATGCACACCTAAAGGAACAAGTAATTGAACTGTGGCTGTTTTAGGTTCATCGTAGTCAATAAACTTTCACTTGACCTTTGCCACCTGTTTTTGATACTTTTCTAAATATATGCCGGTAAGCATATGCTTACTATTTGAAATTCTACCCAACTGATTGAGAAAAAATCTCAGTATTTTGCTGTTGCCTGTTGAATGTCAGTATGCATGAGTTTAGCAGAATCAGTAGCTTGTAGTTGTGGCTTAAAAAGTGGCATTATCTTTAGCATAAGAGTCAATCAACGGTGAACATGGAAAATGTTCTGAAATGTTCATGGGAGAGTGTCTGTTGCTCATTCTTGATATTGACACATTTTACTTTGTGTATGTCTCTTGGTACTATGTTAGTATTCCAACCATAAATAATGTTTCTTGGAAGTCAAAATACCTTCTAAGATACATTGTGCCAATATCATCACAGCACATTTACAGTAATGTAAACAAGGACAAGCAACAAAACAGTGCACTCCATCCTCATATCCTAATAGGAGTGCTTCTATTCAGGGATCCAAAGAACCAACAGAGAGCCATTTACTCGGCTATTCTGTTCAATTGTCAATTCTGACTGACTGAAATAACTCTTCAGGGTTCCACACTTAATGTTTCATTCATTCATACTCTGAATTCCCAGCTGCTGCTGGATGATTTCCCATCCAAACATTACCCAGAAACATCCAAACTCAGATAATACTGAGTATTTTAAGGGTGTTATGAGTAGTATAGGAATGCTGCCTGGGAAGACTCGGATGTGAATATATGCTGATAATTTGATTGTCTGTGTACATCTACACTCATAGTCTTCTATGAGAATCATAAAGTTTGAAGAGACCTCGTGGGCCATCCAGTCCAAACCCCTGCCAAGAAGCAGGAAAATCGCATTCAAAGCACCCCCAACAGATGGCCATCCAGCCTCTGTTTAAAAGCCTCTGTTTAAAAGAAGGAGCCTCCACCACACTCTGGGGCAGAGAGTTCCACTGCTGAACAGCTCTCACAGTTAGGAAGTTCTTCCTAATGTTCAGATGGAATCTCCTTTCTTGTAGTTTGAAGCCATTTTTCCGTGTCCTTGTCTCCAGGGCAGCAGAAAACAAGCTTGCTCCCTTCTCCCTGTGACTTCCTCTCACATATTTATACATGGCTATCATGTCTCCTCTCAGCCTTCACTTCTGAAGGAAACACCTGACTTAAAACAATTTATCATAAGCAGTACTAGGCTGTCAAAGTAATAATGACTTTTCCTTCAAAATATGAAGTTTTCATATATATCTAGAGTTACAGTTGCAGCCTTTTTCCACATGGTATATTAAAAGAAAAGCTCTTTTTCATTTTTATTACTGAAATTCTCTTTAGATATGTGCATTGAAAAATGGGAATAATTTATGTAGAATTTAATGTCAGGATATGTTCTTGGTTGAAAATTACTAGTAAAGTATACTTCCTGGAATAGATTGTATAATTAGGGTTCTTTCATCCTTCAGTATGATTACATCAGTAAACTTTTTACTTTAAAAAAAAAAACCCGAGATAGTACTATGGAGGCAAATGTAAAGGTAAACATGGAGAAGGAAGGCAATCGCGCTGATGGGCAGCATTGGGTAGAATACTGTGCAGTTTGGGATTGAAAGATTCTACTGTTAATTAAATGCTACTTACCCGTGGCTTTGTATCTATCTAACAAAACTGAAGGTTTTTTTTAGGGCAAAGAAATCATGTTACTTAACTTGTCGGCTTTCATGCATTCTGTACACAACACAACACTTTGCTTCCAAAAGGAGTTCGGCTCTGGGCTAAGTCTTCTTTTGAATACCTCCCTATCCATTTTCTCAGTTGCTCTGCAAGCAACAGCTATCCTGAATGTTGATTTCATTTATTAAATTCACTGTCATGAAACAATTGTAACTGGACATTTAGTATAATAGTACAGTGATATAGCTCTTAATTCAAAATATAGACTGAATCAATAAATGAATACAGCAATTAGGAGATATAATAACATCAAAAGACCTAAGTGTTTACCATTGTATCATTGTGATGCAGCTATTGTGTTTTGTTTTGCTGTTTTGCTAAAACTTTATTCACCAGTTAATTATGTAACAATATTAAAATTTAGCTAAACTACTGATGCTGATTTATTGATATTTTAGTTTGCTTTTTCATGGATTTGTTGCTTTTTAATCATCTTAGCCTTTCCCAAGCTGTATCAGATTGTCTGACCCTTCAGATGATTGTCATAATTTCAAGTTTACCTAGTTATAAATGAATGCAAAATGTTAGCTGAACTTCTTTTTCCTGTGCTTTTTAAATTTGTGGTGTCATCTGCATTTTTATTTTATAAAAAAGGCAAAAAATGTAACAATTCAATGTGATTCATAACATTCTTTTTAAAAAGTGTATCTCTCTCACATCTTTGTTTTCAATTGTAGTGGATGATCCAATCTCCTTACAAAGCTGCAACATTTTTTGGGTGCATCGGAAAAGAT
Organism: Anolis sagrei ordinatus; assembly: GCF_025583915.1. NCBI lineage: Eukaryota > Metazoa > Chordata > Lepidosauria > Squamata > Anolidae > Anolis > Anolis sagrei. The sequence goes on along the minus strand of NW_026846588.1, from coordinate 129,141,259 downwards.
AAATTTGGTGAAATTTTAAAGAAGAAAACTGAAGAAGCTCACGTGGATGCTCATTACTATGAACAGACTGAAGAACCAACTGGAACCTGTGCTGCCTGCATCACAAGTGACAACAGGTTGGGTGCTTTCTCCCTTCAAAAGCTATTTTTCCAGGATATGGAAAAAAGAGAAAATGCAAGTTGAAGGCTTTCATGGCCAGGATCACTGGGTTGTTGTAGGTTTTTCGGGCTGTATGACCATGTTCTAGAAGTATTCTCTCCTGACGTTTCGCCTGTATCTTTGGCAAGCATCCTCAGGGGTAGTGAGGTCAGAGGTTGAGACCTCACAAACTGAGGATGCCTGCCATAGATGCAGGTGAAACGTCAGGAGAGAATACTTCTAGAACATGGCCATACAGCCCGAAAAACCTACAATAACCCAGAAAATGGGAGATCCATAATTTGGCAGAGGTTTATGACTACATTTTGTTGTCTGTGTTGAGAAGTGACTACAGTCCCACATTCCCTCTATCGCTTCTGTTTGCTGATGATCCTCGCCTTTTACTGATGTCTCCCATTCTAACCCACCTTAGAACACTGCCAATAACCCACTGCTTTACTATGTCTTCTTGATTTCTGTTGCCGGAAAACTGGGTTCTAAATTGCATTGATGAGACTATCTTGACAGCTAACATAAAGAGCCAAGAGAGTGAGCTTCAGGGCGGAAAGCCTCCAATTTACATTTACATCTCTCTGACATATACTCTATAGGTGCCCTTAGTCAATATAAACATACCCACCGTCAACCTCCTGCCCAGCTACAATATGGGGTCATCATTTATCTTACAGGAATGTTGTAAAGGTTATGAGAACATATGACATGTAGGGCAATTTTAACACTAAAGGTAGATGAAAACTATTATCAAGCACTATTATAATTATTAAAGAGAGGTTGCTATGCCCTGGTTTCACACTTGTAAACATGAGTGGAGATTGCAGGAGTGAAAATAAGATGTTGATAGGTTAAGTGAAGGTAGTTTCCTAATTGGGCAATAGGTGGTGTGCAGAAAGGAAGGATAATTTAATGTGGGCAATTTATACTTAACTGATTAAGGAACAGACAATGTCATTGCATGGGGTAGATTTTTTCTCTCTGAAGCTGTGCTATTACCAAATGGGGCATCTTTTGACCTGATATATTATATCGGCTGAAACAAAAAATACCCCAGAACCTGAAATTTTACCACATTGTTTTATAACTGTCCAGGTAACAATGTAAGTCTGTGACTCTGGAAAACTAGCTCATACGGATTACAGTATAGTTCATTGAAAGAAGTCAAGATGAGAGACAAAAAATTAATCACTAAGTTGCTATTCAGTTACAGAATTCTGCACAGATACTGAGTCAGTGTGGTGTGGTGGTTTGGGTGTGAGACCAAGGGTTCATATACACAGCTTCAATAGCTTGCAATGCCTAAGAAGTCACACCTGGCTATCTACGTGATATCCAGAGACCTCCAGTCTTTATCACAGGATAAACCGGCTGAAATGAGTTAGCCCCACACTAAGAAAATTTGAGGGATGCTCCAAACTTTGACTAAAACCCCAGAGCAGTCCCAGATTTTGGACAGAGCATGGAGAGCATGATTGAGTTTGATGCAGACCAGATCCCTGTGTACACAGACCACCACTGCCATCCCCCTTTCCCCTGCACTCATGTTTATATGTCTAAGCATAAAATATCTTTACCTTTATGGTGTGTCTTGTTTGTGTCAGCAAGGACATAAACACTTTTGTGACTTACATAAGCTTGCTGTGATATTTCTGTTATTTCCACAAGTGTTCTACAACTAGTGTTATAAAATCAGAATAAGAAACTTTATGCCCAGGTTAGGAGAAAAGTCACTTTTCATACTGAGGAAGTTTACAATTGCTGCTATATAACATTTTGTTAAGAAATTTCTCTCTCTCTCACACACACACAAACACACACACATATATTTGTGTGTGTGTGTGTGTGTGTGTGGAATTGTAATTTTTAATATGACCTGGATTTTTTTTCTTATTTTGAGTTAATTATTATGTGATACAATATTTTACATAACTTTTTTCAAAAGCACATGCCAGCTTTTCAGTTATTAATTGTAAAATAAAAGAAAACCGATAGTGGCATAGATCCACTTGGTAGTTCCAACTGGGATAGGCCCATTGAATCAATGGAGACTTGTTAAGGTAACACATATATATAAGTTCCTTGATTCATGGCTTTGCTGTAGCTGGGACTAACTCTTGGGTTTACATCATTAACTAAATTACTTTAATATAATTTGCATTTATTCTGGCAAGTAAAAAACAGTGTATATTAGATACTGATGACCAGTATCTAATGTTGAACAGTGTCAACATTTTTAGAAATAATCATATTTCTTCTTCATGATTTCTGTGACCCGCACTAATGGGTAACCTGCACCTGTGCAGTGCTTTGTTTGGAACTTTCTAGAGCTGTTGATGGTAGCCCCACCAACTACCTGCTGCACCAGCATACTGGAGCCTCCAGTGGCGCAGTGGGTTAAACCCCTGTGCCGGCAGGACTGAAGACCGACAGGTCGCAGGTTTGAATCTGGGGAGAGGCGGATGAGCTCCCTCTATCAGCTCCAGCTCCTCATGCGAGGACATGAGAGAAGCCTCCCACAAGGATGATAAAACATCAAATCATCCGGGATTAAGGGGAATTAGGGGACAATTTATCAAGTTTCTGTCAAGGGGATCACTGTGTGTTTTGAAGGCTGTGGGCCATTCTGAATATCTCTTTTTGTGGCCAAACTTTGTTATATAAACTTTCCAAAAAAATAAGATATGCAATGAAACCTCAGTACTACACTAGATCTTTGATATTTGCTCCCTAAACACTTGGTTTTCTTCAGTCTTTTGAGTGGATGAGGAAAAAAACAGTTCCCCTGGACTCTTCCCTACTTGAGTGCTCTGGTTCGGAACTGGTTGGAGAATTTTGAGGTTGAACACTTACAGTTTATTTATTTAGAACTTTTATATACTGGTCTTCTCGAACTCTAGAGAGGGACTCAGGCCRGTTTACAACATGATTCAAAACAGTAGTTTAAAAAAAAACATCACACCATATAACACACTAATACATAAAATACATTAAAAGCAATCATATAATTACATAAAGCCAAGTCGTCCAAAAGTTATTTTCAGAGAAGSACCCAGGTTTATACAGCTTAGAAACACCTTTACTTTTCTCTTTCCTGAGTACCTTTTAAAAAAATATTTAAGATAATCTTTCTCTCCCTTCACACTCTTGCCTTCTTCAGTGCTCTTTCTCTCTCCTTATCAATTTACAATTCTTTCTCTAGTCTTAATCTCACCCACCAACCTCCATCTCCAAACTTCAAGTGCTCTTTTTTTCTCCTGAGTGCTTTCATTTCTCTTTCTTGGCATTCACTCCCCTTTTCTTTCAGCTCACTCTCCCCTTCTTCCCCTTGTCGGGTAGTAGAACTTCTTTCTCTGTGCATCTTTTAACTGTTTGAAGAGTTTGGGGAGGTTGCAGTTGTCCCTACAAATTGCTTTCCCCTCAGCATACTTCTTATCCCATGTAGGGCTGCCTTTAGGCCCTCCTGAGAACTTGAATAGCCAAGTCTAATTGCAGTCTTCTCTTTACTGCTTAGAATAGTCTACCATTTAGTTACTGGAAATAGTACTATAATTTTCAGGTGGATTGGAACTACTTAAAAGTAATTAATTCATTTAAAACCAATAACTCTTCAGATGCACATTGTTAGTATGACACATAAACAAACTCGCCTTCCTTAGAGTAGAACAGTGGTTCCCAACCTGTGGTCTGTGGACCACCAGTGGTCCGCAAGAACTAAAATATGGTCCACGGCCTCACGGTTACTACACCGTTGTAACGAGAGCGACTGGTCTCGTGAAACACTCTTATAGTGCCGAGGCTTATTCAATATGGTTTTCTGTGGGTGATCAGATGGTGACTACTGGATGGCATATGTTCTGTATCAAAAACTAGAGATGATGTGGTCTATCCAATGCAGTTTTATGAATCGGCAACCCAAATAACCAAATCAAGTCTAAAGACCAAAAACGTATTTGTACCCCTTTTGGTACTAATGTGGGAGAGTGGTTCCTGGTCAAAAAAGGTTGGGAACTACTGATGTAGAAGGTGCAGACAGGACAATGCTTCTTGGAGGAGGAAAATAAAATGTATCCCTCCACTCTCCTGCTGTCCTCATGAAAGTTCACTCAGTAGTACAGGAAAGAAAACGTTTCACTATAAAGACGTTCTCCTTCTCTCCGGGTGTCTTCCGCTAGGGTATTTGAGGGTGGAGCATCAAATTCCTTCTACTTCCTTCGCCGACCTGCAAATGACAATTCACCATTTCATATACGAAGCAAACAAGCCATTATTTGAGATTGCTATTTTTTATTTATCAACTTTTGTACCTTAACATAGCTTTAGAAGAGGTGTGCTATAGAGGTTAGAGTACTGGACTGCAACACTGGGAGATCAGAATTTGAATCCTGCAACATTCCCTCATTTTCAAAGGAATGCAGTGAACAAATCCTGCCAAGAAAACCTCATGATAATTCACCTCAGGGTCACCATAAGTGAGGAATGACTTCCGCACACAAGAACACAAAAATATGTAGTAGACACCAATGCCTTATTTTTCTATATTCGTGCTTTGCTACCACCTTGATAGGAACTTAGCAACCTCCGTTGGCTGTTAGAGCAAATCCAAAATATTGGAAAGAATGTAGGCCTCCTGTTTCCCAAAGAATACCAACTTGGTAATACACAAAAGGCATCAGATGGCTTTTGATCTTGGAAGTTAAGCAGGATCAGTTTTGGTTAACTACTTTGATAGAAATTCATTAACAAACATCAGATATAACTTTCAGAGAAAGGAATTGGCAAACTACTTCTGAGTATGTCCTGGCCAAGAAAACCCCATGAATATTATGGGATCACTATAAGTCTACAGGTGATTTGAAGACACATATACAAACACAGTAGTTGTATGGATTGCCTCGAGATCGTTTTGAGATTGGGCCTACATATGCCAGAATAGCAACTGCCTGCAGTGTAGCGCAAGATCAACATACAGAGTACTGAAGTTTGCTTCTTGATGTTCAAGAGATTTTAGGATTAATAATTTAAGATTGTTGGAAAGATCACATTTGTTCCAAGAGATTGTATGACAATATTTATTTTATTTTTCATTTTAGATCTCTCGTTGCTAACCTAGCTGCTGCTAATTGTTATAAAAAGGAAAAACACCTTGATGTGGAGAAGAACTGGAAATTGGTGGAACGGGCTAATGTTTATTACATTGCAGTAAGTTTAATCCTCCTTTTAAAATATTCATTTTATTCAGTATTTAATATACAAGTCATGTCAGGTGGAAAACAAATCTTGGGAAAGATTGGGGAAAGATCCAGACTTCTGTTGTCCTATACCTCAGTTAGTTTACATGAATGGTGACGCATTATTAAAGTGGAACACAAGGAACTATTTTTTAATTAAATACACCTTTTGAGTTTTCTATCAATCATATTTGCATTTGATGATTTTATATCATATCAAGTTGTTGATATGAAGGATGTGCAGATTATAGAGAACTCACTATTAACATAATTATCCACTACAAACAGTTGCTTGAGACTCTTGTTTAATAATGTGTAATAGATTTGAAAACTTTATTGATTACATTGAAAGGTAGTAGATGGTCGTGATGACCAAACCTTGCTTTCGGTAGTACAGCTGAAGAAGAGACTTGATTCTGGAAACCTTTGCTGCTTTTTCAAGAAATAGAAAAACCAGATACACATATTTGTATTTGGGGATTTTAAAGTATGGGATTTGTGTTTTTCTTGTTGTGATACTGTTAAAGATAATCGTAATTAGATTTTCAAGAAATAGGCTATGATATATTAAAATACACAATGTATGTATAATGTATGAGCCCTGTATCATAGCTGCTGCCACACTGTTGCCCAAAATCTCAGGAAAAACTACAGAGATGTATAAAAGTGATTATCCAGGAGGACCAAATTCATTTTGTAGAATTGCTGTTTCTTTTGTATGGCCATACTCACCCTGTTTCGCTGTCAAGTAAATGTTGTACAAAGATCTCACAAATTGAAAGCCTTCAACTTCCTCTACCACATCATTCAAATATCTGCTTTTCATTTCATGATAAATATATAGTGGTTTGTTCTAAATGAGACATTTGGAGTGAACTAATATGGACAGCTAGCTTTCTAGTGTAGCAATTTTCAAACAGGTAACCATGGCAGTCTGTATCAATATAAGCATTCTAAAAGGAATCTTATAAGACCTTTTAAATTAACATATTTATTTTAGTTTGTATTATAATGAATATCCTCAGACATGTGGTACTGTATATACCTGATAAGTGGACTGAAATTCATGAAAGATCATGCTAAGGTAGATCTATTCATCTTAAAGGTGCTAAAAGATTTATTTTTCCTCCTTTTTCTCCTAGAGATAGTTCTTTGAATGGTTAACTGTGTACCTCCCATCCCATTGGGCAGTAGAAATTAGATGCCCCACTGCTACTGCATCATTCTATCACTGCAGTGGAGCTGGACCTAAGTAAGAATAGAATAGCAAAATGTGGAATGCAGAAAAAATGAAATGCAAAAATACAGAATGGGTGTTGCCTGGCTCAACAACATTCCATGTGAAAAAGATCTTGTGGTCTTTGGGGTCAACAAGTTGAACATGAGCCAGTAGTACGATCCAGCAGCCACAAAGGCCAATGGGAGTTTGGGCTGCATCAAAAGGAGTATAGTGTCTAGATCTATGGAAGTCATGTTGCCTCTCTATTCTGCTTTGGTTAGACCTCACCTGGAATACGCTGTCTAATTCTGGGCGCCACAGTTCAAAAGCAATATTGAAAAGCTGGAATGTGTCCAGAGGAAGGCAACTAAAATGATCAAAGGTCTGGAGACCATGCCCTATGAGGAGTGTCTTAAATAACTGGGTATGTTTAGCATACAGAATAAAAGGTTGAACGTAGACATGATAGCAATGTATAAAAATGTGAAAGGATGTCATAAGAAAGAGGGAGGAGGCTTGTTTTCTTCTGCCCTAGAAACTAGGACTCAGAGCAATAGGTTCAAATTACAAGAAAGAAGATTCCACCTGAACATTAGGAAGAACTTCCTGACTGTATGACCTGTTCAACAGTGGAATTCTCTGCCTCAGAGTGTGGTGGAAGCTCATTCCTTGGAAACTTTTAAACAGAGACTGGATGGCCATCTGTTAGGGGTACTTTGATTGTGCTTTTCCTGCATGGCAGGGGATTGGACTATATGGGTCATTCGGTCTCTTCCAACTCTATTATTCTATGATTCTATAAATCTGTTTTCGGAGGATATTTACTGTTGGGGAGATGAGCACCTTGCTAGGATTTTGGGAAAGAAGACAACAGTGAATACTTTTCCACATTCCAGCCTTGGATATAACAGTGATTAGTAAGTTCTATCAAAATTTTTCTCCTCACTGTATTCAACAGTATATGTGAATTCTGTTAGTTTCACACGGGAGTGGGTATTATGTGACCTTCCAAAGTTGTTGAACTATAGGTCCCAGCTTATGTCTATTGGTTGTGCCTATTGGGAGTTTGATTTCAATAAAGTTTGGGAGGGGATAAATTGAGTTTCCTTATTTAAAGCAAATAACTGGTCTACAGTTGGGGAAATACATGAGGAAAGGGTTGTCCCCTTTACCACTGACCCTCACTAGAGTTTAGCATGGCTTGGCCTAGTCAGTGGAGCTTTCAAAATGTAAAAAACAATGAAGGAGAAAATAATAAAGGTAGTATGGTCAGCATAGAAGCAATAGCACAACCAATCCTAAAATCCCTTTATTGAACAGTCATCTTAAAGCACCTGCTTAAATGCAACCAGTGTAGATCATCTTACAGCATCTCTGTAAGTCAATAATTCTCAACCTCTGGCTCCCCAGATGTTTTGGCCTTCAGCTCCCAGAAATCCTAATAGCTGGTAAACTGGCTGGGATTCTTGGGAGTTGTAGGTCAAAACATCTGGAGACCCACTAGTTGCTCTAGGCAGTTATGTCATAATCTGGCAGCAACAATGGAAAGAGCCTTCTCTCATTTCCACCAAATAAAGATACGTTTGCCAGTGACAAGACCATTAGATGAAACTGAGAATCTGAGTACAGCACTTGAACTGGTGATTGTTGAGGAAGGGAACTCCTGCAGTATCACAGTCCAATGTATTGTAAAACTTGGTAAAGGCAACAAAGCTACCATCCTGAACTGAAACAAAGTAGATTCAGGTCCCCAGAAATTATATTAACGAATACCCATCAGCCAGCTTGATGGCATTTTGGAGGGCATCCTGGAGCTTCCTCTGCATTTAAAAAAAATATCAACAAGTTAATCAGGGAAAAGATTCCTGCTTTGCTTCTTAAACTTTACTTTAAAATATTTTAATGACAAAAATCAATACTCTACGTAAAACAAATTGCTAACTGAAATGTATATTGGGCTTTATTTAAACCAGTGTTTCTCAACCTTCCTGATGCCGCGAACCTTTAATACAGTTCCTCATGTTGTGGTGACCCCCAACCATAAATTATTTTTGTTGCTATATCATAACTGTAAATTTGCTACTGTTATGAATCACAATGTAACTGTCTGATATGCAAGATGTATTTTCATTCACTGGACCAAATACCCAATATGCCCAAATTTGAATGCTGGTGGGATGGGGGGTGGGGGGGTGGGTTGATTTTGTCATTTGGAAGTTGTAGTTGCTAGGATTTATAGTTCACCTACAATCAAAGAGCATTCTGAACCCCACCAATGATAGAATTGGGCCAAACTTCCCACACAGAACCCCCATGCCTTGATGGGACTGACTGACACGAGCCTCACTCCAGCCTTGCCCGCACTTGTGCACCATGCTGCCATGTGTTGAGCATGCCTACTCTCTCCTCCCCACTTCTTTCTCAGAAGCAGCCCTCCCCTTGGTTGAGAGGGCAGCCAATCACAGCGAAGGAGGGCTTTTGGTGGAAGGATTTGCCTTGTGTTTCCAAAAAGGAAGAGAAGGACATGTGGAGATATTTTCAGCCTTCTTTGCCAAAGGGGTTCGTAATACCATGGTCTTGGGTGACCCCTCTGAAACCTCCTCACGACCCCCCCCCCCGGGGTCCCGACCCCCAGGTTGAAAAACACTGATTTAAACTATGAATTTAATGTGGGCAGAATTCTGTTGGCACAATAGGGTTTTTCTGTTTTAGCTTGTTGCACCCTGAAGACTACTGGGTGTCAGGAGATAACATGGAGATTTCAATGAGCTGGAAATTGGGTGGGGACCCTTTGGTTGAGGCACTTCTGATGCCACTGGAAAGGGCTGAGAAAAGCGATGTGAGTTCCATGGAGAGGAGGGGGCGGAAAAGCTCTGCTGGATCTCAGCCAACTAATCATCACATCTTGAAAAAAAGAGATTTGACACAAGCCACTTGGAAAATGTTATTCCTACCTTTCCCCAGTATTCAGTATAAAAGAAAAATCTATTTTTTACATTTTCACTGTTCAAGGGCATTCATAGAATTAAGGATAAATGATCGGATGCTTTTGCTTCATCCTCTGTAAGATCCCTTTTCCTCACTGTATGGACATTGGTGCTCTCATCCTGTGCTTTGGGAGAAGAATGCATTATTAGAGCACTTACAGAGCCCGGCAATAACAGCAGTGCCATTTTCCACAAAGAAAATGTTGAACAAGAGCCAAATGTTTGGTGGCAGAGTCTGTTGCTAGGAAATCAAGGTCCTAAGGCGATTAATGACAATGCAAGCAATAACAAGAAGGCAGAGTTACAGATTTAAAAGAGGGAAAAAGTGGTTGGTGTTATAATTACCCAAAGAAATCTGTACTCATTAAATAGACTGTTTTTATGATTGACTTTAATTGGAGGTTAGTGCAGATATTTAGCTCCTTTCCCACCCCTTTAAACACATCCATGCACATAATCCATAGAACTGCAGGCTTGTTTTTCTAAGGATTGCAAGGAGCTTGCCCTGTAATTTGATCCCTAGTGACAGATGCATTTTCTATGCTGCCATTTTGAATTAACCTATTGTGCAACAATTTTCCTCAGCTCTGTTGAATAAAACATCAAGACTTATTACCTCAGATGGATTTGATAGAGTAAAAGAATGCACTTTGAGATGAAGAACGCTGTTTGCAAAGAGTTCGGTACTTTGAACTCCGCTGACAAGCCCTGGTAATTTGTGAAATGCTTAAAAACGAGGGATGGGGAATAGTAGTTTGGAATATTGGGGGTAGATTTTTTTTTACCTTTCTGTTGAGAAACTGCCCTATAAGTAGTAAAATGTCCTAAAGCTCGGTTATTAACATTATTTTGAGTTATTCAGATTCCTTCTCTTCATATTAGCTGTGATAAATATGATCTTGCATCAGCTAATCTTCAGATCACATGAACATACAGATAATTTGGAATTAAAAATGGTTTTAGTGCTCCGCAATGAGTTAGAAATAGGGCGGGGGTGTTGCATCTTTTCCCTTCTCTGTCCCCTCCCTGTTTCATTAAATTTCCCATTTTATTGCTACACATTATGTGTTTCTACACCTTATTAATGGCACCAAGAAAGACATGACAACCCATGTAGAATTATTGCGAGTGACACTATGGGAAAAAGAAGACATTGCAGAAATCTCCAGATGTTTAATAAAATACGGAAACAACCGAGCCTCTTCCAATTCTGCCCAGCCATACTGGCATGTTGCTAATCAGATGCCAGTGCCAAGCTGTCTGCTTTGTTAAATACCCAGATTCCCTGAGGCAGGAAGACAGCTGCTATAACTACTATGAAATTTGGTAGCTCAATCTATTTTTGCTACCCTTGGGCTATTGAACTACAGTTAATTTAGACCACCCAATACATACACTTCAGGGATTTTTTTCCAAAGCATTTGTAATTAAAATGATAAAACATCATAATTACTATGAAGTTGGTTATGTACAATTTTGCATTTGACAGATACCTACCGAGATGAACACAGCAGGTAGTCTTTATTGGCACAGTGATTTTGAATCCCATAAACCCTTTCTCTTAAGTTTTATTGTTTTATGTGCACGTGTGCACACAAACACAGTCCTTGCACACATGTGAGGAAGGCAAAGAGTAGGTTTAGTTTATTAGGAAGGTATTGAAATTCAGATCTGTCGGTCATTAACTGTTCTACCTAGTAACTGTTTTTATAACAAGACGTTGGATGACTGAAATCATGTCATCATTATCACCATCGGGTATCACATATGGCCAAGTATGATTGCCTTCCAAGTGTAGGGTCTTGGCGATGGATCCATAGATGACTATAAAGACCTATTCTTGATCTGCATGTTTTTTGCAGTGGGAAAACTGGTTTCTAGATAGAAGGTGATCCTGACAAAGGTTGGCTTGACGTGCCTTCCTCTGACACATTTCTCTCTTTTGCCTTCCATTTGTGCCTCTTTGAATTCCACACGATTGTTGGTAACAGCTGACCTCCAGTCAGAAAGCAATCACAAGACAGAGGAAACCTCATTGTGTAAATCCACGTTGATATAGATTGTGATTACAAATTCAGTAGCAGAGTCCTGGAAGGATGCCTTCCTTGTTTTCATGGGTAACACAGGTTGTGTGGCAAAAAAAACCCCTACATTTTGTTTGTTTAAACATACTAGTAAAAGCAAAGGTTTCCCCTTGACATTAAGTCTAGTCATGTCCGACTCTGGAGGTGGTGCTCATCTCCATTTCTAAGCCAAAGAGTTGACATTGTCCATAGACGCCTCCAAGATCATGTGGCCGGCATGACTCTATGGAGCGCTGTTACCTTACCGTCTAAGCGCTACCTATTGATATACTCATATTTGCATGTTTTCGACCTGCTGGGCCTAACAGCGGAAACTCGCCCTGCTCCCCAATTTTGAACCACCAACATTTCAGTCAGCAAGTTCAGCAGCTCAGCGGTTCAACCCGCTGCACCACTGGGGGCTCCTTTAAACATACTATTTGAATGTAAACATTTAAAAATGTTATAGAAGGGACTTGGAACTTTGAAGGTTGACCTTCTATTTGTCACATTTGATTACATAATAAATGTATGAAAACACATAAGGGTTTTGTAGGATTCTGTAGCTGGAATGTTATGCTCTTTGTATAAGGCTGGAATAAAACACAGGATGGAGACTTCAATTGATGAAAACAATGGACTAGGAATACACTTTAAAGTATAGGTGGTCCCATCAAATGTTGTGTTAGTTACTGGCTCATTTCTAGCCTGGAGTCCTTTAGGATTGGGTTATTTGGATTGTGAGAGTGTGCGACCATAGGAAACTCATCAGATTGTGAAAGTATGAAGATTGGGCACTCTTAATGTTGGTGTCAATCTGCAAAAAAATTTTTAAAAAATTAGTAGGTTTTCAAAAACATGGCGCCCTTAAAAACAAAGGAAAATCCAGGAGAATCTCTGCACAATTGATCTCAGATTCTGTAAAAAAACAAAAACAAAAAAACAAATGGCCATGATTGAGCTTTAAAACATTTTTATACGTTTATTGTATTATTGTGTAGGCACTGAATTGTGCCATTTTGTAAGCCGCCCTGAGTCCCCCCTCGGGGGTTGAGAAGGGCAGGGTAGAAGTATACGAAATAAATAAATAATAAATAAATCAACATAAACTGCCAAGGAAGCTGTTGCTGCAAAATCTTGCCTTCCAATAAACTGTAATCAATAGATTTGTACATTCATTTTTTATTATTTTTAAAAAGGGTGGTTAAGTCCCTAGCATTTCTAGAATGTGAGACATGAAACAGATTGGGTCATGACCACTCTTCTAATTGACATGGGGGAAACAAGCATAATATGACCTTTTAGTGCTCCTTCATCAGTGAATAAAGTCCTAAAAGTGATGATACATTGTGGGGGCTTCTAAGTATGACTCCCTTTCCTATTGGGGGTGATGGGGAAACTTTCATCCTAGGAAATGAGATTTGCTGAACTCTGCCTTCCATTTTCACTTTAATTTAGTGACAACTATAACAGGTACTTTGGTTTTTCTGAAGTTACAGGATGTTTTTTAAACATCACATTTCCTCTTTTGTGTTCTTGATTTTTATTTGTCTCCTTTATCTGGCTTGTGGAGCTACAGTGTGAGTCACATTACTTTTAATTGGAGATCTGGATCCCCCTTCAGTTTGCTGAGAGTACTTTATCTTTTATGCCATCAAATACCTTCTCTCTTTAAAGCCCTTCTCTTTATGGTTCTAAGGTTACACACTATCAGTATGGGGGATACAATTGTGATAGAAGCTTTTGTTCTTTTCCTGTATTCTTTCTTGGCACCACCTATTAAATTTTGCTCTTTCACATATGATCCTCCAGTTATGGTTTTCAAAGCTTATTTCCTTTCCTTGGGATCTATTTGGTCTTGAGCAATGAGAAGTAGACTGCAGTATCCCTGTTATAAAACGGAGAGCTTTCGGTTAGGGTTCTTATGCTTTCTGTACTATACTGTCATAGAGTTGGAAGAGATCACAAAGGCCATTCAGTCCAACCCCCTTCTGCCATGCAGGAATACACAATCAAAGCACTCTTAACAGATGACCATCCAGTCTCTGTTTGAAAACCTCCTGAGAAGGAGACTCCATCACGATCTGAGGTAGCATATTCCACTGTCCTACAACTCTAACAGGAAGTTCTTATGTTTAGACAGCTTGAATTCATTGTTTTATGTTGTAGTCTCTAGGCGCAGCAAGAAAAGTGCAAAACAAAACACGACGAACAAATCGGGGCAATGAGGAGACTAAAGTAGTGGTGGTGCATGTAGCTGAGACTTGACTTTTAAAATGTTTTTACTTGAGGCACTTTTTAAAAGGAGTAACTCATTACCCCAGCCAGAATCTTTTCTTCTAATATCGTCAGCTGAGGTAAATCTTCTTTTCAGTAAATGGAAATGAATATTATTTATAAAGAACTGATAAAGGAAATATTTATTTAAGAATTCACAGGTGTACAACGTTTGATGGTTATTCTGTATTCCTTTAAATCAGTGGTTCTCAACCTGGGGTCCCCAGATGTTTTTGGCCTACAACTCCCAGAAATCCCAGCCAGTTTACCAGCTGTTAGGATTTCTGGGAGTTGAAGGCCAAAAACACCTGGGGACCCCAGGTTGAGAACCACTGATTTAAATGCTGTTACAGTGGACTTTAGTTGAACAGTTTCCAATATAACTCTCAGTATGGCTTTTACTTCCACCAGACTGGTTTTAAACTTATTTCACTGCAAAGTATCTTTCTTTTCTTAACTGACAATTCAAGGCACCAACTTGCCTTTTTCTCCCTTCAGCTAACCCCACTGAAGTTATGAATTACTACTGGGGTTTCTTTTTCCCCTTAGCTCATGAGCTCATTTCAACCGGTCCAATTGACTCTCTAAACAAACAGGCTGAAGACTTAAATCTCTTGGTTCGGTTTCTGAACACACCAGAACCACTTTCCTCTTTGGCTTCTTCACCAAAGACTGACCAAAAGAAATGCCTGCCCCTGCCAAGTGGCAGTTAACTCCGCCCCTTTGGCTTCTCTAACTTGGATACATTCTAACAGCCGGTTCCATTGCTATGGCAACGCCTCAGCTCAGGTAACACATAAACTGACCTGCACTTATCATATTCCAACATCAATAAACACATTTAAAACATACATTATAATTAGCTATTTCATTACACAAGGTGAGGGAAAAAGGCTTTTGGCAGCAAGGGAGGTGAGGGGAGGAAGAGAAGCAGGAAAGGGGAGGGAAAGCTTATAGGAGGAGGAAGGAGGGGGAGGAAACTGCAAAGCCCCCTCAGTATGTGTCATGAAGCTCCAAGGGCTCCACAGAGCACACTTTGAGAACTTCTTCTCTAGAGCAACAAAAAATGAACTTGCTTCCTCCTCAATATGATCTCCTTTCAAATATTAATATGGTTATCATGTCACCTCTTAACCTTCTCTTCTCTAAGATAAACATATCCTGCTCCGTAAGCTGCTTCTCATAGGGCTTGTCCTTCAAACCCTTGATCATTTTGTTCACTCTTCTTTGGATACCTTCCAGCTTGTCAATAGCCTTCTTGTATTGTGGTGCTGAGAACTGCATACAATATTCCAATTGAAGTCTGGCCAATGCAGAATAGAGCTGTACTATTACTTCCCCCAATCTAGACACAATACTTCTGTTGATGGAACCCCGAATACCATTGACTTTTTAGCTGCTGCATCACACTGTTAACTCATGCTCTTCTTGTGGTCTACTGATACTCCTAAAACCATTTCACATGTATAAGCCTCAATCATCTGGAGAGGACTTTCTCTCTATCCCACCACCCTCTCAAACTTTTTTGATGGGAAGAAGAAGGCATCTTCGATAGCGTTTCCCAGATTGTGGAACTCCCTTCCTAGAGAGACCAGGCCTCTTCTACACTGCCATATAAAATCCAGGTTATCTGCTTTGAACTGGATTATATGGCAGTGTGGACTCCTATAATCTAGTTCAGAGAAGATAATGTGGATTATCTGCTTTGATAATCCGGATTATATGGCAGAGTAGAAGGGGCCTAGGATGGCCCCATCCTGCTTGCCTTTGTCTTTTGTACCTCTGCCATCAGGCATTTAGGGAATGATGAGAGGCAGCTGCTGGGGAAGTTTTAATTGTATTTTCATATTTGTGTGCTCCATGACACAAAAGATGTAATTATTTTTTATTTTATATCCATATTTTAATGTGCTTCCTCTGTTTTGTTTTTGTTTTTTGTTATGTCATGTTTGCTGTTAGCTGCCTTGAGTCCCTGTATCGGGAGAAAAGTGGGATAAAAATAAAGTCAATAAATAAATGAACCTCAGAGTAACTGAATTGTAAGGTTTTGTTTGAATGTCCTTGTCCAAAGGATTGTATCAGAGTATTTAACAGTGTTTGTTTAGGACCTCTTCTGGCTGAAAATCCTTGCAAATAAGTCCAGGTATTTCTGGTATCCTTTAAAAAAAAAAAACAAAGTTCTCCTGCTAGTATCTGTCAACATGCATCATTAGTGCTGCAGAGCCTTAACACTGAAGAACACCTTTTTTTTTTCAAATCACAAAAATATACCTGCCTATTCAATAAGAACCAACGTGGATTTGTCCCAGGAGACAAATAGTGTTTATTTACATTGCACTTTAGGGATACTTGAGTGATAATTTGAGGCAGGCAGACAGGCAACTTGAAGGTACACACAGAGAGAGATGGAAACATATCTACAAATGGTTTGAAATTAACTATAATATATCTGAACAGACATCTCTGTGCATATTGTCTTCTCGCAAGCTATAGACTTTGAAATCTTAACTGGTTTTAAATTTTAATAATGAAATTATTTCTTTTGCTACTTGTTAATGGACTTTCTTCCCCTCTTGGTGCTGCCGACCTACTCCTCCAGATAAGATTTTTAAGGAACATGAAGCCCTGCAGGAGGGAGAGCTCATAATTAATTCTGCTAGAAGCACTTCATTGAAGTTTGGCCTGTATTTGTCACTTCTTTCACCTAAGCTGTACTATGTTTTTAATTTGATGTGAGATGCCTTGGGTCCCATACTGAGAGAAAGGCAGGATATTAATATTAATAAAATAAGAAGGAACTGAACTGATAGCCTGAGATGCGTGTGCATGTACCGTTATTACAAAAAACTACACATATAATCATTAAGAGTATATTTGTTTGACCAGATCCATATAATAAGAAGCCAAAAGGACTATAAACCTGATAATGAGCTCCAGACAAGAGGAGGAGGTGAACATTAGCTTCCTTTGTTTTAAAGCTTGCTAGTAGAAAACATGTCTACCTTAGCCAAAATAGGAAGTCTTCAAAAGTAAATGTTTACTAGAAGGGATTATGTTGGAAATTTATGGCAAATGCCCAGTGCACCCAAAATCCTCATGTTCAACAAAACCAGACTTACCCTGGGTACTCTAAAGCACAATGCCTTTTAAATAAGTGATGCTTGACAGCTTTTCAAGGCAGCAGTATTTTTCTTCAGAACAAGGAGTGCTATACTGCTCTCTCTTTCTCCTGTCTTATCTTTTAAGGCCAGGAAGCGCTTTAAATTTACAGCCAGCTTTTGAAAGCATAAAGCAAGTTCAGCCCAGAAGTCTTTCCTGTTGGGCTATTAATCTACTTCTGTGAAAGTAGAGCAGCAAACCATTGCTCTAAACGTTATCATGATAAGGAAGCTTAGTTTGGGCATCACAGTGTTTATCAGCCTATCCAGTGGGAGACTTTATCTTTTAATAATATATTAATGTGTTACAACATCTCTGTAGTTTGTGAGCCAAAGTACAAGTCATAGTTTGGAATCTATAACAGCAAAGTCAAGTTTTCCTTTGTCAAGAATTCATTGTGATGAGCAGCCTAGTTACAAATACCAATCATTTGGCTGATCATGTATATAATATTTAATTATGTCTTTCAAAACTGCATTGAAACATTTTGTCAGGTAGTGACCAGCTGGATAGTAAATTGTTGTTTTAAAGTCAACAGCTGCTGTTCTTAACATTTTCTTTACGATCTTTAATTCCAAAGTGCTTCAAATATTTATTTAAAGTTGTTCATTTGGAGAGTAAGGATAAATAGATAAATATACACATTTCTGTTACAATAGTGGAAACTAAGCCCCCAGTAGCGCAGTGGGTTAAACCACTGAGTTGCAGAACTTGCTGTCCGAAAGGTCGGCGGTTCGAATCCAGGAAGTATAGTGAGCTCCTGCTGTTAGACCCAGCTTCTGCCAACCTAGCAGTTTGAAAACATGCAAATGTGAGTCAATCAATAGGTACCACTTTGGCAGTAACGATGCTCCATACACATGACCTTGGAGGTATCTACAGACTGTGCTGGCTCTTCAGCGTATTTATTTATTTACTTAAATATTTTATTTTTACGACATTTGTATCTCGCCCATATCAGCCCGAGGGCGACTCAGGACGGTGTACAAGTTGGCAACAATTCGATGCCGTATATAAAAATACATACAAAAACATCACACAATACATCTAAAAACCAGAAAAACATTAAAAATTATAAAAACTATGTCTTCTTGTTCAAATCCTCAACCGTTCTATCGTCTTAGCCGTTCCTAGTTCATTTTCCGATTTGAGTTTTTTGGTCATGCTGTGGTTCCAAATGCTTGCTCAAAGAGCCAGGTTTTCACTCTTTTTCGAAACGTCAGGAGGGAGTGAGCTAGTCTAATATCCCTAGGCAGCGAGTTTCTCAGCTTAGAAGTGGAGATGAGCACAACCCCCCAGAGCTGGACACGACTAGACTTACTCTAATGTCAAGGGGAAAATTTTACCTTTACTCGTATGTTAAAACAAACAAAACGTCTAGGGGAAACCTTTACCTAAGCATGGTCAGCCTTGGTGAGTACTTGGAAGAGAGATCTATAAGATCTGTTAACCCACATGTTCTGGTTTTATAAATCTTTTCAGAAGTGAAAAATGCTGACAACCTCACTGGATGTTTGATGAGAAGAATACTACAAGATTCAAATATTCTGTTAAACAACGGATAGGAAGTGAAGGGAACATGAAAGTTTGGAAATAGATTTGAAAAAGAGGCTAATGTGAAATGAAACCAGTGATGACTGTTCAGACCATTTATGAACCTTAGACAATTTAGTAGTAAATGAAAAGGAGGTAAATGATGCTGACCCTTTGAAAAATGTACACGTGATACCTTTGATCATACATTTTTATTGAGCCAGTGAAAAAAAATCCTACCAGGATAAAGTTGATAAATCTTTGTGAAAAGGATTTTACACTTTCTCCCCTTTTTTCTCCATAATTTTACTGCCACCAGCAAGAGATTTTTTAAATATCCTGCACATATTATCTTCCTCTATAAATCAGGTTCCTCACTTGCACTCAAAATACTCTCTTGGGTAGGTTCCTCAGGAGTATGAGTCAAAAGTGTCATCAGATCATATCGTCACAGTTATTTAGGACTGGACAACTTGACCATCCACGTGTCATTTTAGTTTAACCTCCACCATTTTTGGTAATCATGAGTTGGAGCCCATTAATTTGCCCCTACCTGCACTAATAGAAGATGGGAGAAGATAAAGAAATTCTCTATACCTAAAACTTCAGGCTTCCAAAGAGAAATAATACTGGAATACTCTACCCCTTTCCTTATTTAGAGGCTTACTTACTACTTACTTAAGCGATCCCTCATTGTCCGAATAAGATTGTCCTGCAGGTTCGGTGTCATGACAGTGGGTACGTAGGTGACTGTGGAGCCCTATTATTGATCTGCATGTTCTCCCGCAGTGAAAGCATTGGTTTCCAGGTGGAAAGTGGTCCCGGTTGGGGCAGGCTTGACACGCCTTCCTCTTGCCACATTTTTCTCTTTCACCCTCCATTGGTCTCTTCAAATTCTACAGCACTGCTGGCCACAGCTGACCTCCAGCTAGTGCGCTCAAAGGCCAGGGCTTCCCAGTTCTCGGTGTCAATGCCACAGTTTTTAAGGTTGGCTTTTAGCCCATCTTTAAATCTCTTTTTCTGTCCTCCAACATTTCATTTTCGGTTCTTGAGTTCGTAGTAGAGCAACTGCTTTGAGAGACAGTGATTGGGTATTCGGACAACGTGGCAGGTCCAGCGGAATTGATGGTGGAGGACCATTGCTTCAGTGCTGGTGGTATTTGCTTCTTCCAGCACGCTGATGTTTGTCCGCCTGTCTTCCCAAGAGATTTGCAGGATTTTCCGGAGGCAGCGCTGATGGAATCGTTCCAGGAGTTGCATGTGATGTTTGTAGATAATCCACGTTTCACAGGCGTTTAACAGGGTCGGGACAATAGCTTTATAAACAAGCACCTTGGTATCCTTGTGGATGTCCCGGTCCTCAAACAGTCTCTGCTTCATTTGGAAAAATGCTGCACTCGCAGAGCTCAAGCAGTGTTGTATTTCAATGTCAATGTTGACTTTTGTGGAGAGGTGGCTGCCAAGGTAGTGGAAATGGTCAACATTTTCTAATGTTACACCATTAAGCTGTATTTCTGGCATTGCAGATGGGTTGGTTGGTGACTGCTGGAAGAGCACTTTGATTTTCTCGATGCTCAGTGACAGATCGAGTTTATCGTATGCTTCTGCAAAGGTGTTTAGAGTGTTTAGGCTACCAAAGTGGCAACCACCTTGCTTAGATGGCATAACAAATATGCTGCTATTGCATAGCTTTGAGGTAAGTCAAATCACAATATCAGAACACTATAACAGAGCCTGATTGACAGTATGGACCATATTATGCCTCTTAAGTTTTAGAGAAAAATGTGCTAACAGACCCTCTTGTCTGTATGTTTTACCATCTAAAATAGAACTAAATACAAATTAAGAAGCATGTTTACAAAGCACTTGTCTTTATTAACAGACTATGCAGACTTTCATGAATCTCTAATAAAGCAGTTACTAATCTAAGTTTGCTATTAAATAGTAAATAATACTGAAAAAGATAGGTTGATGCAGGCAGCTTTTATTAAGCTTGCATATGGTATCTATTGCTAACTAGGAACTTTAGCAGTTGAGTTATGGTGTGGATTAGCTGCAGCATTAAAAGTTCTCAACTTTAAAAGCCTGGATCTGTTTTGAATCTCCAGATTTCCACCTTGTTTTATAGGCTGGTCTGTAACCTTACCCTTTAACATTTTTAACATCACAGTGTCAAGACGAGAGAAAATCCAAGCCATTGCTTTGACATTGTGTTTGTTTTAATTTATTTTCTAATTAGGTAAGCATCCTGTGACCAAATCCAACCTCAAGAGAACTTTCTTCTCCAATATGCTGAGCCCCATATGTCCTAAAACTTGGTTTCAGAATTCATTGGGGGGGGGGGGGGGTGAGCTGGAGATGTTTACAAGTCTTTGATATCTTTCCAAGAATGCAAAGCAAATAGAATTGCATTTAAAATAATCAAATCATTGTAGATTTTAATAAGATTACATTTAAAAAGCAAGTTAGGTAAAATATTTGCACAGAACAGCAAAGAGATATATAAAAAACAGCACTACAAATTTGGGGAAATAGAGCAAGGTTTGAGGTTGTTGAGCATGCCACACACTTTGCCTATTCAAAAAAAAAACTACAACAACAAATGGACTTCCAAAACTTTCTTAAGGGCCTGCATGAAATATGTTGGCTAAAACATGTTAGGAATTCTGTGCAACTAAAGGAACAATAAAGGAAACCCTCTCCTTTCTATTTGTCCATTTAAGAGGTCTAACTAGGGGATACAAGGAGAGACTCATGATGGCCTTAAATAGATGAAGTCCGATACTGATAGCCACCTTAAGAAATTGAGTGTTTCCTCTAGCATTACACTGATTACCATGCTCAAGGTTTGCACTGATGAGAAATCGATGAAAAGAACCCTATAGTTCTTCTCAGTTTGCCATCTGTGGAACAAGGAATATTGACAGTGTGCGTGGATGCCATTAGCCAGGGTCAGAGCCAATCACATACATTCTTCAAATTGAAAAACAGCTTATTTCAGGCTGTATTTCTATTCTTTATGATTCAGTGAGTGTTTACGGTGATTTCTATTCTGGTAACTACACCTAACTTCTTGCTTACACTTTTCTGTACTATGTTCCAAAGTAAGAAGGTTCTTTAGGAACAAGCTTTTTAAATTTTTTAAAACTTTTAACCTCTTTTTGCTCCAGACATTTTTATATGACTCCAGGTATATAGGCATATAAAATAGGTGTACAAATCAGATTTTTTTTTTTTGCAATATCGAATAGTTAAATCTGTTGATACGGAGGACCAACTGCACTATGGCCATAACAATTAGTGCATGCCTAAGTCCCAAGTACAAAAAACCCAAACCCCTTAAGTTAAAAAAATGAACCTCAGTATCTTCTGGGATTTGGTTCCTGGACCCACAGTGGATACCCAAACTCATGGATCCGCAAATAATAAAAATTATGTAATAAACGATGTATAAAATGACAGTCAAAGTCTGTGCGATAGATAGTCCTGCCCCCCTCTCCCCCTCCCCATCTATATATACAGTATATCAAGCCATGGGTTGAATTCATGGATACAGAAGATCCATCCTACGTATGACAAGCCAAACTCTGCAAGTAGATTAAGGTGCAATCCATAAATAAAGAAATTCCTGGAGGAGCTGGCAATGTGTTTTCCTCCTCCATCTTTACCTCCTTTGCTTTGCCTCATTTCACCTCCTCCTCTTTTCCATCCATGTGGCCGGCTGCCTCTTTTGGACCCCTTTCACTTCCCTTAACCCATGCTTGGCCTTTGACTTTTTCTATTCCTCCTTTGATAGCAACGCTTCCCCTACTCTGTGGGGGTGGGTGGGGTCGGGTTATGGGGTGTGGGTTGGAGTCAGGCGTTCACCTCCTCCTCTTTCTTCCTTGTCCATCCATGTGGCTAGCTGCCTCTGTTGGACCCCTTTCTCTTTCCTTAGCAGATCATGCTTGGCCTTTGACTTTTTCTATTCCTCCTTTGATAGCAACGCTTCCCCTACTCTGTGGGGGTGGGTGGGGGGAGTATTTCACAGACCCAACATTGAGCTAAGCCAGTGGTTCCCAACTTTTTTTTTTAACCAGAGACCACTTTGACCAGGGACCACTCTCCAACATTAATACCAAAAGTGCTACGAATCAGTTTTCGGTCAACTTTAGATTCGGTTTGGTTATGTGAGGTGCTGATTCAGAAAATTGCATTGGATAGACCACATCAGCTCTAGTTTCTGATACCAAACATATGCCCACAGAAAACCATATTTAATCATCTAGAGTTGATTTGGTAGTAGCAATCTTTCATGGGTAGTCAGCCTCTCCCCTCCCAATATGCCAGTTGCCTTGGCACTATAAGAGGGTTTTGCGAGACCAGTCACTCTTGTGGTTTTGAAGCAACAGTGTAGTAATGATGAGGCCGCGGACCATATTTTCATTCTTGCAAATCACTTGTGGTCCATGGACCACAGGTTGTGAACACTGAGCTAAGGAAACCCCATTTGGGATCAGGACCCGCACATTATGAAGCTCCACACATGTGAGAGTTAGTGAGTATATTATTGAAAAAAAGAAGGAAAATCTTGGAAGAAATTGTTTGCAAAAATGAGGTATCTTAATTTAATGCCTTCAACAATAGTCTAACATAGAACATCTTCCTTTTACTGCCTGCTTTTTCTTCAAGAATTACTTTATTACCCATAAGGATTTGCTATTTTATGCCATTTGATGTTCGTGATTATTTTAACTTATAATTTAATATATTATTTTCATTAACGGATAGGGAAACTGCAAATTATGTTACGTTTTTCATTATATCATTGGAATATCAAACCGTCAGGATAGAGAATAAACAAAAGCAGCTGGTTTCCTCTGTGCTTCAGAGAATTCAGTGACATCTGAGATCTGCATGTTCTCTGTGTGCTTTAGATACAGTTCCCATCCTGGAAATCATCCTGTCTTTTCAATTAGTGCAGGTGTGCACCCAGCCACCTAACTGATTTAGAAAAATAATTACTTTACTTTGGCACTTGAATATTTAGATTTGGTTAGTATTGCAGAAAGGGTGGGGGAAGAATTCAAAGAAATGTCACACCTAAAAAAATAAGCCATGCTTCAATATATTTTTGTAATTTTTGATATGCTCTAGGAGGAAAATTATAATCTAACAGGGAATAGCTGGATTTCATGCTCAGGAACTGCAGAATTACTTCTACATTTTACTAGTCCCCTGTAACACCAACATCCCTTCCAAACAAATGCCCAATGGGAACACAGCAGAAAATGAGATCTACAGCAGGCTTTGAGATCAGATTTATGGGACGGAACACTCTTTAGACCTCATGCAAAAGTCAGAAGTAAGCAGACAAATTTCCTGATATTTGCCAATTTAAAGGTCTTCCTTTCCACGTTGTATTGTTAATTCTACAACAAACTTCTCTACATATAAGAAAGATTCTCAACAAGGGAAAACAATAACTTATTGTTATTAAAATGTTTGTTTATGGGAAATCATGTAGTTTAATTTTGATACCTCAGTTTGGGCCAAGATTCATAGTCCTTTTGATGTAATTGTTATTTTATGTGAAAAATACAGATGTAATTTTCACTGCCAAAATTGGTTTGTTCTTTGCTATCGTCTTCAGTGGAATGTGGATTGGTGTCCTACAAGTCCTCGTTGCCACTTCTTTTCTTAAATCTTTTTTTTTCCTTTGGGGACTCCGTGAATACACACATATCTGTGCCTGTGCAGGCTCCAACAGAAAACTTCCAACACTTTATTTATATCCCACTTTTCTCTCTGACTGGAACTCAGGGCACTTGCAAAGCTCCTTCCTCTCATGTTTCCTCCAACTGTGTTTTTCAAGGTGTGAGTATAGAGAGAAGGTTTTCTCTGGTAGATCTTAAAAGTCAGTCAGGGTTATACAGAAAGATATACATAGCTGAAAGAGAAACTAAGTGATGACCAGTATTCAAAAATCCAGTAATTGAGAGGCTACTATTGTTGGTAAGTAATCTAGAGGGGATGAATTGTTATCAAATAACAGTAGGTTAGATGTGACACATGTTGAATGTCATTTGGAATTATTTCAAAGCAAGAAATAGGTAAGCTTACTGACACTATACATAATTTTGAGTCTGTTTAGTCCCCAGATAACAAGCCATTTGCATACCTCACCTTGCATTCCCTGAAATAATTGTAAGGCAATCAAATTAAGGGTGTGTATTGCAGGCAAGCCATTAAAAGTTGAGAGAAACAGATTAAGACATCCCAGTCTTTCTTGAAATTAATCAAGGATGTCTCCTTGATCAATATCATAAGTTTGTCTATCTCAGCAAACTCACATATCTTCAAAGTTCTATCACAGTTCTAGGTGCACAAGCATCTTTGTGTGTGTGTGTGTGTGTGTGTGTGTGTGTGTGTGTGTAATCTATCACTGTCAAGATTCTGCTGCTTCCATTAAGAACATGGTTACCATAGACATAATGGTTTTCTTAAGACTGAACATGATGGCTGGCGTTAACACCATAGTTGCTGCCTATTCAAAGTTGATCCCATTTCCTTAGAATTCGACATTTTTGATCTCCTCAAGTGTTTCATTGGCCAATCCAAGCCACTTTCTACCTCTTGATGCTTTAACCGCAGCTCCCTCAGTCCCTCAGGTTCTTTCACCATCTTGCATTGTCCACCATTCATCATCTTCCATTGCTTTTCCAGACCCTGTGGAGTAATCCAAGAATGCTCCCCCTTGTACCATCTCTGGCCTGGATTCTCTGGATTCTGATGAGTCTTCAGATTTCTGAAACTCAGTGGCAGAACCTGTTGAGGGTTTTTTAAAAGCTTTGGTTGCAGAGTGTGAGCCTCCATCACCAACATATGATGTGCAGTCTCTTGATGATCAAATCCTCTGCATGGTCTGGTTCCTCAATTTGCAGGTTCAGCAATCAGAGCCTGAAATTTAGGATCTGGTTTACCAGTCTCTCTTTCAGTTCTACCTTATTTTGTATAAGAAGCAAAAAGTCCATGTTCATCACCGTTATTTACATCAGTAATTCCCAATTAGCCCAGAAGCCTCAGCTGCTTTGACCAATGACCAGGGATTTTGAGTGGTGGAGGCCAAAACACCCAAAAGGCAGAGTTTGGGAGACATTATTCTACACCCAAGACTTTGGAATCCACGTATATGTTCATAGAGACCAGTTCAGAATGATTTGTACACCATCTTCAATCAAATCTAAGTTACAGTGGATGCAGTGCAGTCAAGAACATTTCAAAAGCTGCATTCAATTCCAGCATACAACGGAAGGAAAAAGCTGGATGGAATGGAAATTCTGCCTTCATCTTCAGTATAACCAAGTTCAATGTTTGTATGACTACACACCAGTGGTTTTTATGGGAGAAACCCCATTCCTTCCTTGACCATCTCCCTGAGGAGAGATGAGCTGTGATCCTTCTCTATGCTGAGACACACAGCTTGGCAGTGCAAAAATTTATACTGGCATACCACATGGTGGATTGTACTGGAAAAGCCCTTACTGGAGCAGCATCCATTCATCACACTTGGTTGTGATCTTCTATTTTGTCACATCAAACAAGGATGATTGATTAACTCACCTACTGGCGAAAAGCTCCATCATACAAAATGAGGTCTACTACTTAAAAGTCTGGATTCCTGTTTCGGTCACAAGTCTCTAGGTTTGAATTCTGTAAGTTCTATTCTATTTCTAGCTGAGCATACCGACCATCGTTTGGCTTTGAGAAGAAGCCGAGCCTTCTCCAGCCCCCTTTACGTCTTAAGAATTTCTCCAGCATGAGATACAAGTCTAGTCAATCCAAGAAACCCCATCAAGATTTCAACAAATGGCAGCTTTGACTTCTTTCAGAAAGACTAGGCTGCTCTCAGCATGTACTCTACTGCCATTCCATCTTTTGGTGACAGATTCAGCAAAACAAATATTCTTCCATGTTCTCATCTTTCCTTTCTGTCTATGTGCTGCCCCAAATGTATTCACTAAGTGTATGGCAGTGATTGCAGCTTAACTTTGACAAGAGTGTTGCTCTTTTTCCTTATAATGACGACTGGCTATTGATTTCTCACTCTCACAAGTGACTGCATTTGAACATTTGTCTCACTCTTCCCTGTCAAATCAGCTAGCTGTATTGTGGAGTCTGCCCACAAGCCATTGATTAGACATTCTTATGCCTATAAATGGACCAAGTTTGTTTCCTTCATGCTACTCTGATTGAATTCAAACCTCTCACATCCTCAGTTTTACAATGTCATTGTCAGACAGTGGTTTGTCTCTTCCATCTGTCAAGTGCTATTTATTGGTAATATCATAGCAATTCCAATGTCTTGACAAGCCTTCTCTTTTTCTAGGTTGTCTAGTGAAGTGATTCTTGAAGGGATACAAGCATTGCACCTTCCCATGACTGGACTTACTGCCAAAGGCTATCTGCAACTAGTTGTCTCCTAACTCCTTCAGAAACCCTTTGAACCTGTGATATCAGGTTGTGTACCTGAAAAACTGCCCTTTTGATTTCTGTCACTTCTGTCAGGAGAATGAGTCCAATGATTAACTATAACTTCTAGAGTGAGAGAAGTTCTTGTATGGTACAAAATAACCTAAACTTTGTTCTGCTTTCATCTTTTTAAGGGCCCTTCCACAGCGCTCTTTATCCCAGGATCTGATCCCAGAATAATTGCTTTAAACTGGAATATATGAGTCTCCACTGCCAGATAAACAGATATTCTGGGATCAGATCCTGGGATAAAGGGGCAGTGTGGAAGGTCCCTGGGAGTGCTTCTGATTTTTACCATAATTTATCCTAAAAACCAAGCTGAGTGAATAATTTCTGCCTTTTTATTTTCCAAGTTTGTGACTGTCAATCTAAGAAGAAGATTGTTTTAGTGGTGAATATATTTTGATTGAGTGATTATCATTGTTCATTTCACTTTCATAGATTTGTATAAATTTGGTAGACGAATGATATGAAAACAGAATGCTTCCACTTGAATGGGTCAACCAGACAGAGTGTCATTTTGGGTGTAAGAAAGATAGACTCTAACTAGAAAGGCAATTGGTTGTACATGAAACAATATCCGCAACTTTTACGGGGCTTTTCATTGATCTGTATTGTTTTTCCAGATGTTATTTTAAAAGCAATTAAATACTCATAGGTGACCAGAAATTCTCTTTATAAAAACGAGTTATCTGATGGAGGAGAGGCAGGATGCTTCAGGAGACTTAGCAGTCTGAATTACTGTAAGAAACTTCCCAACAAATGTGAAGATACTGTGGGTAAGCTCGGTTGACAAAGGCTCTTTGTTGACCCAAACAATCTTTTCAGTAAGCCTTTGGTTTTCTGTCAGCAGAATGAAATGGTTCAGTGAACTAGTGGTTTGAGTTGTGGCTAGACCACATGTGGAATACTATGTCCAATTCTGGGCACGACGATTGAAGGGAGATGTTGACAAGCTGGAATGTGTCCAAAGGAGGATGACTAAAATGATCAAGGGTCTGGAGAACAAGCCCCATGAGGAGCAGCTTAAAGATCCTGAAGAAGAGAAGGCTGAGAGGAGACATGATAGCCATGTATAAATATGTGAAAGGAAGTCATAGCAAGGAGCAAGCTTGTTTTCGGCTGCCCTGGAGCCTAGGATGCGGAACAAGGGCTTCAAACTACAAGAAAGGAGATTCCATCTGAACATGAGGAAGAACTTCCTGACTGTGAGAGCTGTTCGGCAGTGGAACTCTCTGCCCCAGTGTGGTGGAGGCTCCTTCTTTGGAAGCTTTTAAACAGAGGCTGGATGGCCATCTGTCGGGCGTGCTTTGAATGCAATTTTCCTGCTTCTTGGCAGGGGGTTGGACCGGATGGCCACAAGGTTTCTTCAACTCTATGATTCTATTAGACCAGGATTTGAATCACCACTCAGTCATGAAATATGGTTAGCTTGAAAGAAAGGCAATGGGAAATTTCCTCTGAATAAATCTTGCCAAAAAAAAAAAAAAACTATGATAGCATCACTTTGAGTTGAAGTTCACTCAAAAGGCATATAGCAACAATCACAAGCAGGACAGAGACACATAATACATAATAAACCAGTAGATCCTGATTGATAAATAGTAACTACTTAGCATCCATGTCATCAGGGGAGGTGACTACTATCATCTACCTCTCTCAAAAGGTGTGAAGAAATCCTACTGATATGTTAAAGGGGTAATAATCATTGTTGGGCTTTTTCATTTTTAGTGTGAGATTTAAGCAGCAAATTTTGCATTAATTTGTTAATTAAGTAAACAAAATGGTAGTTTTGCCTCAGGTTAAAAGATATAAACTAAACTAAACTATCTGTTTAGTTACTTTTGTGTAGGTGTGGTTGTTTTATTATGGGCACCAGCACAAAAACAAAAACAACAAGGGGGGGGGGGGGGCGGGGGGGGGGGGCCAGGGGGGCCAACCACAGACACACATCACACACACTCACAACCCAGATCGCAGATCACCAGGCAGCCAGGCACGCGACGCACCACACAGACAGCCACCACCACATGCACAGGGACACCACACACACCCACAAACGCAGCCCAGGCCACCAGGCACACCAGACATCTGCAACAGCCAGTCACGCCAAACAAGCACACACAGGGGAGGGGGGGGTGGGGGGGGGGGGGGGGGAAAACCCCCAAGCGCACACCCACCACAGACACATATCGCAGACACACACTAAGGGCAAGATCCAGCACACACAGCACCAGCACCCAAGACCAGGGCAAGCAAGCCAGCCCAGACTCGAGCCCGCAGAACCAGGGCAGCTACACAGCACCACCACCACCACAGTCACCACAGCACCACACAGAAACACACCCCACAACAAACACAGCAGAAACAGACTGTGCTATAATAGATTTTTTATAAAGAAATCTTGAAGTTGTCTTTGCTTTATCTTCTATTCAAATGTTTAATGTAGAGTTTACCTGTTACCTATTCAAGCAGTAGCAGGTTTCATACTTGAACAGCATGATTTAAGTACATCAAGTAGACAGCATGCACAAAATACACTAACAAAAAGTATGAAGAGTGAGATATGAAAACTGTTGATTATGTTGTCTCTTGTGACATAAAAACAAAGTGATAACTGTTCACATCCATAGAGGTTGAAGAAAGGCAGTGTCAGACTGTGGGAGGATTAGCATGAGAATCTGACATCTTTGATAAAAATTTATAATTACATTTGACATTTTTAATGGAGTTTGGAAGGAGGGTGACATTTCCTTAAGGGTTTTGTTTTAAATTCATGTCAGTTCCAACAGTTTAGCTGCTGCACAATAAATATATTTAGCTTCCTTTAAAGCATGTGAATAGGAGGCTTTGGGAATCAACAAACTAAAGCTATAGAAAAGTGTGTTGCGTGGGGGGAAGTAATATAACTGCATTTTAAAAAAGTATACCACACTAGTTTGATTTTTCCTTTAATACAGAGAGATACTTTTCTGTCCCTTCTGCCTTCATTTCTTGGAGTATGCCTCTTCACATTATAGTTTGAGACCAGGAGTTTATTGTGATTCCTGCTACAAAAGTGTTCCCCTTATCTGCTTTTTCAAAGAAAAGCTCCAAGCAAGATAGATTCCTTTCAGTTCAATAGGATTCTGAATCATCCAGTACATATTTATTCTAATTGTTAGCCATGTTCTTTGTAAATTTCTTTTCTGTGCTTCAGATGAAAGTTGAACAAAAGAAAACATGACAAAATAGCAAATATAGAACTACATCTATCTCTCTATAATGCTTGTTTGCATGCCTTCAAATTGGTTTTGACTTATGGTGATCCCAAGGTGAACCTATCATGGAATTTTCTTGGCAAGATTTGTTTGGAAAAGGGGTGCCATTACCCTTCTGAGAGCTTGTCCAAAGTCCCCCAGTAGGCTTCCCTGGCCAAGCAGGGATTCAAATACTGGTCTCCAGAGCCTCTACATCAGTGGTTCCCAAAATGTGGCCCATGGACCACCAGTGGTCCGCAAGAATGAAAATATGGTCCCGCACCCTCACCATTACTACACCGTTGTCTTGAAACCACACAGCAACAAGAGCAACTGGTCTCACGAAACCCTCTTAAAGTGCCTAGGCAACAGGGATGTTGGGAAGGGAGAGGCTGACTACCCACAAATCTAGATACTACCACATCAGCTCTAGATTATTAAATATGGTTTTCTGTGGACGAGCAGATAGCAACTACTAGATGGCATATGTTCTGTATCGGAAACGAAAGCTGATGTTATCTCTCCAATGCAGTTTTCTGAATCAGCACTCCAAATAACCAACCAAATCTAAAGATGACCAAAAACTGATTCATGGCCCTTTTGGTGTTAATGTTGGAGAGTGGTCCCTGGTCAAAGTGGTCCCTGGTCCAAAAAAGGGGGGGATTAGGAACCACTGCTCTACATCCTGCTTCTCTTCTGCATAATATGTAGGTGAATTAACCCTAGTATTCAGTGAAATGACATATATCACTTAAATCCAGTCAGTTTTAACAACTAATGTTCATTAATTGTGTAAACATTCTTGACAAGATTACAACCAGTTGATAATTGTCATAGAATGCATTGTAATATAGGCTGAGTCGCATATGTTACACCACATGCCAAAATTAAGAAGACCATAATTATGACAGCACATCGTCCTCTGCAGATCATGATATATTGTCCTTGGAAATGTTTATTTTGTATTTCATAAGGTTAATGGAAACACTGGATATGCTATTAGCTGTAGCATAATAGGCATATGACCTTGTTTCAGCACTTTCTTTGTTGAGTATGCTTCCCTGACCTTCTTCATGTCCTTCTCTAGCCCCTTATCTTACTGTAATGCTGAACAGCAAATGGGCTGTTCATTTACCTATCTCACAATGTTATCATGGAAACATCCCTTTGACACCTATTTTCTATATAGAGGAAATTATTTTAGAGAGAAAAGCATTCAACCCATGGTGGTCCATTCCCACAGTTTTAAATTGATTAAAATATGTTTAACCATCTGAGAGAAAAAGAGTTATGTCCAAATGTGAGTAGCAAAATAGGTCCAAGATCCCCTGTAACCATTGTCCCTTTTGGATTTATTTATTTATTTACGATATTTCTATCCCACCTTTCTCAAACCCGAAGGTGACTCAAGGTGGCTTACAACCAGGCAGCCATTTTATTCCTTAACGCTTAAAACCACATTTAAAACAGAATTAAAATAT
The DNA here is from genome assembly GCF_025583915.1 of Anolis sagrei ordinatus. Lineage (NCBI taxonomy): Eukaryota > Metazoa > Chordata > Lepidosauria > Squamata > Anolidae > Anolis > Anolis sagrei. The sequence goes on along the minus strand of NW_026846588.1, from coordinate 129,109,409 downwards.
AAATATTTATATTATATTCATATTATAAATACCTTCACTGTTATCTTCGCTGTCCAAAATCATAGTCTGAGCCGTTCCAATATTCAGTTTCACATAATTCCATATTTGTCTTTTGCACTAGATTTCAAAAGCTTGTTCAAATAGCCATGTTTTCAGTTTTTTAGGGAAGGTCAAGAGGGAAGGGGCTGATCTAATATCCCTAGGAAGGGAGTATCAACATTGAAGGATTTTGTAGCATTTCTGTGAATGTTCTCATTATAATGTGGTGGTGTCAAGAGTCACTTGAGGGTATATTTATATTGGCACTGTTTTCCTGTGAGATCTATTCGTATCAACAAGAATAATTATGTCCTTTTAAAGCTGCATTAATCAATACAATAGCAGATACCTAAAAGGACATCACCTCCAGCTCCCATCTCCAATACCATGTTTTAAGATCTGTTTTCTGCTCATGCTATTACCAGTAGTACTATAGTATGGTGAAGCAAGAGAAAATATTATAGGGGGGATGGGAGAAGAGAGAGATATTTTCTTTTGTTCTTTACCATCTCAAAATATGTATTGTGCTTTTTAGAACCATTATTATATTTCTACTTTCCAGTAATACTTTGGACAGGTGACTAAGGGCCCTTCCGCACAGCTATATAACCCAGAACATCAAGGCAGATAATCCACAATATCTGCTTTTAACTGGGTTTTCTGAGTCCACACAGCCATATCACCCAGAATATCAAGGCAGAAAATCCCAAAATATCTGCTTTGGACTGGGTTATCTGAGTCCAGACTGCCATATATTCCAGTTCAGCGCAGAAAATGTGGGACTTTATTCATCTGTGTGGAAAGGGCCTCTATGCTATGGAATCAGAGGAGCTGTAGTTTGGTGAGACAGTAACATTCTTTGGCAGAGCAGGCGAAAGACCTTGTGAAATTACAGCTTCCAGGATTCCATAGCATTGAACCATTGTAGTTAAAGTGATGTCAAATTGCATTAATTTCACAGCATAGATGACATCCTTAGACACTTAAAGGTTAAACCATGCCATAAGAGTCATTGCTTTATCTGGGGACTTGCTTTGCAGCTGTTGTAATGATGAACACCAACAAGACAACAATTAAGAGTTTAGAATTAATGAAACTGTTCCAATTTTAAAGCAGTCTTTTCCTTTTGACATGTTGGCATTAATTTCAAAGAAAATTTCAGGGTCAATATAAGCATATTCATTGATAGTTCAGCATTTTACTTGGTACCAAAAACTGTTTGCAATTCCTCTTTCATCAAATGTGGGAACACAGCCCACTTGAAATTAAACAATAACTTAAACCTTAATCATTTCCCACTTATGAAGCCATGCTTCCATTAAAATAACAATACAAACCGCCACACGCCAAAACCATTACTCAGGCATTTTTGTATCTGTACCATCCATACTCTGTCCAATTTAAAACAACAGCTTTCTGGATCAAATAAATAAAATCAAGGAACTAACAGTTTTATTCTGCTCAGAGATATAAGATCAGTTTTTGCTTTAACCTGCAATAAATGTGCACAATGTAAAGGAACTTCCATACACATATTGGGGCTCCTCTCTTTCTATCAGAGCTTTTCCACCCATCCCACACTTTGATGTTTCTGAGGAATGTTTGTGATAAATTTCTCATGTGACCCTTAACTGTTAACTTTAACCTTTAAGGTTACTAGGTGGTGTTTCATTTTTGTAATTGGACAGCTTTATTATAAAATAACTCTTTTAACTATGGTTATAGTCATAGGAGGAGGAAGTGATATCAGTTCATTACTCCATAGACAGATCCCAAACTATTCTTTCTCAAATTATTTTGTTGTGTGCGGTGGTTTTTTTTTTTACTGCAATAAACTTTTAGAAAATGGCAGAGATATATGAGAAAGGCATATAAAAACAAGAGTTCCCTAAACTCTGACAAAAACATTTTACAAATATTTCACTGAGTGGACTCATAGTTTCAAAATATTCTGATGGCAACAGGAAAGTTAATATTGTAAAAGTCCTATATAATAATAACCACTGTTAAAAAAAACCTTGCCATTAAGACATACATTGAACATAAGGGAAATAATCAAGTAGACCAGTTTGTTTCAAAAATAACAGCTCATATGGAGACCAGCAAGGTTCAGTTTTATTGTAACTTATTTTAGAATAAACATTTTTATCTACGGGTATTTTTGTTTTAAAAAATTGGCTGATTTTGTATGACTCTTAATTTTTCTTTACCTGTCTCACACCCCTCCCTCAATTTCTAAAAGCTTACTGCTTAAAATAAATAGAAAGAGACTACATAACTGAAAGGAAGCTAATGAAGAAGCTCCTTTTTCCTGCAAAAACAAGACTAGGGCCAGATTGTGGCATAGGCCATAAACTGCTGATTTCAAAAATTAAAGCTAAATAAGACCCCTTAAACAAGCAACAAATCAGAATAGAATATGTACAGGATCTCTGTATAATTTAAAGACAGTGTAAACAAAAAGATTTGCACTAGTCAGCCTCATTGAAAAACTCTAGATTGAAGCCAGCGACATTGTAAGGAAGGAATGCAAAGAGGCAATATCTCCAGCCAAAAAGAAAGAAAAGCCTTATTGAATAACTGATGAAACTATTCAAGCAGTTAAGAACAGAGGAGACACAAAAGTAAAAAGTGATATGAATAGGGTCAGAATCTGGAATGCAATTGTTCAATATCTAGGGGAAAATATACCACCAGGATCAGATGGTATGCCAATAGAGGAGCTTCAATTTACAGAGACAGAATCTACTTTAAGTCTTACTAGCATTTGTTAACAAACAAAAGAATTACCCACATACAGGAAATACGTTACAATCCCCAAGAAAGGGGATACAAAGGATTGCAGTAACTACAGGACTATTGCATTAATCTCCCAAATATTGAAAATAAAAATGTCATAAAGGAAAGTTGTATACCCAGTTGCAGTACATTTAAACTAATGGGTGGAAAAGGTGCAGAATACATTATAATAGACCAGGCATGGGCAAACTTCGGTCCTTCAGTGTTTTGGACTTCAACTCTCACAATTCGGAATTGTGGGAGTTGAAGTCCAAAACACCTGGAGGGCTGAAGTTTGCCCATGCCTGTTACAAATTTTGACAACTTGATTACTGGTTGTTTAGATCAGCGCATCAATGATACGCACTGATCCCCAATAATGGAGCCCCTCATATTTAGCAATAGGCTCTTAACAGCAGGCAGAAGCAATACAAGATTCAAGTGTTGTATATTACCCTTTTGTGTAGAAATTTAAAAGGATGAAAAATGACAAATACCCTCCAATTAATACTCCCTTCAAAGCAGTTTTTCTTTTCTTTTTTGCTCAGAAGATTGCCCTTTCTCCAGCTAACCCTGAGTGTCCTCTCTTTAACCCTAATCAGATCTTCCCCTTCTAGTATGAACTCTCTCTCTCTCTTTCTCTCTCTAGAGGATGCTTCTAACATGTCTTTTTGGAAATCATAGAATTGCTATGATAGTCATAACTCTCGATTGTTTGACTTTTAAAAATGGAATTCAGCAGTGTTGACTTAGCAAATAGGTCATTTTTTTCTTTTCTGTTCTTGATACTTGTTTATGTAACTCTAAAGTAATTTATTTAAATTAACAGTAACATTAGTTTAGATAGATCCAACAAATCTGAAATATTATATTTTCATCTACATTTTATTAACAGGTCATTGCTTTATCTCAATTTGTCATATTGGAATTGAATGATTTTTCAGTATCCAATTTTTTTTAGTTATTATGGATTTTAATTTAAGGACAGAAGATGTTTTTGTCTGGTGTGGTTGCTCATGTGGAACTTATTGAATGAATGTTTTGGAATTTTTATGAGTTATCTTTAATGGATGTTATAGTATCAAAATGTGTTAGATTGAATAATATTCCCTTTCTTCCCTCTCTCTCCAAAACGCTATAAGATGCCTAAGAATAACAATTTATTCTGCATTTGTTTTGTAGGGCTTCTTTTTGACAGTGTCACCTGAATCCATTTTGAAAGTGGCTTCTCAGGCTTCTGCAAACAACAAGATATTTACCTTGAATCTTTCTGCACCATTTATAAGCCAGTTCTACAAGGAGCCAATGATGAAAGTTATGCCTTATGTTGACATCCTATTTGGAAACGAGATGGTGAGTTTTTCTAACTTTAGCAGCATTTGCTAACCTTGGCAAATGTATAGCATCTGTTTAAAAACACATATTCTGATCCTGCTCTTAATATGGAATATGGAAGATCTAGTATAGTGCAGAGCTTTCCAAATGTTTCATGTTGGTGACACACCTTTAAGATATGCATCATTTCACAACACAGTAATTCAATTTTGCTAGTAAACTGGAGGTTAAACCAATCCTTGTAAGTGATACTGATACATACATGCACTGTAATAGTGAAATGTATTGGGACACAACATATTCTATGAAAACCCTTAAAATAGATTATTGCCTTTTTACAGACTTAGAGGTGTCTCCTTACATTCAGGTAACATCCCTACAAATTGCAGACGAAGCTCTGGTGTAGTGGCTTGAGTGCTGAACTAGGACTCTGGGACACCAGGGTTAGAATCGCTACTTAGTCACGCCAATTCACTTGAACAAGTCACATTCTCTTAGCATAAGAGGCAAACAAAGGCAAACTTTGAATAAACAGTTCAAAGGAAGTCCTATGATAGAATGGCCCTAAGTCAGAGTCAACTTGAAAACATATAATAGAGCTGTTGTTGTGCATCTTCAAGTCATTTCTGACTTATGCCGACTCTTAATGGAACTCTATCACAGAGTATAGGAGCCCCCGGTGGCGGAGTGGGTTAAACCCCTGTGCCGGCAGGACTGAAGACTGACAGGTTACAGGTTCGAATCCGGGGAGAGGTGGATGAGCTCCCTCTATCAATCCAGCTCCTCATGCGGGGACATGAGAGAAGCCTCCCACAAGGATGATAAAACATCAAATCATCCGGCGTCCCCTGGACAACGTCCTTAAGGTTGGCTGTCCCCTGACACCAGAGTGACTTGCAATTTCTCAAGTTGCTCCTGACACGACAACAAACAAAAAAACCCCCAGAGTTTTCTTGGCCAGAGGGATGTTGCCTTTGCCATTTTCTGAGGGCGAGAGATAGTGACTGGCTCAGGGTCACCCAGTTGATTTTCATGACTGAGTGGGGTTTTAAATCCTGGTCTCACAGTTGTAGTCCAGCTCATAAACCAGTAGACTATGCTGGGTCAAGAACAATATGAATTTGTTATTTTTATTTTTGTAAAATGTACAAAAGGTGTTTAAATATATTTTGGAATGAAGTAGTTGCCTGGTATACCTGGTATAGAAGCTTTTGTTTGCTGTACTTCCACACATTAATGCCAAAGCTATGTAATGGCATATGAAGTGATAAGAAAATTGTTTAAGATAGTAATTTGCAGTAGTCTTACTTTACTTAATGGTTCAGGAGACTGCTTTGCCTTGTTAGAAATACTCTGTTATCCTGTCTTTTATGGCCTATTTAGAAGGCAAGAATGGCTTATAGGCTTTTACTTATCTATAATGACCATGTAATTTAGTTTCAAACTAGTATTGAAGGAAGTGGTTTCAATGTGTAGATGAGTACATAGATGGAACCAGTTTGATGCCAGGATGGTGATTACTCAAACCACAGATCAGTGAGGTGCATTAAAGGCTTTCATGCGCTTTTGTGTGAATTTATTGTCTGACTGCCACAGTTTGAACTAACTTCAAACTTCATTAAATGGTCAGTCTATTTAATGAAGTCTAAATAGTCAATTGGGGTCCAAATTAGCAATATGTGTTATAATTCACACAGAATACACTAGGGGAGCTAAACCTGGAATTGGTGCTTGGGTGATTGAAATGCGGCTTCCATTTTGCCCTGTTCAAATCTGTGACTTACCCAGTTCAGGATTCTAAATGAATTGTAGAAAAAAGAAACAAATATCCTTCAGCAGATTTTCCTTTCATCCACTCTAATAAACCATGAAAAACTGTTGTAACAACAGTAATAACAATTGAACTGAATCCACCAGCTCTTACAATGGAAGAAAACATGGTACAAGCAAAGTGGCACATGTGCTAACTTATTTTCTGGCTAACCATTAGGAGACTGATTTGTGCCATGGATTATGGATGCTCCAGGAAAATTAATTGTCTAGGTTTTAGAGTAGGACACAGAAACACAGTTCAATAAAGCAGAGAATATCTATAAAATAAAATCGATTGGCAAATTTGTTTTAAATACTATACTTTGCTTTTGAATATCAAAATTAATCAGAATTACCATTATGATTTATTAGAATATAAATGGCTCTTTTCTCATCTGTACATGTGATTCTGAAAACTATGACAGTAGCTTTGTGGAATTATCAGTTCGGAAATTTGAATGGATGCTCTAATAATTTCCTTTGAATGCTATTTGTACGTAATCAAAATACGCTGCTTAGCTCATTGATATTTATTAACTAAACTTCAGGTAATAAATGTAACATGAGCTACTCAATTTAGAAGTAATTATTGCTGCTAACCATTTATGGCCATTCTGTGGCCATTATATAGCAATCCATAACTGGAGGACTTGATTATTGTCATTTCTTTTAATTATTATTAAATTCCGTTTTCTAATAATGTCATTCTGCAAATGGTTCTTAGCCATAATGCTTTCCAAGCCTACTGTAATCACTGAATAATTAACCTGCCAGGATTTAAGCACACTCAACTTTGCCTCAGGATACTTTGCACTCAAATAAGGTCAATTATCCCTGATGATTACAGCTTTTTCACAGGTTGCTGCTTAATCTGTCTGCAAAACTGCTCACCTTAAATAGACTTTTTCCAACCCAAGGTAGCTTACATTAAAGATCATGGCTATTTATATTACGGGGGGGGGGGGGGTAGAATTATATTCAAATGCCTTATGAGCAAAATGCCACTGTACATTGGCACAGAAGCATGACTTGTGGAATGCCTAGACTGCTGCAGGAGCCTGGAGCACCTACATTGGTGCAGTAGACTGACCTGTATTATTTTAGCAGACTGTACACTGAAACTACTTGATTCTTTGGACTGAATTTGTAGCCTCAAAATGATTGGTGCAACTTACTTACTTACTTAAGCAATCCCTTGTTGGCCGAGTAGGATAGTCTTCCAGGATCAGTGTTCTGGTGGAGCCCTATTCTTGATCTGCATCTTCTCCCACAATGAGGGCATTGGTTTCCAGGTGGAAGGCAGTCTCAGTTGGGGTTGGCTTGATGCGCCTTCCTCTTGGCACGTTTCTCTCTTTCGCCCTCCATTCGTGCCTCTTCAAATTCTGCAGCACTGCTGGAAATGGTCAACATTTTGGTGCAAAATGGAGTGGGGGTGAGATTTGCTTTCACTGAACATCTTGATGAAAACCACTTTCACGAAAAAGGTAATGCAGAAAACTGGACCCACCTCTCTCCAAAAATGTAACAAAAATAAATTTATGATTACAGTTAGAATTACAATAAAATACAATGTTGCCCTTGGGTAGGTGTGTTTGGTTGATACTTCCGTAATTTACTTTTGCTGAATTATATGGGAGAGGTGATTTTGTACATTACATGTCAACAAACCAGTGGTTTGATGCTGATCCAAAGTGGTAGGAAACTGAACTCAACCAAAGGCTTTATTCATGCCCAGTGTGTTTGGCAGATGTATAGCATTGTGCCCATATCAAGGTGAAATGAGGGGACTATTTATTTTCTCTCATTAGGGAAGATTAGATAAAGATTATTTCATCTAGCCAGAAGTTCGATGCAGAGCAGAGAATGAAGCAAGGCACCACAGTGACTGGGATGGATCAATCAATTAAATCTTCATCAGTCAATCAGTCAGTCAATCAATCAATCAACAATGCCTTTATTAAGTCAACCAATCATAAGGCAATGCAATAGTTACTTACATCTTACATATAGGAAGAAGTGTATATGCACACTATATTGAGAAACATAAACAGGCCATGTTGGGATGGTATAAAAGGATATAATTAAAAGCATGGAAAGAAATTGTCATTTTTTAATAAAATATGTTTACAATTGAGTACAAAACAGACACAATTAAAACCAAACAATTATATGAATTGAAATGTAAATTAAAGCCACACAACCAGTAAGCAAGAATGTGATATCCCTCCTGCTCCAAGAACTATGATCCCCATATAACACTTAGCAAGTTTTGATCATTGGGAAATTCTTAAATTAAATCTTACAAACTGCAATAAGTTGGTGGTCTGCTTGGTGAACTACAGATTTGCATAGGACCATTCTCTTTTGGCCAAAGCTGGACGCAAAAACTGGAGAATTTGCATGACCTGCCTGGAGACAGTGCATGAAAACCCAAGATTCAGGGCCAACTATTGACATCTGGCTGGTAACAGAAACTTAGATAAAGCGTTTTTTTAAAAGAAGGGGAAGCCCCAACCAAATCTATTTTTGGTAAGTTTTAACTCTGCAAAAAGAACTGTTTGTTGCTGGAAACAAAAAAAGAACACTGGGGAGATGTAATATAAACAGCCATCAATGCTTCCTTTCAGTATATCAAAAGCATAAAAATAACCATGAATGCCAGAAGGACCTTTACATTGCAGAGAGTACTATCAAAGAAGATCAAGTGTGTTATAGTGGTTTCATTAATGGATTAGGATCGTGGGAGAGCAGAGTAGGAATCCTCATAGACAGCCTTGCTGGATGTGAAAAGCTGACGGGTCACCACTATGGGCAAATCAAACCCTCTCAGCTTCATAATTTTCTCACTGTACAACATGCCAGGAAAGCTCTATACTAGAGTTGCTATAAGCCGGCGTTGATTTAGAGTGACAAAATACTGATAAGAACTGTAAAAAAAATGAGTGAGAACTAGGAGAAGGCAATGAAGCTACATTTATTTTTATAAGCTTTCACTGTAGTAAATATTGGGTGTGTGAGTGGATGGGTTGGTGAGTGAGTGAAACAATGGGTGGGTGGGTCAGTGTGGGCAGATGGGCAAGCGAGTGAATTTGGGTAGACATGGGTGCGACTATTATGCGAGGAATCCTAAAATACTGAAATCAGGACCCCAAAAGGGTAGGTGCAATTATTATACGAAGAAATATTGTGTCCTCACAGACTTAATGCTGTTTTTAACGTTTTGTGAAAGCAGAGCTCCAAAATTGTCTACACATAAAAATCAAAGATAAAGCTATAAGTGAATGCATTCTTCTCCCAATAAATCTAAAGTGGGTCCGCCATAACTGGTCCAATTTGTATTTATTGGGAGAATATGAAAAAGCGGAATGGAAAAAATGTGGATGACCACAGTGCATATTTTTCCACGACAGTGATGTGAACATCCATGTTTCATTATGTCCATATTCATGTGGCTACCATTTAAAAACACGGGGTGTGACAATCAATGGTCAATGCAGCTTTGGAGCCTTTGGGTCTGGTGGGCCCACTGTGTATACTCATGGATAAATTTTCGTGCAATATCCCCTCAAGAAAAAGAGAAAAAAGAAATAACGTTTTCCCCTAAAAATAAGGCATATCCATAAAATAAGCCGCAGCAGGATTTCTAAGCATTTGTGCAATATAAGCCATACCCCAAAAATAAGACATAGTGATAGGCATGGCTATGCAGCGTACCAGTGCGGAGTGGTAAAGATGACGGGTGGCCCTTCTATACTGCCCCATCGTGACAGCTGCTGTCTCGGAGGTGACCAGAGAAAAGCAGGCAGCCCCATCAACAAGGTCGGCTCCCTCTGTCAGGTCCCAGTTGTTCTGTGTGTGCTGCAAGCTGAAGCATAGAGAGACCTAGAAAGTTAAAGTAAAGATCTCCTCAGTGAAGTGAGGAGCAGAATGCTCTGCTTTAGGTATTGTGTGTCTTCAGGGACAGGGGCGGCTCATCCATTACGCGAAGTAAGCGGTCGCAGAACACTTTTTTTTCCAGGGGTGCAGAGGCGCCTCTGTAAATGCCCCTTGACTGCCACTTGAGGAGCGCCCCCTCAGCTCACAACAGCCCTAGCAGTCCGGGGGGAGCCTCGGCTTTCTTGCCTCGCTGCCGGGCGATCCTCTTCCCAAAGGGGCCAGGCCCTTGAGCCCGCCTAGCCCCTCTCGTTCCTGCTCCACCCGGCCACCAGGTGCGCGAGCAGAGCCGGCCTCAATCGTTCTCCGCGTTCGATCCCTTCCCCATGACCGGCTCCCTTTCCCGATCCCCCGGCGCTCCACCCGCCTCCTCTCCTCTCCCCAATCTGCGGGTGGGCCAAGGGGTGGAGCCGCCACGCCTGGCCCGCTTCGGGTCTGGAGGCGTGTCTGAAGACCCCAGCATGCGCACCAAAAGTCGCCTCTTCTCCTGACTTTCTCTTCAGCCATTGGGACCAAGAGAGAGAGAGAGAGCCCCTCCGGCTGGAGGTATCTCCCACCTCCGCTCCCTCCTTTGTTTTTGCGCCTACCTTCAGGAAAGGTGGGCATCTCCACCTCTCTCTCTCTCTCTCTCTCTCTCGGTCCCAAAGGTCAGGAGAAGAGGTGACTTTTGGTGCACACGCCGGGGTCTTCAGGCACGCCTCCAGACCCAAAGTGGGCCAGGCAAGGGAGCAAATGCGGCAAGTGTAGTTACTGGGATGTATAGTTCACCTACAATCAAAGAGCATTCTGAACTCCACCAATGATGGAATTGAACCAAATATGGCACACAGAACTCCCACGACAAACAGAAAATATATATCAATGATTGGTTGGGGGGGGGGGCACAAAATACTGTTTGCTTACCATTGAAAATTACCTAGGGCCGCCTCTGCTCAGGGAGAAGAAGTAAAGCTGTGGCTGCCGTTTTACTCAGCACTGTGGGTCTCTCTCACCCAGCACCAACCAGCAACAGTCTATGGCTCTCTCTCACCCCACACAAACACCAGGGGATAGGGGGAAAACTTCAGCAAGCATTTGAATAAATGTAGGTTGTTGTACCGTACTTAATAAAAACAGGACACCCCCTGAAAATAAGCCAGAGTGTCTTCTTGAGGAAAAATAATGTTTTATTTCCAGTGAAACAGGGTAAGTTACAAACATAAATGCTTTAAAAAAATGGGTTTCAATTATAACAATTGTATGTCAAGCGCATTATTAATTTGTATATTTCTTCACAATGTAGATCTATCGATTTCATTCCATGAGCTTTCTAGGAAAGATTATTTCCCCTTGATTGCAATTCCAGTATGTTGAAATATTATTATAAATTCACATTTGCCACCCCCACTTTCCCTAATCACTGGTTCTCTTTAACCATTTTCTAGAGCAGTGGTTCTCAACTTGTGGGTCCCCAGGTGTTTTGGCTTACAACTCCAGGTGTTTTGGCCAATTTACCAGCTGTTAGGATTTCTGGGAGTTGAAGGCCAAAACATCTGGGGACCCATAGGTTGAGAACCACTGCTCTATAGCATTTAGTAGATTATTAACTTTCCTATGTCTGATTCAGGTTCTTGGTTTATTGTATACTAGCCGTCCCCTGCCACCCGTTGCTGTGGCCCACATGGGAATTCTGTGTGGGAGGTTTGGCCCAATTCTATCATGGAGTTCAGAATTCTGTGATTGTAGGTGAACTATAAATCCCAGCAACTACAACTCCCAAATGTCAAGATTCTATTTTCCCCAAACTCTACCAGTGTTCACATTTGGGCATATTGAGTATTCGTGTAGAGTTTGGTCCAGATCCATCATTGTTTGAGTCCACAGTGATCTCTGGATGTAGGTGAACTACAACTCCAAAACCAAAGGACACTGCCCACCAAACCCTTTCCAGTATTTTCTGTTGTTCATGGGAGAACTATTTGCCAAGTTTAGTTCAATTCCATCATTGGTGGGTTTCAGAATGCTCTTCGTTTGTAGGTGAACTATAAATCCCAGCAACTACAACTCCCAAATGACAAAATAATTTTTTTTGAGTGAAGGACATACATTGGGTTGTTAGGTGTCTTGTGTCCAAATTTGGTGTCAATTCGTCCAGTGGTTTTTGAGTTCTGTTAATCCCACAAACTAACATTACATTTTTATTTATATAGATAGGAATATATGTAGTAGATAGACATGGTGTCAGCTATGTCTCTTTAACCAGTAGTGACATTTAAGACAGATTTATACAAGCTGATGTCTGGTTTTTATTTTAATGCACCATAAGCAAACAGAAACCTGTAGCAACAGCTTAATACAAAAGAGGTGGGGCAATGTTCCATGCATCCAGTGTAGAAAAACAAGTATTGATTTAATTTTTAAAATGTATTCAATAACTTTAGTTCATGTAATCCATTATTTTCTGGGAAATATATTGAATTTTCAGTTATCTAAAGACTGGCATCATCACCATTGCTACTGAATTACCAGATAATCTTCTTTCACACTAAGTATCTGACAAATTTTGATTGGCTGAGAAATTAGCTATATTCTCATCACAATGTCAATGACATGGTAAAGATGTGCTGTAGGAAAGATTCTGAGGCAGCCCTGAGCTTTTTCAGTTGCTGAATTAACATCCCCGCACCCCAACTTTTTTTTCTGGTAACTGGAGCAGCTTTGCTAAGATAAAATGCTTTCAAATTGCAGCTCAGCTTTGCAGTCACCACTGATAAAATCCTTGTTATTAACAATGGTCTGAATCACTCTGGATTTAATCATATCACAACACATTTGTATGTGATTCATCTGTTTTAATTAATCTTCCAATTAAATCTGTGTCACCATGATTGCTGCAATAAAAAACTTGTGTAATAGGTATTATGGTAGTTTATCTCGGATGTTGCGATTGAAATGCAAAGCCCCAGCCTGGATCTTTTAGACACTTGATGTTGCTTTCAACCGCTGACATCACAAAATGTAGTAATGCAGAAACAATATTAAAAGCCCATTTTCCCATAATGAAAGTATTTATTTATTTACTTACTTACTTACTTACTTAAAGTATTTATATTCCGCCTTTCTCAACCCACATGAGACTCAGGGCGGATTACAACATATATACATGGCAAACATTCAATGCCATTGACACACAACATATATAGACAGACACACAGAGGCCATTTAACATTCCAGCTTCATGACAGTATTCTGGCCACCAGGGGAGCTGTCGCTTCACTTTCCATTTGTGACACTGATGGAGTACTTCCTCATTCTTTGCACGCTTGCTGGAGATTTTATGGCGTCGTAAATTAGTTAAATTAGCTTCCCCGCATAAGCAGTATCCAAATTTCCTATCTTTCGGGCTGCAAAGGTCGACAGCAAGCTACAATGGTCGGAAGCTCACTCTGACCCAGGCTGGTTTCGAACTCATGACTTTTTGGTCAGTAGTGATCTAATGCAGCTGACTCCCAGCCAGCTGTGCCACAGTCCCAGTGCAAGAATGCACTCTTGGTTCTACTTAGCAGAGACCAGTGCTATAGAGAGGCTTTACTTCTTGATGTCTTGTCCAGAAAACTGAGAAACAAATTGATCTTTCAGTCCTCATATTTTAGATATGTGCCAAACAAGCTGTTGATAAGTAGGGCTCTTGAAGATTTTTGTTTCTTATGGTTGTCATAAGTTGAAGTCAACAGCAAACCTCATTGGACTCATTGAGCTTTTCTGCTGAGCAAATATCATTATCACCATTGTCGTTCATGCTTGATTTCTCAGTCTAAATGATGATTATTAAGTGGAGTATTTCAGATTCTGTTGTTATCTCTACTCAGAGAAAAGTCCTGTTGAATTCCATGAGGCTCAATTCTGTGTAAGTGGGCATAAGATAAGTGAGTAAAATTATTATTAAGGTGAAGTAGTTACAGAGAATAGTCCGTTCTTTTAAAATTGGTGATGTCATTGAGTGGACTTAAATTTATTGGATTCTCAGCAATTTTTGAATGCAGTATTTCCTGATAGTTAAAGGGGACGCAAAGAGGATACAGTGATTCAGTTGTACAAAAATGGTCTGCATTTACTCCAAGTAACTGAAAAAGAGTTTGTTTTGAAATTCTCCACCTATAATTCACTGACTTAAATTCTTACTGCAGTTGCAATGGATCATTGTGTTCTAACACAAATGCATCACTTCTTATTAACCTTTAATAAAAACAATATTTGAAGGATAAGTGATGTGTAGGGTGGAAAGAAAAGGAAAGGCTGATGAGTGACAAAAATTAATTGAACATGTAATTATTATTATTATTATTATTATTATTATTATTATTATTATTATTTCTTACCTGTCTCTCCTCAAGGCGAGTTACAGAATAATTAAAACACGTAAACATTGTGAAAATGCCAAAAATATACATATTAAAATACACAAAACAGAGATTAAACAAAGGAGAACAATAAGTTTTTATGGTTTAGGACAGCCTTTTCAAACCTTGAAGTTTCCAAATTTGTGGAACTCCAATCAGCCTCATTTTGTATTGGATTACTGATGCAGTTAGTCCTACGGATTATGCAGTCCTTCTGAGAAAAAAGAGGAGGGTGGTGAAGACAAATTAAAACCATCCTGAGTTCCTTCAGGGAAAGAGGGTAGTCTAGAAATAAAGTGTTGTTGCTGTTGTTTTTGCTGTTGTTGTTAATATTGTTATTAAAATAACCACATGTCCACTTCTGACGTAACCAGTAAGCACATTGTTGACCTAGAAATCAACAAGGTCAACTTCCATGCTTATGTACTCTCTGCTTTAATAGGCAACTTCAAAACTTATGTACTAGAATGTCCCTGAAGTCTTACAAGAGAGGATAAAATATTGGGTTTGTCTTCTCAAGATAAATTGAATCCAGAGGTTTGCTGTGGAATTACAGTTACTATACTAATGATTGTATTACCCCAGTCCTATGCTAGGCCTAAGATACAAAGTTCTGCATGGTACATGAACTGTGATTATGTCTACACTGGGGCTTGTTGAGCTGGACACATTGTTAACCTGAGAGGGCTTTGGTTCATGTGAATAATCTTTTGTTGCAAAATTCACACAGAACTGGACCTACTGGTTACAGATTGTGTCACCTGATTTAGTTCTAAATCGTATTGCGGAGTCTCTTGTCATGTATATTTTTTCCCCAGCCAAGCAAAAAGTGTGGGAAATACTATCCCAACAAATCAGTCTTCTCCCAGAAATCCCCAGTGGTACAATGGGTTAAACTCTTGTGCCAGCAGGACTGCTGACCAAAAGGTCGGCGGTTCGAATCCGGGGAGCAGGATGAACTCCTGTCTATCAGTTCCAGCTTCTCCTGCAGCGGCATTAGAAAGCCTCCCACAGGATGGGTGCCCCCTGGGCAACCTCTTTGCAGATGGCCAATTCTCTCACTCCAGAAGCAACTTGCAGTTTCTCAAGTCGCTCCTGACATGAAAAAAAAGTCTTCTCCCCATTGAAGTACTTCTTTGTCCCACATAAAATATTGGAGGAGAAACATAGAGAAGCAGGATTTGTGTATTTGTTTTGTTACTGTGTTCATTTTCTTTTGGTCTGAATTTCACTGTCATTCTGTGTATTGTGTTGTGACTCTCGTTGTCACAACATTTGGGGGCCCAAAACCATTAAAAGTGGTGCCTGTAAAATCTTCTTTAATGGAGGAAGCACTTTATCCAGGAACCATTTCCATAACACAGTGATAGGTTCTTCTTGCAAATAAGTAAGAACACCTGATGTGCTATTTATGTTGGTTTGCTATTTCTGGATTTAAAAAATGTATTTGCTGTTTTGAATTGAAAGCAATAGTTTCTAAAAGGCAAATTGTGTTGTTTCACTTTTGGCCAAAATGTGGGGGCTTACAGCTACCCAAAATATGAGTCTTTTTTATTGGATTGTTTTAATATTATGGAAATAATAATAATAATAATAATAATAATAATAATAATAATACTTTATTTATACCCTGCTACCATCTCCCCAAGTGACTCAGTGTGGCTTACATAAGGCCAAGCCCAACAGTACATCAATAACAAAAGCAATAACAAAACAATCAATACAATTAATATAAATCACATAAACAATAAACAGTAACACACAAGCATTTAAAAACCTATGGCTGGGCCAAATGTAATAGTTTTAAATTTAAAAAATAACGCTGGGCATGAACAAGGTAGGATGTAACTGGTATAGGGTTTTCAAAGAGAGATGAGGGAACGCCGTCAGTCCTAAATCAGTGGTAAAGTGCATTTTGAGGACATATTCCTGAGAGTTTTCCTTATTCTGGGAAAGCACACTGGAACGACCACATTTTCAGACACCTCCTAAAGACTGCTAGAGTTGGGGCATGTCTGATGTCCTTGGGAAGTGAGTTCCAGAGTCGGGGGGCCACCACCGAGAAGGCCTTCTCCCTTGTCCCCACCAGTCGCGCCTGCGAAGGAGGTGAGAGTGCAAGCAGGGCCTCTCCAGATGATCGAAGAGATCGTGTGGATTCGTACACAGAAATGCAGATTGCATCTGCACCCACAAATGCAGCTATAGGCCTTGGAGATTTTTTATCACTTTTAAAATTCCCATGAGGAAATGAGTGCAAGGCTTTTGTAGTGTTTGCACTAGAGGTGCATTTTTGTCCAATTGGATGAGGATGAAATGATGTGCAACACATTTCATGCCAAAACAGACCACTGTACAGAAAGAGGGGCTTCACTTTTTGGAAGGAATTACTCTGGTCCTCCATATCAGATGCCTAGAGAGACACCGTTGTATATATCCAAGAAAGTTAGTGCAGAACAAAAATTAGAATACTTTTTCATGTACTGTGCATGAATCCAGGATCCTTTAAACATTTACATATATTTATTTCCATCTGGATATACTACATTATTTGTTAAGTATAGATCCCAGGCTTGCTGATTCAGAATTTTAATGGCATATTCTATATGAGAAATGAAACAGGAGTTGATTAGCGAGTGTGTTTTTGCTAGAAGCAGGAATTCAAAGCTTTTGCCTCAACCATTTAAAAGTTGTTTTTCTTGGAAAGAGTCAAGTATTTGAAAATAGTGGGAAAGAGGGCCTCTAATTTCCTCTTCTGCTATGAAAAGCAGAGGCCCACTTCTCCCATATACTTTCAAAAATATTCCGTTTTTGTCTCTGAGAGTGTATAACTAAAGCCTACTGGCAAAATTTACATTATCTTTGTACCTAAGCCAATTTGTAAAACGGCCATAAAGTTAAATCATGTAACTGAAAGGGCTATTTAAACATTAATTGGTAATATGATATGGAGCTGCTCAGCATTCACTCTTGTCCAAGTCTGGCCAGCATTAATAGAAAATTTTAAGACATTTGCTGTGTGTTTGCAACTGCTGCTTTAAGGCCAGCTCCCAGAGGGCATCTAGCCAAGAAAACAAGAAAAGAAAGAAAGAAAATTATGTTGTTACCTTATTCTTTTTCTCTGTACAGCAAACAGATTTGTTGCATAGCTACTCCATCCTCTGATTGTTAACTCAAAAGGGAGGATTACAAAGGCTGACTGTATGGCAGTGCCTTACTATTAAAACAACTACTTTGTGGGTTGTTGTCCCACCACATTTTATGGGAAACAGTCCCCTGTCTGCACACATGCTCTTATTTCTCTCTTCCCTGCAAACCTATATTGAAACTGTAGTGTTTTTTCCCCTCAGATGCTATATTTTGATGTTAGTGATCAGGAAAAGTGGTTTGAACTCATTTCAGCCATGGGAAGAAATGGTTCTGAGTGCAGCAGATGGAACAGGACAGCTTAAATAGGATAAAATGTTTGATTCGGAGCCTGTCAAGAGTATTCCCAGTTGATGTCATTCTGAACCTTTTAACCTGGCTTCTGGCCTGGCTTTGGAACTGAAGTTTAAAGTGTCTTTATTACTTTGATGGATGATCATCACTAAGCAATAGGCATAAGAGCAAGTCTTTTTTCCCCTCTTAGCTGTCTCAGCAGATTTTGATTAGCCATCCTTTCTTTCTTAGCTGTCTCTCCTGGATAAATTGTAGGGATAGCCACTTCTACATATCCCACAATATTTCATAAATCAAAACTGGAATGTTTGTGACCAAGCAACATTAGAGTGTGTTTAAGATGACAAAAGATATTAATAATGAAAGACTTGCAAGTTGGGAGAGGCCATCAGTTTGCTTTTGTCGTGAGAAGAGCAAGATTCGCCCCCTTCTCTCTCTCATATTGAGTTCATTGAGTGCAAACACATTTTGCAATTTATATTCAGTTTGCAGCAATTGAAGTAAGTTGAGGCCAATTGGGGAAAGAGAAACCAGGTCATTTGAAAATCAGCTGAAAAAATGGGACAACGGGATTAATCAGAACTATCGGTAGGGTGGAGGCAGAGACATACTTTGTATTTCTAGATATGGAGATTACTGCAGACACAGACTGCAGTCAGGAGATCAAAAGACGTTTACTCCTTAGGAGGAGAACAATGACCAATATCAATAAAATAGTTAAGAACAGAGACATCACACTGGCAACGAAGATCCGTGTAGTTAAAGCAATGGTATTCCCCATAGTAACCTATGGATGTGACAGCTAGAGCATAAGGAAAGATTGAGCGAAGAAAGATAGACGCTTTTGAACTGTGGTGCTGGAGGAAAATTCTGAGAGTGCCTTGGACCACAAGAAGATCAAGCAACTCCATGCTCCAGGAAAAAAAAATGCCCATCTGCTCACTTAGGGAAAGCCATTAGAGACATAGATGAAGTACTTTGGTCACATAATGAGAAGACAGGAAAGCTTGGAGAAGATAATGATGCTGGGGAAAATGGAAGGAAAAAGGAAGAGGGACCAACCAAGGTCAAGATGGATGGATGGTATCCTTGAAGTGACTGCCTGGACCTTGAAGGAGGTGGGATGGCCATGGCTGACAGGGAGCTCTGACATGGGCTGGTCCATGAGTTTCATACATTCTGTTTTGTCCCTGTGTATTTAAATATCTGGTGAAAAACTGGGAGATGCTATATATGCAATATATGCAGTATAACTTTCAGAAACCTAGAAGTTATTCTGGGATGAGAAAAGAAAAAAGTTTGGATTATTGATGTCGCCATACCAGGTGACAATCGAATTAATGAAAAACAACAGGAAAAACTCAACTGTTATCAGGATCTCAAAATCGAACTGCAAAGGTTCTGGCATATACAGGTGGTCCTAGTGGTAATCGGCACACTGGGTGCCATGCCAAAAGATCTCAGTCGGCATTGGGAAACAATAAACATTGACAAAATCACGATCTGTCAACTGCAAAAGGCCACCTTACTTGGATCTGCACGCATCATTCAAAAATACATTACACAGTCCTAAACGCTTGGGAAGTGTTTGAGTTGTGATTTTGTGATACAAAATCCAGCATATAAATCTCGTTTGCTGTGTTTTTGTGTCAGTATAATAATACTTTAGTTATAGACCTCCCTTTCTACCATTCAATGCCATGATACACAAAATTCACGTAAATACATATGTAGTATAGCTAACATCAATGAACTTATAACTGATCAAGGGAATAACAAAAATACAAATATTTAAATAACACGGTTACACTAATAAACAAAATATAATTACCATAAAAACAAGAGTCCTGAGTAGTTGAAACACACACAAACACACGCAAATCAATCAATCTCTTCAAAGGGGAATTACATTTTTGGAAAAATCAATGGGTATTGTTCTGAACACGCTACTTTTTATATTTTAAAAACTGAAAATTCCTACTGTGCTTTTGGATTTATCTTGAATTTATCCTAGAAGCATTGAGTTTTATTTCACATTAACTCATCTATGACGTAACTGTATGTGTTCATTGTGTCTTGTACTATGCTTGATCACAGGATCACCAAACTTCATATATTATGTCTAATTGGACTAAATCAAGGCCCATGTTGAGGTCTCGGAATAGATCTGTCAACTCAAATGTGTACCTCCTAATCAAGCATTCAGAGTTCAGTAATTTCTGGTTTAGAATGCACATTTATGAGCTGATTTCAGTGTTTACAATTAAGTTAATATCCTATTGGAAGTTGGAGCAAAACAAATTTTAAAGATTGAAGTTTCTATCAGTCAAATGTCTATTTCACTCAAGTCATGTGCAAATGTTTTAATACCAATCAAGGGAGCACTGCATACATTTTCAAGTTTCTCCTTAAATGGTTGGCTCAAATAACCTGTATTGCAATTTTCTCTTTGCTTGTTCATTTATTTGCAATGAAATACTGTTGGTTTGGAATCAGTTTACTGTGTTCCTGCGGTATATGAGTCCATGTTTTAAGTTTGAAAGTTGACCTGATTCATCCATGGATTACAAAAGATCAGGAGAGATGTGAAACACATTCATTGCAACCAGTCACAAACCGTTATACTAATCAAAGAGTGAAACAAATTAAAACCTCAAAGAGAAAGGTAATATAACTTGCCTGTGTTGTGAAATCAAGTCACTACAATTTTTAGTCCTCATTTTATTACGTTTCCTAAAGGCTTAAGTTTTTTAGCAGTCTTCTACATTATTTCAAACCTTCTTTGCTTATTAAAGGTCTCTCAGATGAGAGTTAATGGTTCT
Source organism: Anolis sagrei ordinatus (assembly GCF_025583915.1). Lineage (NCBI taxonomy): Eukaryota > Metazoa > Chordata > Lepidosauria > Squamata > Anolidae > Anolis > Anolis sagrei. The sequence continues at coordinate 129,088,873 of NW_026846588.1, read as the reverse complement.
TTCTTATTGTGCGAATTTGCTTTCAGTCTGCTGTACCTTTTTTTTCTAATCCTTTTTCACCAGTTTCCATTTCAGTACTTTTTGAAGTGTTGCACTTCATATAAAAAGCAACATTTCCTTTTCTTTCTGTACTGCCTTGATTTTTAAAACAGGCCTGTTAGAATAAAGGCTTGAGGGTCATAGTAAACTGTATGCCAAAAACACGTGAGAGATAATGGACTGGAGAGGAAATTCAGATGTTGTAGTTTTTAGCAGTTTAGGGTTATAAAGTACAGTACATGTCTATGTGACACATTTTTATTCATCATAGAGCTTGAAAATGGATCAGAGGCATATGACTGTTGCAGCCGTTACAGACCATATGACTGGCTTTTGGCTTGGAGTCATTTCTTTTTGGATATGAGTTTCTGAAAAGAAACATTAATTATGTTAGGACTTTCAGTGAGAATGGAATTGTGAATGAGATTGCAAATTAATAGCAATTCTCTAACCTAAGGCATAACATACTAAATGTTGAATTTTAAAATCTTTTGAATCTGGCCTATTGGAACAGTTGACATTAGGCTCTCTTAATGCAGTTATACACAGTTATACACACTAGAGCTATCTTTGCAGCCCAGCAGGGACTCCCTGAGCCTCCTTGTTGGCAGCAGGGAGTTCCCACCGCCTACCATACTGAAAATGGTTTGCCATGGTTTGGGTCAGGCAAGGCTGCATTTTATCACTTTTCTGTTTTACGTGTATGCTGAACATGTGTGTAAAACAAGATTATACTTGAAGGAGGCATGAAAATTGGAAGAAAGAACATCAGCAATTTAAAATATACAGATAAAACCACGCTACTAGCAGAAAATAACAAAGGCGTGATCCCAGTAAGAACAATTTTCTTTTTGGGAATAAAGAAGAATCTTCTCTCTGTTCCCATTAGTATTTTACGCAGATGACACCCAACTGTATTACTCCTTTCCACCAAAAGCCAAAGATGCCGTCCTGGTCCTGTCATCAGTAATGGACTGGATGAGAGCTAACAAGCTGAAATTAAATCCAGACAAGACAGAGTTATCCCTGGTCAGTCACAAGACAGAATAGGGTCAGAGGTGGCCCTAGGTAATTTTCGACGGTAAGCAAACAGTATTTTGCCCCCCCCCCAACCAATCACTGAGATAGATAGATAGATAGATAAGATAGATAGATAGATAGATAGATAGATAGATAGATAGATAGATAGATAGATAGATAGATATTCTGTTCGTCGTGGGAGTTCTGTCTGTCATATGTGGTTCAATACCATCATTGGTGGAGTTCAGAATGCTCTTTGATTGTAGGTGAACTATACATCCCAGTAACTACAACTCACATATATCAAGGTCTATTTTCCCCCGAGAGCGGCTCAAGAGCGCCCCTGGGCAAAACCAACTATACTGCGAATGCTTACTTTGCGTAATGGGTTGAGCCGCCCCTGAATAGGGTATAGGGTTACAGCCTGAGCTGGATGGGGTTGTACTTTGGGGGTGAACCTGGATTCGTTGCTGACTCTGGAACCCCAGGTGTCGGCGGTGGCCAGGAGTGCTTTCACACAGTTAAAACTTGTGCACCAGGTGCACCCATACCTTGAGGTGCCTGACCTCGTCATGGTAGTCCACACCTTAGTCACATCCTGTTTATATTACTTCAACACTATCTACGTAGGGCTGCCTTTGAGGATAGTTGTCATGGAAATCACAAATGTATGTGTGTAAATGTATTTCTTCATCCAAAAACAAGCCAAACTTGAAGGTCTCAGCAGTGTCTGGCTTATTATGAATTTGCTTTACATGAAACAAAAGTATTTGGAGAAGGGCCAAAATTGTTAACAGTCTTAGAAAGAAATTATCTTGGTCTTATTAACTTGATTTATATTAGGCAGGGAAATATCTCCTGGGAAACAAAAAAAGATAAGCGAGGAATCTTTTACTCAACGCAGTATTGCTCTGATAACCTATCAACCAGAGCCACATTCGTTTAAAAGAACTGAATTCTCAATAAGTCTATTTCTTAAGCAGAAAAATATTCAGGGAATGAAATTAACTGAGTACACTCCAAACTTAGACTAAATGCATCAATTGGGACAGATAGATTTTCTAAATATTATTATTATTATTGAAATGTAAAGAAATACTTATTGCTAGAGCTGTTCTTGTCTTATACAGTGACATCTAATGTAGAAACAATATATTTCAACTCTAGAAGATGTTAAATTGCATTTCTAGAACTAAGCCCCCCAAAACAAAGACTCCTAAGATCCTTGATGGCCAACCTAGTAACAACATTTAGCACCGTCTATATTAAAGAGGATCAGGCTGGATTAATTCCCCGTTGTTAGATTACTTTCCTAATTCATTATTTTAATGTTCTCCACCATTGTAAAATTAAGAAAATCTTAGTGCTCCTGTCATTAGACACTTACGGGGCTTTTGACAGATTGGAATGGAAATGGCCCTTCAGGAAATGAATATTAGGGAGCATACTAAAACTGATCCCTAAACTGTACCAAAAGGCTAGAAACATTGTGTCAAACAGCTGTCACGAATCCACAGGAACTGAATTGAGGAGAGTTACAAAGCAGCCCCCCCCCCTCCTTTTTTTAAGATTACTATGGACCCTTTCACAGAGTTTATGCAGTCATGCCAGCATCCAAGAAGACAGGAAGAGTATATCATTTAGTAAGTCTTTTTATTGATAAAATTATGGTCATCTTCACTAAGCAATTTCAGAGACCATGGTCTTGCTACAGCAGTGGTTCCCAACCTGTGGTCTATGGGCCACCAGCGGTCTGCAAGAACTAAAAAATGATCCATGACCTCACCGTTACTACACCATTGCAACAAGATCAACTGGTCTCGCGAAACCCTCTTATAGTGCCGAGGCAATGAGGATGTTGGGAGGGGAGAGGCTAACTACCCACAAAAGGTTGCTACTACCACATTAGCTCTAGATTATTAAATATGGTTTTCTGTGGGCAAGCAGATGTTGGCTGCTGGGCGACATGTGTTCTGTATCAGAAACTAGAGCTGATGTGGTCTATCCAATGCAATTTTCTGAATCAGCACCCAAATAACCAAACCGAATCTAAAGTTGAACCAAAAACTGATTTGTAACTCCATTTGGTATTAATGTTGGAGAGTGGTCCCTGGTGAAAAAAAGGTTGGGAAYCACTGTGCTAGAGTATGTGGTTAAATGGCTGAATGAATCAATGCTTTACAAAGTTGAGACCTGTTTGTCTGCATGCCAGACTTCATGATCAGTGACAGCCAATGCTTGCCACTAGCTTTTAGAATAAAGTAAGATTGTTTAACACTGATCAAAGTTTCTCCAGGCTCAGTAGCCRCATTATGAAACATAACACACTTATTTCTTGTCGTAGTCTACTGTGAATCGCACATATGGTATTCCTGCGCCCGCGCAGGCCCAGTTTCGGAACCTTCTAGAAATTAAAAGAACAATCTGACCCCTCCTACCCCCTCCCTCCCCCCTCTCGGGTATATAATGCTCCTGGGCGGAGCCCACCACCAGTTCTCTTTTTTCCGCCAGACAGTAGGCACAGTTAGAGAACCTTTACTTATATTCCTTGCTTGTTATCGACTTTTGGACTGAACTTGGACTTTTCTGAAATCTTTACCCCTGACAACGGACTGCATAACGACGATTCTTTGCCTCCCGGACTGATCGAGGTATCATGGCCACTTCGTCTTTTAAGAAATGCTTAACAACGACGGGCACGATCTTTGCTTGGCCTGCCTGGGCGAGGGCCACCTCTCCCAGGCTTGCTCCATTTGCGCGGCCTTTACGCCGCAAACGCGCAAGAACCGGGAGGCGCGCCTAAAAGTGGCACTTTATGAACGGGCCCTGATGCCATCTGTGCCCTGTGGGGCGCCTAGGCCCCCCACCGCCCAGACAACCACCAAAGTGGCAGCGAGTGGCCCTCCCAAGAAGAAGGCCAAAAAGAAGGACCAAGATGGCCGCTCCGCGGGGAGCTTAACAAAGTCCACCTCTAAAAAGGCGGGAAGGCCAGCGAGCACTGTCTCTTCTTCAACCTTACCTCCTTCTGCCGAGCCCGTGTCCTCGCCTCCGTCGGGAGGCCTGCAACTTCGTGAGGGTGCCTCCCTCGCTGGCGCGCATGCGCGCTCCTCGGGATCGACGCAAGGGACGGGCCCGACGCCGTCGACGCCACCCCTCCCTTCACCTATCCAGGCATCGACGTCGCTCCAAAGAGGGGCAGGGCCTGGAGCAATGTCCCCCGGCGCACTCCCGGCTGTGCTCCCAGCAGGCTCGACTCCACCTATCCGAGCGGGAGGAGCCCCCCGGGAGGAGGCGGGGCCCGGAGCGGCGTCCCCCGGCGCGCTCCCTGCTGCAGCCCCGATGAGCTCGACACCGGCCGGTGTCAAGGAGGACGAATTCCTCTCAGATGGCGGAGCTTTTCCCCAGCACCACGAACGCGCCTCGGGGGTGAGCGGCTGCCAGGAGGAGGGAGAGATGGAACCGCTTCCCCAACCTCTGCAGGGATTGAGAACCATCCCTCTGCCCCAGGGTGTGCCGATACCGAGGGCCTCCCCGGAGGGCCGACGCTCGGGGCGCCGCCGTTCCCGCTCCCCTTCGAGGCGGAGCAGAAGGGGTGAGAGCCGCCGCAACAGGGCATCGACGAGGGGCAGGTCCCGCTCCAGGGCGTCCTCCTCCTCGTCATCCTCATCATCATCATCATCCTCCTCCTGCTCCAGGAGATCCAGGAGGGGCCATCGTTCTCGGAGATCCCGCTCCGTGGCCCCAGCCTGGGGACCGTATGGGCCCCCGCCATACCCCTACCCAGGGATGTGGCAGTTGGGCCCCCCAGGGCCATTCATGTATGCTCAACACAGTAACCCCCGGGCTCTGGCTCTTCAGATGAATGCTATTCCAGGAGTTCAGCAGAGGGGCTGTGGCACCTCGACGACTGTGTTCCCTCATCCCGATGCAGCACCACCATCAGGGACTGTTGCGGTCCCGACACTGCCTGACCCATCACTTTGTGTGGGACGAGCTGTTAGTGTTGTTGAATCTTCTTGTACTGAACTGTTAAATTGTGTTGATCGTTCTGACTCTTGCTACTAATGTGACGGTGCCTGCCCGGCCGGGTCCCTCGGCCACGCCTGTTATTTCCCAAGACATTTCGGCTCCAGAGGGAGAGCAGATGGCTGCTGACCCAGAGGACTCTGATTCCTCGGCTGACTCGCAGGACTCTAGCAGACCCCAGCCGACAGGGGAGCCAAGCGCGGTGCCGCCGGACTTTAATAAATTCGCCTCACTTGTGGACAGAATGGTGAAGGCATTGGACCTCCCCGCTCCCAGGGCCCCGGAGCATGTCGAGGACCCCATGTTCCCTTCAGAGGAACAAGTTACCCCAACCTCAACTACCCTTCCCATGTTACCGTATCTGTTAAAGTTGGTAAAAATTTTAGAGGTGCCTCCTGCGAATGTACCCGCCACACCTAAAAGGGTGGACACTCTGTACAAAATTGATCTGACCGATGCTAAATGGGTAACTAACCCACCAAAGCCAAATACAGTGGTGGCAGAGGTGGTGAAATCTAAGAGGCCAAAGGGAACCCTCTCAGCACCCCCAGACAGAGAAGGGAAAAAAGCTGACTCCCTGGGGGAAAAGGCCCACATAGCGGCTGGTCTGTTGACAAGAATGGCGCACTATGCCACTTACATGTTGGGCTATCAGACCTTCCTTTGGTCACAAATATTGCCATACCTAGATAAACTGCCCGCAGAGGAACAGAGATTCCCGAAGGCCCTACAAACGGAAGGGGTCCTACTTGCTAAAGCCCAGAAAGATTTCGCCAAGCACTTGGCGGAATCGGCAGGTCACCTTTTCGCTACAGCCACATGCATTAGAAGGCATGCTTGGCTCAGGACAGCGAATTTATCAGAAGAGGGCAAAGCCCTAGCAGAGGAACTCCCGCTACATGCAGGGGGTTTGTTTAACCCAGAGACGGATGCCACCCTCAAGGAAAAACAAGAGGTGTGCCAGGCAGCCAATAAATTTGGCTATGCCTGGCAGCCATTCTATCAGCAGAGATCCAGATGGCAGGGCCCCACGAACTCCTACCGTAAGAACGCTAATACTAATAATAATAACTACCAGGGCCCCTTCAGAGGGAGGAACGCGTCCTCCTCTAGGTACCAATCGAACAGGAGGAATTCTTATTCCCCCAGATCTCGATACCAACCGTATCAAAACAAAGCAAAGAACCAAGGTGCCTCAAAGAAGCGCCTTTGATGTGCGTCTTCCCGTTGCCCCTAGTTCGCCTCCTCCTGCGACTGTTCTCGTTACTGAGAGTTTGCGGGCCGCATGCCCGATTGTTACTTGCCCTCCCTCTTCTGAGGGTGACTCTTCAGGACCCCCCGCTGTTTGGGGACAGGCTGGCGCCCTTTTACAACAATTGGGTGGATATCACGTCTGACAGTTGGGTTCTTGCGATTATCAAAGAAGGTTATGTCATAGAATTCAAAGGGACCCCTCTGGTGGGCACACTCCAAGTTACCCCCCCTTCCCCAGTTTTAATGCAGGAGGTTAATACGTTGTTAAAGAATGGGGCAATTTCCCCGGTTCACCCCTCTGAGTTTCCAGTGTGCTTCTTCTTGAAATACTTTGTAATTGATAAGCGTGGAGGTGGTTTCAGAGCAATTATGGACCTGAGAGCCTTGAATAAATTGGTTTTGACCAAAAAGTTTCGTATGGTCACATTGTCGTCTATTCTGCCTCTCCTAGCACGTGATGACTGGTTTGCCACGATTGATTTACGTGATGCATACTTCCATTTGTCAATAGCACCACGCCACCGCAGATTTTTATCATTCATGATTGGCCAGGAGGCATTCTGTTACAACGTACTCCCCTTTGGTTTGAGTACCGCCCCCCGGGTTTTCACTAAGTGCATGGCGGTGGTCGTTGCCCACCTCCGCACGCTGGGAATTGTAGTTTTTCCGTATTTAGATGACTGGCTCTTGGTTTCAAAATCTTACTCCAAATTACAGGACCATGTCCATATTGTTTTATGTCTCCTACAGCGCCTGGGATTACTGGTCAACCGGGAGAAGTCCCTGCTGAGGCCGGTTCGCCGAATCCAGTTTGTTGGCGCACTCCTGGATTTCATATCGCGGAGGGCGTACCTCCCATGGGACTGTTTCATCGCTCTCCAAGATCATATCAGGCTGGTTCTGCATTCACCTACCATTTCAGCCAGACAAATACAAGTTCTTTTGGGACACATGGCGTCTACGACATCAGTTACCCCCTTTGCACGTCTACGCCTGAGACCCCTTCAGTCCTGGTTCGGGTCGAGTTTCAACCCAATCAGAGACAACCCACAGACCAGATTGTCTCTACCGGAGGAAGTCCGTCTTTCTCTTTGGTGGTGGACACACCCCCACAATGTATGTATGGGTTTGCCCTTCCAACCCCCCAGTCCACAATGGACGATCACAACGGACTCCTCACTTACAGGTTGGGGCGCACACATAAGAGGTCTCATCGCAAACGGAAGGTGGTCTCCAGAAGAGTCCGAACTGCACATAAACGCTTTAGAGCTCATGGCAGTGGAAAAGGCCTTAAAATCCTTCGAGCAACTGATTCACAGTTCAGTGGTACAAATACTGACAGACAATACGACCGTCATGTATTACCTGAACAAACAGGGGGGCACTCACTCGAGGCGTCTGCTGGAGCTCACGCTGCGGGTGTGGGAGTGGTGCATCCGGAGGAACATCTTCCTGACTGCTGCTCATCTTCCGGGAGAGGAGAACTCCCTCGCAGATGCATTGAGCAGGAGTCCACTGAGTCACCACGAATGGTCGCTCCACAAGGAGGAGACGACCCGCATCTTCCGGAAATGGGGAACTCCGGAGATAGACCTTTTTGCCACCCCAGAGAACGCGAAGTGCGCCAAGTTCTGTTCGAGATGGCGAACTCCGGTAGGAAAGAATTGCCTAGGCGACGCGTTCCTAAGGGATTGGGGAAGGGAGACAACTTATGCGTTTCCCCCCTTTCCCCTGCTATTGAGGACGGTGGCCAAGTTGCGAGAGGACAGGGCGTCTTGCATTCTGATAACCCCGTGGTGGCCACGCCAACCATGGTTTGCCCCACTCCTGCAATTGGCCGGGAACAATTACAGGAGGATCAGGCACAGAGTAGATTTGCTGTCCTCGCAACAAGGGAAAGTGCTGTACCCGGATGCGCATCTTCTGAAACTCACGGCTTGGCGGGTACAGCCGAGATAGCTACTCCTTCTCATCCTCTCTCTCAGTCAGTTTTGGCTATCATTGAGGCGGCTCATAGACCGTCTACTAAACGTTCCTACGTCTTTAAGTGGTCACGCTTTAGGGAATATACGAGGACTAAGGGATGGGAACCAGAACGGGCGCCGATCTCCTTGGTTCTAGAGTTTTTAACTTCTTTATATGAAGCAGGACTGTCAAACTCATCGCTAAAATGTTATTTGGCAGCTATTTCGTGGTTCCGAAGAAAAGTGGGGCTTCCATCTTGTTTCATGGATCCTATGGTGAAATCATTCTTTAAAGGTCTTTCCAACATCAGACCTTCAGTAGCGCCTGTGGTTCCAGCTTGGGACTTGGAGTTGGTTTTATCTTTTCTGATGAAACCACCCTTTGAACCGTTAGCAACAGCGGACATAGCCTTCCTTACCTGGAAGGTTGCCTTTTTAGTGGCTATTACATCAGCGAGGAGGGCCAGTGAATTATGTGCCCTGCGAGCGGATCCCCCTTATCTGAGATTTCATAAAGATAGAGTGGTGTTACGTACAGATGTCGCATTCTTGCCCAAGGTGGCAACTAAGTTTCATATGTCCCAGGAATTGAACCTGCCTTCCTTCTTTCAAAACCCTGAGACCCCTCTGGAAAAGAACCTCCACTTGTTGGATGTTAGGAGAGCTTTAGCTTTTTACGTTCAGAGAACTGCCGAATTCAGAAAGTCTCCTAGACTTTTCGTGAAGTATCGGAAAGATACCAGGGGACTCCCAGTGTCCTCTCAGCGATTCTCCTCGTGGATAGTTTCGACTATTCGTAGATGCTATATGTTGGCGAGGAGGGAGCTTCCTCTTCAGATTCGGGGTCACTCTACAAGGGCTATGGCTGCCTCAGCAGCGTTTATGAAGGGCGTTCCTTTGGATATGGTGTGTCGGGCAGCTATTTGGGCTTCCCCCAGCACATTTGTTTCGCATTATAAATTGGATGCGGTTTCTAGAAGGCAAGCCGACTTTGGTAGAGCGGTGCTGTTTTCGGCGGTGGCATGATCCCGCCGGCCGCTATGTTGAGCTTGCGAGTCTACCATATGTGCGATTCACAGTAGACTACGACAAGAAAATATGGGTTGCTTACCTGTAACCGTAGTTTCTTGAGTAGTCCACTGTGAATACGCACATCCCCACCCTTCCTCCCCTCGGATGTCATGCCACGCCTTCTGGCCAATTTGGCGGAAGAGAACTGGTGGTGGGCTCCGCCCAGGAGCATTATATACCCGAGAGGGGGGAGGGAGGGGGTAGGAGGGGGTCAGATTGTTCTTTTAATTTCTAGAAGGTTCCGAAACTGGGCCTGCGCGGGCGCAGGAATACCATATGTGCGTATTCACAGTGGACTACTCAAGAAACTACGGTTACAGGTAAGCAACCCATATTTCCCCAAAGTATTCTTACGCCAGACTCTGCCCCTAACTTTGGCTCCCGTCTATCTAATGCATGACAAAAACATATTAAGTAATTTATATGTAAGAGTAAGAAATGGAGGTTACTTAGATGAGTTTAGTTGGGGTCACAGGCAGAAACAGCTGACATACCTGGCCTTCAGCAATATTGTAACACATTTTAAAATTACGTCATCTAATGTCCATCCTACTTAAGGAAATATGAAAGCCATGGGTATTGCAGATATGTATAACCATAACAAAATTACATTTTCTTCAGCTAGTCCTTTCCTTTGGTAACATGGGGGTCTGGTAGATAATAAGTAAAATTCTTCCACCTCCAGTTACTCTAGATCTCACCCGTTCTAGCTCACTCACTCTTTTATCATCCCAATAAATATGCTCAGTTTAAGAAGATGGAGGGGATTGAACTAGATAGGTTGAAAGATGGTTTACTGCAGTTAATTATTTATTTTCAAAACAATTGATGAGGGAAGCAGTCCAAGGGACAAAATTGATGGCCTTGCTCATTTTTTTCTGTGGCTTCAGCCCCGCAGAAGAACGTGAGAAGAGACATATTACATCAGATGCAAAGTCTACTTAGTCCAGTGTCCTCTTGACAGATCAACCAACCAGTTACTAAAGAAAGCCTAACATCAGGACATCTGTCAATCCTTGGTGTATTCTCTCATAAATATAAAACATTAAAGAATAAGGAATAATGCTAATTGAAGAAATAGTTACTAAAAATGGACCATATTGAAATGGACCATTTTGAATGAAGTTGTTAGGATGGATTTCAGAAAGAATCATTGCCAGAGTTCTTTTGAGATCCAGAAACTTCCTTTTTGACCTGGAAGTGTATTTATATATAGCCGTGTGTCTGTATGCACACCTTCAAGTTGCAACTGTTCTACCAATCCTTGAATTCTGTCAAATATTCATGTTGGCTGACAGATCACTTTTGTTAACTCTGCACCCAGTCCCATTGGTTTTAATAATGCTCAAAACTGTGACATTAAACAATTTTCATATGGCTATAAAAGCACCATACAACATTTTAACAGACATTAATCCACTCATTTAGTTTCTTCGGTACTATAGACAGTTCCATTTACTAAATGCTGGGGAGCCAGCTGCAGTAAAATTTGTGCTATGTCTAAGGGATTAAAGACGGAACAACAAAAGAAAAAGAAGAAGGGTGATTGTCCCCCATGAAAGAGAGCTAGAAAACTGTGAAAGTTAAGCCAATCAGAGGGAAACATACTACAAATTGCCTTTTTATTGCTGTCTCTTTAGTTCATCTCCTGTTTCCTATATAAATGCCTGGTGTTGTACTGAAAAGAGGTGTGATTAATTAAGTGACAGGGCATAATTCAACAGATCTGTCTATACACCCCTCTCACACAGTATAAATTTCCCTGTTCTGTTTGGGTGTGTTTTGCAGTGCATTTTAATATTCATTATTGCTACCTAATTACATTTTCAGTGTTGGGTTATGCATCAGAAGGATTATTGAACAAAGATCCTGAGATAATAAGATCCTTAGAAAAAGGCAATAAGGTGACTGTCTTCTGCTGACATTTAGCTTGCAAAGGCAGTGGGATGGAAGCCATGAGTAAAAATTTCCATTCTTGTATCTCATGCAAGAAAAATGTGTGATAAAGAAAATGTATCAATGCGGAAGGGACTGGCCGCTTTTAAAATCCAGCTACCCAAGACAATTGTGTTCTGATGCTGGGATTTCTTTCGTATGTTTTGCTTTGGATTTTTTTGCTTTGCTCTTGTCGCATATGTCATGCATGAATGAAAATGCTGCATTCTCCTGGGAGCTGTAAAGCTTCTGTGAAGATTGTTTATTTCCTTAATCCCTTCTCCTTTGTGATTCCTGATGTCAGATACAAAATGGAAGACCTTTAATATAGAGATTATCATCCTTATTATCACCTGCACTAGGGAGTGCCCTAGCTGTCTGTCCTTATCCTACCAGTTGCCATATGTTATTGCCCATGAATGGTTAGATTTTAACCTGTCCTCTTTATTACATCTGTGAAGCCCAGTATGGGTGCTGGGTAGGTGGCAGTTTTGCACAGATGGGCAGCCGCTTGCTTCATTATCTTGCTTTTATTGTGAATCAGTGTTGAGGGCCCTCCTTTAAATTTGAACTCTCCACATTAAGGCCTGCCAAATATAATCATTAGAAGCAACCTGCAAATATCAAACATTAGGTGTCATTTCTGAACTAGGAACCATTAGAGATGTGAAACAAATGTGATCATCCCCAGTTGCCCAACCAGACTAAACACTGATGCCAAAAAAGAAAGAATGAATCCTGTCTGGAATACAACAATCAGCACCAATGAATCTAACCCTTGAATGGAGGCAGGAGTTAACACAGCGTTTTGCAGGAAAAAATGTTTGACATAAAAAAGAACCTACCATTTGTGCTGTAATCTCACCACACTAAAACAGTGGATGTGGCTCTTAATGAGACATGCCGCATTATCACAGGGTGTCTATGCCCTATGCCACTGGGCGTAGACATCCTGTGATAAGCCAGTCTTGCACCACCTGACATCTGCCGGGAAGTAGCAGCCAATAAAGGACCAAGGCAGTGACATCTCCGGCCCATCCTCTGGATATCAGCCAGTACACGAACACCTTAAACTAAGAAATAGTTTTCTAAGAATTACAGAGATACTTGTAGGAACACCTAAGGAAGTGAGAGTCCAAAAGTGGCAGGCTAAAACCTGGAACCTCAAGCCATGGCTGATACCATATGAGAGACTCTCCCCTGGGCACACAGAAGACTGGGTGACTTAGAAGGCATTGAACAGACTGCACTCTGGCACCATGAGATGCAGAGCCAACCTTAAGAAATGGGGCCACAAAGTGGAGTCCACAACATGCAAGTGTGGAGAAAAGCAAATCACAGGCCACCTATTACAATGCAACCCGAGTTCTGCCACATGCACAATGGAGGACCTTTTTATAGCAACACCAGAGGCACTCTAAGTGGCCAACTACTGGTCAAAGAACATTTAATATAATGCAAAGTTTTTAAACTTTGTATTTTAAAGATACATTAAAACTGTACCTTTGGTTCACTCCTGATACTATAAATAAAATATAGTGCTGTAATATACTGAAAGCGAATATATACTATATATAATAATATACTGAAAGTGGGGTTGGATTTGTCCTGGGTAGCATTTGAAATCTTCTGAAGGAACTCCACAGGATAGTGAAATTCATTTTTATAAAGAATGAAAAGTACTTTCTCTGCAAATAGGCTTCACTCCTCCCAAGTATGGAGACTTCATAGCTCAATAATAATTTTAACACAGATGTCTGTTCCTTTTGCACCACAGCTTTTAAACGTGTTCCCCTCAGGATAGGTTTCCAACTTCCTGTAGCAATTGAATAACTAAAAGTTGAAGTTTAAAATGTCATCTGGCTTAAATATGCGGTATTTTGTTTATGATCTTACTTTCTGTGAACGTCTGGCTCCCATTACTCTGAAGGGGACGGGGATTCCTTTTCCATTGTCCGGGTCCCATTCCCACCTAAGGCTTTCTGGATTTTATTGTAGTTCATTGTAAGTGCATTACTTTATAGTGGAAGCTTTCAGGCACTCCCCCCTCGCTCGCTCTCGCTCCCCCCATCCACTTGGGCTTTGTTAATTGTATGCAGCTTTAAGAATACACTGCACGATACCTTTCAACCTTAGTGCTTTGTCCTGACAGCAGTTCGCAAATGTCACTGACAACAGGGTTGCAGTAGGGAGAGCGAATCTTTTGTCAATAAATTGTCAATGTGGCTAACCTTGCCTGCACCCAAGTTGTTAAAACCGTGATTCACTTTGTCGGTTAACCTCAGCCTAAGCAAACTTGATCATCCTTCTGCTTCTCCAGAAATCAGCCTAAGGATGTGGGCTTTTTCAGCTTATCAGGTTTTATTAACTTCATCTTGCTGCTGCAGGAATCATTTGTCCCCACTTCAGTATGCCTTTTCACTGGTGCTTAGAAATGTACGGGCATTAAATGCTTCTATAAAGGATTTGGAGCACAATTGCCCACAAAATACTCTGCAGTTCTCACTGAAATAAATGAGGGCAGTTCTTTCTTTTTTATCCCATTTATACCTATAGAGCTTGAGCAGAAGAACTTTTCTGCGAATTGCACCTTTGACCAATATGCTCATGTTCTGTTTGGAGACAGTAATATTTCTGTATTAATAATACTCCTTGGCAAAATGGAAGTGTGAAATGGCATGGTAATTATAAACATCAGTGAATTGCCAAACATTATCTTCTATTTTAAACTGATAATAGAGGATGTCATTATGATATAGGTTTTTTATAAATAGAATTTCATGTACAGAAATAAGTGTTAAAATAGTACATATAAAACAAACACTTCTTTAAAGGTATATGTTTTATCATTATAAACAAGAACCACTTTACTTTCAGTGATTTCTTAATATTAGCACCAATTAGGAAATTGTCTTGGTTTGGTACCATTTTCTCTCTTCTCTACATCTGCCCATATATACTCGAGTATAAGCTGACCCGAATATAAGCTGAGGCACCTAATTTTACCACCAAAAAATGAGAAAACTTATTGACTTGAGTATAAGCCGAGGGTGGGAAATGCAGCAGCTACTAGTAAATTTCAAAATAAAAATAGATACCAATAAAATTACGTTACATTAACTGATGCATCAGTAGGTTAAATGTTTTTGAATATTTACATAAAACTGAAATTAAGGTAAGACTGTCTAACTCTGATTAAATCATTATTCTAAACTTCTTCAATGTAGATATGCTTATGTATCCTTCCAATAATCACCACAGTTTATTTTAACTTTACATTTTGGGGAAAATTCTGTGTGTATATGAATAAAGAAAAGTAGGAAAGACTGGTGCTGAGAGAGGAAGGTGCAAGCTGTGCTAAGAGAGGAGAAGAGGAAGATGCGCATTGTGCAGGAGAGGAAGGAGAGCTGGGTTGTTGTGTGGAGAGATGAGAGTCCTGGCAGGAAGGCGCAGGTCATCACCTATAAAGCCCTAAATGGTTTGGGACCCGCCTACTTTCATGACCGTTTCTCCTCCCACAAACCTGCCCGATCTCTTTGTTCTTCGGGGGAGGCCCTCCATTCGCCCCTTCTATTATCACAGACCTGACATGGGAACAAGGGAGAGAGCCTTTTCCTCCGTGGCCTCCCGGCTTTGGAACGCATTTTCCGGTGAGATTAGGCAAACCTCCACCTTAGAAACTTTCAAGAAGAACCTCAAAACTTGGCTTTTCCGTTGCACCTTTGGAGAGTGTTCTTACATCTCCCTTTGTCATTCTCCCCAAAATGGGTGGCCTTGTGTTGCGCTGCCTCCTGCCCACATGAAGGACTGTCTCCACTACTCTGTTCATGAGTTTCCCTTACAAATATATATGCTTTATCTCTATTTCATCCTGAGTTTTTATCATTGTATCTTACGCATGTGGCCCGCTCATTGTGTTTATGTTTGATCTTTTATTCTATTACTGTGCACTGTTTACTGTATTTTATGTTTGATTCATCTTATTGAGATGTTTATTTTATGCTTTTATGTTATTTTATTGTAATGCACTACTTGGCTTGGCCTCATGTAAGCCACCCTGAGTCCCCTTTGGGGAGATGGTGGTGGGGTATAAATAAAGTTGGTTATTATTATTATTATTATTATTATTATTATTATTATTATTAACACAACAAGATGAGTCCACAACAGACACTCTGCTGGCTGTTGAATTGGATCACACGTGGGACACTTCCCAAGTGTCCAGGAGTGTGTGATGCATCGGCGAATGATGCGTGCAGATCCCAGTAAGGTGGCCTTCTGCAGCTGGCAGATGTTAATTTTGTCAGCATCAATTGTGTTTAAGTGCAGGCCAAGGTCTTTAGGCACTGCATTCAGTGTGCTGATCACCACTGGGACCACCTTTACTGGCTTGTGCCATAGTCTTTGCAGTGCGATCTTTAAATCCTCATATCGTGTCAGCTGTTCCTGTTGTTTCTCTGCAATCCTGCTGTCACCTGGGATTGCGATATCGACGATCCATACTTTGTTTTTAACACGATTGTGAGGTCAGGAGTATTATGTTCCAAAACACTGTCATTCTGAATCCAGAAGTCCCAGAGGAATTTGGCGTGTTAATTCTCTGTAACTCTTTCCAGCTTGTGATCCCACCAGTTCTTTGTTGCAGGCAGATGGTATTTGTGGCACAAGTTCCAATTAATCATCTGAGCAACAGTGTTATACCTCTGCTTGTAGTCTGTCTGCGCGATCTTCTTGCAGCAGCTGAGGATGTGATTATTATTATTATTATTATGTTATTGTTATTATTGTTATTATTATTATTATTTCAGCCCCACGCTTTTCCGCCAGGGCCCTCACCCGAGTATAATCCGAGGGGGGCTTTTTCAGCCTAAAAAGGGGGCTGAAAAACTAGGCTTATACTCGAGTATATACAGTAATTAAAAACACAAAATACAGTTACATCTATTATTGTTTAGCATAGGTAAGAAATTAATTTGGCTTTTAGAGTCTTGAGAAAATAGGTTTTGCCCAAAGCTGACACTTTGTTTTAAGGAATTGGTCTGGTCCTGCCACTAAGAGATTAATATGTGTTATTGGATTAAGATTAATTAGAGTTGTTTGATGCAAAATGCCTGCTCCCATTTCTTGAACAGAGCAGTAAATTTATTATTGAAGTTAGCATGTTGATTGATGACAAGCCTTTAGGAAAAAATTGAATTCTAATTCTTGTTCAACTAACAGTGAAACGACGCATTCTTTTCTGTGCTGGACTGTTACTGAAAATGGCATCCGTATTGTCTCTTACCTGCAACATTAAAGAGACCCTGAGTTGTGTCTTCATCACATGCTAATTCCCCCGCCCGTACTGCTGTCAATGAAAGAAGCAAAGTGAGGATGAAAGGACACTGGATAAATGATCCTCAATGTACAAGGGAGAGAAGTGTGGGGTTCTCATTTTCCCAGCGACAACAACAATCCTCTGCTGCCTCCGACATGGATTTCCAGCCTCACTCATGTGCCCTTTGGGATGTGTTGTAGGAATGATTAATCATGATAAGTCCTGTGGTTAGCCATGCCCTTTTCTGTTAAAGGCCATTAGTCCAAAGTAACTTTGCCAGTGGGGAGGGAAACATGCTTTTTTTCCCTCTCTTCCTTCATTTGTGAAGTGTGTTGACACTTCATTGCTATCTTGTCAGGGGAGGAAAGCATCCTTTTCAGTGCAAGTAACTGAACAACTGCATGTGGGCATATTGAGATAATTATATAAAAGGAAACTGCCTGAATGAGCGCTGAAATGTGTTATTTCTTTATTATCTAGCACTTTATAATTAACTGTTCCTTTTTTATTATTATTTCAGGAAGCTGCCACTTTTGCTAGAGAGCAGGGCTTTGAGGTGAGTTAACCTACGCTGCACACTAAACAGATTCTAAAGGGTTTTTCTTGCTGATAATGAAGTTCTTTTGGAGAGTGATTGATGTGCTATTATACTCTCCGAGCCTCGCTGCGGTTGCCATAGGAACTTGGCAGTCGTCATGGTTTCTTTGTTCTGCCAGCTCAGTGTTATGACGCACTCGACTAGGTCTGCACCCAACATCGCCTACAGATGTTATTTATTGAATTTTGAAAAGCCTCTTGGGAAGCTGAGAGGTTGGGCACAGCTTCAAGCTGCCTCTGCAGATATGGGACCTGTCAGTTTGCTCAGTTAAAAAGCCACCTCATTAGCTGAATTACACTCTGGAAGGATCTGCCGCGCAAGCAGTGGCGAAGCAAGACTAAATACCGAAATATAACACCATTTTAAGTAACTTAAACTCCGCCATATGCGGATTATCGTTATGCAAATGAATTCCGGTAGGTTATATGTGGAATTGTTAAGCGCTGATTAATGTAAACCCTGCCTTTTACACACAGCCTCTTCAAGAGAAGTGGGCTGTGCTTTTATTAACATACACAAGTGCTATTTTCCATCTGGGTTTGCATAAATGTGCAGCCTCTAAACGCATATGTGCACACATGGAATCTCAGTCTTTTGTTAACCTGCTCAAGGCACCATTTATAGAGAGTCTAGTCGTGACATAAGTATTTTGATCCATGAATGTCTGCACTTGCACTATGTCCAAACCCATTTAGCAGAATAAATCACATGTAGATGCTAAATACCGTTATGTCACAATCAAAGCACTTGTTATCCTTGTGGTCCACAAGGAATGAAAAACCTTTCTGTTCATTTGCATTTACTGGTCATAAGTGTTTTGTCATCAGGCAAATGTATCGAGAAAGCAAATTAGGTGGCGGTGTTGCTGGTATTGTTGGTGATGATAACTGGTTTTTCAGTTTATGCTTTGCCTTTCCCCCCAAAAATCACTCTCATTGTATCTTATATATAAAAGCTATAAATACAAGTGAATTAAGAACAATGTGTCTTTAGTGTGCAACCATACTCCTTCCCCTTGGAGCCACAAATTAAGGATAATTGATTGACATAATACTACTCTTTAAAAACTCCACCAGTCTTTGAACTCTTCGATTCCTATTTGCATTAATCAGACCCACACAACTAGAAACCATATGCCAATCTGAGGCACTCATTTGGGTTTGGTCAGGTGCAAAGGAGGAGAAAAAGATAAACATCTGTGTTTGTGTTTACATGTGTGTACTTAATTTAGATTTTTCCCAGATATCCCTAAAACACAAAAACCTTTCTATCAGTTATTTAGGTGTTAAAAATTTGTTCTTTGTCATTGAATTGTATGCAGAATCAATTGCTTTGCACTCTTTCAGAAACATTGAGATTGTACAATGCCTGCTAATATTACTACTGTATACTTTTAGAAAATAAAGTGTTGCTATAAATCTTCCACATTTAGTGCAGAACAAAAGCTAAAGCTATGCTCATTTTCTGTTTCTCCTTTGAAGGGACAAACTTGGGTCAGGTCTGGTTTAAAATCATAGTGAGTGACAAAATTGCTTTTGTAAGTGTTGTCAAAACACATTTGTATTAGTCTCTCCATTATCACTTTTTCATAAGTTCTACTATTTTTCTCAAACATCATACATGTGCCATATTAGATTGCAAAACTTTGGGAAAGGATACAGTGATTTTGAATGTTCAATGTATCCAAAAAGTTTCATGCACACATTTTTTAAAAACATAACATCTATAAAATTACAGTTAAGTTATATGTATACAATATATATGAAAAATACATAAGGTCAATAGTTGGCTCATCACAAATAATTTGTGAAGCCAACATTTGACTAATCAAGCAATCAAATCAAATCAAAACATTTATTTCGGTCATTGACCAGCACAGGAAATAGTGTCACATTTCCATACAAACCTGGCATGTTTGGTACATTAAAAATATAAATACAACTACTAAAAACACAATATGGGTGAGGGAGCAGAAGGGGAAACAGGGTAAAAACATACAATGCCCAGATCCATCACCAAATTGTAGATTCAGGGAAGAAGATTACTGGACACACAGTTGACTTTTGGAACTAGTCATTCCCTGGCAATATGGACATTACTTAATGGTCTTACAGTTCTATAGATACAACCCAATCTTGAGATAGATATAGATAAAACAAGAATGTTATATGTGTTTGTCTGTATACATGATTATGTTTGACATTTTCAAGGGAACACCTGGGGATTTGGGGATTGGAGGCACAGTGTTACAGTGGTTCTGGTCATACCTCTCAGGCAGGTTCCAGATGGTGGTGCTTGGGGATAGCTGCTCTTCAAAAAAGGAGCTGTTATGCAGCATCCCACAAGGGGATATTTACATGAAACCACTGGGAGAGATAATCAGAAGGCATGGAGTGGGATGCTATCAGCATGCTGATGACACTCAAATATATTTCTCCATGCCTTCAAAACCAGCCGTAGCTAAGGATAGTGTGTCTGCTCTGAATGAATGCCTGAAAGAATCAAAACAAATTGCAACTGAATCCAGAAAAGACAGAGATAAAGATCCTTACCTGTGGTAGGAGGTATGTCAGCCAGTTCTGGATGGGGTTACACTCCCCCTGAAAGACTGTTCGCAGCTTGGGAGTGCACCTGGATCCATCTCTCCAAATGTCAACCCAGATAGAGGTGACAGTCAGAAGTGCTTATTATCAGCTTTGGCTGATACACCAGCTGTGCCTCATCCTAGGATTGGAATAATCATAATCATAACCAATTTATTTGTTACTTGCCCCTCCTCATGGTTCAAGGCAGGGTATAACATGGTTAGGCCCAAAGATTGTAGTGCACATGCTGGTAAAAGACTGTACACTGAGCTGCCTCTGTATCATGTTTGGAAACGCAGTTAGTTCAAAACATGGCAGTCAGATTGGCTATGAGTACATCTAGGAGTTAACATATTGCATTTCCACTGGTTGCACTTAGTGTTCTGGTAAAGTACAAAGTGTTGGTTATGACCTTTAAAGATCTACATGGTTTAGGTCCAGGCTACACACATGATCGGCTTCTCTCATACAATCCATCCCAAACACTCAGGTCCTTTGGGGCAGGCTGACTCCAACCAGCCAGCACGCAACTGGCAAACATCACCCAGAGGACTCCAAGACTATGGAGTCAACTGCCAAAAGATCTCTAACAGCTAAACAAGTTGTCAGAATTTAAAACAGAATTAAAGATATACCTCTTCTGGCAGGCCTACCCAAGCATTTTTAAACTATTAATTTTAAATTTACGTTGTATTAGTATTAGTGTTTTAAACTCTGTTCCACATTTTTAATATATGTGTTTTTATGGTACTTAGTTTTATCTATGTGTTTTAACTATGCTGTGCCCTGCCTCGAGCCATGGGCAGAGGTGGGTAACAAATACAATTTATCATCATCATCATCATCATCATCATCATCAGTTTCTTAAAAAGAGTAAGTTTGGAAAGATTATAATGGAATTGTGTTCTGGTTTTACCAGAATTATACTTAGAGGCTCAATTCAGATAGTAATCTAAACCACACTTTAGACTATTGAGACCAAGCCTCAAATATTTCCCATTCACTCCTCTACCCTTTCATTCACGGAGCTGCATTCTGGTTAGAACAAATCATACTTCTTCCTTTTATATCAGCTTACAGAGGTGTGTTCATATCAAACTAAAATATCAGACTGTGGCCTGATCCTGAAACAGAAGATTAGTTTGGGTCTAATTATAAACTAATTTTCTTAAAATCTGCAAAAAGTGTGTTCTCATCCTTGGGATTTAGTAGCACTTCTTACAACTTGTTTTAATTTGATTTTTTTTCTTACCAGACCGAGGACATAAAGGAGATAGCCAAGAAAACACAAGCCTTGCCGAAAGTGAACCTTAAAAGACAACGAGTTGTTGTGTTCACCCAAGGGAAAGATGACACTATTATGGCTACAGGTAGGTCATTTTTAAAGGTTGTATCTAAGGTGGCACTACCGGTCCACACAACAATGAGTTCTCAGCAAAGATAACATGTCTAACTTTGAACAGTGTTTCAAAAGGGATGAAAAAACTGATAGACGTCAGCAGAAAGGAATAATATAATTAAGTATAAAGGATTGTAAATCAATCAGTTCTTTAAAGCTGTGTTTATATTGTTACAGCTGATCAGGTGACCAGCACAATCTTTAGTACAAATATAGATTTTGGTTCTCAATATTTTTTCCTCTCATCAATTTTACTGTCCCTATGTCCACAAGTCAATGATGCCCTAGATCTAAAATATACAATATATTCTCTTGACATAAGATATCAATCAAATGCTGGAGAATTTTAATCTAAAAATTTAGCTGTGTGGTTTATAACTTAATGATATATGTGTAGGTAAGGCTGTATTATCCAAAACAGATTGAAAATAATTTATTTAGTGGTGGGGTTGTCAAGAGTTTTACTTTCATCCCAAACAAGATAGCCTATTTTTTAAAGTAGTAGCAGAGAAAATAAGCTCCTGTATATTGTGAAACATATTACAACAATTATTGAAACATGGCAGCTTATCTTTAACATTTTCCCTGAGCTTCTTGGCTAAACAAAACTATAATTTGCTAACTTTTACAGCAGGAAAACCTATTCAGATTAGCTGTAAATAACTGAGATATGGAACAATTCCCAACAGGGGTTTCACTTGTATTAAAGGGAGTGGCTAACCAGTGAATCTTCTTACCATGGAAAAAAAGTGGGCCCAGATAGCATGATACACTATAGCTGTTTTGTATCACAATAATGACTATTTTATTAGAATTTCATTTTAATTAACATACGGATTAAGCCTACTTTTCATTTTGTATATGCTTGTTATTGAACTTTGTAAATGTTTTGCTTTCATCTTCGCATGTTTCTCATGGCATTCAAAAGTCCCGCTCCTTCAGGTTAAATACCCATTATTTCACATGATGAAGGAAAAAGAAATGTTTCATTTAATGCATTCAGTAGAGATCACGTGAAGGTTTATGTCTAATTTGTCTGAGATTCTGACATTTTTCATCATCCTGTGGCACTTTTTGCAATGTGTTTGATACCTGCAGATTTATACTGTAGAAAATTCTATAGAAAAACGTCACCTGACCAATATCCAGCATGGTGTGAGGGGATCCTAAAGATTGTAATAGATGCCTTGATTGCTGTTCAGTTATTGCAACTAATCACTCCATCATTCAGTGTTAAATAGCCTTAATGTCACTGAGCACTGTACAGGTCACTATGAGCCCTTCCACACAGCCCTATATCTCAGAATATCAAGGCAGAAAATCCCACAATATCTTTGAACTGGGCTATCTGAGTCCACACTCAGATAATGTGGGATTTCCTGCCTTGATATTCTGGGATATAGGGCTGTGTGGAAGGTCCCTAAAATGATATAAAGTTTGTCCAGACAGTCAGTGACTGTCAAGTGTCCTAGATCATGTTTGCTGCTATCAGACATCTTCTACTTCATCTCCTTTGAGTCTGCCTTTATAGACACTTGAGGAGAGAGATTTCTTCTATTAGGACCCTTCCACACAGCCATATAACCCAGAATATCAAGGCAGATAATCCACAATATCTGCTTTGAACTGAGATATCTGCGTCCACACTGCCATATAATCCAGTTCAAAGCAGATAATGTAGGATTTGATATAGCTGTGTGGAAGGGGCCTTAATTGAAACTATGAGTGTTGCTTATGGGATTCTGTGTTTGATCTGAACCGCTCGCCCTGCCTTTTATGGCTAACCCAAAACTTTAAAGTAAAAACAATTTGAACATAAATGTTGGTAGATTCTTCCACTGTATATTTGTTTAATTCTTCAAAATTAGGGCTAATGGCATAGCCATCGATTCTTTGGTATTTTTCACAAATTTATTTGCATGCTGATAACTTCTAATCAATCATGTTGGTTATTTTTGACAATTAAGTTAAATTAGAGAATAAGCTTCACCCTTTGTTAAAAAGAAAAATATTTCTGTTACATTGACGATGGATAGAGAAGTGTATGACATGATGTCACTACATAAGCAAACATGATAAATGTTAAGTCAGTTTTGCGCCCAGGGATAAGCTGTTCAGCACACTGTGTGACTAAATCTCTTTGCTGTGTTGTTATTTGTGGCAGCCAAATAAATGTCAATAACAAAAGAGAATTAAAGATTTTCATTTCCCAGAGGCAGTCTTCCTAATACAGCTTGATCTTCCATTTCATTTGTAATTCATCCTTTTGTCAGGACTCAGCCATTCACCAGGCAATGTGTGACGTGGAGTCGTTTAATAATGATTAAGAACATGAAAATGCATGCCCTGTAGGGCAATTCTCAAAAGATATACCAATTTGTTACTGTTTTCCCCATACACTCTCATATACTCTTTCTTTTCTTGAATATGGATCAGTCTTCTCACTCCATACACCCAGCATTATAAGAGGGTTAATCAGAGAAGCAATGTTAAAATAGGACATGCGATACTAACATTGTTGTGTTGTATCAGGAAGTGCTACTGCTAATACGAATGCTTCTACTCTAAACCAAATGGTGAAAGAGCTTTCCGCCCTTTAATAGCAATCTGTGTACTTACAGTCCAGGCGTTGTCCTATGAATGTTAGCAGACCAATTAAGGCATCTTTTCAAGAACAAATGGAGAATGCTGCTTACATATCAATCATTTGTAGCCCTTGTTTGTATCCCTAACAAACACTCAGTAATATTGTAGTTGAAATTTTCTGTTAATGTTAAAATATCTGCTTGTTGATTATGTATTTGCATTATTTAAAATATTAAATTGCTGTGTTTTTAGGTCAGGGGTACTCTCTTTTATGTATTGCTTATACAGACAGTCCCCAAGTTATGAACAAGAGAGTTTCTGTATATTTGTTCTTAAGTTGAACTTGTACGTAAGTCGGAACAGATACATATTTTAAAGTGTAACTCCAGCCAAAAAATATGTATTTTAAAGCTTTTGATAACATAGGGAAGGATTAACCCCACTGTAGTGTTTGTTTTACTGTCTTTGCCTCTTTTCAGAAAATTTCACCTCACTTCCTGTCTCTGTGATAATTGGATTTTGAACATTTGGCTTGTTGTGGAAACTTCAGTAGATACACATTTGTTTCCATGACAACTCTTCCAAGAGTGAATGTTCATTCTTAGGGGTAGATTTCTCTCACTTCCTGTTGTCTCATGTCTGTTCTTAACTATGAATCTTGTGTAAATTGGATATTTGTATCTTCACTTCACTTTACTTCACTTTATTTCTTAATTAGTCGCTCTCCACCAAGGTGCTCTGAGCGACTTACAGTCTAAAATAGCATTTACACAATATAAAAACATTCAACATAAAAACATTCAACAGTGAGTATTTGGCAAATTAGATCTGATCTCAGGGACTGCTTCTAATTCTGTCACCTATTTTGAAAGTTCCAGGCCTCTCAATATGCCTGAGTACATATAAAATTTCCAATGTATTTCAGTTTGTGTATGACATAGCTAAAATGCGCAAGTCCAGAAGTGCTTTAGATTTCATCTTTTTTTAAATTTTGAAGTATTTACATATGCATAATGTGATTTTTTGGATTTCCATGACTTCCACCATTTCACAGATGCCTCTCTCTAAATCCATATTTTATGCTTACGTTGTGTATGAGATGCAAGGCTGGAGAGAGTCTGAGGATTTGTGAAATGTTGAGAATTTAAGTGCAGGGCTTGGCATGAATCCACATTTCCCACCATTTCACAGATCCTCGCACCTCTCCCCAGCTCATGTCCCATACTTGTGTTGTGTCGACTCCCATGTTTAAGGAGCTCCACTGGCTGCCATTTATTTTCCAGTCCCAATTCAAGGTACAGGTTATCACTTACAAAGCCCTAAACGGTTTGGGACCCACCTACCTTCGTGACCATATCTCTCCCCATGTACCAACCCAGGCCCTTCAGTCTTCGGGGGATGCCCTCCTTTCGCCCCTACCAATCTCACAAGCTCATCTTGTGGGCACAAGGGAGAGAGCCTTCTCCTCTATGGCCCCCCGACTCTGGAACTCATTACCTGGAGAGATCAGGAAAGCCCCTTCACTAGAAACGTTCAGAAAGAACCTTAAAACCTGGCTCTTCTGCTGCACCTTTGGCAAGTAGGTGTACAACATTATACTATTGCTCCCCTCAACGTTTCTGCCACTGGAGTACACGCCTTCCAAATGGGAAGTTTAGTTTCACAACTCTGTTTGTTTTTATGAGCTCCCTGCAAATAACCTGCTCTTATTTTTATCTCATTAGAGTTTTAAAAATTGTTTTATCCTGTACATGTGGCCACTATTATCGTGACAGTGTTTATTGGAATGTTTTTTTTCTATGTAATTTTGATGTTGTTTGTTGTTTATGTTTTTGGTTTCATTCCGCTATAATATGTTGACCGGGTCCCCACATTATGTATGAGATACAAGGTTAGAGAGAGACAGTGATCTGCAAGGTATCAGATGGTTAGATTTGCAAGGTAATATGAAGAAAATACAAATCTACCAGTCTCTGGCTCAGAATAAAAACCTGAGACATTAAAAAAAATGGAAGGGAAATTGTTAGGGTTCCTTCTAATGGTCTATCTTACTGTAACCTAAAACTTGGTCCTGCCCCCTGAGAAAGCAGAGAACAGATCTGTGCCCTTCTCTCTATGATAGCCCTTGAGATATCTAAAGAGTGCATTCATGTCATCCTTCAGTCTTCATATCACCAGGCTGAACATGCCCAGCTCCTTCAATCTGTCATCATATGTTTTGTTCTCCATACCTCATCCTCATTGCCCTTGTTTGAACCTACTTCAACTTCTCTATTTCTTGTTGCTTTGTATCCCATTGCATGAGAAGTAGCACTTGTTCAGGTTGCCTTTTCTATGCAGCTATGCATATGAGGATCTTTAATTTTCAATCTAGCACCTTTACAGCACATGCTTATTCATCATGGAATGGTTCAACTGCTTCTGGGGATTTCAAGATATTTTCTGATTTGTGCTATTTCACTGTTTTGTTTCAAAGTTTTGAAATTTGTTTTTAAAATGTCTTGATTATAGCTAACAATCATGCTGAACAAAAGAGCCATAATAAGAATGTCTTACAGCAAAATATTTAGGTAGCTTGAAATATTTGATTACTGCCTTTTAGTTTGATCCATTGAGATTAATAGTCATCCTGTTAAAGTGGCCATTGTTCAGGCACTCATGCATTTAAAAGCTTCATGTAATATTTGTTGTTGCAGTTCCTGTCAGACTCATTCATCTTCTCTTGACAATTATGGTGGCAACTATTAGATTTCATAATATGTATTTTGTAGTCTCCAGAGGACAACATGAAATGAAAAACTGCTCTACATTTGTAACCTATTTTATCTTTAGAGACACTCTTTGTTGAGTTTTGGAATGACAGTGCGGAAGAGACGCTTGAATCCTTAAATCCCTGCATAGATTATGCAATAAAGCAAATAAAAGCAAACTTTTATTTGCTTTATTTAAATTGTGATTACTCTTGATTGTTTATTTAATTATCCTGCTATAATTAAGATAGAATTATAGGAATGCTTGAATTCTAACTGACAGTTCGATAATTTGTGGCAATCATCTATGCCTGTCTAAGTCCATCAGCATCGGAGGAAAACAGTGTAGTCCAAAAGAGATGCAGATGGCAATTGAGAGTCTGAAGGACCAGAAGGAAGCAGTATAGTCCCATATAGTGGATGATCAAGTTTTCAAAAGCAGTAGTTATTTGAGGGTAGCAGGAAGGGGAGAGTGAGTAGTTTATGGAGCAGAGTATTTGTATACTATAGTTCATAAGACCTAGATCAAATATGTCTACTGGATATTATTTACGAAAAGTAACAAAATTGAATTTGATCAATTGCTACTAAAAGTGAGATAAGCTATTTATTTTGTGCCCTCCTCTTCTCAATGCCACCTGCTCAGTCAGTTCTGTAGCACTGTTTGTACAATATATTGTTGTTAGTGACAACTGAACAAGAATTCTATAAGCAGTTGGCTATCAAATAATGGCAAATTTAAAAGCTATGCAAATTGTGCCAGGACAGCCCAGCTTGTTTCAGCCTTCTTTTCTCTATTATCATATCAATTGAGTAAGCTCATACCAGACAAAGCGAGGTTATGGGAACCACCTAGAGCATCACGCACCATTAAACATCAATGCCACATACATGAACATCTGCAATGTCGATCTTATTAACTGAGGGTATACTAGGAGGAGGATAAACAGCTTTCTTTATCACTTAGTTGTAAAAAAATAATATCCTAGTGCTTACATTGTTTATCAACAGCAAGTTCACTAATAATTATATAATATAGTAGGTTAGATTACGGTCCCTTTTCATATGGTTGTTTATGCACAGAGCTCTTAGATTTCAGTCTTTAAGCACTTTGATGAGCCATATTCCTTTTAATGCTCCCTGTATTGACAGGTGGCTATGTTTGCCTGTATTTTACTTTCATTGTTTTGTATTGTTCCTTGAGGATTATATTTCACTTGCTCAAAAAATGTTAAAGTTTCATAAACATGAGGCACTTAATTTGAAGCCTTGGATAGCACAAGATTACCCTCTCTTGTAACTGAAGGGCATGAAATCTGTAGCTCTTGATTATAAGAAATAATATGCATTCTGTCTAACATATGCAGTTGTTCTCTGAACTGTTTCACAGAGAGCAATATCTTTATTGAGGACTGATTGAAACATTAGAGAATGAAATGTTGGCTTCTTTATAAAGGATCTTGCAATTTGTAGTTTAGTAGTTTGAGCACTCTCCTGAATGACAGGGGCAGGACCTACACTGCCATATAATGCAGTTTGAACTGCATCATATAAGTCTGCACCGACTGCAGAACACAATTCAAACTGCAGAATATGGCAGTGTAGATCCATTAAGAGAAAACCTGATTTAATCCTCAATCTGTCTTCTCACAGTATCTTGTAGGAGTTTGTGTCATAATTCACCTGGGGAAATGAGAAGCCATGTGGTTCATCAGTAGTCCAGAGGTCACGATCAATAATACCAGGTCTAAAGCTGGAGAACCAAAACCAACATGGGCTGTGTGCAGAAGAGTAGTTTGAATTCAATAGCAGGGTACAGCCTCTATGTAAAACGTTTATTGCCTAACTTTTAAAAAAAGTATATACCCTTCAGTGTCAACTCCAAATAATTCAAGCATATGAATTGTGCTACTGGAGAACTTTGAACACACCCCTAAACACTTGTTAGTGTCCTTCCTCCTTTGTTGATCAGGGTGGTTAACACTTGTGAATTACCCAGATTTTCTGCCTGTCAGTGTGAAGAATGGTATATCTTTTTGTAACTTGTAACTTTCTCAGTGCTAGCCAATCATCATTTCAATAATGCCAAGCATGAAGCCAAATGGATGCTACTCCATTGATTTTAACTGACTCTCCTCACATGAATGCTCAATAATTTATACTCTTAGCTCCACATTAAATCAATGGCTATTTTCTGTCTTCTGTTTTTCATTCATAATAATTTTTAGCTCCAAGCAGAAAAGATATGCACAAAAGTATGCACCATAATATTTGTCCTTTTAGTCCAAAAAATACTAATTCACTGTTTCTTCAGTATGCTTGCTAAATGTTATTTGGGTGATATATAAATTTGGATGTGTGTCAACCAGTTCTGGATGGGGTCACACACACCCTGAATGGCTGTGTTTGCAGCTTGGGAGTACTCCTGGATCCGTCTGTCCAAATGTCAGCCCAGATGGATGTGATGGTCAGGTTTGGCTGATAATACCAGCTGTGCCCCTTCCTATCAGAAGACCTAAAGGTGTAATCTTATAATCTCAACATCGGGTGTCTGCAATGTGCTGTACAGAACCCTACTTCTGTACCAAGTTTAGAAACTCCAATTAGCTCAAAATATGACAGCAAGATTTGGTCATGGGGACATCTAGGAATGAGCTTATTACTCCCATATTCAAGTCACTCTAGTGGTTGCCAATTAGTTTCTGGGACAAAGTACAAAGGATTGGTTTTGACCTTTAAAGCCCTACATGGTTTGAGTCCAGGTTACCTACAGCAGTGGTTCTCAACCTGTGGGTCCCCAGGTGTTTTGGCCTACAACTCCCAGAAATCCCAGCCAGTTTACCAGCTGTTAGGATTTTTGGGAGTTGAAGGTCAAAACATGTGGGGACCTACAGTTTGAGAACCTCTGACCTACAGAATTGTCTCCTCCCACATAATCTCCACCTAGGAGACTTAGATCCTCTCCAACCAGCCAGAACCCAACTGACAAACAACACCCAGAGGACTTTGACTATGGAATGACATGCTGGAAGAGATCTGACAGCTGATTGAGCTGTCAGAATTCAAGACAGTATTGAAAATTTATTTCTTCCAGGAGGCCTAGCCAGTCAATTTTGAACTATGAATTTTAACATTTCATTTTATGAGTATTGTTTTCAATCTTTGTTCAGTGTATTTTAATATATGCATTTTCATAGCATTCTATTTTATCTGTATGTTTTAACTATTTTGTACTCAGTCTTCAGCCATGAGGACAGGCAGGTAACAAATAAATTAGTACTATTATTATTATTAAAACAAAGAATAACTAAACATAAACTTAAAAGTATTTTGGAAATGTGGAGGAGATATGTGTGTGTTTGTAAAACTTTTATTTATATGTCGCTTTTTCTCCCTTAAAAGGGACTCAAAGTGGTGAATAGTGCATAAAATAATACAATATGCAGTATACATTCTAAAGACTATAAACATAGAATTAAACCAAGCACAATTTAATTTTTTTAAACAAATAAATAAATAAATAAATAATAGTTTGAACCATTAAAACGTATTTAAAATACATAAAATACCAAACAAACTCCCCTGATTCAGTCTTTTTAATTTAGCCACTGACTTGGTTGGGTATTGTGTTTATATTAAGCAGATGGTTTTTTTAATGGCTATAGTTGTTTTTTTTACTGTAAACCACAGTAGGGTGTTGCGTGCATATTATGACAGTAGGGTGTTGCGTGCATATTATGAAGCTATGTTTTGTTTAATCTTATGACCTTTTTTATCCCACAGGCATGCTTTTAAAGGTTTCCTATGCAAACATGATTCAGAAGTTCTTGCTAGAAAATGCTTATCACCACTGTGATTATAATAACTAGCATACTAATGAGTTGTGTTCCATATGTGGGAAATAATCTATAAACTAAGTAAACTGTTCCATAATTTATACTAATTATTGTGAAAGGAGATAAGTCCTATATATTCCAATTACAGCAGCAATTAAATGAAATCATGTGGATACTAATTAGGTGATCCTAAAAGGATCATAGGCTTGTGTACATAATTATCAAAGGAACAATCAGCAACTAATTTAGGATGAATAAATTTGTTTCATTTGGAGGACAGATCCAGCAATATATTTTTAATTCTATGTTTCAGAAGTAATTCTGCTGAGATCAGTCTGATTTTACTCTGCATTTTTATGAATGTTGCCAAAAGCTGAATCTAAACTCTGGAGATCAGCTGTTTCAAATCGCATTGTGTTAGCATCAACATCATCAGCTTTAAATAGATATAAAGATTATACAAGCCTTAAAAGAACTACTTAGCACTCCCACTCTTGTTCTTAGAGAGGCAGACAAACACATAAACCTGGAAATTTGTGGAGACATTAATTAAAGGCAAAAAATTTTAAAAATCAGATTATCCCACTATAACTTTCCTAAACACACAAGGGATAGAAATTAAAGCTATGATTTAGGAATGATACTCCCATCTATGTTTGCTCAGAATTAATTCTCACTGTGTTTAATAAGATTTGCTTCAAGTTTAAATATGTCAAAGTGGTATCATTTTTACTTGAACTCTGGAAATCCACAGGAAGGGTGGGCTCTTACTCTACTAAGTACAAGAACAATGTGAATGAAGATATAGATAGATAGATAGATAGATAGATAGATAGATAGATAGATAGATAGATAGATAGACAGATAGATAGACAGATAGATAGACAGAAAGATAGGTTTGCCCTTAACATTCCTTTGGCATGTATATTTATTTGGATATTATAATAAACCAGTTTTCATCATATCTCAGGACCCTGAATGATTTGAAATTTTACTGGATTGTTTTTATTTAATAGTCATTCTAACCCACACAACAGAAAATGATGGAATCTCTTTTCCTACAATTTGAACCTACCCCTCTGTGTTGTGGTCTTGGGAGCAGAAAATAAGATTGCCCCCTCCTCAATGTAACAGCTTTTCAAATATTTAAATGTGGCTGTCATGTTCTCTCTCTTCTTGTTCTCCAAGACACTCCTCATAGGGCTTGGTTTCCAAACCTTTAATCACTTTAGTCATTCTCCTCTGGACACATTCCAGCTTGTCAATATCCTTCGTGAATTGTGGTGATCAGAAGGGTTATTCCAGGTGAGGTCTCACCAAAGCAAAATCTAGCAGAACTGTGACTTCCCTCAATTTAAACACTATACTCCTTTTGATGCAGCCCAAAATCCCATTGGCTTTTTAAGCTCCTGCATCACATTGTTGGCTCATGTTCAGCTTATGGTCCACTAAGAGTCCTAAATCATTTGCATATGTACTGTTGTTGAGCCAGGTGTCACCCATCTTGTATCTGTGCATTTCATTTTTTTCTGCCTCAGTGTAGTATCCTACATTTCTCCTTGTTGAAATCCATTTGATTAGTCTGGCCCAGCTCTCTAATCTGTTATCATTTTGAATTCTGTTCCTGTAGCTGTCCTAATTTGGTGTCATTTGCCTCCTTGGTAAGCACACCTTCATCCAAGTCATTAATAAACATGTTGAACAGTACTGGGCCCAGGGCTGAACCCTGCAGCATCCCACTAGTCACTTCATAGAATCATAGAATAATACAGTTGGAAGAGACCACATGGGCCATTTAGTCCAACCCCCTGCCATGCAAGAAAAGCACAGTCAAAGTATCCCTGACAGATGGCCATCCAGTCTGTTTAGCTTCTGAGGAAGGAGCTTCCCCCATACTCCCGAGGCAGAAATTTCCATTGCTGAATAGCTTGTACGGTCAGGAGGTTCTTCCTAATGTTCAGGTGGAATCTTCTCTCATAGAATCATAGAATCATAGAGTTGGAAGAGACCTCATGGGCCATCCAGTCCATCCCCCTGTCAAGGAGCAGGAAATTTGCATTCAAAGCACCCCCGACAGATGGCCATCCAGCCTCTATTTAAAAGATTCCAAAGAAGGAGCCTCCACCACACTCCTGTAATTTCCTATAATTTGAACTCATTGCTCCAAGTCCTAGTTTCAAGGGCAGCAGAAAACAAACCTGCTTCCCCTTCCCTATGACACCCCTTCATGTACTTAAACATGGTTATCATGTCTCCTCTCAACCTTCTCTTCTGCATGCTAAACATACCCAAGACGCTCCTCATTGGGCATGGTCTCCAGACCTTTGATCATTTTAGTTACTTTTTCCCATGATGAAGATCAACCACTGGTGAATACCCTTGGGGTTCAGTCACTCAACCAATTATAAATTCACCTAGCAGTAGTATTGCCTAGCCCACATTTTACTTGTTGGTTTGCAAGACTATCATGGGGATATGCTACATTCACAGCATTCCCTTCATCTACTAAGCTTGTAACTATCAAAAAAAGAGATAATATTAGTCTGGCATCACACTGGCAACTAAGATCCGCATAGTTAAAGCAATGGTATTTCCCATAGTTACCTACGGATGTGAGAGCTGGACCATAGGGAAGGCTGAGCAAAGGAAGATAGATGCTTTTGAACTGTGGTGCTGGAGGAAAGTTCTGAGAGTGCTTTGGACCACGAGAAGATCCAACCAGTCCATACTTCAGGAAATAAAGCCCGGCTGCTCATTGGGGGGAAGGATAGTAGAGGCAAAGATGAAGTACTTTGATCACATCATGAGAAGAAAGGAAAGCTTAGAGAAGACAATTATGCTGGGGAAAATGGAAGGAAGAGAGGCTGACCAAGGGCAAGATGGATGGATGGCATCCTTGAAGTGACTAGATTATCCTTGAAGGAGCTGGGGGTGGTGACGGCCAACAGGGAGCTCTGGCGTGGGCTGGTCCATGAGGTCATGAAGAGTTGGAAACAATTGAACGAATGAACAACAACAAAATTTGCTTTGAGAAACCTTTATGATTTTGAACCAAACAATGCATCAACCATAAAGTTCTTGAAATCAGTACACTGGGAACTGAGAACTGCAGCGCTCTCCCAGTTACAGAACACATTAAGGCATGTAGTTGTAGGCCTCCTTGGGGTCCTACCACAGATTTCTGTTTCAAAACACCTACATTGACTTAGTAAAAAATTCAAGCACATAAGAAGCAAAGGAATGAGGAGAAGAGGAAATATCTTTTCTAAGAGTATCTGCAATAGCACAAGCTTGTATCTAAAATGGTATACAAATAGAAAATGGGGAATTTTCATTGGCTTCCTAACATTCTTCCTAATGTTTTAGGCTATATTGTCTTGGCAGTCTGCCTGAATTCAAAATCACACAAACATGCACACATCCATACCCTAAAGTAGGACATTATGGTCTGTTATGGGAGTGGATGGTGGGGGTGCTTGTTATTTTATGTTTCCATTCCTATCTGCCAAAACACCAACCAGTCTCTGTATTTCATTGACTGTGAGGCAAGGCATACATAGGCTTCTTTACTGTGATAATTTACACATTAACGCATTAGTAATTATGTTTTTATCACCTTTGTGACATTATACCCCTGGAAAACTCTTAGTGATTAATTAGAAGCATCTATTTAATCTATGACCCCAGCACTCTAAAGATCTTGTGCCCATACAATTGTACATTACATGGGAAATGGCAAATTGAGCTGTGACATTTTAAAATAACTTGAAATAATCTGTGTGGTACCAACAGAACCGTAAAAAGGCAGAAAATGAGACTTGCCACTGTTTTCATCAAGGTTGTAACTTGAAACTCATTTAGTATTGGATTTGTTTTTTTACCAACAAAAAAGTATTACGATTCCAGTCCTGTTTTATTGCCTCCATGGATTCTGGAAGTTTTGATCAATAGTTTCGAACTGAATTTAGTATCCACGTTGAGTTGTTATATAGCTATCAGTGTTCCTTTACAATGTCTTATCTTAAGATATGTTTTCTTTTCTCTCTTATCTTGTAGAAAATGAAGTACAATCTTTCCCAGTCTTAATTAGTGATCAGAGTGAGATTGTTGACACCAATGGAGCCGGAGATGCATTTGTGGGAGGTATGTACTCTTTGCTTTAAGACTTTGTTTAGAAATGCTTACTGAGTGCCGTTAAAAACATTGAAAACTATTTTTTCTACTACAGAACTTTTTTTTCCTTTGAAGCTTTAATTTGCATCTTTAAATTTGGTTTTAATGGCCTTTTAATTCTCTCAGGTAAAAAGAGTTTTGTGCCTTTATAAGATAATATGCTGTTATGCATTTATTTCGCACAATTAATTGTATCTGTCGGAATGTTGCACAAACATGCTGTGTGAAATGTGTTGCATAATGTACTCGTACTCCCTCAGGGCTTTAAAATGTTAGTATGTTGTTTTTCTTTTAACAGGTTGTAGTGTATATTAACCATTATGTAAACAGTTGAGTGTAAAGTTTGAGCTATTATTTTTGTAGTCCATCTGTTTCTTGAACTGTTGATGTGCAATGCCAAAATGATTACAGACTTAAAAGTTTTAGAACTCAGCAAAGGAATAGCACCTGCTACTGTTTTATCCATTCGCAATGATGCTATTTTTACTGTCAGGGCAAGGAAAGCTGTGATACTTATAGAAACAAAAATGTAAGGTGGCTGACAGTTTATGCAGCCCAATAAAAAACAAATTTCTTGGTGTCTTGGTTTTTAAGCCTGTTCCTAGGGTTATTTGGGGCACTGATTTAGAAAACTGCCCCTATCATGATTTTCTAAAATTGCCCCAAGCATGATTTTCTATGGGCTAGCTGATGGGGACTGACAGATGCCATATATTCTGTATCTCAAAAACTAGAGCTGGTAGGGGAAAACTGATGGCTTTTTTGGAATCAAATGTCCAAAATACCTCAAAACAGGTCTAACATTTGAGGTACCAACATGTGTTTTGGGCAGTGTTATCTTCCTATCATCTCTCACTGTGTATTGCAATGCTCTTCTGTTGCATGTTAAAGCGTGTAGTGTTAGTCCCTTTAGGTCAGAGCTTTCCAAACATTCATTGTTGGTGATGCACATTTTAGACATGCATCAATTCGCGACACAGTAACTCAGTTTTACTAGCAAATTGGAGGTTAAACCAACCCCTTATAAGAGATACAAGCGCATACATAAATTGTAATAATAAAATATTTAATTTATATTTTTAATAATGTATGATTGATTCTTTATTTCACACAGACTCAGAGATTTGTTGTTAGTTTTGCATGACACACTTATACACTGCCGCTGGCACATAGTTTGGAAAGCTCTGCTCTAGTTGTTCTTGGCTAGGGCACCCTTCATCTAGAGCAGTGGTTCCCAACCTGTGGTCCGTGGACCACCAGTGGTCCGCAAGAACGAAAATATGGTCTGCAGCCTCACCATTACTACATAGTTGCCTGGAAACCATGTAACAACGAGAGCGACTGGTCTCACAAAACCATCTTATAGTGCTGAGGCAACAGGGATGTTGGGAGGGGAGAGGCTGACTACCCACAAAAGATTACTACTACCACATCAGATCTGGATTATTAAATATGGTTTTCTGTGGGCAATCAGATGGCAACTACTGGATGACATATGTTCTGTATCAGAAACTAGAGCTGATGTGGTCTAT
This sequence comes from Anolis sagrei ordinatus, assembly GCF_025583915.1. Lineage (NCBI taxonomy): Eukaryota > Metazoa > Chordata > Lepidosauria > Squamata > Anolidae > Anolis > Anolis sagrei. The sequence goes on along the minus strand of NW_026846588.1, from coordinate 129,052,788 downwards.
CCAATGCAATTTTCTGAATCAGCACCCCAAATAACCGGAACAAATCTAAAGTTTACCAAAAACTGATTCATAACCCATTTGGTACTAATGTTGGAGAGTAATCTCTAGTCAAAGTGGTCTCTGGTTAAAAAAAAAAAAAAGGTTGGGAATCACTGATCTATGGACAGTATAGCAATTGGTGAAGAATGGTGGACATTGCAGTCCTACAACATCTGAAGACCATAAGTTGTCCACCCCTGACTATCTCTTCTCAAAGTACAGTATAGAACTGATCCATTATAGAGGATAGAACCAATCCTCTTGCCCCTTTGGGATCCACTATATCTGAAGCCAACTTGAGTCCCAGTCTAGGGAACAGACAAGGTGAAAATGAAGGGATCCCCAAAGAAGGTTCTATCCCTGGCTTATAGAGAACTAATGTCTCTCATGCTTCACCTACAACCCTCCCTAGATCTTGGGATTTAAGCCTCAAGGAATTTGGTAACAATCTGAAAAGCAATAGTAATTTAGAAAAATATATGTTCATAGTATATACTAAGATACTGAATTTCATTCCTGCCCTATATATTAATATCTTCCAAACTGGTCATGTTTTGACCAAAAGAGGATTATTCACAGTTCTTGGACAAATCAGGGAAGTCTTACATTCAGCATTTAGTCTGTGGTGAGCGTGGTTAGCTTTAATTCTTGTGATATGGTAGACTTAATGTAAAATCAAATGAATTGGTAATTGTAAATACATTGTGCAAGAGCCAGACCCTTAATTTGGTAGAGATCCAACTCTGACTTAAATGCAAGAAACTACAAGAGGAGGTAGTTTCTGATTAGAACCTTATAGTCTAAGATGAAGGGAAACACAATCAAGGGGGAGTTGGCGACATTAAATAAATATAATTGGTTGCAGAAAATACTAAAATGCATAAAATGATAGTGATTTTAGGGATTTGCTTTAAGTTGGAGTTTGGAAGTGGCAGGGGGGAGTTGAATTTAACAGAAAATTTGCCCCTAATAGCAAGTGACATGAAAGCAGGCAAAGCGGAAATAGGATGCAGTATGGGGATGTTTATGAAGGTAGGAGGAGTTAAAAATGACTCCTTTCTTTCCAACAGGAAGTGACCTTAAGGCAGTATCTTAAAGGCTAGGATACCTTTGTGGACAGGAGTTCTCATGAGTATGTAAACCTTCTAGTCTTACAACCTGTATATGATAAGTCTGTCTTATCATTACTGTCTATGATAAGTTAGTTTAATGATACCAGTAGTCTCCTTGCTTTGTAAGTTATTTTTCTAATTCCCTGGATTGGCTCAGAAATTAATTGGCTCAGAAATTCATCTGTGGCTAGAAGCTCGCCCATCTCTAGTTTGGTCGTCAGCTGTCTGGTATTGGTTTTGGTATGTGGCAGCGAGGTGATAACTCATCAGATATTGGCTATCTGTGACAGGGATCTGTTTCCTTTTAATGTTTTCATGGCAAATGACTTAACTTCAGAAAAATCCCCCCTCCTTTCCTTTTCATTCTTATTTTGCTTTGTTTACAGCACAAATCAATAGGTTCCTGCAGTAAAGCTGCTGTTGTCCCTCAGGTTAACCTGATTATAATTGTGCTCTTCTGGGGAACATCTACACTGATAATTTAAAGCGGTTTCAAACCAGTATTGAAGAAAGTGGTTTCACTGTGCAGATGATTACATAGAAAATTCTAGAACCAGTTTGAAGCCCATATGATGATTACACAAACCACAGAGCACGGAAACTGACTTATCACAGATACAGTATACTCTTGCTTATCCAACCTTTGCTCTTCCAACATTCTGTATTATTCAACACAGTCTGCCTTCCACCTGGATCCACAGCTGTTTCAATACATTGTGATGTTTTGGTGCTAAATTCGTAAAGACAGTAATTTTACAACATAATTACTGTTGTAAAACATGATGTTTTGGCGCTTAATTTGTAAAATCATAACATAATTTGACGTTCAATAGACTTTTGCTTGATCCCTCCTTATTATCCAACATTTTCGATTATCCAACGTTCTGCTAACCTGTTTTTGTTGGGATAAGTGAGACTCTACTATAGTTATGATAAGACTGACTTATCATATACAGGTTGCAAGTCTAGAAGGTTTACGTACTCATAAGAACACAAAGGAATCATAACCTTTCTTTTGCACACCCTGGTCTGGCCACCACATTTTGAAGCTAGCTTTAAACTGTATTAAAAAGTCAGTGTAGCTGGGATGTTAGTTCTGATTCTTAGCAGCTTGGAGCTTCAAAATAGTCCAGTAGGGGGCTGTACACTGCAGTTAAGTTTGTCCTTTCGATGGTCATTGATGACAACAACTCTGCCAGATCAGTGGGATGCTTTTCCTTGCCATATTGAATGGATGAAGTAGTCACCTTCTTTGTCCAAAAGGTCTACACTATCCTGTTACTGTATAGCTGTATGTATTTTCAGTCTATGCTAAAAAAAAATATGAATTTATTTATTATTTCCCCTCTCTTTCCCTAAGTTCAAATCTATTCTAGACAGAACATCGGGCATGCCAGACAGATACATGATTAAAATGCATTACCGTTGATTTTATTTTAGAAATGAATCATATTATTACTGCTTCCTCTGGATTTTTTTAACCACTCCCTCTCTCTCTGTTACTTTGTAGCCTTAAACTTCTTTTCCTTTTCAGCAGTTCTGTCTTTTTCCATCTTGAAAATTAAATCAGGAAAAATGGAAAAAAGCTCACAATTTCAAAATTTCAGTATCCCCTCTGTACCACAGTGACTTCACTGGCTCCTCATAATGAGTAAGCATATGTGGAATCATCCATTAAACTGTGTAGCTAGATCAGGCATTGGTAAACTTTGGCCCTCCAGGTGTTTTTCACTTCAACTCCCACAATTCCTAACACAATTCCTCCACTTCTTTAGGCGGAGGAGAAAACCACAATCTCAGGAAAGTACTCTCAAACCATCTTGCATCATAAAAGTGAATTTTGCTGACAGTGACAGGAGAGGGGACACCAAAAGGCTTCCAAAGTTGCCTGTTCCTACTGCCTGTTCCTACTGTAGTGTGGTACCAGCCTTATCACACTAGAGCTTAAAGGCAAAGAGTCTGCATCCCATCTGAAATCCTATGGCTGCCTCTTGCAGAATTTTGGGGCTTGTAGTTTAGCAGAGGTCTTGAGTCTCATTAAACTACAAGCTCCAAAATTCTGCAGAAGGCAGTGACAAAAATTCAGATGGGATGTCTACTCTTTGATTACTCTGTGATAAGACAAATGATCATCTTCAAAGATAAAGGTACAAGCTCAGAGTTTGCTAGAAAAGACAGGTTAAGATATAGGGCAAGACCAAATAATCAAGTATCACTTTGAATCTGCTATAGAGTCATGACATGATACCACATATCCTTTTATAAGCCATTGATGTCTAAGACACTGCTTGATTTTCTTATTGCCCTGTTCTTTGCTCACAACTATATAGGCTAAGGCATGGCCAGAAAACGTTCTGATCCCAGGTGTGTGAATCATGCCCTATTCATATTAGTTTTGCAACTCTCCAGCTCCAACATTCTGTTAGTCAGACTTCATATTACATGTTATGGGTTTTAAAGTTCACAAGCACTTTAAAAACCAGGTATATTGCACTGGGAGTCAAAAGAAAGAATGTATATCCTTTTTATGCACATCTCATTTACTAATTACGTTATACAACCAGGTGATATTTTCAGGTGAAAAGAGGGCCCTGGGATGTCGTCATGCTCCTATGATGCATGATGCCACCCTGCACTGAATCCCATACATTATTAATGGTGGCATAGTTCAGGTCGATATGAAAGGTGGATCAGATGCACATTGAGTTCGATGCTGACCCTTTGGGAGCCTGAGGCTGGATCTACCCTGCCTGGTGTGGATTGTTCGCCGCCTTGAGTCCCCATTGAGAGAAAGATAATAATAATAATAATAATAATAATAATAATAATAATAATAATAATAATAAGCACAATACTCCAGACCTCACGGCTGTATTAAAAAACAAAGTATGGATTGTCGATGTTGCAATCCCAGGCGACAGCAGGATTGAAGAGAAACAACTGGAAAAGCTGACACGATATGAGGATTTAAAGATCAAACTGCAAAGACTCTGGCACAAGCCAGTAAAGGTGGTCCCAGTGGTGATTGGCACACTGGGTGCAGTGCCTAAAGACCTTGGCCTGCACTTAAACACAATTGGTGCTGACAAAATTACCATCTGCCAGCTGCAAAAGGCCACCTTACTGGGATCTGTACGCATTATTCGCCAATACATCACACAGTCCTAGACACTTGGGAAAAGTGTTATGGCACAGCCAGCAGAGTGATCTTGTTTGCTGTGGATTCATCTTGTTGCGATAATAATAATAATAATAATAATAATAATAATAATAATAATAATAATAATAATAATAATAATATGCAGCTCCAAACTGCATTATATAGTCAGCGTAGACCTTGAGCATATAATGAGCATATAATGCAGTTCCAAACTGCATTATATAGCAGTGTAAAATCAGCCTCAGTCTTTTACTTGCTCTTAAACACAGCCCATGCTTCCAGCTTTTAGAGCAGTAGTTCTCAACCTGGGGTCCCCAGGTGTTTTTGGCCTACAACTCCCAGAAATCCCAGCCAGTTTACCAGCTGTTAGGATTTCTGGGAGTTGAAGGCCAAAAACATCTGGGGACCCACAGATTGAGAACCACTGTTTTAGAGGATATTAATGAGAAATGGAGACAACAGTCTGCTGAAAAATAGTATCCTTTGCTTTCTTTTCTCCCTACCTTCCCTTTGCTCCCCGGTCCTATCTCCAAGTCATGTCATCTCTCAGTGCCCTTACTCTTAATTTTTTTTTAAAAAAAATTAAGTACAATATTAAAATTCAAATAGTCATTCCTTGTCTTGACCACTGCCACTTTTTTTCTGTGGCCTACATTGTCCCCAGGTGTGTGATGACTCCATTTGCTCTCATGGTACTTCCCAGTACAACTATGTAAGATCCCTTGTTTTCTTTTAAACATATTTGGCTAACCGCTTCTAGAATCCTGCAACCATCAATTTTGCTATTGCTGTCATCCCTAAATGCTTTACCACTCAACCCCAATCCTAAGCTTTTCCCAAAGACATTCTTGTAGCTGCTTTTTAAGTTCTTCTTTCCTTTTGATGATGGTGTGTAAATAATGAAAAGAAATTGTGCTGAATTATATAGCAAATAACACACAAAACTCAACCCCCTACAGTGGGATGCTATTTGACTAGAAAAGAAGCATTTACTATTTAGTACATGCTCTTTCTGATGAGCAGTGTGTATTTTTTTTTTTGTTATTTGAGAGGAAAATATTGCTACTGAGTAAAAATATTGACACATCTCAGGCTGTTTGTTCCAGCCTTCTGGTCTCCTGAAGAGTATTTTTATAACATCCTTATCGATGGGCCTCTTTACCCAGCTCTCTCAGTTTAACTGAGCTGAGTCGATTTGCTACTGCAGCTTCAAGTAGCTGTTATGGAACAAGCAAGACATCCTAATAAAGCTGTAAATGTGTTTGCTCAAACATGGTATTGATTTTACTTTGTGAGGGGGAAACAAGTCCTTAGCATGGTGCCAGAGTGGATGAGCTGAACTGCAATTTTTCATGGTCGTCTGTCATGGCTGCGGAAAGCTAAGTCAATACGTAACGGGACAAATTGGAATTCCCAGAATGTATTTCTTCAAATAGGTAACCACATGGCCTGAGGCAGGTGGAGAAAAGCTGCACTCATTTAATTAGATTTCATTTAAACTCTGGTAACTGGGCAAGAGAGTCGTGCTACTTATTAAACATACTTTTCCCGAGAACATAGATTTGGGAGCAAATAGGATGTAGGTCGACAGGTGGGTTTCCCCCCTTTCATTTGTAAGTTTGTACAGTTGGTGTTGTGTGTCAGACCCAGATCTCTGTTTTGGAAAATGTAAATCTCCATAACGATTTGGGAAATGAGAATCATAACCTTTTTGGAAAACCACTGGTCAAATTACCTTTTGGAAAGATATGCAGCAGAGTTTTAGAAGTGTTCTTTTAGTTGCCCAAAAACACCCACTCTCCCTTAAATATAGATTTGCCTTTAAATCTTACTTAGGCGATCCCTTGTTGTCCGAGTAGGATTGTCTTCAAAGATCAGTGTACTGGTGGGTCCGTAGGTGACTGTGGAGCCTTATTCTTGATCTGCATCTTCTCCCGCAGTGAGGGAATTGGTTTCCAGTTGGAAAGCGGTCTCGGTCGGATTGGCTTGATGCGCCTTCCTCTTGGCACGTTTCTCTCTTTCACCCTCCATTCGTGCCTCTTCAAATTCTACAGCATTGCTGGTCACAGCTGACCTCCAGCTGGAATGCTCAAGGGCCAGGGCTTCCCAGTTCTCAGTGTCTATGCAAGAGTTTTTAAGGTTGGCTTTGAGCCCATCTTTAAATCTCTTTTCCTGCCCACCAACATTCTGTTTTCCATTCTTGAGTTCGGAGTAGAGCAACTGCTTTGGGAGATGGTGGTTGGGCATCCGGACAATATGGCCGGTCCAGCGGAGTTGCTGGCAGAGGACCATTGCTTCAATGTTGGTGGTCTTTGCTTATTTTTTTGTCCGCTTGTCTTCCCAAGAGATTTGCAGGATTTTCCGGAGGCAGCGCTGATGGAATCTTTCCAGGACATCGGTAGACAGTCCATGTTTCACAGGCGTATAGCAGGTTTGGGAGGACAATAGCTTTATAAACAAGCACCTTGGTATCCCTACGGATATCCCGGTCCTCAAACACTCTCTGCTTCATTCGGAAAAATGCTGCACTCGCAGAGCTCAGGCGGTGTTGTATTTCAGTGTCAATGTTGACTTTTGTGGAGAGGTGGCTGCCAAGGTAGCGGAAATGATCAACATTTTCTAATGTTACACCATTAAGCTGTATTTCTGGCATTGGAGAGGGGTTGGCCTGTGACTGCTGGATACCAGGCAGGGTAGATCCGGCCTCAGACTCCCAATGGGTCAGCACGGATAGTGTGCATTTGATCCACCTTCATATCGACTTGAACTATGTCACCTTCATTAATGCCTTTAAATCATGCACTCAAAAGACAAAATAAACAGTCTTCTTTAAAAGTAACAGTTGGTTTACTCACAAAACTTCATATATACATACATACATACATACATACAGGGACTTTGCTTATGAATACAGTTACAGTAGGATTTTAAGTAGTTGCTCTGTGTTGGTAACACAGGACATCTTCCCTAGAAACAATAGTCCATTGTCCAAAGGGGTCTAATGACTTCTGTATAGCATACTGTTTCTATGTTCAAGTCCAGACTGTACTGTTCCTGCAGTCTTCGTAAAGGCATCTTCTTGCTTCTACTCTCTCTAAGGGTCTAATGGCTTCTAAAAACTAAAATTGAGTCTTAGGTCTGAACATGCTCAGTTCTGATCACATGGTCTGCAGCTCCTCCCACAACAAAGAGGTTAGGTAAAATTGCAAACCAATATGCATATATAATACAGTAAGCATATACATAACAAATAACAAGTGGTGGCATGAGAAGGTTGCCATTTCCAGCAGTTTGGAATATGTAGACTAAGCTAATTTAATGTGAATGAGTTTACTCCCCAAGATTACATCATTGAAGGAATTTGGGGTGTATTTCTATACTGGCAATAACTAGGCTGGTAGAAGGGGACAGAATGGCCTGTAAGCAGAAAATAAGAGCAAGGCAAGAGGAAAAGAAAAGCAAGGGAACGGAACAGACAACTTGCGCAGGTGCTGAGATAATGTTTGACCCATCCACTAACAGCTCTGCTAGTCCCACTCCCACCACCTTCTCAATCTCCTTTGAAGAATAAGGCTTTCTAGGAGAAGATCTTTTCATTGTACCCCAGCATGCTGCTCCCACTGTCATGTACTACAGTGCCCAAGCAGGGGCTGCACAAAACAGACACATGTGACATCTGCTCTTTGGAGGTATACTGCCTTTAGATATATTTTCCATTTAGTTCACACAGCTATTGGCTGTTGCATAGACCAGACCCATGTGAACTAATGCCATTCACTTCGTCATTGCCATCATCATTTCTTGTGCAGTGAATTCCAAATCCAAATAGTGTACATATTCAGATGAAAGCATCTAAATTTGCTTATTTAATGTAAAATTTGAAATTTGTTATTTTTAAAAAAATGTTGCATGTGTGTGCATCCCCTAAGTAGAATAACCAAATAGATGTAATGTGTTGGCAGAAATGCCCTTATAATCACTTTTTAAAATTCTTTTTAATTATATTTATTATCATTTTACTGTATTTTAACCTAACACACATAGTACTATTTAATTTAGTTTAATTTCTGTATTCACTTTGTTTTAAATTGATGAAAGTGTGTGGTTGTTACCCACCTTGAGTCCCCTCGGGGAGAAAAGCAGCATAAGAATAAAGTAAATAAATAATAATAAATAATTTCTCATTTGTTTCCCCAACAAGCCTTTGAAATAGCTTCATATTCTCCTGACAAAACACAGGAGGCTCCTCAGGGCTACTTCTTGAATCCATGGTGGAGATAGAACAGTAGTTTGTTTATTCTATTTCTGCATTGGTTCCAAGCTCACACAGGCCCTCAAGGCAATGAACAAATTGACAGCAATTAAAACAATATTGAAATAAAATCATTTTAAAAACACATTTAAATACTATTTTAAAATTCCTGATAGCAGTGTGGCTAGTATTTTGCACCAGCGGCTACTTCCGAACATTTTTCAAGGGCAACCCCAGGCCCACAACCCCAAAAGCCTTGGCTCACAAACACCCAACTGGAAATGTTTTGCAACTAGGAAAAGTAGTGATGCAAATCTTCAGGAACTGATACATAATTCCCATGGTGTTCTCTCTGATGGTAGAGAAACATAATGTTTCTATCCAATTTTTGCTGGTATTTGGACACCCTGAAGTGTTTTGTAAAATTATTCTGTTCAGGAATGTATACATTTTTTTTTACATGAAAGATGAAGCCTGAATAAAAGGCACTAAAACTAGTATTTGGTTTTTTTTAAAAAACTGGAAACAATGGGGCATTTATGTCAGTAGATGCTTTTTGTGGATGAAACCTCTGTTTTGCACCTCTCTGCCCCCCTCCCACGCCCAAAATCCTTCACAAAATAATGTCTCAAAATACTGTATGATGTGCAAATATTAAGCTATCCGGTGAAAACTTTGCACATGTTTTGTCTCTGTGCTATTCTTTCCAACTGGTTCCTTTTTTCCTACCAGGAAAGAGACAACAGTTAGAATAGATTACTGCAATGTGCTCTACATGGGGTTGCCTTTGAAGATTGTTCAGAAGCTTCAAATGGTCCAAAGGGCGGCAGCCAGGTTACTAACAGGAGCGGCGCTCAGGGAACACAGTACTCCTCTGTTGCGTCAGCTCCACAGGCTGCCAATTTGCTACCGAGCACAATTCAAAGTGTTGGCTTTAGCCTATAAAGCCCTAAATGATTCCAACCCAGCTTACCTGTCCGAACGTATCTCCTCCTATGAATCATCTAGGAGCTTAAAATCATCTGGGGAGGCCCTACTCTTGATCCCACCTGCCTTGCAATTGCGATTGGCAGAGACAAAGGACAGGGCCTTCTCAGTGGTGGCCCCCCGGCTATGGAACTCACTCCCCAGGGATATTAGATTGGCCCCCTCCCTCCTGACTTTCCGAAAAAAATTAAAGACCTGGCTCTTTAAGCAAGCATTTGAGAATGCAGCGGAATAGATAACATGAAACCAAGAATGATGAACATGGAATGGCCAAATGATGTTACTGGATAACATTTTTAACAAGATGACACCAATGATTATATGCTTTAACGGTTTTTATTTTTGTTTTATATTGTAATGTTGATTGTTTTTAATGGCACTTTTATGAATACCTGACATTGAATTGTGCCAATCTGTAACCCACCTTGAGTTGCTGTATGGCTGAGAAAGGTGGGCTATAAATATCGTAAATAAATAAATAAATCGTATTATTTCAATTCCTAGAGGAAAACATTGCTTTTGTAATAAGGGAACACACCAAAATAGCTCTAAATAGCCATTTCAAGATGCTCCCCACTCCAAAACTGGGATGGGAGCAAATTTGGCCCAAAGACAAAACAAGCTCAAAATGGCTAAACAGTGATATTTTGTCTCTTCCAGTTGCCCAAAATTGTAGCCATGATATTTGGCATTTTGTAAGAGTTGGAAATGGGGTGGTGTGGCCCTCCATTCCATAGAACTTCTTTCTAGATTTTTTCCTACTACCCAAACTCTTTACCAATGCTTGTTATTTTTGTATATATTCTTGAGCAGTGGGCAAAATGAAAAGGCTCGTTTTTCACCTTTCTGTATAAACTTTTACTTCCTTCTTTTTCTGGCTCTGTGCTTTGCCAAACTCAGTCAGGGGTGTCTGAGTCTGTATAGTGTGTGTCTGTTCTAGACACACTGATTCAGAAATATCTGGCTTTCCCTGCTTATTTTTTTTTTATACACAGACCGACCCTACTCGCTCTCAGGTTTTATCCATTTACAATCTTCCAGGCAGATGTCTTGCCTTCCAGGAATTTCAGCTTTAATGCCTGACAATTTTTATTTCTAGGGATTATGTTTTATAAGAACATGCGTTAATTTAATGGATAACAGACTGGTTTACCTGAGATGCTAAAAAGGAAAATACAATTTTTGCCAAATACGTTGTTTCATCTCTGAAAGTGTGGCCACAGTGGTCCATAAAGTGCTGCTGCTACTAAGACATATCTGGCAAACTTGGGCACAGGATTTTGTACCAACTTGAAATTTGTGGAAGGAGACCACACCACCAGCTGTATTTTCTTTCTGTCCTAGTAGATTAATTTATTCCTACCTGTTTGTAAACTGCATGTTTTAGTGAACTCAGAAGACTTCTGTAGCTGTTCTATACTGAGGATATTTATTAATACTTCATATATAGAGAAAATTCGATTAGATCAGAGGGGTGTTACTATTGCCTTCCTCTGAGGCTGTCAGAGTATGACTTGCCCAAGGTTACCAAATGTGTCCAGAGGAGGACGACTGAAATGATCAAGGGTCTGGAGAACAAGCCCTATGAGGAGCATCTTAAATAGCTGGGCATGTTTAGCCTGAAGAAGAGAAGGCTGAGAGGAGACATGATAGTCATGTATAAATATGTGAGGGGAAATCATAGAGAGGAGGGAGCAGGCTTGTTTTCTGCTGCCCTGGAGACTAGGATGCGGATCAGTGGCGTCAAACTACAAGAAAGAAGATTCCACCTGAACATTAGGAAGAACTTCCTGACTGTGAGAGTTGTTCAGCAGTGGAACTCTCTGCCCCAGAGTGTCGTGGAGGCTTTTAAACAGAGGCTGGATGGCTATCTGTTGGGAGTGCTTTGGATTAGATTTTCCTTCTTTTTAGCAGGGGAGTTGGATTTCCAACTCTGTGATTCTATGAAATGGGTTTCCATGAACAAGCAAGATTGGAACCATGGTCTCCAGAGTCCTAGTCTAACACTCAAACCACTATACCACACTGGCTCCACATTTAAATATCTACATGTTCAATTGACCGATTTTCTGAATGATTGACAAATTAAAATACATTAAAATTTATAGGCTATAATAGAATAATGTAAAACTATAAATAAAAGAGCAACATAAAACAATCATAAAGATTTTTAAAGCCCATATTATCCATGGTCTTGCTTTTGCATTTCTCAGAACACATGGCATTGAATTAATTGAAAACAGTGAGCAAGACCCATTGGTGTACAACAAAATACAGAGGACAAAGTATGAAGATGTTGAGTTGCTGTAAGTTTTTTGAGCTGTATGGCCATGTTCCATACAGCCCAAAAAACTTACAGCAACCCAGTGATTCCGGCCATGAAAGCCTTCGACAATATATCAAGATGTTGCTCCTCCTACTCACCCTCAGCTTCCCATATATCCTAAAAACCTGTTACAAGGAGTTCCTCACTGTCTAGAGTTCTTTTTAAGGTGGATGGGCCACTGTAGATGGTGGTTTGGTGTCTGATTCTGGTGGAAGATATATGGATACAGTAGAAATGCAATACTAAGCATTGCAAAAATTTCAGCAGAATTTAATTCATAATAGAAGCCATCCGACACGAACTTTGGATGTCACATTTAGATCCTGGATTATATGACATGAGGATAGATGAAAATACCCCTCAGGGTAGGATAGTCCCATCATTTATTAGTAAAATACAGAAAATCTGAACAAATCAGGGATTAGAAGAACTTTTAAACAATGCTTTCATTGATTGATTTGGATTAAATAACAGCATTAAACACAGTTTAAATAAGTCTGTGCTGCTGGTGGAGGCAAGCTATATTGCAAGACATGAATGTAATGTGATGTTTACCTTCTTGGCAGAGTCACAGGACTGTGTCCATCAACCATAGTTTGATGTTACATTAGTTAGATTCTGACTTACATGTTCTCTCAATCTGCTCCAGCTCACATAATGTTTTCCTGTTTGACACTAACTATAGTTTACTATTTCAGCCAAATGGGCAATCTATATTTTCCTTTTGTCCTCCAAACTACAACTGGAAACTTAGATTGAGAATGGACTCCAGTTCTAATTAGAGCACTGGTTCCCAGTCTTCTTTTTTGTTTTGTTTTTGACCAGGGACAACGTGATTAGGGACCACTCTCCAACATTAGTATCAAAAGGGTTACGAATCAGTTTTTGGTCAACTTTAGATTTGGTTTGGTTACTTGGAGTGCTGATTCTGAAAATTGCATTGGATAGACCACCTCAGCTCTAGTTTCTGATACAGAACATATGCCACCCAGTAGTTGCCATTTGCTCACCTACAAAAACCATTTAATAATCTAGAGCTGATGTGGTCTATCCAATGAATTTTCTGAATCAGCACCCCAAATAACTCCAGGAACAGGCCTAAAAAAAAAGACACCAAGGCACACCAGCTTCCAGGTGCCACATGGAACGGCTCCACTCAGGGGGAGGGAGGAAGAGAAGAAGCAGCAGTCAGGAGGTTTGTTATCATGCCTTTTGTGGATATTCAGCCTCTCCCCTCCGGATATCTCCGTTGCCTTGGCACTATAAGAGGGTTTCGCAAGACCAGTCACTCTCGTTACAATGGTGTAGTAATAGTGAGGCCGCGGACCATTTTTTAGTTCTTGGGGACCACTGGTGGTCCACAGATTGGGAACCATTGAATTAGAGGGACAAGAGCATGCTATAATGTGCAGATTTGCATTAAACAAGATGTACTTGAATACAACAATGTAATGGAGGAAAAAGAGTGTGTAATTGTAAAGAATGCTTTTGGAAACATAAGAGTCATTTTGAACTATCGAGTATTCCTTGAACTAGCTCAAGTATATACTGTTTAACAGTTTGTCGGTAAAATATAAAAAGCTGGCTCAATGAGTCAAATTATCTAGTTAATAGGGGATCGTGAACCATTTGAGGACAACATTCAGTAAAGTACAATACAGATCCAGATACAAGTGTAATAAATAATAGTGTTTTTATCCCCCTCCTCACATAGAGCTGATTAGGCAGGTTCCCTGATTGTTTTAATGCTTTGTTTCTGTCTTGCCCTTCAGGTTTCCTCTCTCAGCTTGTGTACGACCGACCGCTGACGGAGTGCATCCGAGCCGGACACTATGCTGCCAGTGTGATTATAAAACGTTCCGGCTGTACCTTCCCAGAGAAGCCTGACTTCCACTGATCCTGGGCCACCCAATAGGCCAAGAGGAGGCGCTGCTTGCCTTTCCCTCCTTCCCCAGTTACCCTGCATTGAGGTTTCTGTACTTCTATTCACGTGTACTTTTCACACATCTCTGTTTTGATCCCTTCTACCTGTCTCCAACCAACAGTGTCCTGCATGTCTTAAATAAGTGGCCAGGCTCTGTTCAGCTTGGGACTCATTATCTTTAGTACAGTTTCTAGCAACAACACTATATGAGGACATCCACTGCTGCTAACACGTTTAGTCTATTCCTGTAGGGTATACCACCCTGGCCTGTGCTAGTCACCTCAGCCAAGTGAGAAATCATCAACATACTCAACTAGTGGAAGACATAATTAACAGTATTGCAATGGTGGCCATGAGAAAAAGAATTCCTCTGTGTGCTCTTGTGTGTTGGACAATAATTCCCATCATCTTTATTCCATGTGACTGTTGCAATGTTCACATAAGATGATGAGAGTTGTAGTCAAACATTTGAAGAGTGCTAATTTGTAGAAAGCTGCTTTGGGCAATTGAGGACTTGTAAGTGAGCGTGGGACCATGATCCTTAACACTTGTCTGAGTAAGCTTTAGGATGCCATTTCCCTCACAGCAGGATCAGGGTATTTTTTGATATAAATAAATCCCATAAGATAGTGGTTCTCAACCTGTGGGTCCCCAGATGATTTGGCCTTCAACTCCCAGAAATACTAACAGCTAGTAAACTGGCTGGGATTTCTGGGAGTTGTAAACCAAAACATCTGGGGGGACACAGGCTGAGAACCTCTGCCATAAGAGGACTTTCCCTAGTTGTGAGCTTGAGGTTGTCTCTCAAAAGTGTGTATATATAAATGTATACATGTGTGAAGCCGAAGTACAGAAATATTCATGCAGGCGATCTCATCAAGATATGCCAAAAGAATTCTTTTTATTTTAACGCACAGTTTTAAGACAATAATGTCCTTCAAATAAATGCAGGATTTTCTTTTACTTGTACTACAGTATTCAAAGGAGACATTCTCAAAATGTTCTTCATTACTTTACTATGTAATTTGATACCGATAAATAAAGGAATTGTGATACAGGATTTCTCTGGCTTTGTTTTTAGGCTTAGCCTTCAGCAGAAAAAAATACAGTATTAAAGAAAAAGGGAGAAGTCAATTCTGGTTGTTTCCCCCAACACCACAGTTCAAAAGCATCTATCTTCCTTTACTCAGCCTTCCTTGTGCTCCAGCTCTGGCATCCATAGCTTACTACGAGGAATATGATTGCTTTAACTATGTGGATCTTCGTTGCCAGTGTGATGTCGCTACTCTTTAATTATTTTATCGAAATTGGTCTTCACCCAAGAAGTAAACGTCTTCTGATTTCCTGGCTGAAGTCTGCGTCTGCAGTAATCTTTGCTCCTAGAAATACAAGGTGACACAAGAATAAATAATTTTGTCCAAATTTGTCACTATTCCTGAAAATGAATCAAAAATTTAGAAAGCATTTTAGTCATAATCTGAGGGGAAAAATTGAAAATTTGAATACATTCTATAAAGTCTTGGCATGTAACATTGTAATTTGCACCCCATAAGGAGATCCCATAGTGTGTAGGCAAAATGGTTGTGGAGATCAGGTTCCTGTACCACCCCATCAGAAAGCCTACAGATGACACAATGGCTCGTAAGGCTAACCAAAGGGAGTCTGAAATTGAAATCATTTCATGCCAATTAAAAAATAATAAAGGAAAGCAAATCTTAAGAAATGCCCATCTATAGTTAGCAGTTGGACAATGATCTGACAGTACAGCTCCGTTAAGTAAACTTCCAGTGGTACTGATACAGGCACTCTCATGGCATTACAGTATGCATATATTCATGTGTGACTTGGAACAACATTTCCTCATTTTCTGTATTCCTGAACCTCTCTTCTACCTGTGATGCAATGATGACATATTTATTGTCTAAACTCGCTGAAGAATTGCAGTAACGTTGAGCCTACAATCAATTTGAGCCATGGATCATCCATACAATAAGTTAATTTTCTTGAATTAAATGGAGCTGCATAACAGACAGATTAACATCGTAGTATATTGAAAGCATACTTACCTAGATTTGATGCTAGAGAAGAGTTTTACAGACATCATTGGCTCTTAAAAAGATCAATAAGTGAATCATAGAGTGAGTCAGAATTCTCTCTAGAACAGAAGATGACTAAACTGAGACTATTGTACTTTGGCCATTTCATGAGAACACATTGCTTCACCTGAAGTAGCAGCCAATAATGAAAGGACCAAAGCAGTGGCATCCCTAGCCCATCCCCTGTTCTGATATCAGCCAGCACGCCAATGCCTTAAATCAAGAAATAGTTTTCTAAGATTTACAGAGATACTCACAGGAACACCCCAGCAAACGAGAGTCCAAAAGTGGCAGGCTAAAACCTAGCACCTCAAACCATGGCTGATACCAAATGACTCCCCCCTGGGCACAAAGAAAACTGGGTGACATGGAAGGTGCTGAACAGACTGTGCTCTGGCACCACAAGATGCAGAACCAACCTTAAGAAATGGGGCCACAAAGTGGAATCCACAACATGCGAGTGTGGAGAAGAGCAAACCACAGACCACCTATTACAATGCAGCCTGAGCCCTGCCACATGTACAATGAAGGGCCTTCTTATAGCAATACCAGAGACACTCCTAGTGGCCAGCTACTGGTCAAAGGACATTTAATATAATTACAAGTTTTTACACTTTGCGTTTTCTCAAATACATCACAACTGCACCCTTGGTTCGCTCCTGATATGATAGATAAATAAATGAGACAATAATGCTTAGTAAAGTAGAAGGCCATTGGAAAAGAGAAAGACCGCATTCCAGATGGATAGACTCAATGAAGGAAGCCACAGCCCCGAGTCTGCAAGTTCCCTATACACCATGGACACAAATCTGACAACAGAATTGGTCACACATAGAAAACAGTGTCGGAACATTCAAGTGTCTCAGAATAGTCTGGCACTGAACTCAAAGTTGCTGTTTTGACACATATGAGTTTCAAGAGAAAATCTAAAGGAGAAGCAGGTGGATTGGATTACACTGACAGATTCTGGTCTATTAATGAATATTTAGACAGGGAAAGGGGCTTCTTAGCACTCCACATACAGCCTTTCAATAAAGTGTGTAAAGCCTTTCTTTTTTAAATAAAAACTGCCTTCAGCAGAACAAACATCCATAAAAACAGAATTTTTCATGCAATTGTATTTTTTAATATTCCACTTCACTCTGATTTTCCTCCACAGCTATGAAGCAGACATGTTTATGTGTGAGTAGTATATTGTACTCTGTCTTGCATCTGAGGAATAATGCATGATGGCTGATGGTAAAATAAATGGCGAATGGTGCTGTAAGTCTCCTTTTTGCTTTCTTATTCCACTTCTTCCCTTTATATTGAAACATACTAAAAGGGGTATATATTTGAGAACTGTACTGCTATACATTTAACTATATAGCACTATATAGCATTTCCGCTTAACTAGTACAGTTCTGTTTATCTACATCTCTAAATATAAATTAGTATATGCACATTGCTTGTCAATTGGAATCCTCCGTTGGTTTCATTTTTGGAATCCTTTTTCCGTGATGCAGGAGTCAGCACGATACATACACTTTATAGAAGATAGTAGAAGGCAGAGACCCAAAAGAGGGAATATCTAATCTTCCACACTTTTAACCCTATTTATATAGTCTTTTAGCCAAATGATACATTTTCCATATAAGAATATATATATATTGTGTACTGTTTTAGAAAGCCCCTCCCCCCGGTGGCGCAGTGAACTAAACTGCTGAGCTGCTGAACTTGCTGACTGAAAGGTTGGCGGTTCGAATCCAGGGAGCAGGGTGAGCTCCCACTGTTAGCCCCAGCTTCTGCCAACCTAGCAGTTTGAAAACATGAAATGTGAGTAGATCAATAGGTACTGCCTTGGCGGGAAGGTAATGGTGCTCTATGCAGTCATGCCGGCCACATGACAATGGAGGTGTCTACAGACAATGCCAGCTCTTCGGTTTAGAAATAGAGATTAGCACCACCCCCCAGAATCGGACACAACTAGACTTAATGTCAAGGGGAAACCTTTATCTTTACAGTTTTAGAAATGCAAAACAAAATAGCTTTGTATTTTTTTTCCAAACTCTCATTACTCTATAATGTATAAACTGATATGCTACCTGTTGAAGTATCTAAACTGAGACAAAAGAGTGTCTTCTTACACAGTTTATGGTATCTGGATTGGGAGAAATTATAGAGTGTAAAAAATTTAAATCTTACTTTGCATAAATTGAAGGGAAGGGGCTTAAAGTTCCTTTGAGACTTCTTATTACTCATTGCAAGGGGTTAAATTAATGCAATACTCTTTTCTAAATGACGGCACCCATCGTCTATGGTGGTGGTGGGGAGAAATAATCTCTCAAATATTAAGCCTGAACCTTAACAAAAATTAAAATAACAGCTGGAATTCTCAATTGCAGTTACAAATGTGTAACCTAGAGTTACGCATCAGAACTGAATCGTATTCATGATACATAATAGCATCGATAATATGTAGGGATTTTATATGTTCTCCGATCCTAAGTTTCTGGACGTTAACTGCTGCGAGTGACGAATGTCTGTTCTGTCAACCAGGATGCAGGCAGACTGACTTTCCAACTATCGTTTGCCAGAAGTCCCTAATGCAGAGCTTACCAAATTGTGTGTCATTAGTGTGTCACATACAGTGCAGGCATGTCATGTAAACATTTCATTAAGATCATTTATGTATGGATCTGTGTTTCTTATAAGGGATTGGTATCTCCTCCAGTTTGCGAGTAAAACTGAATGACTGTATCACAAAATGATGTGTTTGTAACAAGGTGCGTCGCCAACATGAAACTTTTGGAAAGCTTTGCCCTAATGCAACAGTTAAACTGCAAGGCGCTGTTGCTCTGCTTAACCAAAAGCCACCAGCTTGGCCCAGTGGCACTTGGCTCAGCCATCCCATACGTCTGCAGTCACCCACTGGTGGCCTTCACCCATTGCACAGATCTGCTGGTGGTGAACATTGTCCTCACTCATTACTCCAAAATGATCAGCAAGGCCCAGATTTTCTCTCAGCCATTAGTAAAAGGTCAATGAAAGGAATAAGAAGGAAGAAGTTTATGGAGTCTCTTGTCACTCTGATAAAGGAGGCAGGACTGGATGAGCTCCCTCCCGGGCACACACAAGACTGGGCGACTTGGAAGGCGCTGAACAGACTGCGCTCTGGCACCACAAGATGCAGAGCTAATCTTAAGAAATGGAGCCACAGAGTGGAGTTTACAACATGTGAATGTGGAGAAGAGCAAACCACAGACCACTTACTACAATGCAGCCTGAGCCCTGCCACCTGCACAACGGAGGACCTTCTTACAGTGACACCAGAGGCACTCCAAGTAGTCAGCTACTGGTCAAAGGACATTCAGCACATTGCCAAGTTTTTAACTTTGCTTGTGGTTTTTTTATACATTATAACTGTATTCTCAATTTGCTTCTGACACGATAAATACAAATAAGTAAATAAAACAAACAAATTTGTGTTTATATATAGTGGAGGTGTGCAAGAAACCGAGCACAAACGTGATGCAATCAAAACAATTAACATGATGTGAAGGATTTATGTCATCTTCTGAACAATGCATAATACCATAACAAGAATACTATAGAAATTAGTACTAAAATTATCTGTTCTGAAATTATCCTTGAAGATACAATTTCAAGAAATTTAAGGAATTTTTTAGAGAGAAAAATTAATTACATTGATTCAATGTTTTAACTGCTGTATTTTTCAAATGATTGTTTATTTCGCATTATTTAAAAGACAATGTTTAAAGTAGATATGCTATGCATATCCTTCTTGCTTTGGCTATGCTTAGAGTTGTATACTGGCCTAACTAGAGTTGTATACTGGCATAATCAGTATGTAAGTCTGTATGTAGAGCAGTGGTTCTCAACCTGTGGACCACGCCTCAGCAGTGAGCCACGAGAACAAAAATCTGGTCCACAAACCTTCTTTCTCTTTATTTTATTTTACTTTTTATTTCTGCTCCTTTCCACAGAGCTATCCAGCCCTGTCCCTTTTGGTAATAATGTTGAAGAGTGGTTCCTGTTCAAAGTGGCCCCTGTCCAAGTGGGCCCTGGTCAAAGTGGATCCCAGACAAAGTGAGCCCTGGTCAAAGTGGGCCCTGGTCAAAAAAAAGGTTGGGGACCACTGATTTAGAGGAAATGGGTGCCATCACCAAAGGAAAGCTTTTTGCATTTCTTATCTAAAACAGAGTATAAAGCTATCAATTGATATACAGGTAGTCCTCAAGTTACGAACAAGGTAGTTTCTGTAGGTTGTTAAGTTTAATTCGTTTGTAAGTCGGAACAGATACATTTTAAGTGTAACTCAGCCATATATGTATATGTATATATGTTTTGAATAGCATGTGGATGGGTTAACACCACTGTAGTGCTTGTTTTGCTTTCTGCGGCCCTGTTCTGAAGATTTCACTTGACTTTCCGTCCCTGTGAGAATTAGATTTTGAAAAATTTGACTTGTTGTGGAAACAAGGATTGGTGGTAAAGCTTCAATTGAGATCCCTTTTCCCCGTGATGACTCTTCCAGGAGTGCATTTCCCTTCCTAGGGGTAGATTTATCTCACTTCCTGATGTCTCACTCCTGTTTTTAACTATGAGTATCTTGTAAGTCAGATGTTTGTAATTCGGGGAATGCCTGTATTTGCAGAAAGCCATAGTGGTTACGTATCCAAAACAAATACAATATACAGTACACCATCCTCAAGGCTTGGTCAAAAGCTTCTGAAAGATGGCTCCGGTTAGACACACTCTGAAACTAGAAGATGACTCACTGAGGTATAGCACATTTTTGATTGGCGGGTTTTTAGACTGACTTGGCTCCATTTTTACTACTCATTTTCTCTCAAAGGAACCCAACTGTTCAGAAGCTTTGGCAGCTGACAGCTATTAACTGTCACAGTCCAGTAACCAGGGGATAGTTAGAGGAACATTAAATATTTGCGCGGTGCAGAGAGGCCATACTTCATCGTGAAACCCCTGAGCTGCACGGCACTCGAAGGAGACCCACCTTATTGCTATTCTGATCGCTCTCCTTTTCATTAGGCATGTGAAATCTGTCGGCTCCACTGGCATAACCAAAAGCCTGTCCTTTATGCCAGTTCAGTGACACATGAACAGTCAATGCCAGCAAACTCTTATTTTGACTGCTTTCTTACAGGGCTGACTTTAATTGCTTCCCCCAAATAGTAAATGGCTGCATATCATTGGTAGAGCGAATTATTTTCCCATTCCAAAACCAAACACTCGGGGTGTCCCACAGGCAGAGTTCATGAGATGCCTGACCAGTCTTGATGGGTGGAAGTGGGAGTGTGCTACAAGGCTGGGTGAAAGAGTTGCAAAGGCAAAGGAGACACAAAGTAGCAACGCACAAGGGCAGATGACTTCACTGTGTCTTGTTGTGATCCCCAGGTTGTGCTAGTCTGCTTTCAGGGACATGAGAGAAGCCTCCCCACAGGATTGTAACACATCTGGGCATCCCCTGGACAACATCTTTGTGGATGGCTGATTCTCTCACACCAGAAGTAACTTGCAACATGCAGCCCTGATTTATTCATATCGAACTAAAAGGAACTACATGATAGTGATTATTCCTTTATGCATTAATGCAATTTGACTCCACTTTCACTGGCATGGCTCAATGCACTGGTATCATGGGAGTTGTAGTTTTACATCTTTCTGCCAAATAATGCTAGTGCTTCGCCAAATGACTAGCTCTATAGCACTGAGCCATAGCAATGAAAGTGATATCAAATTCCATTAATTCTGCAAGATAGATGCACTTTACATTTTCCACTAGACTTAAGGTCTGGACTGGAGACACAAAGCATATGACAGCATGCGAGCCATCACAAATATGTGCTCTTCCAAAACAAAACAGGCTCATACCATTTAAATGCTGTACCCTATAGAAACTTTATCATTATCTTGAGTTTGTTTTGTATAATTTCTTCTGTCATTTCGACTACTTTGCATCATTCATTCTGATTTTGCTGATAGGTAGGATGATTGTTACATCCGGATAACCCCTCTAGAGAACTTAGAAAAATAAGTTCAAAGTAGAAATGTGCTCTGACTCAAAAGGTCTGGTCCCAGGTGTAACAAAATTAACAACAGCAAAATTGCTGTTGTTGAATCCCTTGTACAACATTCATTATTAAAGAAAACTAATTTTTGTGTGTGAAGGATTCTGTTGTCGAAAGCTTTCAGATTACAGTACACTGGCCTAGCAGAGAAACCTTCTGTAAGGCAATCAACAAGGTAGGCATTTGTTATTATTATGCAAAAGCTGATGGGTTCACCGATGATTCAGAAGGGATTGTGGCATTTCCGGGGGTTCATAGTGATGAAGATTTAGGCCACAGAAATGAAACTGGCTCAGACAGAACAGAGATCCAGAAATAGCATCATTAGATAAGGGGTCGAGGGAAGAGCTAAGTGAAATGGAAAGCTCCCAAGGGAAAGCACTTGGCATTACAGAGATTAGCAGAAATCTTCGTTTACAGATCAGAGCTGAGAATCAGCTCCATAGGTCCAAGAGATGACGTGGGAAAGAGATAGAGAAAATTTGTGGGAAACGACATGATTTCTTGAGTGCTTATTAACAGCCAGTTGTTTACCTTAAAGTTAGTTCAGGCAACATTGGCTTTCAGGCGACAAGCTGGGCCTGAGTTCCCTGATCATTGTGTCAAGTCAAGTCCTGGTTTTGGATTCAAGTATCCTGGAAGTTATCTATATTCTTATTTTATGATTCCTGCTCAAATTATTCTAAATATAGCTTTTGTCACATGACCTGCAGCCCCTCCCACTGCCTCAAGTACCTAGAGGTAAGGAAACTACAAACCAAAGAAGATATACACTTCAGGAAATAAAACGACACATTATAAACAGATAAAACATTAAACAGAGGAGGCTAGAGAAGGTTGCTGTCTCCAACATCAACGCCATCACACAATGTATTGAGTCTTTCAGCAGGGTCTTGTGGAGGAAGCATCCTGAGGCTTCCTTCAGAACATGGGAGGCTTCCCATAAAAAACTACAGGTCCAAGCAGCAAGGTGACACTTTCCCAAGTAGGTTGGGAATGCATCAGCTGCGGGCACGGGACGTCAAGATTGCCCCACTGCCTGGCTGATTTGTCCTGTGTGGGCCCTCATCCAAGTGATGTGGTCCTTAATGGCATGCCTCCAGCCTTGCTACTACTTTTGTAATGAAATGGAATCTGAAACATCTATATAAATAAAAATGTAATGTTCATTTGTGGGATTAACAGAACTCAAAAACCATTGGGTGAATTGCTGCAAAATTTGGCCACAAGACACATACTAAACCAAGAAGTGACCATCACTCAAAAAAATTTGATTCGTCACTTTTGGAGTTGTAGTTGCTGGGATTTATAGATTACTTACAATCAAAGAGCATTCTGAACTCGACCAACAATGGAATTGAACCAAATGTGGCACACAGGACTCCCATGACCAACAAAAAACACTAGAAGGATTTGATGGGCATTGACCTTGAGTTTGGGAGTTGCAGTTCACCTACATCCAGAGAGCGCTGTGGACTCAAACAATGATGGATCTGGACCAAACTTGGCATGGATATTCTATATGCCCAAATATAAACACAGATGGAATTTGGGGGAAATAGACCTTGACATTTGGGAGTGGTAGTTACTGGGATATATAGTTCATGCTGAACCCCACCAACAACAGAACTAGGGCAAACTTCCCACACAGAACCCCCATACTTAAGGCCATTCAGTCCAACTCCCTTCACCAGGGCAAGAAAACATAATCAAAGCCCTCCTGACAAAGAGCCATCCAGCCATAGATATAGGTAGATATATGTGATTCACACACAGATATAGTATCATAGATTTGAAAGAGACCCCTAAAGAAGGACAATTATATGTTGCATGTTCCAGAGTAGGCAAACCAGACAATCTCCACATCAACACTGACAAAGAAACAGCAAGAAATACTGTTTACCCACAAGCTTAAAGAAATTACATATATTAGAAACCAACACTCTCTAATTACTTTATTTACCAGATCACCAGGTTGGGCCACAGCAATGCGTGGCAGGGGACAGTTAGTTAGGGATAAAGTAATGTGTCAGTGGCACAGTGGATTAAACCACTGAGTTGCTAAGCTTGTTGATCGAAAGGTCACAGGTTCGAATCCGGGGAGCTGGGTGAGCACCTGCTGTTAGATCCAGTTTCTGCCAACCTAGCAGTTTGAAAACATGCTAATATGAGTAGATCAATAAGTACCACTTTGGTGGGAAAGTAACGGCACTCCATGCAGTCATGCCGGCCGTATGACCTTGGAGGTGTCTACTGACAACGCTGGCTCTTTGGCTTAGAAATGGAGATGAGCACCAACTCCCAGAGTCGGACACGACTGGACTTAATGTCAGGGGAAAACCTTTACCTTTACCTTTAATGTGTATGAATGTTGGCGCATCTGAGCTCCTACACTGTGGGCAAAACTTCTAGGATACCAGAAAAGATACCGTAATTCCTCCATTCCTCCAATCCTGTGCCACCTTCCCAGCTGCTCCAGGCTGTCTTTCCAGGCAGCAGGCTGGTTGCAACAGTTGAACTATGGGCAAGTGAGCCATTGGTTTAAAAAGGCAAACCCTTCATTGGATACCCATGTTTGCTGCTGGCAAAAATGATGACAGTGACAGTCTATTTTTAAAACTAAAAAACAAACTTCGCATATGTTGTGTGCTCTAGAGATCAAATGCAGAATTCAAAATAAATGGAGCTGCGGAGTTAATTATCCTCTTGCTTTCCAGCTTTGCTCCTACCCCAGGAGGAGGAGGACTGTAAGAATCCAAGTCATGGAAAGCATAATTATATGCTCACTCATCTAAAGTATTTTGCCATCTCTCACTGTACAGCCGGGTTCATTTTATCACTTTCTATCAGATGATGAAACGGGAAATTACTAGCTGTAAGCATAGGCTTTTGGACAAAAAGTGGAAGCACTGGGGGGATGGGACCTCAAGCCAATCACTTCTTCTTCTTAATGGCCGTGCTTCACAGATTTCCTTGTTAGACAATACATGAATAGTGAGTGAGTAATTGGTTCAATGGGAGCTTCATTAGAGTCCAAGAGAGAAAACAAGATCTTTCATGTGAATAATTTGAGATGATTGGGGAAAGATGAAGTATTTATTATAGGATTGCCTTGTGCTCTACAGTCAGAAAAATTGAAGCTCAGCTGTGCTGAAGTGTGAAAATATGTTGGAACCCATTCTGGTTATTCCAAATTATCAGTCAATGGAGCCATTTAGCAATGTGCCTTTTTACGGCTTTCATCCTGAATTTGCTTCTCTTCTTCTCAGCTGTGGATGTTCTGAGCAAGAGCCATCAAATGATTTTGATCATTTTCCATTGTCTCCATCCAGCCAAAAAAAAAAAAAAGGCCCCAAAAAGAGAAACAAACTTCAGTTTGCCATCCTGAGGCAGATGCAAAAGTGCTCTTAAGATACACACCGCTTCCTCCACCATGTTCCTTGAAGAAGTGGTTTTGCGTTGGTATTTGGAAACACCAATTATGTAAAAGTTGTGCATAACTGGACTGGGGCTAGTCAGGATATATCCTGTTTGATCCTTGCAGAGCTTGCTATTTGATAACCATTTAGAGGAATTTCCAGGGGGAAACGACAAAAGAACAGTGTTCCCACGCTACTTCGCAGTTTGCTTTTAGCGGACCTGCTGTTTTGAGGGTTTTTGAAAATATTAATTAAAAATATAAAATATTTACGTCCAGTGGAGGCCAGGGACCCCAGAAGTGTGGCCTGCTGCTGCCTGCGTGGCTCCGGAGGCTCTGCCGAGGTCTGCGGAGGCCAGGGAGCCAGGCAGGTGTCCTTGGAATGGGCCAGGAGGTGGGTAAGGAAATAATATATAAAAATATAAAATAATGTATAAATATTAAAATTAATATGGCGTCCCTCCTTCGCGGATTTTCACGTATCACAGGTGGTCCTGGAACGGAACCCCCACGATAAGTGAAGGAACACTGTACTACTTTACAAACTGGTGCGAATACTGGGACTGTGGTTTAATACATCAAGAAATCGGCTTTTGTCAGTGCGCTTTGGTTATTTATTTCTCGTGTCAGGAGCCAACCAAACAGTTGTATTGCATTTTTTAACAAACAAACAAACAAAACACAAAGTTTGCAAGCTTAGTAGTTGATTAAATGTCCTTTGACCAGTATCTGGCCACTTGGAGTGCCTCTGGTGTTACTATAAGAAGGTCTTCCATTGTGCATGTAGCAGGGCTCAGGTTGCAGCAGGTGGTCTGTAGTTTGCTCTTCTCTACACTCGCATGTCATGGATTTCACTTTGTAGCCCCATTTCTGAAGGTTGGTTCTGCATCTCATGGTACCAGAGCGCAGTCTGTTCAGCGCCTTCCAAGTCGCCCAGTTTTCTGTGTGCCCGGGGGGAGTCTCTCATTTGGTATCAGCCATTGATTGGGGTTCTGGGTTTGAGCCTGCCACTTTTGGACTCTCACTTGCTGAGGTGTTCCAGGAAGTGTCTCTGTAGATCTTAGAAAACTATTTCTTGAAATGAAGGTGACATGGATCTGTGACCTTTGGGCACCTCTCTCCATAGAAGAAGCCCATCTTTCATCCCCATCATGTTAGGAAACAAAATTTGTTTTGGAATCAACACATTTACTTAGGAACTCTTTTGCTCTTCTGAGGCTCCTCAAGACAAGCACAAAGTCATGGTGGTATTGCATTATTGTTTTAATTAATGTTTATGTGCTGTTTTAATTAATGTTTTATGTATTTTAATTGTGTTGTATTATTGTAATTTTTTTTATATGAAGTGGCATCGAATTGTCACCTAATGAAAGCTGTCCTGAGTCACCCTTCAGGGGTAGAGAAGAGACGGGGCAGAAATACTGGAAATAAATCTATATAAATAAAAATGTAATGTTAGTTCGTGCTACCATCAGAACTCAAAAACCACTGGGGGAATTGACACCAAATTTGGACACAAGACACCTAACAGTCCAATTTATGTCCTCCACTCAAAAAAATTGATTTTGTCATTTGGAAATTGTCGTTGCTGGGATTTATAGTTTACCTACAATCAAAGAGCATTCTGAACTCCACCAATGATGGAATTGGCCAAACTTAGCACACAGGGCTCCCATGACCAACAGAAAAAACTGGAAGGGTTTGGTGGACATTGACCTTGAGTTTGGGAATTATAGTTGACTCACATCCAGAGAGCACTGTGGACTCAAACAATGATGGATCTGGATCAAACTTGGCACGAATATTCCATATGCCCAAATATGAACACAGATGGAAAATAGACCTTGACAGTTGGGAGTTGTAGTTGCTGGGATTTATAGTTCACCTACAATCAAAGAGCATTCTGATCTCCACCAATGATGGAATTCAACCAAACATGGCATACAGGACTTTCACGACCAACAGAACACACTGGAAGGATTTGGTGCATTGACCTTGAGTTTGGGAGTTGTAGTTCACCTACATCCAGAGAGCACTGTGGACTCAAACAATGATGGATCTGGACCAAACTTGGCACAAATATTCCATATGCCCAAATATGAACACAGATGGAGTTTGGAGGAAATAGACCTTGACATTTGGGATTTGTAGTTACTGGGATTATAGTTCACTACAATTAAAGAGCATTCTGAAACCCACAAACGACAGAAATGGGGCAACCTTCCCACACAGAACCCCCATGACCAACAGAAAATACTTAAGGCCATCCAGTCCAACTCTCTTCACCAGGGCAAGAAAATGTAATCATAGCCCTCCTGACAAAGAGCCATCCAGTCATAAATATAGATAGATAGATATGATTCTCTCCCACACACAGATATAGTATCACAGATTTGAAAGAGACCCTTAAAGAAGGACTATGATATGTTGCATATTCAGAGTAGGCAAACCAGACACTCTCCACATCAACACTGACAAAGAAACAACAAGAAATACTGTTTACTTACAAGCATAAAGGAATTACATATATTAGAAACCAACACTTTCTCATTACTTTATTTTCCAGATCACCAGACTGGGCCACAGCAACGTGTGGCAGGGGACAGCTAGTAAATAAATAAATATGTAACCTGTAGGGGACCCTACTAAAGAATGCAAGGAAAGACATGGCTCCAAAAATAAGCCAGGGCGTAGGCCAAGAGTAGGGATGTGTGGCTCTGGGATTGCAACCCTCCAAGGCAATTTCTATAGCCCTTAGCCCCAGACAGAGTTCTTGTGTGCCACCTAAAGCAGAGCATTTATTTCTGTTGGAAAGCTCTTTGAGAAGCAAATCACATTCTAAACAAACTGCAGCCAATCTCAGTACACTTTTCCTCAAAATAAAAGTTTAAAACCCACTATCTTTTCAACACCAGAAATGAACTTTTAGCCACTGCCATTTGTGCTTTAGTTTGTTTTCTTTATTTATATCCTTGACAGTCTCGAAGCTTGAAAACTGTCCCTTAGACCAATTCAACCCACAATGGGAATTAACAGTTGAATAAGAATGTGAACACTTCAATCGAGATAATGAACAAAAATTATTTGTTGGTCAAACCATTAACATATTTGGCCCTCTGTGGTTTAAATGAGCATAACAAATTAGGATAACCCATTAATCGACTAAGAGGTAACTAATCTTACAAACTATTTCCAGACTCAACAGAAGAATGGGAAAAGGTCCATAGACACACACCCATGAATTACAAGCATAGCCCTTCCTGGTTAGAAATTAGGAAACTTGGAGCAAGCATGTCTCAGGGTTGGTGGGTTTGTGTGTGTGTAAACAGCTTTGCTTCTCTCCCCCCCCCCCCCCCCCCCCCACCTCCTTTTTTCCCTGGGTGGCCAGAGATTGACAGAGGCTCTGGAATTGCCCAAAAGCAAGTGAGGCCAGACTGGGTGGCAAGACCCAGCGCAGGGGCTGATGGCTGAGGAAAATGGGAGAGAGAGGTGGGTGGAGGGCGGCGGAACAAGGGGGTCTTTCCCCTGTTGCTTAATTAATGGAAAGAGCCCGGTGCATCTGTCAGCAGCTCCACAGCAAAGCAGATTGTTCCATAAAGGGCCTCATTCATGAGTTGCCAGGAGATCCCTGACCTATTCTTGAATTCACACAAAAATTAAAAGAAAAAACAACAACAACAGACTGGCTAATTTAATGGCGTGTGGGATGCAGCTGGTGCTACTGTTTGGACTGGGTTGAGGAGGCTATTTCCTCTCTCCCTCTGATTTATTCCCCCTCCCTTCTCCTTATTTGGTGTCCTATGAGATCATAACAAACATGGGGGAGTGTAGCATCCTTTCCCTGCTGCTAGGACTTTTGGTAATTTTCTCTTTTTAATAAGGGCCCTTCCACACAGCAATATAACACAGAATATCAAGGCAGAACATCCCACAATATCTGCTTTGAACTGGGTTATCTGAGTCCACATTGCCGTATATCCCAGTTCAAAGCGGAAAATGTGGGATCTTATTCAGCTATGTGGAAGGGGCCTATGTTGCTGTTGAAGGGGAAATATGTGTTTATTTATTTCGTATCAAAAGCATTGCATACATTAGTATAAAACCGATAAAAATAGAAGGAGCGCAGGTAGCTAAATATCTTTTGACCAGAAATGGGCAACAGCAATGGCATTATCTGTAGCCTCCAACAATTATTATTTATTAGTATTATTTACAGTATTTGTATACCGATTTTCTCACCCTGAGGGGGACTCAAAGCGGTTTACACATAAGTAATGGCAAAATTCAATGCCAGTACAAACAATTATACACCACAATTAGACATAAATTAAATTTTAAAATACATCCATGAGAAATAAAACAATCATTAAAACAATAAAACAGTCTCGTCTGTCGAATCGCCGTTCCAGTCATTGTCTTTCCGAAATGCTGCATATATTTACTTCTACTGCCCAAAGGCCTGGTCCCAAAACCATGATTTTAATTTTTTTCTAAAAGCCAAGAGGGAGGGAGTGGATCTTACCTCATTTGGGAGTGTGTTCCATAGGCGGGGGGCCTCAGCAGAGAAGGCCCTGTCTCTCGTCCCCACCAGGCACATCTGTGCTGTTGACGGGAGCAAGAGCAGGGCCTTCCCAGATGATCTTAGATTACTAGGTGGGACGTACGGCTGGATGTGTTTGAACAAGTAAGCTGGGCCAGAACCATATAGATTCTTCCTCTGTACATGAGGCAGGGCATAGTGGACAAGGACACAGATGCAGAGTTGTCTGTTCTGCTCCACAGTCACACAAGGTGTCTGATTCTTTTAGGTAGTGCCATTTTGCCAGGTTGTCTGAGTCTGTTCAGAGACTTCCAAGTTGCCCATTCTTGGTTTGCCCCTGGAGGAGTGGTAGTTCTCATAAAGCTTTTCCTTGATTTGAGTCTATTGGGAGGAGGCTGGTATCCATGGGTGGCTTTCACAGTGTTCAACCTTATTTCTCTCACATTTAGCAGCAACTTCCCGTCACACATCAAGGGGGGCAATGCCAGATAGCTTGTAGAGTTTATCAACAGGTGTAGGTTTAAGACATCCTGTGATTATTCTGCATGTTTCATTCAGTACTATGTTCACCTGCTTTTCATGGGCAGACCTATGCCAAACAGGGCAGGCATACTCGGCAGTTGAGTAAGACAAGGCTAGGGCTGATGTTCTTACTAATTTTGGGTCTGCACCCCATGTGCTGCCAGTAAGCTTCTGCAGGATGTTATTGCATGCAGCTACTTTGTGCTTGGTGTTCAAGCAGTGTTTCCTATATGCTAGTGTTTGATTTAAGGTGACACCAAGATATTTAGGATGGAAACAATGTTCAAGTTCTTGACCTTCCCAGGTGACTTTCAATTTCCTGTTGGCTTCATGGTTGTGTAGGTGGAAAGTACACACTTGTGTAGGTGGAAAGCACACACTTGTGTCTTGGCAGGGTTAGGCTTCAGCTGCCTATCTTTGTAGTAGCTGGAGAGATCTTTCAAGGCATTAGTAAGTTGGATTTCGACTGTTTCAAAGTCTTTTGCTTGTGTTGTTAGGCCAAGGTCATCAGCATATATAAAGCTCTTTGTGAGTAGTGGTTGTGGCTGATCATTAGTAAAAATATTAAACAAGGTCAGTGCAAGAATGCTGCCTTGAGGTAAGCCATTCTTTTGCCTCCTCCATCTGCTTTTCCTGCCTTGAAACTCCACATAGAAGCTACGGTTTTCTAGGAGAATCTGGATAGTTTTTGTAAAATCACTAGCTGCCCCCTGCCACGCGTTGCTGTGGCCCAGTCTGTTGATCTGGAAAATAAAGTAATGAGAAAGTGTTGGTTTCTAATATATATAATTTCTTTATGCTTGTGGGTAAACAGTATTTCTTGCTGTTTCTTTGTCAGTGTTGATGTGGAGAGTGTCTGGTTTGCTTACTCTGGAACATGCGACATATAATTGTCCTTCTTTAGGGGTCCCTTTCAAATCTATGATCCTATATCTGTGTGTATGTGAATAATATCTATCTATCTATCTATCTATCTATCTATCTATCTATCTATCTATCTCTATGGCTGGATGGCTCTTTGTCGGGAGGGCTTTGATTATGTTTTCTTGCCCTGGTGAAGGGAGTTAGATTGAATGGCGTTAAGTATTTTCTGTTGGTCATGGCGGTTCTGTATGGGAAGTTTGCCCCAATTCTGTCATTGGTGGGGTTCAGAATGCTCTTCGATTGTAGGTGAACTGTGAATCCCAGTGACTACAACTCATAAATGTCAAGGTCTATTTCCCCCAAACTCCATCTGTGTTTATATTTGGGCATGTTGAGTATTCGTGCCAAGTTTGGTCCAGATCCATCATTTTTTGAGTCCACAGTGCTCTCTGGATGTAGGGGAACTACAACTCCCAAATTCAAGGTCAATGCCCACCAAACCCTTCCAGTATTTTCTGTTGGTCATGGGAGTTCTGTGTGCCAAGTTTGGTTCAATTCCATCGTTGATGGAGTTCAGAATGCTCTTTGATTGTAGGTGAACTATAAATCCCAGCAACTACAATTCCCAAATGACAAAAATCATAATTTTTTGAGTGATGGTCACTCCTTGTGTTGTGAGACGTTTTGTTTCCCAATTTGGTGTGATTTCGTTCATTGATTCTTTTGTTTTTAAGGAACTCATTATGCACAGAGCATTTATATATATATATAGATAGCCTCAGGTAATATGGTAGACTTCCGGCAGCATTTTCCTATGTTGCACTGTGTCATAGGCTGATGTAAGGTCGACAAAAACTGTTCCAGTAATGCAACCTTTTTCATATCCTTCCTCGATGTGCTCAGTCAGATTAAGAATTTGGGCTGTATAGTTTTTCCCTGGCCTGAAACCTCCTTGTTGTGCAATAAGCTGGTGTTCAATAAGAAGGTCCTAATTGATTTAGTAGTATCCTCTCATATACTTTATATAGATGACATAGGAGTGAGATAGGCCAGTAGTTCCTGGCATTGGAGGCATCTTTACCAGGTTTTAAAATGGCAATTATCTTGGTTTTCCTCCATAGTCTAGGAATCTGTTTGTGTGCCAGGCATTGATTGTAAAATTTCAAAAGTCAGTTTTCAGTTTTCAGGGGAAATATGTGAAGGCAAATGTGCTGTGAAGAGACTGCCATCCCTTGATCCTGGGCCAGGCAGCCTAGATCTCTCTAGAAAGGAGTCTGGAACTCTTTCTGTGCTGGTCCACAAGTCAAGAAGGGTTTCCGTTTCCTAGAAGTCTGCATCTCAAAAAGCAGTCGGCACCACAAAGTTAACACCGGAAATGCTCCTTTCTCAGATTCCAAGCAACCAGAGTCACTCCACTCCTCATTTGCCTCCTTGCTAAGCATTCAAAAATAAGCGCAACCCCCCTAAAAGAGGATTTTGTATGGTGTATGAGGGGAGCGCCAGCAGCCTCTTGGAAACCTACTCAAGATTCAGTATGTGCCTGCCAATTCTTGGAACTACTGAGCCTGTCTGGTTTCCATCCATCAGCCTTGAGCTCTCCATGGTGCTACCACTCTTGGCTTTATTTATCTGGCACCTGACCTAGGCTTTGGCTGGTTTCACATCTGCGCTGATCTTCCAAGAACTCGATGTATGCTGTACCTGAGCTTCCCTCTTGGATCTGAATTCTTGGTTGTTGACCTGCACATATGACTTCTATATGGAAAGCTCTGTGTTAACTTCCAATTATCTATGAGTCATATTCAACGTGTTGTTGCTGGATTAGAAGTTCACAATAAGGTTATCTAACCAACTGCATGTCACTGTAAAGACCACACTGGTCCTAATATTCTGAACAAGAAGCCTTGCTAGGTGTGCTATAGCCTGCCGATGGTTATCTGGTTGTAACTTTAGCATGGCCCTCCGCTCTACAATCCTGACATTATAAAGCACAAGGACATTACTCTCCCATCCCTGCCACTGAATTTTGCACTTTCCCTTAGTTCTATCTAGGAATTTTGCACAAACTCAGAGCCCTCTGAACTCAGCACTTTTATTGCTTCCATGGTACTGTTTTCATGATGTTATGTTTTGTTGTATTTTTTATATTTGGTTTTGTTTTGTTTTTATTTTATTGCATTACATTTTAATTCTGTGCTCTCTGGGCTTGTCCCTTTGTAAGCCACCCCGAATCCCTTCGGAGAGATGGCGGCGGGGGTATAAGAATAAAGTTATTATTATTTATTATTAGCCCAAGGACTTCATTACACGGAGGTGGAAACTGGCAGAAACAGAGGCCCCATTGCATGTTGTGCAATACCTGTTGCTGGTCTGCCACCTCCCTGCTGTGCAGCCATCTAGGGTAGTGGTTCTCAACCTTCCTCATGCTGTGACCCCTTATTTTGTTGGTTTTCCTAACTGTCATTTTGCTATTGTTATGAATCGTCATGTAAATATCTGATATGCAGGATGTATTTTCATTCACTGGACCAAATTTGGCACAACCACCCGATACGCCCAAATTAGAATACTGGTTATGTTGGGGGTGGGCATTGATTTTGTCATTTGGGAGTTGTAGTTGCTGGTAGTTCACCTACAATCAAAGAGCCCCTTGAACATCACCAACGATGGTATTGAACCAAACTTGCCACACAGAACTCCCATGACAACAGAAAATACTGGAAGGGTTTGGTGGGCATTGACCTTGAGTTTTGGAGTTGTAGTTCACCTACATCCAGAGAGCACTGTGGACTCAAACAATGATGGATCTGGACCAAACTTGGCATGAATACTCAATATGCCCAAATATGAACACTGGTGGAGTTTGGTGAAAATAGTCCTTGACATTTGGGAGTTGTAGTTGCTGGGATTTATAGTTCACCTACAATCAAGGGAATTATGAACCACACCAATGATAGAAACTTGGGTGAAACTTCCCACACAGAACCCCCATGACCAACAAAATACTGTGTTTTCTGATGGTCCTCTGACACTCCCTCGTGACCCCTCCAGGGGTCCCGACCCCCAGGTTGGGAACCACTGATCTAGGGCTATTGTCAAAGCCTGTCAGTAGCCCCTGATAGCTCCACAGTCTTGACTTACCTGGTACAATGAGGTATGAGCACTTCTGTGATGGCATGCTAGCAGGCCCGTAGCCAGGATTTTGTTTCGGGGGGGGGGGGGCTGGGTTTGGTTCGGGGGGGGGGGGCTGGGTTTGGGGGGGGACTGAGTCTGAGTGAAAGAAGGTGTACCCTAGCAAACATTTTGTAGAATTACCCCAATACCCCCATGCATATGGGATATATTGAGTATGGTGATCAGATCATGATATGAATAAACATAACAGTTTAAATAATGCACCAGTAAGGCCTTTTCACGAACCACCCTGAGAATTTGGGGGGGCTGAAGCCCCCCCCCCCCCCCTACATGCCTGCATGCTAGTGATGTCAGGAGGCAAGATTGTCCTCTCCTCTCACAGAGGCTTCACAATCCTGCAACATCAAAAGCAGTGCAAAGAGGAGAGTGGCAATGCTGGTTGTAGGACAATGTTTGTATGTGCTAATGTCCTAATGTATGTGCTAAAGGTGGGCTTTCTCCATAGTGACATCTGCCACATTGAAATGCTGCCCCCAGTAACAGAAAACATGTTTGCTCAGGTATTTTTTCTGATACTGGTGTTGAGACAGAATGGTGCAGTAGTTTGAGTTTTGGAAGGATAGGGAACTTAAATCTCTGCTTGACGATAGAAACTTTGGGCAAATCAGGGTCCCAGCTTCAGAGGAGGATGAAAGCAAATCTTGAACTGATCTTGCTAAGAAAACTTCATAGTAGGGCTCCCCTAAGTCAGAAAGGGCTTGAAGACACACCACATAAACACTGCATTGCCAGCTATTCCAGATTACTTTAAATTATAACCCCTTATTCTTTAATCACTATTTTATGAATTAATCTTATTCTATATGGTCATGCATTTCATAAATTGCTTCATTGTGTTTGCATTCTGTTTTATGAAAAGCAATATGTAAACTTTCCTAAATAAGCAAGTCAATAGAAAGGCTACAGGCAAATCATCTTTTCTTTTTCTTGGGCAATGTTTATTTACTTATGCATTGCACAGAAGCCTTTGAGATTCCAGGGATAAGAAAGGCACTGTGAGGAGCATAAAACCCATGTTTAATTCTCTTGCTTTGTTCTTAGCATTCAAACCCCCTTAGAGCCCTGCAGCTTCTGTCTCCTGCTTTGAGTCTATGAGTAACTTACTTTGACTTGAAGGTGTCTTGTTGTTACAAAACTCGAAGGCTCCAGGAAGGGTTTGAAGCATAAATTTGACAAGTAATACACTCTTCTTCTTGCCAGTTTGTGTTGCTCTCTGTTCTGTCAATGTGAAATAAAGAGAAGTGCATTGCAATGGTTAGTGCTGCCTAAGATTTGCTTTAAAAATATGTAGCCAATAGGAATAAATTGATTTGTTTGAGAGTTTTCTTTTGAAAAAAGGAAAAATAAATTACATGTACTAATGCAGCAGACTCTACATACTGCTGAAATTGATGATTGGTTGGAATCATTGAATAGGCTGCCACATAGAGCTTGTAAACTAGAAGTATATCTGTATTTGTACTGCACTGGCTTCCAACTTTCTTCTAGCCTCTCAAGATGCTGCTATAAAATATATAAAATACCAAGGATCCAAGCTGAAGGGGTGCCAAGGATCACTTTCCTCTGCTGGAAACGTTTGAGTTAACAGAGCAGCAGGGATGGGGCTCTACAACAAGCCTTGGCCAGAGAAGGGGATCACTTTTTGGAAAACCACTGGTCACATAACCCATTGGAAAATTGCATTCATAATACCTTGGGAAAATCAGGAATCTTTTGGAAAGTATGATCTTCCTGAGAACTTGTTTGAGTCAACCTTCTCCTTAGTGGTAAATATCCACTAGCATTCATGCAAAGCAATTAGATCTCTTTGAACTG
Source organism: Anolis sagrei ordinatus (assembly GCF_025583915.1). Classification (NCBI taxonomy): domain Eukaryota; kingdom Metazoa; phylum Chordata; class Lepidosauria; order Squamata; family Anolidae; genus Anolis; species Anolis sagrei. The sequence continues at coordinate 129,016,446 of NW_026846588.1, read as the reverse complement.
TTAGGGACAAAGATATGCCAATGCACAAAAAACACACACCATCAAAGCCCTCAAAACAGATGGCCAACTAGTTGGAAGGGAGCCCTAAAGGCTATCCACTCCAACCCCCTCCTTCCCTCCCTCCTTCCATTTCCTTCTCTTTCCCTCCCTCCCTTTCCTTCCTTTTTCTCCTCCCCTCACCAGCTTCATCCTCCTTTATTAAATCTACAGTGTAGATGCACCCAAAGTCAAACCTTCCACACTGCCATGTAAAATCCAGATTATCTACTTACGACTGGATTATATGGCAGTATAGACTCACGCATGCATGTGCACACACACACACACATATGGATGGATGTTGGATCACTGGCTAGTGTGATATATATAGAATTTTAATACATTATATATTACTATTATATATATTGCTCTATTATATTATATTATTGTTATATATACTACTATATAATATAATGTTACTACTATATATTACTATATTAAATAGACTCATAGAATAGACTTAGAAGGGACTCTACCATGGTATTGGGGGAGAACAGACAGGAAAGAAGGGGAGAAGAAAGGAGGGAGGGAAAAAGGGAAGGAATGAAGGAGGGAAAGGGGGAAGGAAGGAAAGAGAAGGAGGGAGGGAAAGAAGGAAAGAGGGAAGGAAGGAGAGAAGGAAGGAAGGAAAGAAAGAGGTACTGAAGGAAGGAAGAAGAGAAAGTAGTAAGGAAAGAAAAAGAGAAGTAAAGGCAGGAAAGAGGTAAAGAAGGAAGGAAGGAGAAAAGGAAATAAAAAGTGAAAGAAGGAAGGAAACAGGGAGGGAAGAAGTAGAGAAAGGGGGAGGGAAGGAAGGAAAGACAGAAGGAAAGATGAAACCAAAGAGCGAAGGAAGGAATGAAAGAAAGAGGTAGAGAAGCAAGAAAGGAGAGAAAGGGGAAGGGGAAGAAAAAGGGGGGAAGTCCTTTCATAATAGTCCAGATATCTACCTCTACTTTGAAAATTCTTACTATAGGCCACAGCAACGCTTGGCAGGGTACAGCCAGTTACTTATAAATACAGTTACAGATGGATCTGAAGTATTTTCTCTGTGTAGATTAACACAGGACATCTTTCTTAGAATCAACAGTCTAGTCCATACTTTAAAACAGTGATTCTCGACCTTCATAATGCCGTGACCCTTTAATACAGTTTCTCATGTTGTGGTGACCCCCAACCACAAAATCACTTTTATAACTATAATTACTTCATAACTATAATTTTGCTATTGTTATGAATTGTAGTGTATATATCTAATATGCAGGATGTATTTTCATTCAATAGACCAAATTTGGCACAAATACCCGATGCACCCAAATTGTAATGCTGGTGGGATTAGGGGGATTGATCTTGTCATTTGGGAATTGTAGTTGCTGGGATTTATAGTTCACTTACAATCAAAGAGCATCCAGAACTCCACTAACAATGGAATTGAACCAAACTTGGCACACAGAACCCCCATGACCAACAGAAAATATGGAAAGAATTGATGGGCATTAACCTTGAGTTTTGGAGTTGTAGTTCACCTACAATCAAAGAGCACTGTGGACTCAAATAATGATGGATTTGGACCAACCTTGGCACATATACTTAATATGCCCAAATGTGAACACTGGTACAGTTTGGGGGGAAATAGACCTTGACATTTTGGAGTTGTAGTTGCTGGGATTTATAGTTCACCTATAATCAAAGAGCATTCAGAAGTCCACCAATGATAGAATTGGGCCAAACTTCCCACACAGAACCCCCATGATGGTCTTTAGCGATCCCTCTGACGACCTCCTCGAGGGGACCGACCCTCAGGTTGAGAAACACTGGTCTAAAGCATCTCTCTGGCCTGAGAGTCTAATGGAGTTTGTTATCTAAAGCATTCTGTTTCTACGAACTTCTAAACTGTACTACTTCTGATGCAAACACCCTTCTAAAAATGGAGTCTGAGTTTGAACAATCCCAGATCTGATCACATGGTCTGCAGCCTCTCCCACAACAAAGAGTTAAGGAAGACTGCATACCAATACACACATATACAATACAGTAAGCAATGGATTCTATATGTAACAAATAACTAGTATAGGAGGCTTGAAAAAGGTTGCTATTTGCAACAGTGGGGCCAGTTGCTATCCAGAGCTAAGGGAAATTTCAGTTTTGGCATTTTCTGCTTGTTGCGAGGTGAAGTGGCCCTCTGTGATGTCACTGGACTAGCTGTCGCTAGGTGAAGGTTTGGCTGTGGCTTGGTGATGTCACCCTCTGTGATGTCACTGGGGGAAAAGGTGACATGTATGAGGGGAAGAGAGAAAGGAAGAAAGGAAAGAGTGAAAATGGAGGAAGGGAAGGAAAGGAGGGAAAGGGGGAAAACCTATGAGGGATGGTAAGGATAGAAAGAGAAAGAAGGAGGCAGTGGCCCATCTGGACCTAAGCAACACCAAGTATATACACTAGTAGGAGTTTAAAAATGAGGCCTGATCTTTTGGCTGGAAAGCAAGCAGCAAAACCCAGGAATGAAATGGAGATGATAAGTGTGGGCTACCATAAGATTTTGGGCTACCACTATCCCAACATATCAGAATGGAAACATAGACTACTCTGTGAAAACTGTTTCATTTGAGTTGCAGTCCCATGGGAGCTGATATGGGCGTAGGGTCTTTTGCACATCGGCTGATTTCTGAGCAGACCTATGTGCCAGGAATGTGCCCTTAATTCCCTGCTCATGGGACAGCTGGAGCCACATTTCTCGGGAAAAGACACAATAGGGAAGAAGCACAGCAATTCACAAGGCAAGGTGAATTGGCTTATATGACTTCCTTCTATAGCTGTCATAAAAGAATGTGATTGATCTTGAGAGATACTGCTGGGAGACTCCTGTTAAACAAGGAACATTGTTGCCTCGAATGTCTAGACATCCTGGTGAACACAGGTCTGCACTGAAAGCAGTCGCAGTCGCACAACTCCACCTGTACATGCAGTTCCTGAGTTAAAAGCATCCAATTTACAAAGAACTCATAAAGAACGGGGGTGGCGTGAGACAACAGGATGTGAGAGAAATCTACCCCTTGGAAGAGAAATTCACTTCTGAAAGAGTTATCATGGGGAAAAGGTGTCTCCACTGAAGCTTTATCACCAATCATGGTTTTTACAACAAATATTTTTTTTCAAAATCCAATAATCACAGGGGCAGAAAGCGAGCCCCCCCCCCCCGGTGGAGCAGCGGGTTAAACCACTGAGCTGCTGAACTTGCTGACTGAAAGGTTGGTGGTTCAAATCCAGGGAGTGGGGTGAGCTTCGACTGTTATCCTCAGCTTCTGCCAACCTAGCAGTTCGAAAACATGCAAATGTGTGTAGATCAATAGGTACCGCTCCAGCAGAAAGGTAACGGAGTTCCATGCAATCATGCTAGCCACATGATCTTGGAAGTGTCTATGGACAACACCAGCTGAGCTGCTGAACTCGCTGACCGAAAGGTTGATGGTTTGAATCCGGGGAGCAGGGTGAGCTCTCGCTGTTAGAACCAGCTTCTGACAACCGAGCAGTTTGAAAACATGCAAATGTGAGTAGATCAATAGGTACCTTTTCTGTGGGAAAGTAATGGAGCTCCATGCAGTCATGCCGGCCACATGACCTTGGAGGTGACTATGGACAATGCTGGCTCTTTGACTTAGAAATGGAGATGAGCACCACCCCCCAGAGTTGGACTCCACTAGATTTAACGTCAAGGGGAAACCTTTAGCTTTACCTTTTAGAAAGTGAGGTGGAATCTCCTGAACAGGGGCACAGACAACATAACAAACACAACCAGAGTGCAAACCTCTTTCTAAGGTATCCAAAGCTAAATAGATAAATATGACAGGAATTACACTTTGAAATGTACCTATTCCAACTTACATACAGATTCAAATAACAAAGAACAGACCTAGAGATCCCATCTTGTTCGTAGCTTGGGGACTGCCTGCACAGCAGCAAATGAGAAGGTTACTTAGATTTTAGTATTGTAGAATGCAACAGGTAACAGTTGACATTTCAGATTTTTCTTGTAAGCAAAATTTAATTATAGCGGGGTGTTTTTTTTTAAGTCATACATCTGGGCACCACAATTGAAGGGAGATGTTGACAAGCTGGAATGTGTCCAGAGGAGGGCAACTAAAATGATCAAGGCTCTGGAGAACAAGCCCTATGAGGAGCGGCTTAAAGAGCTGGGCATGTTTAGCCTGAAGAAGAGAAGGTGGAGAGGAGACATGATAGCCATGTATAAATATGTGAGAGGAAGTCATAGGGAGGAGGGAGCAGGCTTGTTTTCTGCTGCCCTGGAGACTAGGACGTAGAACAATGGCTTCAAACTACAAGAAAGGAGATTCCACCTGAACATTAGGAAGAACTTCCTGACCGTGAGAGCTGTTCAGCAGTGGAACTCTCTGACCTGGAGTATGGTGGAGGCTCTTTCTTTGGAAGCTTTTAAGCAGAGGCTGGATGGCCATCTGTCGGGGGTGGTTTGAATACGATTTTCCTGCTTCTCGGCACAGGGTTGGACTAGATGGCCCACGAGATCTCTTCTAACTCTATGATTCTATGATATTTTGGGGCCAGTGTGCAACTTTGTTCACAATTCACAGAAGGGTTGAAAGAAGATATAATGGAGCCCGGCCAAGAATACAGGAGCCAGTTAAAGCTGAGCACATTATAAGCTCCTTGGTTTAAATTAGTAAGAAATTCAATGGGAAATGTGCTTTACATTTCTGTGTATCCTTTAATTAATTTTAAATGCCCACCTAAGCTCAAAATGTATTTGGTTTCTCCTGTGCTTAATTCCATTTTACGCCTGTATTGGTCTTTCTTAGCAAGTTAACCAATTAGTCCATCATAGATTCTGTATTTCCTCATAGACTTCTGTCAAGCCAGTAGCCATGTTTTCGGGTTCAAGAGAAATACAGTAAGACTACACTATCAAAACTATACGAGAGTTTTGAAGATGTCTGTTTTTCCAAGAAAGCTCTGCCAGGTTAAAATGGGAAAGTAATTTCAGGCTCAGAAACCATTTATCAACTTTTTAATGTGTGTGTATAGAAATATGGTTTTGTTTTACTTTCATAGTAATGCCTCCCTTTGGCTCCAGCACAAAGCAGACACTACATTAAAACAAGGGAATGATTTAAGTCTTATCTCACTGGAGTCCAAGTGTATCCAATGACTGCGGAGTAAACCTAGTTGAGTCTAATGGAGCTTATTTCTGGTTGGATATGTACACTAGTGTTTAATATTTCCTGGTGCTTATGACCAAATGACATGCTGCATCTATTTAAACACTGGCTTCTTTGAGGAAGAAGAGGCTACAGGAAGAGGTCATTTCAACCAGAGAGGAAGGATGCCAACTCCTTCCCTGCCAATTTTGCACTGCAAATATTCTTTGTGTGTATTGTCTGTTTTTCCAGGAAGACAACTAGTGTTCAGATTTGAAACCCACCTATGCATAAAGTATGCTTGGGTTAAAGTGTTATCACTTAATGTAAAGGCAGAATTTCCTTTTAACATAATGAAAAAGGGCCACATATACACCTACTGTTCTGTCAGTGGCTCAAGACCCTTCTACATTGCCACATAATCCAGATTATCAAAGTAGATAATCCACGTTATCTGCTTTGAACTGGATAATAAGAGTCTACACTGTCATATAATTCAGTTCTAAGCAGATAACCTGGATTTTATATGGCTGAAAGAGCTTGTTGACTTTTCAAGATGTGGTTACCTGGACAAGATGGAGCCTTGAGCCAAAATGTCTTGGGTTTAATCTATATAAATAAAAATACAATTTTTATTTTGTTTGTGGGATTAACATAACTCAAAAACCACTGAACAAACTGACACCAAATTTGAACACTACACTCTTAGCAGACCAACGAGTGACCATCACTCATACCCCCCCCCCCAAACACCCCAAAAAAAGCAGCAGAAAGGACTTAAAAACCCCAGATGCAGATGCCCGTCTTACTAGCCATGGAGCCCTTGCTCTGCAGAGAGCAGGAACGCACCTCTCTCAAGCTCTGCCTTTGAGTCCAACTCTTTTCCAGCCTATGTCTAAAGGGAAGGAATGAAGGAGGGAAAGGGGAAGGAAGGAAGGATAGAAGGAGGGAGGGAAAGAAAGAGGTAGAGAAGGAAGGAAGGAGAGAAGGAGGGAGGGAGGGAAGGAAAGGAAGGAAAGATGGAACCAAAGAGCAAAGGAAGGAAGGAAGGAAGGAAGGAAGGAAGGAAGGAAGGAGAGAAAGAGGAAGGGAACGAAAAAGGGGGAAGGAAGGAGAGAAAGAAAGAATGAGAGAAAGAGGGAGGGAAGGTTGGCCACAGCAACGTGTTGCGGGTACAGCCACACATATACCTTCCAGAACGAACTAGTCTAAAACTTCTTCCAAATTTTGAGTTCTGAGGAATAAACTAATTTTGATTTTAGCACTTGAAAAAGTTACTATAATTTGGCTAGTAGGGTGACAGTCTCATCAGATGTGATCTTGTCTGGTTGAGGAAATTATAACTCAAAAGAGTGCTCTCTGAAGGCCCCTGATCCATCTGGAGGGAGATTTTGGGTGGTCTTGGACTCTTCAGCATTTTGAGCAGGAAGTTAAATGGCAGGGGATCCTAACACACACACAGTTGTGTTCTAGATCGGTGTGACTGAAGAGTGGTCCATGGAATGTCTTAAACTGGATCTACACTATCCTATATTCCAGGATCTGATCCCAGATTATCTGCTTTGAACTGGATTATATGGGGCTATATTGCCAGAAAATCTGGGATAAAAAATAATCTGGGAGCAGATCCTGGAATATAGGGCAGTGTAGATCCAGCACCTTATTACATTGAGAAATTTCCCAGTCGTAGGACACTTCAGCATCTTTTCAAGCATGGAGAGACACTGAGCTCATCCCTTGAGTTAAACTACTTCTGGCTGTCATGCATAGCTCCCTATGGTTGAAAAGAGGCAAAAGTGTCCTGAAAGGAGGGAACTCTGGTAATCTGACCTCATCACATTAAGAAATTTCCCCCTGGTAGGACACTTCAGCCTCTTTTCTAGCATGGGTAGGTATGTTCCAGGGTTGAAAAGTAGAAATGCCCTGAAAGGAGGGAATGATGTACATGAGCCAGCAATCCTGTTCAGAACTCCTACCTGTTATTGTGCTTTACTCCCACAAATATGATGCTAAGTCTTGACACAATGTGTATTTGTGTAGAAAACCATTCCCTCTCCCCAAATAGCCTGAGAAGCCCTGTCCTACATGTAGCCATGCCTCCCAGCCATATATAGGACAACAGTTGCAATTTTTCTACTAACTGTGTTAATATTTATGCCAGACATATCAAACTGATTCTCATTGAGAGCCACATCAGTCTTACCGTTGCCTTCAAAGCGCCATTGAATCCATGGATGGAAAATCCATGGATACAGAGAACAAACAGTAACACAATACTCCACTTAGGCAGAAAAAATGAAATGCAAAGATACAGAATGGGGGACAATGCCTGGTTTGAGAGCGGTACGTGTGAAAAAATCTTGGAGTCCTCGTGGACAACAAGTTAAACATGAGCCAACAATGTGATGTGGCGGCAAAAAAAGCCAATGGGATTTTGGCCTGCATCAATAGGAGCATAGTGTCTAGATCTAGGGAAGTCATGCTTCCCCTCTATTCTGCTTTGGTTAGACCACACCTGGAATATTGTGTCCAATTCTGGGCACCACAATTCAAGAGAGATATTGACAAGCTGGAATGTGTCCAGAGGAGGGCGACTAAAATGATCAAGGGTCTGGAGAACAAGCCCTATGAGGAGCGGCTTAAGGAGCTGGGCATGTTTAGCCTGAAGAAGAGAAGGATGAGAGGAGATATGATAGCCATGTATAAATATATGAGAGGAAGCCACAGGGAGGAGGGAGCAAGCTTGTTTACTGCTTCCATGGAGATTAGGACAAGGAACAATGGCTTCAAACTACAAGAAAGGAGATTCCATCTGAAATTGAGGAAGAACTTCCTGTGAGAGCCATTCAGCAGTAGAACTCCCTGACCTGGAGTGTGGTGGAGGCTCCTTCTTTGGAAGCTTTTAAACAGAGGCTGGATGGCCATCTGTTAGGGGTGATTTGAATGCAATATTCCTGCTTCTTGGCAGGGGGTTGGACTGGATGGCCCATGAGGTCTCTTCCAACTCTTTGATTCTATTATACGATGTAACAAAATTTGGGGAGGGGGAGACATGTTTCTGGTTTGAAAGTGTTATTTCTTGTTAAATTGTGCAGTACTTACTTTGAAAGTTGTTATATTCTACATTGTTATACTCCAGATTGAAACTTTGTTTCTGTGGCTGCCACAAACTATGTTGAATTGGTTGAGCCTTGGTGAGATATTCATTGAAAAACTAGAGCAAAATGTGCTGCAGGATGTCCTGCAAAAAAAATAAAAAAAATAAAAAAAAGGTTTTGCAGTTTAATAAACTTTTTCCATGTTTTTATGGTAGACCCAATTAGGAAATGACATTTATAAACCAGGAACAAAAATTGTGTTACATAATGTAATTGTTTTACATAGTTGTTGGCACGCTTTAATTTTTATACAAATTTACATAAGATTGAAGGACAACTTTAATCCCTGTTGACAATACGCCATGCGGAACGGAGATAATAGGAATGGTAACTCAGGAACCCTTGTGTTTCTGAAGTTGAGGAAAGACTAAAAGACATTTTAACATCAAGTATCTTATTTAAAACCCAAACCACACTCTCCTGACTAAACAGAACAAGCTTCGGCCTCCTAGATGTGTACCTCAACTCCCATCAGCTTTAGTATGAAGAATATAGGAGTCATACTCCAGCATCTGGAAAGCCACTGCAAATGCCATAGTCGGATGGATTTGGCTCATGAACCTAGAGTTTGACATCCGGGGTGTAGATGCACCCCGAGACCTTGCAAGGCTTGAATACATAGCAATGATTGATGAGTTATAGATATCTCTCTGTGTGTGGATGAATATATATGTATGTGTATACAGTAGAACCTCAACTTAAAAGCGTCCCAACCTAAAAGCATTTTGAGTCATGAGCTGTCACTTGTCCAGGTTTTGCTTTGACATACAAGCAGCATTTTGCATGAAGAGCTGGTGCTAGAGGGAGCACTAGCGAAAGAGTACAGTGCTTTAGAGCTTCAAGGGAGTAGCATCCGTACCATGTGCTCTTGTCTGCTTTGGGAGATTGCTTTCCCCTTTGAGGAACTTTGGGTTAGTTTGTGTGCTTTTTTATTCCTGGTATGTTTGGCTTCATGAAGAGGGGGAGAGAGAACAAGAGAGGGAGGGAGGCTCCAGAACTCAATTGATAAGCAAAGCAGTTTACTGAAGGATACATGTAAAGCTTCAGCAAAAATGGTAAAATATCAAAGAGTCAATATAAAGTTTATTCCTTTAAAAACAAAGCAATTGACCTATAATTCCCAGAATCCTCAGCCACACCAGGTACAGAACCAGGCTCCTGTGAGACCTCAGATGTTGGCCCAATCACAGGCTGAACCACAACAAGGGGCATGGAATGGATTAATAGCAGTTCAATGGAAAATTAGCTTTGAGATAACAGCATTTTGAGTTAAGAGCCCAGTCATGAACAAATGAAACTCTTACCTCAAGGTATCATTGTACATGTATGTATTTGTATGTTTATATGGTATGTATATATATATATTTGTGTGTGTATATGTGTATGTCTATGTATATATGTGTGTATGTATATATGTATATGTATATTTGTATGCATATAGGTGTGTATGTATGTGTATATGCATATGTGTATATGTATGTTTATGTTTATATATGTATATATGTGCATGTATGTGTTTATATTTGCATGTATATGCATGTATGTGCATGTATATATATGTATGCATATATGTGAATGTACATGTGTATGCGCATGTGTATATATGTGTATGTTGTATTTGTATATATATATATATATATTGGTGTGTATTTATATTTGCATGTGTATATGTGTGTATATGTATATATGTGTTTATATTTGTATATATGTGTGTATATATTTATATGTGCTTGCATATGTGTATGTTTACATTTATATGTAAAGATGTGCATGCATATGTGTATCTTTATATTTGTATATGTGGGTATGTTTATATTTGTATACTGTATATATGTATGTATAAGTGAATGTTTATATTTGTATGGATATACATATATGCATATATGTGCATGTACATGTGCATATGTATGTATGTGTAGGTTTGTATTTGTATGTTTATATGTGGGTGCGTGTTTATATTTACTGTGTATGTATACATGTATATTTATATTTGTAAATATTTATATGCATATGTATGTTTATATTTGAATGTATATGCAAATGTATACATGCATATATGTGTATGTATGTATGTATGTATGTGCAAATGTATACATGCATATATGTGCATGTATATATATGTATGTATTTGTTGTTCATTCGTTCAGTCACTTCTGACTCTTAATGACCTCATGTACCAGCTCATGCCAGAGCTCCCTGTCGGCCGTCACCACCCCCAGCTCCTTCAAGGTCCTTATCTCTTCTGGCTAACCTCTGGAGTTGTGCATTTACTGTGTATGTATATATGTATATTTATATTTGTAAATATTTATATGCATATGTATGTTTATATTTGTATGTATATGCATACATATGTGTGCATGTACATATGTGTATACATGTGGGTATGCATATATGTGTATGCATGTGTATATGATGGATGGGTATCAAGGAGGAATTCTGTGTGGCACCCACAAACTTGGCAGCTGCTCAAGCCTAGCAAAGAAGAGGTTGTGTGACTGAGACTTGTACCTGAAGGAGGGCCACCTTTGTAGAGAGAAGGCAAGCCTGGGGAGCGTGGAGAAGCGAGGAAAGGGGGGTGGGGGTCCCCAAGTTGGTACCAGGTGGGGGGGGCAGCCCCTTCCTCCAGCTCGTGAGGACAAAAGGCGCTCCCAGCCCTGCGGATACCTCCTTGGCGAAGGGGCCCCTTGCCTTGGGATGGCGCCCCTCCTTCCCTCCTCCCTCCCTCCCTGCCTCCGTCCAGCCAGCCAGCCAGCCAGCCAGCCAGCCTCCCCCTTCCTTCCTCCCCTTCCCTTTCCCCTCCTCCTCCCCCTCCCTCCCGAGGAGCTCCGTTTCCCACTTGCCAGGAGCAGATTAAAAAAAAAGAGAGAGAAAGGAAAAAAAAAAAACCCGCAACAACCCAGAAAACGGGGAGGGACCTCTTCTGTCAGAGCCTTATGTAGATTAACCTTTCAATTAGCCGTGATCAAGTCCCTGCTTTTAGAGCCCACCACCACCACCGGGTCCGGGAGACAAATCTGCAGCCACCAAGAAAGGTCGGATGGGGAGATTGATGGATTGGTTTGCAAAAGATTGGATTCTTTGGAAGGGGGGAGGGAAAGGAGGATGAGGATGGGGAGGATGCCTCTCCTCCCGTTGGAGTGCTTCTGCTTCCCAATATCTGGGGTTTTTTTGTGGGGTGTGTTTTGGGATTGTTGTGGAGAAGGGAAATCGATAGTTTGGGGGGGAAAGGGTTGTTGTTGGTGGCTCCTCGGAGCCACATTCCTAAGGAGCATCTCTCCTTTCTCTCTCTCTCTCTCCCTCCCGCCAAGGCACGTGTTTACAGAGGATCCGTGCCTTTCCCTCCCTCCCTCCTTATAGACTGCGATTGTTTCCTGCAGGAAATGGGCGGGTTCGGCGGGCCCCGCGTGCCTGGGCAGGCAGCGCGTGCACCCTTCTTCCTCCCTCTCTCTCTTCCTTGTGATTTGGAGCTTGTTTTGTTTCCCCTTTCAATTCCGCCCGCCCGCGTGGCGTGAAACTCAATAATAATAACAATAATAATACAGTACTCCCGCGCGCCGCTGATTAGTATGTGTCGCGTGCCCTCCCGCACGCCGAAAGCGCCCCCCGCTCTATTCCCGCAGCTTACAAACTTCAGGGTGAAACCGAAGCAAAGGCAAAAAAAAGGGAGGCTGCTTGAGCTTGATTGATAGCTTCACTAGCCTATTAAACAAGCCAAAGCGTGCCTCCCTTTTCTCTCTCTCAATCTTCGTCCCTCCCCTTTTTATGTGTAATTGCCAGCCAACTAGGATCGTGGACAGCGACAGTGCATTTTTTTTCCTCCCCCGACTATAGGATTGATTGACAGCACTCACCGTCCAATGGCGTACTAGGTCTAAATGGGTTGGTGGAGAGGAATGACGAGAGGCAGGGCGCTGCCGCCAATGAGCGCGGCGGTTTGAACAAAGAGGCGGGGCGTCCACCAAGGGGAGGGCAAGCGAGGGAGGGGGGGGCAGAGGCTGTAATGAGCCTACATCGGGCTGTCATCGGGTGTCATGTCGGATGCGCGGTGACTGCGAGAGGGCGAGACAAAATGGCGGCAGCGAAGGCGGCTTGAAAGGCGAAGGGCGGCGAGGTGAGAAGCGGTGGCGGCGCGGGCGCTGCCCGAGGAGGAGGGAACTTGGGCGGCGGCGGGGAGGCCGGCAGGGGGCGCAGCTGGGGCTTGCCTTGGCTCCTCCCCCCGGCGGAGGTGGGTCGCGAGCGCCCCCCGGCGGACGAGGCGAGGCAAGCAGGGGCCTCGCGCCCTCGTTGCAGGTGGCGCGCGCGAGGAGGGAGGGAGGGCGTGGGGCGGGGCCAGCTATGCAAATCAACCCTGTGAGGGCAACTGGATGGGCTTGGAGTTATTGGATGGGTAAATAAGAGGCCTGCTATGCAGAGCTGAGGGAAGCGTTGGTTGGGCGCGTGCCTTTGAACGTGGCCTCTGAGAGGCTTGGGGAGGAGAGCTCAGGACCCTTCCACACAGCTGTATAAAATCCCACATTATCTGCTTTGAACTGGGTTATATGGCAGTATGGGCTCAGGGCAGCCCTATATCCCAGAGTATCAAGGCAGAAAACCCCACAATATCTGCTTTGAAACTGGGTTATATGGCAGTATGGGCTCAGGGCAGCCCTACATCCCATAATATCAAGGCAGAAAATCCCACAATATCTGCTTTGAACAGGGTTATATGGCAGTATGGGCTCAGGGCAGCCCTATATCCCAGAGTATCAAGGCAGAAAATACTACTATATCTGCTTTGAACAGGGTTATATGGCAGTATGGGCTCAGGGCAGCCCTACATCCCAGAATATCAAGGCAGAAAACCCCACAATATCTGCTTTGAACTGGGTTAGCTGAGAACACACAGAGATATTGTGGGATTTTCTGCTTTGATATTCTGGGTTATAGGGCTGTGGGGAAGGGTCCCGAGGGGCTCCTGAGAAAAACAATCTGAGGACGCTTCCACACAGGCATATAACCCAGAATATCAAGGCAGTAAATCCCACAATATCTGCTTTGAACTGGGTTATATGGCAGTATGGGCTCAGGGCAGCCCTGTATCCCAGAATATCAAGGCAGAAAATCCCACAATATCTGCATTGAACTGGGTTATATGGCAGTATGGGCTCAGGGCAGCCCTACATCCCAGAATATCAAGGCAGAAAACCCCACAATATCTGCTTTGAACTGGGTTATATGGCAGTATTGGCTTAGGACAACCCTATATCCCAGAATATCATGGCAGAAAACCCCATAATATCTGCTTTGAACTGGGTTATATGGCAGTGTGGGCTCAGGGCAGCCCTATTTCCCAGAATATCGAGGCAGAAAATCCCACAATATCTGCTTTGAACTGGGTTGTCTGAGTCCACACAGAGGTATTGTGGGATTTTCTGTTTTTATATTCTGGGTTATAGGGCTGTGGGGAAGGGTCCTGAGGAGCTCCTGAGAAAAACAATCTGAGGGTGCTTCCACACAGGCATATAACCCAGAATATCAAGGCAGAAGATCCCACAATATCTGCTTTAAACTGGGTTATCTGAGTCCACACAGAGATAATGTGGGATTTTCTGACTTGATATTCTGGGATATAGGGCTGTGTGGCAGGGCCCTTAGATATCCCAGTTCAAAGCAGATATTCTGGATCATCTGCCATGATATTCTGGGTCATATGGCTGTTTGGAAGGGTCCTCACTTTGTTTTTCTCAAGAGTCCCTCAGGACCCTTCCTCACAGCCATGTAACCCAGAATATCGAAGCAGAAAATCCTACAATATCTGCTTTGAATAGGCTCATCAGAGCCTATTGCACACTGCCATATATCCCAGTTCAAAGCAGATATTCTGGATTTTTCTGCTTTGTTATTCTAGGTTATATGGCTGTGTGGAAGGGCTCTCAGGTTGTTTTTCTCAAGAGCCCCTCAGGACCCTTCCATACAGCCATATAACTCAGAATATTAAAGCAGAAAATCCTACAATATCTGCTTTGAATAGGCTCATCAGAGTCCATCCTGCCATATATTCCAGTTCAAAGCAGATAATGTGGGATTTTATTCAGCTGTGTGGAAGGAGCCTCGGATAACCCAGTTCAAAGCAGATATTCTGGAGTATCTGCCTTAATATTCTGGGTTATATGGCTGTGTGGAAGGGCCTTTAGGTTGTCTTTCTCAACAGCCCCTCAGGACCCTTCTACATAGCCAGAATATTCAGACAGAAAACCCCACAGGATCTGCTTTGAACTAGGTTGTCTGAGTCCACACTGCCATATATTCTAGTTCAAAGCAGAAAATGTAGGATTTTATTCAGCTGTGTCAAAGGGGGCTCAGATAACTAAGTTCAAAGCAGATATTGTGGATTACCTGCCTTAATATTCTGGGTTATATGGCTGTGTTGGAAGGACCCTGAGTCCAAACTGCCATATTATCCAGTTCAACGTGGATTTTATACAGCTGTATGGATGTGGCCTCAGTCAGGTAGAGTACCTTCAGCCTGTGGCCCACCAGTTGTTTGGGCCTCCAACTTCCAGAATTCCTGACCACTGAACAAGCTAGCTAAGAGTCCTGAGAGTTGGAGGCCCAAACAACTGGTGGGCTGCACTGTGATTCAGTGCATAGAACTTCCTTTTTGTATGTCTGGTACTTCATAATTGGGCAGTCTATAAATGGTGGCATTGAGACCACCTCCCAAAGAGTTTTTGGTTTGAAATGGATATAGTGGGGAACTAAAGCAGTCCTGGGTAAACTTTGGTTCTCCAATTGTTTTGGACTTCAGCTTGCACATTTCCTAGCAGCTGGTAGGCTGTTAGGAATTGTGAGAGTTGGAAGTCCAAAATACCTGGAGAACCGAAGTATGCTCATGTCTGAACTAGAGTAAGAAGGTGTGGATATACTTAGTTTCTAAGCTTTCCAGTTTTCATTTCATGAAAAGGGCTAATGAGTCTCTGTTTCCTGCCAAAGTTTTGTGGGGTTTTTTTGGTTTGTTTTTTTTGTTTTGCTTGGGTTTCTAGGAGATGCATATCAACCACATGTGGTTGTCTGCACCATTCCTATCCCTGCTTTATACTGTTCTCTTTCAGAAAGCTCAGGATAATTCTGTGGTTTTCACCCTTTTCCTTTTTACCCTTGCAACCATCCTTTCATATAGTCATAACTGCAAGAGACCTCGCAATGCCATCCAATCCAGCCCCCTGCCGTGCAGGAAAATTGCAATCAAAGGGCCCCCGACAGATGGCCATCAGCCTCTGTTTAAAAGCCTCCAAGGAAGGAGCCTTCATCACACTCCAATGCAGAGAGTTCCACTATTGAACAGCTTTCATGGTCAAGGAGTTCTTCCTAATGTTCAGGTGGAATTTGAACCCTTTAAATAGAGAGAGTCAGGCAGAAATGCCTCATAGAAAGTATTGTTGCCATGTGGCAAAGAAATCTGCTAAGTGTTGATGCCACTCTGACCTCTGGGCGGCACACAAACCCAACAGGGGCGTACTCTCCATTTCTAAAGTGATTGCAGATCACTTTTTATTTTATTTTATTTTATTTTATTTTAGGGAAAGGTTGTCATTTAGGTAGCCAAGTTCAGGCTGTCAAAATGTTAATAACACCAATATTAGTAGCTTGCATTGGGCTCTGGGTTTGATAGATAGCCAGAACCACTAGCCTATTATTATTATTATTATTATTATTATTATTATTATATCCCATTTTATTATCTTATGTGAGACTCAGTGGCTCACAACACTAAAAACAAAACAAATTACAATTTGAAACCTACAACATATACACATTGTTATATTGGGAAAATGGTTAGTGGTTGCATATAATCATGTAGTATTTCAACAGAGGAAATTGAAAGAACAATTGTCATAAAATTAGCTGATCTGTTTGTTTTCTCAAGTATTGTCAATTATTGCCATTTCCTAAGACTGAAGTGCAAATTTTAAGAGGAGAATGTGAACTATACTTACTTTGTAAAATAGTCTCTTATTTTTATTCTCATAGAGGTGCAGTTTCTTTGATAAAATTGTGTTCACCTAAATTCTTATGAGGTGAAAAGTTTTTTTATTGTGTAATGAGATTAATCACCTGGTTTTTTTTTTGGTTTTTTTTTACTCTAGGTTTTTATGAAGACCTGGAGATGCTTGCACTACCCAAAAAGAAGGGCCCATTAAACTGTGGAGATGTCTTCCATCTGGTATAACAGATTTGTTCCAACTTTCCATGCTGGCTGATAAGGATCTTTTAGAAAAATGTTTGCATCCCCCCTGTTGTTCTAATGTTCTCCGTATGGAATCTTGAATTGGTGCTACAAAGCATGAAGAGAAGTCTTCTTTTGGTGAATACTTCTTGGAAGCATCACTAATAGGATTAGAGAGGAACTCTATGGGTAACTCTTTTTCTTGGAAAAGTATTGGTCAGCCATGGTAAAACTTGCCAACCCACTTTACACGGAATGGATTCTTGAAGCTATACAAAAAGTTAAAAGGCAAAAGCAGAGACCATCCGAGGAGAGAATTTGTCATGCTGTCTGGGTGTCCCATGGGTTAGATAAGAAAAGTGTTTCTGAACAGTTGGAGCTAAGTGTCCAAGATGGTTCTGTTCTCAAAGTTACCAATAAAGGCCTTGCCTCCTACAAGGACCCAGATAATCCTGGACGTTTCTTGCCTGTCAAGGTGTGTGACCTTTCAAAGCCTTCTAAAGGATCTAGAGGCACTTGCAATGAGCTTCGGAATGTGGATTGGAATAAGCTTCTGCGGAGAGGAATTGAAGGACTCCAGGAACCAAATGGCTCTTCCCTGAGAAACATAGAAAAATACCTGAGAAGTCAACATGATCTTGCAGGTATTTTCAATGATCCTGTGTTTCAGCGGAGATTACGCTTGGGAGCTAAACGTGCTGTAAATAATGGGAGGCTGTTGAAAGAAGGACCCCAGTATAGAGTAAACTATGGAAGCCTGGAAGGCAGAGGAACATCTAGATACGGTTCGTTTCCAATTTCCCTTCCACCTGTCAGTCTTTTGCCTCATGAAAAAGACCAGGTAAGTGTAAAAGATTATATCATTGCAAGCATGTTAATGTTTGTATTTTGAAGGAAATGTTCTTAATATTTGTACACATGGAATGATTTCACTTTATCCTAGTAAGCCCACCTGCCTTATTTAGTGAGGTTTCTTTTAATGTTCATGTTTTTAGGAGTAGCGATGCAGTACTTGAGAGAAAATGTATCTTGTACCTGTAGAAATTCCAAGAGCCATATTTTTTCATACATTTTTTTCCTTCAAAAGTAAGAAAAAAGCAAGTCAGTAGACAAGTTATGTGGGTCTTGGCCAGAATAACTAAATTAGGAGTGGAAATTGGATCGTGCTCCATATATTTGTATGCATTTTACAGTGTTTCTTGCAATTGTTCAAGCTACTTAAAGATGCTAGTAGTTACAGTCAAACAGTTTCTGAAGGGTTACATAGTTTCTCCTCTCTCTAAAACGGAATAGGAGATAAGTTGAATTTTGTTATATAATATTCAATATTTCTACAACAGCAACAACAACAACAATTTATTTGTACCCCCGCCACCATCTCCCTGAAGGGACTCAGGGCAGCTAACAAAGCACTCAAGATGCCACAAATAAAATAGAATTACATATCATCAAAACAATATACAATTTGACTGAATACAAACAATGGACTACGTCAATTGATAAAATAAAAAATTAAATTAAATTCTAAAACACATTTATACCTGTGTTTCATTGGGTTTCTTCAAACGTGAACTAAAGTGCCGAATAACAATGGTTGATGTCATCACATGACCATAGTACATTACTCCAGGTCAAAGGCCCATGTAAGAAGCCATGTTTTTAGGCTCGAATTGAAGGTTTTGAGATTTGGGGCTAAATCTAATCTCTTTAGGGAGGATATTCCAGAGCTGGGGAGTTACCACCGAGATGGTCTTCTCTCTTGTCTCCACCAACCGTACCTGTGACGGTGGTGGGATCGAGAGAAGGGCTCCCTCAGCAAATCTCAAGGCCCGTACTGATTCATAGAAGGAGATGCAGTCTTGAATATGGGTTGGATCCAAAGGATATAGGGATTTATAGGTACTAACCTGCACTTAGAATTGGGCCCAGAAACTTGTCAGAAACTTATAAGTAATAAACTGCGCTTTGAACAATGGTGCATATGCTTCTTTCTGATGAATTTAATGCTGCTTATTCTGTCATTGGTACTGAAATATTATTTATAAAAAATAGTGGCATGAAGAGATACAGTGGTTGTTAGATTGTTAGCTTATCATACGTCTCACCTTTTCCAGAGACCATATAATGTCTGTTGATATTGAATTCATATATTAGTAAGAAAAGGGTTTGTTATTCTCTTTCTGCATTTCTGCAAGGAGGCATATAGCATGGACAAAACACTGAAGGCAGGAAAGAACCTATCATGTCACTGTAAATGGTCTGTGAAAGAACAAGTGTTAAATCTGACTGGTGCTGCTTAGCAAGCATGGCCTGTATTAAGCTGTTTAGAATTCTCCATCATTTCTGTTGCTAAATAGCTAATACTTCTGAAAAACTAGTATGACTCAGGTCTTTTGCTTGAGCTAGTTCTAACATACCTAATATGTGACTTCTAGTATTGGTGTACTATCTTGCTTCCTCTTATTGGACTTGCTGTGAAGAGAAAATCCAGTATCTTTTTTCCTCAAATCTAGACATTTTGAGTTATAGGTCCATTGATGTTCTAGAATAAATTCAGTAGACCACAGATATAAAGTGTTTTTTTGTTGTTTCTGTGTTTGTTTGTTTCTTGCTGCATTCCTTTCTGGTTTAGATGTTAATTTTGCTGTTGATGTTTGGAAATCAGATGTATCTCATTCTAATCTCATGTCCATCTGGATAGGCTGGCCTAATACTCCCATCATTCCCAGCCACTATGACTGTTCGCTATATTGCCTGGGGAATAAGGAAATTGTGGTCCAGCATATTTGGAATCCACCAGGGTTGTTGTGCTCTACTGTACTCTCTTTCTTGTTTCTTAACTGTCTGTATTATTTTTGTCATAAGAGAAGACCTCTGTGATGATTATGGTCCAAGAATGATACATGTTGAGCATCTCGTATCTGGAATTCCAAAACTGCTCACATGTGTGGTAGACATAGTGACACCATTGCTTTGTGAAAGTTCAATGTACACACAATTTGTTTCATGCATGAAATTATTTAAAAAATATCATTTATAAAACTGTATTCATGCTGTTTGCATAATGTTTATATAGAACATTAATGAATTTTGTGTTTAGACTTCGGCCCAATCTCCAAGATATCTCATTATATACATATATATATATAGGCAAATACAAATATTCCAAAATCCAGAAAAAAAATCTGAAATTCCAAATAGCTGTGGTCCCAAGCATTTTGACTAAGGGATATTCAGACTGCACTAAGAATTGAAGTACCTTAGGTATTATAGAGATGCATCCTCACACTTGGTAAAGTGAAAGCCTTAAAAGATTAGAAATGAGGAATATCTCCCAAACAATTCTTTCAGCGAGGAGGATGTGTGCTTTCTCATCTCTATCTAGCATGACCTTTGGAGATGAGAAAATTTTATATTCCAGATAATTCTGTTTTAAAAACCCTTCTTTCCCTTGCATACAGAGATATGTTATGCTACTGAATTTCCTCAAGTTTATCTATCTCCACTCCACTTGAGGCCCATGAATGTGTCTTTTCTGTGTCTTGACTAGATTTTGGGTCATTGGTTTGGTGTATATAAAAATAAAGAAAACTTGCATATAAATAGTGATATCATTCAATGGATAAGAAATAAAACACCTGTATAATGTGGCTATCTGTGTTTTGGAATGTGGATGTTTTTGTTTTGAAATATAGGGCTGACCTGTATAAATCTAAAGGTCCTTTGCTATTTAGGCAAGTTTTAATCTGTGACATAACAAAGAGTTTGAGCTCCTGTGATTGATGCATTTGCTTTTGCCTTTTTTTTGGCAAGTGGTTTAAGGCTGTGAACCTCTTGCCCCATTTGTTAGCAGACACAATGGCTAATAATCTTATTATGTAAGACTGTTGATGCAACTAATTGTCCGCCTCTTAAGCCACCACAACAAGTGTGTATTGCTGTCTTGGCTTGAACACTAGTAGCTTCTGACATTGTATACTGAGCTGTCCAGGGTAGGAGAGTTCAAGCAATAGCAGCTGTTTGGGTTGGGTTTAGAAGCTAACACTAGCACAAGTGTGTGCTATTTTGATATGCTTACCAGTGAGAACACAATGATGACCCAATCATAGAATCATAGAATAATAGAGTTGGAAGAGACCACATGGGCCACCTAGTCCAACCCCTTGCCATGCAGGAAAAGTATAATCAAAGCACACCTGAGAGATGGCCATCCAGCCTCTGTTTAAAAAACCCCAAAGAAGGAACTTCCACCACAGTCTGAGGCATAGAGTTCCACTGCTGATCAGATCTTACAGTCAGGAAGTTCTTTCTGATGTTCAGGTGGAATCTCCTTTCCTGTAATTTGAACCCATTGCTCCAATCACTTTAGAATTTCTTTTAATGTACAATACAAATAAAAGATTTAGAATAGCATTGGGCATCATGCAGACATTTGTTTGTTGAACTGAAACTCCCAACAACCATAGCCAGTGAAACAAGTAGTAAGGAAGTTAGTCCAACAACCTTGGGATAATTCCCACCCAGATCTAAAACAAGGATAGGAATCCCCTTTCATCCTTAGGGCTGAAATTACTGGGGATCTCATTGGAATAGTGAGTGGAGTAGAAGTACAAACTATAAGATGATAAATAGCATATTTGTAATACTTTATTTATAGGCTGCCCTATCTCCCTGATATTTCAGTTTTAAACTCTTACAATCTGCAACTAAATTTTAAGAGAGTAGCTTCAACCATCTAAAAGGGAGAATGCAGAAAAAAATGAGAAACAGGCCAGTGATGGTGTGTCACTATTTGGAGAAATCCAAAGCACCCAACTGGGATCTCAGGAAAGTTGATTTATACATATCTATGAATTAAAATCTGTCTTGAATAGGGAAGCCTCCCTAAACTCTAGGACTTTGCTATAAATGTTTGGTCAGAATGTTTGAGAAATGTGGCTAATAGTAAAATAATTGTGTGATGAATCCAACCTAACTTTGAACCTAGGGCCCTTCCACACAGCCATATAACCCAGAATATCAAAGCAGAAAATCCCACATTATCTGCTTTGAACTGCGTTATCTGAGTCCACACTCAGATAATATGGGATTTTCTGCCTTGATATTCTGGGATATAGGTCTGTGTGGAGGGACCCCTATTGAGCAAAACTATTGAGCATTACAGGCATATCTCAGTTAACAACACATCTGACAAAGGGCCCTTCCACAAAGCCATATAACCCAGAATATCCAGGCAGAAAATCCCACAGTATCTGCTTTGAACTGGGTTACCTGAGTCCACACTGCCATATATTCCTGTTCAGAGCAGAAAATGTGGGGTTTTATTTAGCTGTGCGGAAAGGACCAAAGAAACTCTTTTAAAAGCAAGTATTTTAGGCCCCCTCTACAGTGTCATATAAAATCTGCTTTGAACTGTATTATCAGGCAGTGTAGACTCATATAATCAGTTCAAAGCAGACAATGTTGATAATATGTAGAACGGGCCTTAGTTTCTTCCCAGCTCCCCTTTTCTTATTTGTCCTCTTTCTAGTTGGAAGTTTTTAGTAGTTTTATCTTTGCCATAATCTCCCAAGAGTTCAAAATGTGTATTACTTTCCTTATGCAAGGGTTACTTGACCTGGTTGTTTCATTTCACAAATATCTGTTGTTAGTTTTGGATGCAAAGTTTGCTGAAGCATCTTACAAGGCTCTTCTTTTTGGTGCTGTAGTAACCTATCCTTATTCATTCCATGTTATTTCAGACTCTGGTGCCAAATTTTCTGTTAAATAAATAATGACCAGGATTGCAGCTTTGTTAACTGAGATAAACCTGTAATACTAGTAATGCAGCACCTTGATGTGCTCTTTGTTTGTGAAAGCTAGCATAGATACAGTGAGAGCTGAAATTATCTGAACTGAGAAATAAAAAAAACACAATTGACTAAGGTTAAAGTAGTTCATTGAATTACAGACGTAGTTTAAAAGGAAATGTTAGAATATGTCATGCAAAAATGTGTAAGGTTGGATTTGTTTAGTCTCTGTGTTTTTTTTACTTCAAATTTTCTACTAAAACAACAAAACATCACAATTGGAAGACATGGCGCATGTCTTCTACAAACTAGTTAAAACCCCACATGCTCTCTATGTGGGGTTGCCTTTGAAGACTGTTCGGAAGCTCCAACTGGTCTAGCAAGTGGCAGCCAGGTTGCTCACTGGAGCGGCGCTCAGGGAGCACACAACTCCCCTTTTGTGTCAGCTCCACTGGCTGCCAGTTTGCTACCAAGCACAATTGAAAGTGCTGGCTTTAGCCTATAAAGCCCTAAACGGTTCTGGCCCAGGCTACCTGTCCGAACATATCGTCCCCTATGAACCAGCATGTAGAACTTCTGGGGAGGCCCTGCTCTCGGTCCTGCTGGCCTCACAAGTGCTGCTGGCAGGGACGAGA
Organism: Anolis sagrei ordinatus; assembly: GCF_025583915.1. Classification (NCBI taxonomy): domain Eukaryota; kingdom Metazoa; phylum Chordata; class Lepidosauria; order Squamata; family Anolidae; genus Anolis; species Anolis sagrei. The sequence goes on along the minus strand of NW_026846588.1, from coordinate 128,993,469 downwards.
GATGGGGCCTTCTCAGTGGTGGCCCCTCGGTGGTGGAACTCTCTCCCTAGCGACATCAGAGTAGCTGCCTCCCTATTAGCCTTTAGGAAAAGAGTCAAAACCTGACTCTGTGAGCAGGCCTTTGAAAACTAAGGCCATGCATTATTTTTTAATGAAAATCTTGTGCAATTGACCTTGGAATGGACTCAAACCATGAACTTGGATGGCGTGTTTGCTAAGTTTTTAACTTTTAAAATCTGTTTTAACTTTGTTTAATATGTTGCAATTTTTGAAATGTTTACGTGATTGTGTTGAGGTACGACATTGTGCCATTGTAAGCCACCTTGAATCCCCCTGTCGGGGTAGAGAAGGGCGGGGTACAAGTATGGCAAATAAATTCATTAGTTTTTAAAATGAGCAAGATTCTGTTTTTGTCAGAGCAGATTAATATAGCTACTTTATTGTACTTTTGTGTATGTTCCACTAGTTCCTCTGTACAACCCTTTCAGAATCACAGCCTTTCAGTAATGTTCACCATAGAAAGAAGTAACATTTTGCGACATGGGAAAATGGAAAAGGTGAAATGAATGTTTAATAGTTGAACCTTGAAGAGGTTTTTTAAATAAAAAATAAAAGGCATAAACAGCACATTGAGCACAAAATTGGTTCTGAAATAAAAGAAAACTCCTATTTTTGATGAAAATTTCAGAAAATTGCTACTCTTGTAATGCAGTTAAAGAGCAGCAATAAGTCTGAATATCAGTATATTATAATTATGCACAGCAAGACTATAGTTCACTGTACAATTAATTTGGAAGAGTGAGATTCTTCAAACTCAGTGGGATTTGTTTTTGAATAAGCATGCATACAGACAACTGACTGCAAGCAACATGGAAGGCAAGCAGCAGAAATCTAGCTCTATGGAACTCATATTTGAAAATTTAAAAAGAGGAGAAACTATCTTTGGGACTACCCAAGGCAAAGGTTTCATGGGTTACAGCAACCTTCTTTTGATGGATAGTATACTTAGCTATCAATCTACTATCAGTATCAAGTCCTAAGAGTGCTGCTGGATTAATTAACAACTCAGATGATGTCTATCTAGGTGTTCTCCATACATCTAAAGAGCTGGGCTGTAGGACACAAAAGCTTATGCTGAAGTGAATTGGTTAAAGGTGCCACTTATTTAATTTTTGTTTTCTTTAACCTGAAAGATTAAAACAGCTATTTTTTTTAAAAAAGCTGCTTTATCACTGGGAAGGAAATTCCTTAGCCAAGGGGCCACCACTGAGAAGGCCCTGTCCCTCATCTCCATCAGTCGCACCTGCAAAGGGGGTGGGACTGAGAGCAGGGCCTCCCTGGAGGATCTTAACATTCGCTCTGGTTCATGGGGGAGATACGTTCAGTCAGGTAAGCTGGGCCGGAACAGTTTAGGACTTTATAGGCTAAAGCCAGCACTTTCAATTGTGCTTGGTAGCAGATTGGAACCATGCTCTGCTCTGATTAATTCTCTGCAATTGTCCTCAGAAGCACTTCACTACCCATTGGGTTGGTCTACCTACATTATCTTTTAAACCTTCCTGCTTAGATACATCCTACCTCTGTTCATGCCCAGTGTTTATTTTAAAATTTTTAATTTATTACATCTGGCCTGGCCATAAGGTTTTAAATTCTCGGTGTTATTGTTTATATGTTTATATTATTTTTGAATGAAAATCTTGTGCAATTGACCTTGGAATGGACTCAAACCATGAACTTGGATGGCGTGTTTGCTAAGTTTTTAACTTTTAAAATCTGTTTTAACTGTTTTATTTGCTTGCTGTTTTGTTTTTACTGATACGTTGTTGGACTTGGCCTAATGTAAGCCGCCCCGAGTCCCCTTGGGGAGATGGTGGTGGGGTATAAATAAACTTTTTTAAAATTCTTATTATATTGGCAGCCAATGGAGCTGACGTAGCAAGTGGTTGTATGCTTCCTGTACGCCGCTCGGGTGAGCAGTCTGGCTGCCGCCCATTGGACTACTTGAAGCTTTTAAACAATTTTCTAAGGCAGTCCCACGTAGAGCACGTCGCAGTAGTCTATTTAAGATGTAACAAGAGCATGGACAACCATTATGAATGCTTGCTACAGTTCAATTGCCAGTTATATCAAAGTCTTTGAGGCTTGTCCATATTACCAATTATGTCATTTTTGTGCCTCTGCTTTATAATAAATTTATGAAAAAGTGATCTTTTTATCCAGCTCTTTAAACAACTTTTGCAAAATATTGGTTTATGAACTGTATATGGCAACCAGCTGATGCTTTAAACTGTGTAGTACCTTCAGATGCTGAAAAGTTTTTATTCTTTTGCCATCTGAGTACTTTAGCAATTTATGATATGGCCATTTTGCCTGCATTTTTAACCTGGTCATTCAGATTCTTTTCTTTTTCATCAAAAGGCACAGATTTGCAACACAGCACTTTCTTTGAGTTGACATTACATACATACCCATATTTAGCTTTAATTTCGATACAACCACATTTCCTCCTCAAAGTCCATAAGGTCACAAAGAACACTTATAACAACATCACCCTTTATTATAAGGCTAACTTTTAAAAAAACATTCCTCATTTTTAAAGGAAAACGGTTCTTTTTCAGATAGACAGTTTAGATAATTGGGAGGCCATTGTGTCTGAAAGGCAGACAGTGCAGCAAGAATGACTCTATCTTCATTTGAAACTGTAAAACATTTGCTTTGCTCTAATGCAGATTTTACAAATGAAGCTGATCTTTTTTAAAAACAGGAGCATTTATAGCTGCTTTCTTGAACATTTGGATCATGAAGCTTCTTAACATTTCTGAAAAGTTCATTTTTAAAGGCTGTTGCTAAGTTATACATGTACACTGACATGAGGGCATGTCAGCAGGCTTCCAATTGTTTTAAGAGGAGTTAGGCCTGTCGCTATGCAGATGGTTAGAAAGCCCTTCATACTGGGTAGATATGTGCTGATTCTCTCAATGAATTAAGGTAACCTTTTGTCATTCATTGAGTTCCTCAGATCAGGCACTGAACAGCTGCTCTAGAGTCTCTTACCCTGCTTGCATTGTTGCATACAAAGATTATGCTAAAGAGTGTCCTGGCTGGTGCCAGATATTTGGTGTTGTACAAAATAAAAGAATTATTTAACGATTCTGTGGTATGCTATTCTATTTTTATTTGTATTTATTGAATTTATATCCTGCCTTATATGAACAATTTGCAGAAACGCTGTTATGCTAGTGTTAGCATTCAGAAATAATTAAAACTAAATCTGTGAATTGATGAGACTTTACAAAATCAGTTCAGTTTTATACAGGAAGTTTCTTGTATGTGTTATATCTCATACTCTGGCTGGTAAGGAGGAGAAATTCATGTGCTCTTGGTTTAGTCCCTACATTCTAGCTGCTGATGCAAAAATGCAAAGGTTTTCTTTGTTTCTTCATTTTTTTATTATGGATCATGACACCACGGTCTTTCATGGCAGGTTTTAAAAAATCTTGGATTGTTAGCTAGATCTGTTTGTTGCTAACCCTTTGTAACAACCCATGTACCAGGAGTATTCATAGGCTGTGCCTCCCCCCCCCCCCCCCCCCCCCCCCCCCCCGGTTTTTGGTATTGAGATGAACTAGTATTTCTGTATCCTTCATATAGGATGTATTTGCCCTCTTCTGGTTTAAATCAAGTGTGACAATCAATATTCATTTAGTTTTTATAGCCTCACGCCTAGTGTTGATGTGCCAGAATTGTGTGTGTGAAAGAGAGCAATGCAGTGGCAATGTTAGGTACTGTTGATTGTAAATAAGCTAGTTTGCTGGTGAACACTGCTTGATCACTGCTGGTTATTTTCACCATGCAAGCCAGAAGAGCTGTGTGCTATTTGCTGGTGGTTTAAAATTGATTATGAGCTAAAATGGTTTAATTCTTGAGAGAGGTAAACCGGAATTCTCAGTGTGAGCATCAGATAACAAACAACAACCAAAACGACCACAGTTTTTTAGTTGGTCACATTTAGAAGAGTAATCTAGGAAGTGAAAGAGCAACATGTTCCAGCATATTGGCTGGTTTGCAGCAACCCGACATTATGATGTGTGGATGTGACCAGCAACTCAGAATGTTTTTATGTTGTTGCTAACTTACTAGAAATTTTAAAGGACATTATCACACGTTGATCTAGTAGTGCCTAGTCTTGTTTTCTGTGTAAACAGGAATGCACTAACATTTTGCATTGTCCCTGTAGTAGTGCTCTGTTACACTATGTGCTTACTACACCACTTTGTTAGATCATTTCTCCATACCCATGTTTTGTCCTTCCTAATGCATGCACCCTTTTTCATTGTTTAAAGCAGAAGAACTGTGCAATTTCAAAATTTGACCTATTATTGTGAAAATCCATCATTTTGTGGTTTTGATAATACGCTATTTTGTTGCAGTCGCTTTGAGTGTCCTCTGTGGAGAGAAAAAGTGGAGTATAAACAACAACAACAACAACATAATAATGCATTTCTGGTTTCTTGTGTATGCATTTATTTCTCTGTATTTCTTTTTTCATATACTTTTTATTAAATACATTTTCTCTTTACTTGTACATAAAATCAAGGGGTAGGGTGGTGATGGCCAATCTATACATAGCCATTCAAAAGGGGGAAGGGGTAGGGGGAGGGAGAGGGAAGAGGGGAGAGGGGAGTGTGCAGGGGTGTGTGAATTGGGTAGGGGGGGTGTTCTGTCGGCTTCCAATCTTCTTCTCCAAATATCTTCTGTTCTTCTGTTTCCTTATGTCTGTAGAAGATCTTCCACTTCACTTCTGTTGTCAACTTGATGTTTCTCTTCTTCTAATTCCTATCCCTTTATATTGCATTCCTATGTCTCACTCTTCCTTTTCTTTTTGTTATTTTTTTAGTTTGTTTTATTCGGTGAGAAAATCATCCACCAATTTCCAGTTTGTCTTTATAATTGGTCTACCATAAGATTCTTTAAGGGCGAACGTTAGTTTATCTGTGCCCTTAATTTCTTGGATTTTGTTTAGCCATTCTTCTTTCGTTGCGAGATCACTTTGCTTCCATTTTTTTGCTACTACCATTCTCGCTGCAGTGGAGAGGTATGTAAATAAGATATCGTTGTTTCGGTCCTGTTCCAGTTCTTCATCTATTAGTCCTAGCAGGAAATACTCTGGTTTTAGCTGTATCTTTGTCTTAAATATTTTCTCACATGTCTCCTGTACCATCTTCCAAAAGATCTACATTTTGGGGCAAGTCCACCAAGCGTGAAAGAAGGTTCCGACTTGCGTTTCGCATTTCCAATATTTGTTCTGGGAATTTTTGTACATTACGCTTAATTTTTGGGGAGTCATGTACCATCTGTACATCATCTTGATCTGATTTTCCTTTAGGTCTGTTGAGTAGGTGTACTTGATCTTTTTGGTCCATAATTTCTCCCATTCTGTCAGATTTATTTCTCTTCCTATGTTTGATGCCCATTTAATCATGCTTTCTTTGACCAGCTCTGTCTCTGTTGCCCAGATTAGTAATTTATTGTAGATCTTCGTTATCGTTTTTCTTTCTTTCAGTATGATCTTATCTTGGAAGGCATCTTTTTCAGTAAAGCCTGCTTCTTTGTCTTTCTTGAAATATTCCTTGAGTTGAATATACTGGAACCATGAGACGGTGTTAAATTTTTGGGCGATTTCTTTCTTTGTTTTCAATTGCAGTATGCCATCTTTTTTTAATTAATACGTCTTTGTATGTGGGCCACTTTGACCACCCTAATAATCTTCTCTGCCCAGCTTCCAGTGGGGAGATCCATAAGCGGGTCTTTGAATAGAGTTTAGTTTTATATCTGGTCCAGATTTTCATTAGTGCAGATCGAATAAAGTGGTTATTGAAGTTCTTTTCTTTCTTGATTTGGTCGTACCAAAGATACGAATGCCAACCTATTCTTAGGTCAAAGCCCTCTAGTTCTAATGTTCTTTCCCTTCTTAGTGCGATCCAATCTATTATCCACCTTAAGCCGCAAGCTTCATAATAGAGTTTGAAATCTGGTAGTCCTAGCCCTCCTCTCTCTTTCTTATCTGTCATATGTCTGAACTTTATTCTCGGGTTTTTTCCCCTCCATATAAACTTTGATATTTCTTTGTTCCATTCATTAAATAGTCTGTTGTTTCTGATTATCGGAACATTTTGGAAAAGGTATAACATCTTCGGCAGGACGTTCATCTTGATTGTGGCAATTCTTCCCAGTAGAGATAGCGTTAGATTATTCCAATTTTTCAGATTTTTTTTATCTCCGTCCATTTCGCCTCGTAGTTATTCTTCAACAACTGAGAGTTCTTAGCTGTTAGTTGTATTCCTAAGTATTTTATTTTTGTGGAGATTTGTAATCCGGTGCTTTCTTTTAACTCTTCCTGATTTTTCTTGGATATGTTCTTTGTCAATATCATTGTTTTTTTCTTGTTGATCTTGAAGCCTGCAAGAATCCCGAACTCTTCTATTTTCTTAAGCCAATTTAAAATATTTTCTCTTGGATTGTCTATAATGCAGATCAAGTCATCTGCAAAGGCTCGATATTTGTATGACTGTCTTCCTACCTTTAGTCTGGTCAGATTTTTGTCTTTCTTTATATTTCTTAATAGAATTTCCAAAGCCATGATGAAGATCAAAGGCGACAGTGGGAACCCCTGTCTGGTGCCTTTTTCAATTGATATTTCTTTCGATGGTTGTCCATTTATCCAGAGTACAGCCCTCTGTTCTTTGTAAATCGCATCGATGGCATTTCGAAAATTATGGCCTATGTCCAATTCTCTATTTCTTTGAAGAATTCCCAGCTTAGGTTGTCAAAAGCCTCTTCAGCGTCGACAGCCATTAGGGCCAGTTCTTTTTCGTGATGTGTTTCGTAACATTCAGTCACATCTAATATATTTCTCAGATTGTCGCCTATATGTCTGCCCGGTAAAAAGCCCGATTGGTCTTCATCTATCCAGTTCAGTAGGAATCCTTTCAATCTTTCTCCAAGTATGTCTGTAAAAATTTTATAATCTAAATTGAGCAGCAAAATGGATGCATTGTTTATGCTAGTGGGTCACAATGTATCATGAACACCAGCTTTATACAGATTAGTTTATGTTGCTTACCGTTTATATTTGAGTATATACTGATCTGAATATAAGCGGAAGTATCTAATTGTACCACAAAAAACCCTGGGAAAATATATAAACTCGAATATAAACTGAGGGTGGGAATGCAGCAGCTATTGGTAAATTTCAAAATAAAAAGAGAGACCAATAAAATTACATTGAGGCATCAATAGGTTAAATGTTTTTAAATATTTACTGTATTTCAAAGGAAAACAGTAAACTAGCTCTGTAACTGGAAAAGTAGGGCCAACAAAAACAATATGGTTTCAACAATAACTTTATAATAATAATAATAATAATAATAATAATAATAATAATAATAATAATAAAACTTCAGTTGTATCTCGCCCTATCTCCCCATGGGGACTCATGCTGGCTTCCAATATAGTAGGCAAACATTCAACGCCTATATAAACAATTCAGAGCTAGATACAGATCTATTATACAAATTTTCCCCTGAAATGCTTGCAAATCCTCTAGACATCTGTGTGTGTGCATTTTCCCTGTAATATTTGCAAGCCCTATATATCTATATTTATAAATTCATATCTATCTACACATATCTATATATTTTTGTGTGCATTTCCCCCTGTAATATTTGCAAGCCCTATATATCTATATTCATATCTATCTAGACATGTCTATATATATTTGTGTCCATCCATCCATCCATCCATCCATCCATCCATCCATCCATCTCTCTATATATAGATAATTATATAGGATTTGCAAACATGTGAGGGGAAAATTCATGTAAAAATAATGTATATACAGATCTACAAGTACATGGAAACACTAGATATCTATATGCATGTAGGATTTGCAAAGACCTGCAAACATATAAGGGGAAATTCTTATATAAAATCAATGTATATAGATAAATAAATAGATAGAGATATATAGGTACATAGGGATTGCAAAGGGTTGCAGTGGGAAATGCCTATATATCTGTAGGAGAGATTAACAAATATTTCAGGGGAAAATGCTTTTATAAGATTAATGGATATTCCTGACTTGCAAGGGCTTCTATCTTCCTCCTTTCCCTTTTCAATACATCCCAGCCTGGCAGGAGAAGCAGAGCAGAAGCAGGAAATCAAAAAACTCTTTTTAGGGAGTGGAAGATGAAAGAGAAATATATCATATATTGCAAGCAATGGCCTCAGGCTCCGCTGCCCGGCTTGACCCCATTATAAGCCGAGGGAGGCTTTTTCAGCCCATAAAAAGGTCTGAAAAACTCGGCTTATCTTCGAGTACATATGGTACATTTAATTTGAAAAAGAAATGTTAAAAAAAGAAACTTGAATATGGAATTTAAAGCTGACTGTAATGCTGTTCATCTAGCAGATTTTTTGTTGCTCCTGACAGTAGATCCAAAGCAGGGGATTTATGTTTTAAGGGGGTTTGGCCTAAATACCAGAACATGATGAGCTGATTTTAATGAAAAAGATTGCCTAATAAAATAGTTTGATTCTTTTTAAAAGTAAAAGCTCCCTATTCACTTTACTGGTTACATTTTATGTGAGTTCTGGAGCAAAAGTCTCTAGAGGGCCACACTTTTCTATATCCTTAGGGGTTTGAGTTAGATGGCATATGAAATCTTTTCCATTTTTGTCATTCTATAATGTCCTTTTCATCCTTACTGGAAAAGATATTTGTTTTCTTGACAAATACATTTAAGTGAGTGATACAGAATCTTTTAATGCATAAATCCAAGATGTACATGACTGTATTTCAAACAGAAATGTTTTTATGTGCTGGATTGCAAATATTACCAATTTGAAGGTTTGAAATGCATCTCTAGAGACCAAACAGGTAAATACATAATCAACAGTTGAAATTACGTTTTCATTTTGAGATGTTCAAGAACTTTGGTCGTCACCTCTTTGGTGAAAAGTGAAGGAGTGGATGAATTTGATTGGCATATGGGCTAATTCAAGATCTTTCATATATTATATTGTGAATTCATGCTGAAATACAAGATAGATGTGTCATGCTGAGTTTTCCTCGGCATATTATATTTTATGTTACAACAAAATGCATGGCCATCTTCTACCAATGCTTGAGATGTACCATTGAATGCATAGACAAAGAAATGGTCTTTGCCTTCTCAGGACCATTTTTATTGTCTTGGGGCAAAATGTCAGTTACTTAGGATTCGTGGAATCTAGAGGAAGAGAAAGAAACTATGTGCCATATATGATTAGGGAGATGGCAGAAACCCTGCTTTGTAAATTTTAATAGCAATCTTACAGTCTGACATCAGAGCTTATTTCAAGCCTGGCATGCTTCTGCATTCATCATAAACATCTTCATGGCTCATAGCCCACATTTTACTTGTTATTCATGATAACCAACTTTCCATACTGTTTAGACTTGTGAGCAGCAATTTTATCTAACATCTCAGTTTGGAAGTAAGATCAAATGCATGTAGTCTGTCCATTAACAATATTTATGTTCCCTGTAGAAAATTGGCACTGTTTCAGACAGAAATAGTAGGTTTTGCATTATCAGTGCTAAAACCTAAACAACTTTAGAACCCCCCCCCCCCCTCCAAAATCCCACTCTCCCTTCAATTTTACAGGAATTCAGTAGACTCCAGACCAAGGTTCACACATTTATTTTTGGTGCTTGGAATAATAATGATCATGGTTTGAGTGTGACACCCTTAGTTCTTTGGCTGTCTAGAAGAGACAAGGAGTCAAAAGAGATTGAAGTTCTTCAGTCAACACTTATTTTAAATGCATGATTGTTAGGTATCCTATGTATAGGCAGTCCCTGAGTTACAAACATCTGATTTACAAATGACCCATGGTTAAGAACGGAGGTGGGACAACAGGAAGTGAGAGAAATCTACCCTCAGAAGGGAAACTCACTCCTGAATTATCATAGGGAAAAGGTGGCTCTACTGAAACTTTTTCACCAATCCTTGTTTCCACAACAAGCTACATTTTTTCAAAATCCAAGTGAGATGAAATTTTCTGAACAGGGTCACAAACAGCAAAACGCAGGGTTGTTAACTCTTCCCTATGCTATCCAAAACTCTATCTATGTGTATATGGCTGTAGTTACCTAAAAATGTACCTGTTGCAGCTTACAAATTCAATTTAAGAACCAACTTACAGAACCTATCTTTTTTGTGACCTGAGGACTGGCTGTACTAGTCTAGAAATTTTAGTCCCAAATCCTGCTCTTGATTTATATATGAGGTTGACTTATTCATGAATATGTATGGGACATAAAGGATCCATTTTAAAATCCTCTCATCCAATCTCATGTATATTATTTTGAAAGTTTTTCAACTGTTTACTATTAATTTCTTGTCCATAGCGATCATTCAACATCTTGCTATTCTGTGACCATTTAAAATAACTTAGATGGTATAACTGTCTGTAATTTCTGGTGTATGGAGGTATGTGTCCACACATATGTTCAACATGTAGTGATTATGTATACATATGGATGCTCTTGCAGACCAAAGTATCTTTCTGCCAACACAATGATACTTCCAAATGTTACTCAACCGATAGATCTCTGGGTTAGGATTGAGTAGTAAATCCCTATCCCTGTGCAATTTTGACTTTTGTAATAGAGAAAGTTTCTCAACATTTTGTTGTTTGTTTATATTTTACTGTGTTATGTTTCTTCTACCTTTTATATTATGTCTGTTTTGACATACCAGGTACTTTGTTTTCTTGGTTTTTTTGCCCGGGAAGTTAGTGATTGGGGTGGTATACAAGTGTACATATTAGTAAACCTATTAAAGAAGTGAAGACCCAGAAAAAAAATCTAGGAAAAAGGGAAAAAAACATGTGTAACACATTTTATGTTCCTAAAGTAGCAAAGTTTCTTCCAATCTGTAAAATGGTAGGTTACATACCTGTGACCATCTTTCTTCGAGTGGTGCTCTGCGAATTCACACTTGTGGAGAGACTGCGCCTGCGCGGGCTCCAACGGAAAATCGGTGTGCGCGGGGCGCCCTTTTATCCCCTGCCGGGGCTGGGCGGGGTTACCGCCAAAACTTGAAAAGTTTTAAAATGTAGAAGTTTCCGTTGGAGCCCGCGCAGGCGCAGTCTCTCCACAAGTGTGCATTCGCAGAGACCACGAAGAAAAAAGTACTAATATCATATTTTAATTTTTGGATGTCTGTGTGTTTCCCACCTAGAAAAATACATTTTTTCTAAGTCTTCAAAATTTCTAAACATTTTAAAATAATCTCCAAAAGCTACTTAATTTACCTCCTTAGTTTTATCAGTTCAAATGTCCAAAGCTGTTTAAAATCTCCTAGTATTTGGCTATATTTTGTAATCTTTGTCAATATCTTCTCTCTTGGCTTATCTACTTTGATTTATACCTCTGTTATCTTTAGGAATTAATTGTCTCCTATTTCTCTGTGTACAGCTGATTCTGAATGTGTATCTCATCCCTTCTTGGCTTTTAGTGTTCTAAATTATACAATATATAATACCACTTTCATGCTATAATGAAGATGGAATTTGTTTCATGTAGAATCACTTAAAGTGTATGTGTGCATGTCTTCTGAAATATGCATTTCATATTTTTCATTCCTTGAAGAGCGAATGAATAAAACAAGTTTGTTATATCATTCGGTCCTGGCAATTAGTCGTCACTAGCAGATTTGGATGATTGATACGTGTTCCTATAGACTCCGTTAGTAAAAGCTAAATATATTAATTTCTGGCACTTGGAAGGTTAATGAAGCTCATGCTGTTTTTCAGCCTGATGTATTACCATAAAAGCCCTACCACTCAGTATGTTGTTCTAAGTAATTCAGTTGCTTAAATCCAATTACTGTATACAGTGCCTTTGAAATCAAGCTTCAGGCTTCAGGGCAAAGCATTTTCAGCCTTGTCAGGACTCACTTATAATCATGACTATGTAGATTATTTTAACAATGATTACTGTGATTCAGAGCACTTGGTATACTTATTTATTTTAAAGGATAATGGACTAGAATATCTTGTTTTTGAGGATTACAAATGCTTTCTCATCACTGAAGAGAATGAAAATTGATGATGCCTTAGATTAGAAAGATGTAGCTTGCTACCATATATACAAGGGCACATTATGGATTTTGATATGACCCTGTGGATACGTTGAGTTAAAACATTTGGGCACAACACAGTCATTCCATGAAAAATCAAAAGTGCCAGCAATGCTTCTGGAGGCCGGCTTTTTTTCTTCGTGTCAGGAGCGACTTGTGAGAGAATTGGCTGTCTGTAAAGACGTTCTGGGGATGCCCAGATGTTTTTGATGTTTTACCATCCTTGTGGGAGGTTTCTCTCATGTCCCCACATGGGGAGCTGGAGCTGACAGAGGGAGATCGTCCACACTCTCCCCGGATTTGAACCTGCGACCTGTTGGTCTTATTTATTTATTTATTTAAAAGTTTTTTATACCGACCTTCTCACCTCTCTTGAGGGACTCAGACTGGTTTCCAACCATAATATCACATACAGTCAATAAAACATCATAATTCATATTACAATAAAACATTAAAACATTAAAACAGCAATTACATTCAATAAATACAATGGTCAGTCGTCACACTAAAATCGGTGTTCATCATCCTCCATCCATATCTCAGGGTATTGGCTCACTCATCGAATGCCTGTCTCCATAACCACGTCGTCAGTCCTGCCGGCACAAGAGTTTAACCCATATCATCACAGGGGGCTCCTAGAGGCTGGCTGACCCTGGCTTTTGTTGTCACCACCATTTTCCTATTCAGGCATTGCAGAAGACCACAGAGAGTAGATAATAGGCAAGCACCAAGGATTTGCCTGCTATTCCATCCTTCTTCTGGCCAAACTGGAATCAAGCAAGTTTTGGGGAGGCAGGAGCTTGACTGGAACTTAGCCAAAAGAAGGGTGTTAGGTGTTGCTTCAGCCTTGTCCTTTCTTTTTTCTGTTCTGATTGAGTTACAGTCAAGCTACAAGTGAATTGGAATTTGAAAGATATATTCAGAAGGAACATTTCCAATTCTAATTCCTTTCTTTCCATAAAAAGCAAAGCCTCCCTAAACCCATGCTGCTTTCACCCTCAAAACTCACAATTGTACGCTTGCATGATTGTGTGTAGGCACAGACAACCTTTCCCTCTGCCAGTCTCTTTTGGTCTTTCTTTTCTTCCATCTTTCCTCAGCACATTCTCAAAGAGGCAGCACCTTCCATAAACATTCAATTGCCTGTGACAGAAAGAAACACTTCCTACCCCAGCTTTCTTCAGTTTGGTGTTTAGTTACATAAAGAACTAAGGAGCAATGGAACATTCAGGCAGTCCCCAAGTTACAAACATCCGACTTACACGTGACTCATAGTCAAGAACAGGAGTGAGATAACAGGACGCGAGTGAAACCTCTCAAAACAGAAATTCACTCCTGAAAGAGTTATCATGGAGAAAACGTGTCTTCACTGAAGCTTTATCACCAATCCTTGATTTTACAACAAACCAAAGTTTTCAAATTCCAATTATCATAGGAACAGAAAGTGAGGTGAAATCTGACCAGGGGCACAGACAGCAAAATAAAACACCACAGGGGTGTTCACCCTTCTTTATGCTATCCAAAGTGTGTGTGTGTGTATTTGTATTTGGCAGGAGTTACACTTAAAAAACATCCCTATTCCATCTTGCATGCGAATTCAGCTTAAGAACAAACCTACATGCAACTTGGGGCTACCTGTATATAAATGTAAGACCAATTAAAATATACCTTATAAAGTAAAACTTTTTTTTTACAAATTTCTATTTGAACATGACAGTTGTACAATTTAATTACTGCTAGATCACAATATTTTTGTTGAACAGTTGTTATCAAATGATCTACCTAAGGAAATGAGATGAATGATTAAAAGATTCACATCAAAGGTATCTGCTTTATTTTCACTGGAGGTTTCTTCCTTTTAACTTAAAATGTAGCTAAGTTTGATTACTTCTTGCATTAATAAAGAAGAAGCTTGCTGAAGTATGCAGTGACCTCTCTTTTAACTAGATTAGATAAGTTTTGTGACAGATGCTTATGAAAGGATTGGTATTCCTGTAACCTTTTGAGATAGATGTGTGAAGTATATTAATGAGCTCCTTCAAGTGTAGTACAATATCTTTATTCTGCAGTAAAAACAGATGTGAATAACTCTGTTTTAATATTTAATCAAACTCTAGGCCTCTGTTGGCTTGTTTTACGCTGACCTGACAGCATTTTTCCTAGAAATATCTCAGATTAAATGCTGAGTTTTTGACCTTGTTGAAATAGCTGTAGATTAATGTAGTTTAATAGGGCTGCAGTATTTGTGAAGACACCATGGGTAATAAATGACTGTTCCATGACTGCATTTGCTTTCTGTTGCAGAAGAAATTGGTATATACTTTTGAAAAAGACTGTAATCTGAAAGAGTGGTGAAAGTAAAAACTTGGGATTCTGATTTGTCATTCTTAAGTTGTTTGAAAGCCAACTATAGAACATCTTTTCAAGGAAGAGACAAGTCAGGGATCTTACTCCATGTATTAATGCTAAGCTTTCTGTAACTGCAGTTCTACATTTGAAAGTGGATTTCTGTCTTGCTGTAGCTGCCACTGCTTACTAGAGAAATAGCATGGATGGTCATACAGTGTGCTTTATTTGTAAACCAGTTCTTTCTCTTGTAGCATTTCTGATTTACCCTTCTTGTGCACAAGGCCATTAATGGACAACCTTTGCACGAGCTTCTCGCATCTGTTTCAAAATCTATCTTTCCCAACTTTGTTTGGATACCTATCTCAAAAACCTGCTGGCCTGTTTCTCCATCCAGAGTTCAGTCCCCGTAAAAACCTATAAACAAGTAATCTGCAATGTCTTTCCTGTCTCTAAAGATAAAGGGGATAAGTAGTAGGACAGTGGTACCCAGCCTTAGATAGGTAAGATAAATATCAGTAGTTGGGGAGCCTAATTAGTTGATGAAAAAGTGCAGTCAACTAATTGACTGAAAACCACGCAGCAAGATCTCAGCCATAACTATGGACACTATCTCAAATCAGATTGAAATCAAACAGTAGGATGAATATTCCCAACTTCTGCCTCTAACCAACACACTGCAATGGCTGTTCTGTTTCCTAAGATGAACACACTTCTGTAAAATGTTGAGTGACACGTTCAGGGTGCATCTACACTGTAGAAGTAATGAGGTTTGGCACCACTTTAATTGTCATTAATCAATTATATGGCATCATCGGCATTATAGTTTGGTGAACTAGTGACACTCAATGGTAGAAATGACTAAAAAGTGGTTCCTCTTGGGCAGGAGTGCCCTTCTTAAAATGTTTCTCTTGCCAAAACATTTTTTTCCTATTTCAACCACAAACATTATCCTCACCACTTCATATTTTAAAATTGACAACCAGTGATTCATACCTTCATTTTTAATGGATGGAAATTTAGATTCCTTAAGCACACCAGATTTATGAATTCATACCATGGAGGATTAGCTGTATCTACTATAGTCATTTATTTTGCAGCTTTTCAATTATCTCAGTTTACACAATTGATAAGAAGGGGTAGCACTAATGAATGGGTTTACTTAGGCATTGAAGATTAAACTGCATTAGAAATGAATTTATTGTTCTCTCAAATCACCTCTAAACTTTCAGGGAGATCTAAAATCCCCCTTTCCAAACTTCTTTCATAATCTAGGCAATGGAGAAATTTGTTGGCCCCAACCATTCAGCTTTTGTTTAGAAAAGATCTGGTAACTCTTACCACCAGGAAATTCTTCCTCGTGTTTCAGTGTGAGCTCTTTTCCTGTAATTCGAAAGATTTGCTCCGTGGCCTAATCTCTAGAGTAGTAAAAAGCAAACTTGCTCCCTCCTCAATGTGACATCCTTTCAAATATTCAAATAAGGCTAGCACTTGGAAAGGCAGCAATGAAGGAACTAAACTAGATCTTGAAGTGTTAAGATATATAATAGAATATTATGGTTAGACTTAGCCACGTCATTGTATTTCCATTTTGTATAGTTGTGAAAGCTTGACAGTGAAGAATGTGGTGCTGGTGAAGAATTCTATGGATACCGTAGACTAAAAAGACCAATAAGTCAAATCCCTAGAAACCAATATGAAAAACATGTTGTACTTTTGACATATCATGAGAAGATGTGACTCACTAGAAAGGCAATAATGCTTGGTAAAGGTACAGTCTGTTCAAACAGAGGAAGACTACATAACAAATGGCTAGACTCCATCAAGGAAGCCACAGGCCTGAATTTAGAAGTTCTGAACAGGGCTGTTGATGATAGGATGACTTGCTTGTCTCTCATTCATATGGTTAGCAAAATTTGAAGTCAACTTAATGGTAGTGACAAGTTTGCTTACATTGAAAGAATTTAAGAGGATAGATCATGACTTCATTAAATAGTTGGTTCATCACATTTGTGGGTTTGACTTTTCCAAATTTCATTTGTGGAATTGATTAAGTTGTTCTTTCTAGGAATATGTAGGCCTTCTTGTGTGATTTTGTGTTTAAACTTCTGGAGGAACTGGACCATAGAGTCATCCTAGAGGATCTAGAGATTCCTAGAGATCTGTTCTCGTGGGTAAAAATAATAGCAATTTTAAATGTGCAGTTTTTCACTTTCATGAGGACCCCGTGCCCTCAAACATAGGAATATGGATGGCTTATTGGACCCTTCATTATTAGTGTCATTGATTCTACTCAATGAATTGCAGTATCAAATCATAATGTAAAACAATTGTCATAATGGAAAAGTTTTACAATTAGACATCGAGCCTTTTTGAGAAAGAATTCCTTTCTTCCCCTTCATTATCCTTGGATTCATCTACAATGGCTATATAATGTAACTAGATAATGCACTTGTTTGTGTGTGTGTGTGTATTCAGTGATGGTTGTGAATATGAGATTTTGAGAGTTCAGCAAGGACAAGTGCAGGGAAATGATTTAATTTCAAATAATGTGCAACACAGTAAGATTATGCCTCCAATTAGAGCTGTGTCAACAAAAGAGAAAAAATTTAAACCTACTACATGTATATGTGTGATCTTGTTTTGTAGCCAAAAGTAATTCAACCTGCATTTATAAAAATAGTGGCAAAACATTAAGAAAACTAGCTACTGAACAGATCTTGGTACGTATTTCAGCTCAGTTGGATACTTCTTCAGTTTAACTTGCTGCCCTTTTTGGTTTAATAGATAAGTGCCCAACTAATGCACACTTTAGGCTGGCCCTGCTCAACTCAGATCCACGTTGAATTTTCAGAGGAAAGGTGAATGCTTTTAAAAAGTTTTGCAGGAAGGCTTGAAAGAGTATTTTTTTTAAAAAGTATTATAGTTTGGGTGGGGAAATTCCAGCAATTTTAGGTGCTATATGTGAAGTGTCTTATTAGGCATGCAGAGTTAGCTTGCTGTCTTTTAATTAAAAAGCTTTGTTTGTTGACATATAGTGTATGTTAATCCTAACATGTAGTGTCCCCCCCCCAGATTAAACATTAAACTGGTCCTTGTGCTTTGTTAGATTTTTTTTCTAATGTTGGCCAATTTGTTTTAAAAAAGCTATCCAACATTTTTATGCGTTTTGGAATTATGCAAAGATTGCCTTGTTCTGGGAAACAGTTTTTAGCAATATTTGTTTGCTAGCATTAAGTTCTTGCTACTTTAGTAGTTTCAACTTTTCTGATTGATTTCTATCAGCATAACCTATAATAAAACTAAAATGTGTAATAGTATAATGCAGTCTTAATTGGCCCAAATGTATCATCTCCAAGTTATTTTATGGTAACAGCTTGACAGAGGAATTGGCTGCAATATTCTATGTTACTGAGACAATTGTGGCCTTTATCAAACAGGATAAATTCATTTTTCAAGAAGAGGAAAGGCCTCCTAGTTCATAGAATATGCATTTATTATTTATTTAGTTCACATATTTGTATCCCACCCTTCTCACCTTAAAAGGGGACTCAGGGTGGCCTTACAGCAGGCAGCGATATGATGCCAATACATATAAATATAAAAATAAACAAATACAATTAAACATTAATTATTAAAACATCATTTAAAATCATGTAATCCAGATCATAGTCCAAGGCCTGTTCAATTGTCAATCCCATTAGTCCGGTATCCCTATTGCACTATTTACTGGTTGAATACTTGGTCCCACATCCACGTCTTAAGCTTCTTCCTGAAATACAGGGGGGGGGGGAGCTGACCTGATTTCATTGGGGAGGGAGTTCCATAGACGAGGGGCCACCACTAAGAAGGCCCTGTCTCTCGTCCCCACCAATCCTGCTTGCGAAGGTGGTGGGATCAAGAGCAGGACCTCCCCAGATGACCTTAACCTCCGAGGTGGTTCATAGAGGGAGATACGTTCAGACATGTAAACTGAGCTGGAACAGTTTAGGGCCCTTATAGGCTAAAGCCAGCACTTTGAATTGTGCTCAGTAGCAGACTGGCAGCCAGTGGAGCTGCCGTAACAGGGGATTGTGTGCTCCCTTTACGCTGCTCCAGTGAGCAATATGGTTGCTGTTCACTGGACCATGTGAAGCTTCTGAAGAGTCTTCAAAGGCAAACCCACATAGAGCACATTGCAGTAATCTATTTGGGATGTAACAAGAGCGTGGACCACGCGGGGAAGTATGCATTCTCATAGGATAAAATCCTGTACCATTCTGTCAGAATTATTAGCAAATAAATTCCATTTTTAATGTTTCCAGCTCACTTTTAATTCATGAATAAGCAGCTTTCAATTAAGAAATTATTGTATTGACTTTCAGTCTACTACCAGCTAGTCTACCTACAAATATTCATACACGAAGCAGGTTTTTTTAAGGGAATGATGGAATACTAATATTTAACTGTCATATTCCTGTGGCTCTCTTTAATGCTAAAAAAATATTTGTTTTATAACTTTATAACTTTTTATCTATATTTACCCGAGCCCAGTATCTACTGGGGTTTAGTTCCAGGACCCTCTGTGGATACCAAATCCATKTATTTATTTATTTATTTACAGTATTTATATTCTGCCCTTTTCACCCCCCCCCCCGGGGGGGGCTCAGGGCAGGTTACAATGTACATATATATGGCAAACATTCAATGCCATAGACGCACAACTTTCCAGCTTTCATGAGGGTATTCTGGCCACCAGGGGAGCTGTCGCTTCACCGTCCATTTGAGACACTGATGGAGTACTTCCTCATTCTTTGCTTGCTTGTTGGAGATTTTATGACGTCGTAAATTTGTTAAGCAGTACCTAAATTTCTTACTTGACAGAYGCAACTGTCTTTAAGGCTGTAAAGGCTGACTGCAAGCTACACACAATGGTCGGAAGCTCACTCCAACCCGGGCTGGCTCCGAACTCATGATCTTTTAGTGATCTTAATGCAGCTGACTCCCAGCCAGCTGTGCCACAGTCCATGGATGTTCAACTCCCATTACAGTGTGTAGTAAAATGGTATTCCTTATACAAAATGGCAAAATCAAGATTTGGTTTTTGAGATTCTAGTTTTTGAAATATTTTGAGCTGTGATTGTTAAATCTGTGGATGCATTATTCACAGATGCAAGATTTGAAGGGCTGGCTATGCATGCTTTTATTGGTTATTACCTGTATCAAGTGCAATCCTATTGTGAGCCACCATGAGGTCCAGTCAAAAAAGCAGAATATAAATTGAATAAGTATAAAACACAAGATTTTCTGGAGATATTAGTAAGAGGTTTTAATTATTCCAAGTTCTACAAACCATTCAATGGCATCTTTTTACTGTTCTCAATTCTATATACATTTCAGTGGAATGGAACTATAAGAGCACATGAAAAGTTACAATGATCTCCCTATAAAAATAAACTGTAGAAAAAAATACCCCACCCTAGTTTCAGCAATTTAAGTGGAAACACTCACGTTTTGCTGTATTCTTAGATGGGTAAAAATGTGGCCAATTAGATGTTCCAGCAAATACAGCTTATTATTAACACATAATACATATTGTGATGTCATTGAAACAAGCAGTCTCTCTCTCTCTCTCTCTCTCTCTCTAAAAACAAGACATTTTACATCTGTCCAAAACAGGAACATTAATACCTATCGGCTTAAAACTGATTGGGGAAAAGACAAGATTTATACACTTAAAAACTTCTCAGAAAATTTAAATGGCAAAATTAAGAACGAGGAAGCAAAGATTTTGGTGCTTGAAGTCTGCTTTTTCTTGTTCTTCAAATACTCCTACATATGTTTATAATAAAACAGCCTTAGCATCGCCTGAAAGACCTAGTGAAAGAAAGTGCTGAATCAACTAGGTTTTTTTTTTATCCCATTGTGGCTTGTAATAGAACCATATGAATTTGCAGCACAAATATTACAGCAGTAAATGTGTTTAGATTTCCTTGTCTTTTTATTAGATATTCATATAAATACAACCACTTTTGTGTTTAAATTCAGAATTTTATACCTAAAACTATTATTATTATTATTATTATTATTATTATTATTATTATTATTATTTTACTGACACAAAACACAGTTTGTCACAGCAAACGAGATCTATATGCTGAATTTCGTATCACAAAGTCAAAAGTCGAACATTTCCCAAGCGTGTAGGACTGTGTGATGTATTTTCGAATGATGCGCGCAGATCCAAGTAAGGTGCCATTTTGCAGTTGACAGATTGTGATTTTATTATTATTATTATTGCACTATGTAACTTGATTTTTGTTCCTGGGTTATAAATGTCATTTCCTAATTGGGTCTACCATAAAAACGTGGGAAAAGTTTATTAAACTACAAAAACTTGTTTTTGTGGAACATCCTGTAGCACATTTTGCTATAGTTTTTCAAGGAATTGAGTCTCAACCAATTTAACATAGTTTGTGGCAGTTACAAAAACAATGTTTCTGGAGTATAAGAACTACTTTCAAAGTAAGTACTATACAATTTAGCAAGAAATAACATTTTCAAAACAGGAACATTTCCCCCCCAAATTTTGTTACATAGTGTTATTACTACTAGGTTTATTTATATCCCACTTTTTCTCTCCGCAAAGGAGACTCAAACCACTAAAATCTGAATGTGTGTTAGGTATGTCATCAATTAGACTTCAGTCCTGTGGAGAGTTGACAGAAAGCTCTATTAAATACATTGGGACAGCCTTCCAAACAACTACATGGACGAATTGTACTGAAACTCATTCAGCTCCACTCACCTGTGAGCTTTACCTTGCATCCCTCAATCCACCCTTTCTGGTGCTCATTCGATATCTAAATGACTATGGGTAGTCCTCGGTGTTTGGAGTGACAATATCCAGAGTGTCAAAGTGATAGAGCATACAAAAAGCAAGATTGACAGGGCATTTAATTGCCACCCCATGTTCCTGGGCTGCTCAAGGGTGCATCCTGACAGGGCAGAAAAGGCAATGCTGATCCGGAATGGGGTATTCTGATTAGCATTACCCAGGTCACCCCACACCTCTGAGCTAACTTGGGAGCTGGATGGAGGCTGAACTGTGTGGTTGTAAACTGCCCTGGTAGCTATATGGCAGGTGCATGGGGAAAGTGGGATACTGATGTAGCCATCTTTGGAACCTTTACAAATATGATGCAGCGCTATTGAGTACATGTGCCCAAATGTGATGGTTACTCTGAACTTTGGGGAAAGCTCCGGAGTATTTTGTTACTTTTGTTAATATGGTTCAAGGCCACTTTACGCCACATCAGCTCCCTGCGTTATGTAATTGCCACAAAGCTGATTGGGCTCCCCATTTGACATAAAATGCCAGAAAAGACTTAGGCTGTTTGTTTTGGAGCACCTAGTAGAGCTAGTCCTCTTTAAATGTTCCAGTTTTGAAAGCCTCATGTACAAGTTGAAAGTGATATTTTAAGTTCCATTACTAAGAACACTTAGAAACGTAATCATATCATCTCACCTTTTGATATTTTCAAAAGGGGATTTGCATGTATTAAATAGGTTACTTTTAATTTTCTCCCACCACTACCATCTGTTTTTATAAGCTACTCTTCAGGTGTAGATTTATACCTGGCTGGTATAAATTGCTGTCTTTGGCTGAGGTTGGGAAAAAGTCTGTAAAATTATGTAATGTCTGAAACTTCATGGCTGTGATCAATTGGGATATCATAAAATGTGTTTTGTTATGCAGAATAAGTGGGTCACACTTTTTATGTGTTTGGCTCTATGCTAAGGCTGTCTGTCTGGATCTAGTTACCCGAGAGTGTTTTATTATTAAAACAGTTTGCCTTATAGGTCTTTAGAACACAGAATTCATTATGTTGGTTTAATTGGTTAGTTTGAACCTAATGCAGTTGGAATTATATTGACATTAGTATGTGGTAAATACAGAATGTTTAAAGAGCTCTAATAGGTTTAGCTTCTTAGATGATACAATTGTTTTATAGTGTAACATAGTTGTTTTTGCTTAGATCTTGTCTGGCTGCATGGTAATCTGAGATGCTCTAAAGTCTGGTAGTACATTTTAAGTGCAGTTTCTAAATATTGTTTCAAGGAAGTCTTGAATAGTGAGAGGTTTACCAATTCACATGTGCAGTGGATTATCTAAGATGAGGTAACCATAAGATGGCTGTATGAAAATAGTCAATTTCCCCCAGATGGTAACTTTATGGCTTTCTTTGAATATATATTTACTACATGAATTCCCATTTTTATTCATCTACCAAAGAAGAATGACTGGTTGTAAATTATTTTGAAAATGATCAGTGTCCAGCGGACTGTGAGATGATACCAGAATCAAAAGATGAAATTTGACATCTAGAAAGATCAGACTGGGGCAGCTTGCTTCTAGTCCTTGAGCACAGTTGACAAATTCTGGTTGGCCAATAGTTCTAACACCCAACAGTTATATTCTACGCAGTTGTGTTTAATTCTGTTATGATATCAAAAATCACAATATCACTGCAATATTTTCTAACACAAGATAATTGATCTTGCACCCTCCCCCAAAGGACCTCTTCACATGTTCCTTTTTTCCTCTGTCCAATACTATTTTTGTTCTTCAGCTCAAGGGCTCCCATCACACTGCAAACAACTACTTCTGGAGTGGCTGCATTGGTGAAGTACTGCCGCTGCCAAAAAAATGGCAATGGCAAAAAAACAGCAGGCTTCCCATCTTTCCATAAGAAAAGATGGGAGTCGACCTGCTGAAAAAGGGCTTCCCCAGTGTGATGAGGAAGGAGGGAAGCCCCGATGAAACGGGGCATAGGTTCCATCGTGTGCGACCACCGTCAAGTTGCAGCAATCCGCAACATCTTTGGTGTTGCGTGTAAAGTGTTCGTAAATCTAAATACAATAAAGGCGCCAGATCCCATGTGATATTGGAAGCTAAGAGTTACAGCCCTGGTTATACTTGGATGGAGATTGGCAATACAATACCAGGTGCTTTAGGTTACATTTAGAAGAAGGCACTGGCAAAAGCACCTATGAGTACTCCTTGCCTAAAAATCTCTAAGGAAATTCATAGAGCTAGCATTGGACAATTGTCTTGAAAGCACAGACTTTCTCTCTCCTCCCATCATTCTACTTCTAGAGTAACTTTGGTCTTCTAATGCCACTGTATCTTTAGATTTGAATGATGAGTTGTACAAACATCAGAGCCTGCCAGACTCCCGTATTCTCTTATGATGGCTAAATCTGAAACTTACTAATTATTATAAATACATTATTTACCATATGGCTATTGACATAATAGGTTCAGGGGAGGCCAATGCTATGGGACAGATGAGAAAATATGAAATCTCTAAGAAAACCACATCTGGTTGCCAGTTAGCTTCCAGGAAAAGTGTTGGTTATGAGCCTGAAGCCCTACATGGTTCAGGTCTTGATTACCTGCAGGATCAACTTCTCCCTTATAATCTGCTCATTTTCTGCTCTAAGACCTGTCGCAAACTAGCCTCCAGCGGGACCAAACTTTGCCAGCACGTCCCTGACGTCATGAGACTCCGCCTCTCTCCCCGCCCCTTTCTCTGCCTCTTTCTCCGTGCCAGAGTGGTTTTTCCTTTGCTAGGGTAGCATTGCCAGCGTACTCTCGTTGTTGAATTCTGGTGGTGGGGCTTAGAGAAAGACCTCACCTAACCATCTAAAAATTCAGTCAGGCTCATATCAGGAGATGTGGTCTTCCAATAGTCTGGACATATGCCAGATAGGACTTCATAGGTCATAACTAGCACTTTCAATTGTGCATTGAATTGTGCCTGGTTTTGACAAGGGAGTTCATATATTCCTAAAATGGCTCTAGTCAGCAGTCTAGGCACAAATTTTGGATGCACTGCAGATTCCAAAAGCAGCTTGATATAAAATGCATTGCTATAGTAATCTGAAAGGGATGCAATCAAGGTGTCTGTCACAAAGGATATATTTGATGTCTTCAGGAATGGCACACTAGCTTTTGGTTTGAATACTGTATTTACTCAAATCTAACGCTCACCTTTTTTGGCTAAACTACCACATCAAAATTAGGGCGCTTATTAGATTTGCATAATACAGTAATCTTAATGCTGAGCCAAAGCAATATGGGAAGCTGCTTCAGGAGCACTTGGAGCTTCTATTTGAGGGATGTCAGCTGTAATTTAATTGTCATAGCTCAGTGCTATGCAATCCTGGAATTTGTAGTTTGACGAGGCATTCACACTCTTTGGCAGAGAAAGCCTTGTACAACTACAGCTCCCATGACCCTGTTCACAGCATTGAGCCAGGGTAGTTAAAGTGGATTCATTGTACAGCACAGTAAGGTAAAGGTTTTCTCCTGTCAATAAGACCAGTCATGACTGACTCTGGGGGTTGGTGCTCATCTCCATTTCTAAGCCGAAGAGCCGGTGTTGTCTATAGACACCTCCAAGGTCATGTAGTCAGCATAACTGCATGGAGCACCGTTACCTTCCTGCTGGAGCGATAGCTATTGATCTACTCACATTTGCATGCTTTTGAACTGCTAGGTTGACAGAAGCTGGGGTTAACAGCGGGAGCTCATGCCGCTCCCCAGATTCAAACCTGTGACCTTTCAGTCAGCAAGATCAGCAGTTAAGCACTTTAACCTACTGTGCCACCAGGGGCACACCTCTACAGCCTAGATGCACTCCAAGATTTCTTTTCCATTGCTGAAAGCTTTCATGTTCCAACACAATTTTTTTTCAAAGAAGGAATTCTTTGAAAAAAATTCAAAGAATTTTCCCATTACAACTGTAATGGGAATATTACAAAGAGTGCACCTTTTGCTACTGCGCATTACATTCGCCAGCAAATACTTTTTTGGGTTTCAGGTTTTTGAAAATTGAAGTGCGCATTAGATTCAGTGGTGCATTAGACTTGTGTAAATATGGTAGATGTTGGTCTTGCTTAAATTGAACATGGTAAATAATTTAAAAAATAAATCAGGAGAAATCAATTAAGTTCCATTATTTCTCCCCACATTAATTTTCTAATGAGTGTAAACTCGGACAGTCACATCAGGGGTGATCACCAAATCATGCCTTGGGTACTGTTGTTTTCAGAAGGAAAGACCTGAAGGTTCTGTATCTAGTTTTTCAATCTTTTGGCTTTGCATGAAGCAAAGAACTTGTTTAGGTTAAACGTTGGATGGTTAAGCAACTCTCACTTTGCTTCTCCTTGGATTTTCAACTAGATTTATTTTTTACTATATTTTAATGAGTTAAACAAGAATTTTACGAGAAAATTGCAGTGAGACAACAGAATGAGAAAATGAAATTTCTTTCTTGCTAACCTGTTTGCACCATTCTCATACATCAGGTGCAGGAGGAGATGGGCCACACTTGTGCAAATCTTTTTTTCTTGACATTTAAGGGAAATGCTTAATTCTTCTCAGCCTATTAAAATGTCTAAACTTTCATTATAGTGTGCTGGAGTCTTGTAACTTCTATAACGGTTTACCATGAAAGGCAAGTTAATTTTTATAATAAAAAACCCCTACTGTGTGAAGACTGAAGTAGGGAAACATTTCTAATGTGTCCATAAACATTCATAAACATCCAGTTTTCTATGGGAGACTGGAAAACAAATATATCCAAATAAAAAAACTCATGAGAATCTAATTATTACAATTATGAAACTTTATTTTGTTTGTGAATCAAATAGTACTAATTATCAAACATCAGTCTTGTAGTTTGAAATTCCTCAAGTGATAGATTAACAGTGCAATTCTCTATTTTTTATCTATTCTGAATTGCATCCGAGTGCAATAGGAATAATATCCAAGTCCGTGTCTAAGAGGATTGTAAACTGAAAACTGTTCAATATTGCAACCTCTTTTTATCAAGAGATAGGTGTACCCTTGTGCATCTGTGTCGGCTAGCTACATGGTGCATATATCATTTGAGAAACACTTTTATGAAGAGAGATTCATGAGCTCTTTCACACTGATCTTCTCTTTTGCAAGTGAGGAGGGGCCCTTTGGTTGTCATGTTTCTCAGGAATAGATGTAAATTACAGAAGCATCTTGTGCTTTTAAAAGAAAACGACATAAGCATTCTCACCCTTGAGCCATTTCATATACTATGATCAATATTTTTCTGGCAAAAAAAATCTGAATCTATATTCACAAGCAGTCCAAGTGAAGTGGGGGGCTGTTCTTTTTTTTTTTTTAGCATGGATCCCTTGGACCATGGTTTTTACCTGGCTGCATCAGTAATGCAGAAGGATAAAATATATAAATGCATTTGGGAGATTGCAATGAAAGATCTTCTGTATTAAAATAGAATAGAAAGCAGAACTCAAGGAATGGAAAGCATGATGCTTAATTGAAAGAGAAAATACAGTGATCACCTCTTTTCCCCCCACTGTAGCCTCGAGCTGATCCCATTCCGATATGTAGCTTCTGTTTGGGGACAAAAGAATCTAACCGTGAGAAGAAACCAGAAGAACTCCTCTCCTGTGCAGACTGTGGCAGTAGTGGTAAGTTTTGCTTTCCAGCTAAATTAGAGATGTCTTGAGCATGTGTATGATGAAACACGGTTTTTTAAATGTGTGGAACAATACAATAATAAAATAGAGATCGGTTTAACTCCGTAACTTAGAATTCTGTAAAGAGGTATATTAAAAGTGGTGTTAAATTATTATAGTAGTGTTACACATTTGAAGACGAGTGAGACCTTATGAGTGTTCATGTATATTTTCTTATTTAGAATCTGTATTTCAGGGTCAACCAGAGTCCCTTTAAGAAAGTTTTGTCAATATCCTGGCATAAGGTATAACTCCTTTCCCACCAGCCCATTTTGAGGGCTTCTAATTTGGCAACGTGGCTGTTTTTGGGCAGATAATACTTGGAAAACTGAATGTGGAACTCACATTGCTCCCAGATGAATCAGAGTCTGTATGACCAAGTGGTTTGAATTTAAGCACTGACAGTTCCCTCACTGGCAGTAGCAATGTCTGAGAAGATTTCATTCACCCTTTAGTTTGGAGAAAAATGGAATCATTAGGTATATCTTTCTCTTCTCCAAACCAAAGTGAGAATGGAGAAGAATTTCCTTAGTTTTGTTGCAGTTCTTGAGAAACTCATTCATTTCAGACTCTCTGAAAGGCAAAAAGCATTCTGCTTTTGAATTGTGGAAATTTGTTAGGCATGTGCTGTATTTTGAAAAAATAAAATCCTCATAAAACATTTTTTGTTTCTGTAGTTGTGTGCATTCAAATTGTTTCCAGTGTTTGGTTGCCTTACCATAGGTTTTTTTTTTGTATGTGCATGATTTCCTTACCTCTGAGGCTGAGTAAACGTGACTTGCCCAGTGCCACCCAATGGGTTTTCATAGCCTAGTGGGGATTCAGATCCTGGTCTCTAGGGTCCTAGTTCAGCACCCAAACTACTACACTGTATTGGCTCTTCACAATACCACATATGCTTTATAAATATGCAAATAGCTAAAATGTTTTATTTGAAAAATATATAGAAAGGAATTAACAACAATAAAGACAACAAAGAAATTGGAAGCATATTCCCATTATCAGATCGTGTGTGTAGATGTGATTGAAACAGGGAATTGAATACAAACTTACCTTCGTATAGAGAAAAAAAAAGAAGCGCAGAAAAAAATCTAAGCCGTCAAGTTTTGTTCAAACAGACAAGCAAAGCCTATGTAAACTGTATAAGCACTCGTTTTGATGGAAGAAACATGTTAAAATTAAATAGACAATTTTCTATTTGAGGGATGTCCTGCTGTACAAGGAAAGCATGCAGAATAGAGTGGGATAAACAAACAGAATTCTGAAAGAATTAAAATAAAATATGCCTTTTTCTTATGTAGGGGGTGAACTAGTGAAATAATAACATTGGGAATGAAGGGGAAGATACAATCAAATATAATACAGAAAATAATTGTTTCAATTGTATTATTATTACTCATGGGTATATATCTTAAATATATTTGGCTATCAGAAGTTCACTCAAATATTCAAATAGAAGTAGATTATTATATTTTGATAGATGCCTTGGCTTGAGAGGGGTGATGTCAATGGTGCTTTAAATATTCTTAGGTATATTTTAAAGAATGCGGGAGATAAAAGTTATGAAGAGGAAGATTAAGGGATCATTTTAGTATTTTTTATGGTTTATACTATTGCTTTTTCATTCATGTGTTTTTCATTCTAATTTTCAATTGAGGGGTTTAAGTTTTATTTTTTGAAAATTTAATAAAAATTAAGTAATTAAAAAAAGAAAATTACAGCTGATCAAACAGATGCCTCCAACAACGCTAGCTATGGATCATCATACGCAGCTTCATTCTTTTACATTAACTTATATGTTTCTGAACTCATTTTAAAAGGTGGATAATAACAATTGAAATTAAACTTTCTAGAACCAGGCCTTCTTTAAAATAAAGCCTATAAGGGTATTGTGTTTTGGTGCAGCTGTTTTCACAACTTTATTTTTTTTTTAGTATTGTCTGTTTTTTTATACTTTAGATTGATTGATGTTTTATAGTTTTCTGTGCCATTTTACATATATATGGGAAAATTTAATATAATTATTTGCACAAAGGAAGTGTTAACTTGAGGTGATATGCTTGTTTCTAATACACTAATGTATACTATTGTTGCTTCCTGTTTATGTGAAATTTTGCCATAAAGCTAGCATGCTCCAGAGGATTGGAGTTAGGATTAATACATTTGGCTCTTCTCCAAAAATTATTGGAGGATGGTAGAAACCTTGCAGAGATGGTTAGGGGCTTCAAGCCATGCACAGGTGAGCTTTTTATATTTGGAATATACGCTGAGCACTCTGTGATCATCCTTCCCAAGGAAGCTGCTATGGAGCCAAATTTGTTTGTCCAAACCAAACACTAGGGCCCTAATTCACTGGGGTCATTATTGGCCAGTTCACCATATTCTGGGGCATTGGTGGATGACTCTCAACTTCTAGACAGTCATTAAGTAACCTTTCATCCTGTTCCAGTCAATTTCTGTGTCTAAGAAAGATTGCAAACACAATTGTTTTCATTTCACACTTTGCAGACTTGGAAAGAATCAGTGTTGCAAAAACCAACTGAACATGGTGACTAGAAATGCCTGTAAGGCCTACAGGAAATTCTGGGCAAAATCTATACCACCTTTTGTGTAGTTACTCTCACCATGGTTGTGAGGTGTGATTTTGACATAATTTGTTCCTCCTTTGTCTTTTTGGAGGACTCATACACTGTTACAGCTATAAAACAGCCCCATTCCCTTTGTATGCCTAGGAAGTATGTGGAGATATTGCTTCACTTCTCCATCAAGGAAATTTTAAAATATGTGTATGTGTTAGAAATATATGGGGTGTTGTTTTCCAAAGATCCAAGAGAGGAACATTTGGAGACATGGGGAAGCTGCCCGTTTCTGATGTACAAGATCGGATTTGAGCAACTAAATATATTCTATCATTCATGGGTTTTTTTTGAACGGCTTAAGAGTAGTAGAAAATTTAACCCAGACAGCAATATATTTAATACACTCACATTCCATGTTTTCATGGTGACAAATTTTGTGTTAGTCAGAAAGATTCTATCTGTGAGTTGTCCAAGAAAGAACAGTGTCATTTCCTCCTGTGCCAGTAATGTATACAAATGTAGCTATGGTGTTGAACAAATTAAAATGGCTACTTGGTATTTATTGAATAGAATGCTTTTTGTGACAATAACAACTAAAAAGAAAAAAGGTGATCTTTTCAGAAGCAGCTAATATTTTAATACATTTTCAAATAAAGGATTCAAATTTATTTGTTTGGTTTGCCTTGTTGTCAACACAAAGAAGTCAACTCAATTTTTTAAGGATCTATAATAAAAATAATATTTTAAGAAACTGCTGTTAACCTTGTCCATGAGATAAATGTCAGTGAGCTCTAAAAATAATCTGTACTGTGCAGTTATACTGTGAAAAGATATCCGTGACCTACAATAATTCTAGAACACTGAAATAAATATTTTTTGTAGGACATCCTTCCTGTCTGAAATTTTGTTTGGAATTGACAACAAATGTGAAGGCCTTAAGGTGGCAATGTATTGAGTGCAAGACCTGCAGTGCCTGTAGAATTCAAGGCAAAAATGCTGTAAGTTTTTATCCCTTATTCCATAGCAGTTCAGGCTTATTCCTCTGTGAGTGAAAAGCATGTTATTTACTTACACCAAGCCTGGAGCTGAGCTGTTGTTGGGAATCTCAATACACATTCCTAAAGGACAAAGCTTACACTCTCCTATCTATAATCATTTTTGAATCTCATAACAGTAAGTCATTTAAAAGTCGGATCTTTAGCCATTTTTTATTTATATGCACCCTTCACTTTTCATATGTATATCTTTCTTCTTCATGGTCTCTGTGAATCACACAAATGAATTATCCTGCACCTGTGCAGAGTACAATTCAGAATTGTCCAGAGTTTTATTGAAATATTTTGGCGGCGACCCTGTCCACTCTGCATGTCCATATAATTAGACAGTTCTTGCCAAATCCCCAGTTCCTCTTTGTCTGCCATAGCAGCAGCCCCATAAAAATTCTGCTTGTAGCATTTTAACTTCTTTCTTTCAGTTTATGATCTTTGGACATAGTTTGTTAACTAATCTTCTGTCTCTAATACATTATGACCTTGGACTGTTTTCAGCTACTCTCTTTCTCTGGCTCGCCAACCTTGGCTTGCTTCCTGGTTACTGCTTCATCAGCTATCTCAAAGCCACGGGTTCCATCCTGACTACTTTGGTGTGTTAATCACAGTGATGGTTCAAATTAGTTTGTCCAAATCAGCAAACAGGCATCAAATCCATCTTCCGCTGTTCCTCCATGTTCAAATAAAATAATAACCAGAAAATAGACACATGAGCTGAGCCAAATTCAAAACAGTCAGAGGTTAAGGAAATCAAGAAGATTGATTGGGGTGATCTGGAAGATTAACAATAGTAGGTTCAAGGTGAAACACACAGAGACACAAGTAGAGCTATAGGTCAGGTAAGGTCAGGTCAGTTGTTCACAACAGGGAGTATAGTACAACTACTAGATTTCTGGCCCAGATTCAACCTCTCAGTTGTTCTTTGATTTATGAGCATTTCTCATAAAGGCAATGAGACCTTCTGTGTTCCTCCATTTCCTCGTGCCTTTATAACACTGTAGATATATCTAAGCTTTTGTCTGGAACTTGCTAGCAGCTGCTCGCTTCGGATTCAAACACTATAACTTCTGAAGACTCCAAGATGGGCAGCTTCTGGGAACTGCTCTTTCAAACTCAGTTGCTGGCAGTTCTGCTTGCTCTTTCTCTTCGCTCTCTGAGCAGAGCATGACACTCAGTCCCATCGGTATCAACAGTACTGTTAAAGGCTTTGTTAGAATAAATCCTGACACCAATCTGCATCTTCAGTGCCCCCTCCTTCCACCTCATTGGTTCATATGGGAATAAAGAGATTGCTGCAAGAATTGTCAACCTCACAGGCAAAGTCTCAACAACTTGAGATTCTAAGTCACCTTTGGAAAAGCCATCAATGCCATGTCACTCTATTGGGACTGGAGATGGATCGCTGTCCTGTAATTGAATAAGATGACCATTGGGAATCTTGCGCCTCCTTTGTCTCCAACGTCTACTGACTACTCTTTTATTACCATTTGTGTCACTTCACAGCAGCCAACAGTTTTATTTCTAGAATGCCAGAGTCCACACTGGTACTGGAGGAGGCTCTATATTTTCCTCCCGATTTTGAATCTTATTCTGAAGCTAAGAACCAAGGACTTCTGATTTAGCCTTTACTCTTCAGCTTGTCTTCTTGCCAAGATTTTGAACTACACAGCCTGTGTAGGAGTGTATCAAGTTATTTTGGGATAAGATTGCTCCATACTTTGGTGACTGCCCAAAGATAATGGGAGAGTCCTATCTGTTCTTCATCAGAAAGCAGTCATGCTGGCTGGCCATCAGATACAGTTGCTGAAACATGTGGTAGACTGTACAGGAAAGTTGATGACGACATCAATAATGATCCATTGTCATGCATGACTTTACTCTTTGAGCCTAACATCTGCTCAAACTGTCATCAAGGATTTGCCATTCGATGAAGCTTTCATATTTTGTTTTGAACTGGTAATTCTTAATCAATTTTTTGTACTCTATGATCTCTTCATTCTCTTTCTCTTCACACTTGCTCCACTGGATCTTAAAGATGTGTATTTCTACGTTGCCATCAAACGTTTCCTACTTTTGAGAGGTAGTTACTAAAAGTTTGTGTTCTGAGCTGACCTTCTGACTCTCCATCACAAACAGGTTCAACAATCTGATTTTGAGACTCTGTGACTGATGGCTTGAATAGTCTAACCTTTACTAAGCTATTAGAACCAACGTAATGCATTTTGGAGATAGTTCACAAGCCACCTATCCACTAAACAATAATCGATGTACAAGTGAAAATACTTTCATTGGATTTCTTGGTTGCACCAGTGCTCTTCCACTGTCGTTTCTTTGTCTCATGTTTTGGATTTGCTAGTGTCCCTCTCCAACAGGGGACTACCTTTAGCTTCACTCAGAGGCTTCATGGTTCCATTTTCTGTCACTTATGCAAGATTGAAAAACAATCTTGCATCACTGACTCTGCAGTGAAGACACTTCTTCATGGTTACAAGAACCTTCATCCAGTGGTATCTTATCCTGGACCCAGATTGAGCTTGGAACTGATTCCTTCCCATCTTTCAAAGAAGCCTATTAAATCAATGACACCTTGTGATCTCCAGCTTCTTTCCTGGGATAAAGCTTTTCTTGTTGCCATCCCATCTGCCAGATGGGCAATTGAGTTGCGTGCTATATCTGCATTTCCATCATGACAAAGCTATACTCTGACCTGACATATCCTTTCTTCTCAAAGTTGTGTCTCCTTTCTGTCTCAATCAAGACATAGGGCCCTATATACCAGGATCTGATTCCAGGTTTTCTGCTTTAAACTGGATTATATGAGTCCGCACTGCCAGATAATCTGGGATAAACAGAAAACCTGGGATCAGATCCTAGGATATAGGGCCTGTCTGGAAGGACCCATAGTGCTTCTATATCTGCTCCATAAACCCATGCCTGATCTGGAAAGGAAGCTTCATTACCTTGATGTGAGGAAGGCTTTGGCTTTCTACGTGCAACAAACTTTGGCTCATAGGAAATCGCCCAAGTTGTTCCTGTGCTAGTTTGTCTAAGAAACAGGGCCTGCATGTTTCAACCCAGAGACTGTCCAAAAGGGTTGTCTCTGCCATTTTCTTGGCCTATGAACTTGGCCTCCTCAGAACATTAGAAGCCACTCCTCAAGGGCTGTAGCTGAATCTACTGATTTTTTGAAAGGTTTCCCTCTCCATGTGTGCAGAGCAACCACATGGTCCAGTACACTGGCCTTTATCTCAAGTTATAAACTACACTTAAGGTCTCTAAGTGACCCTCCATTTGGAAGGTCTCTACTGTTTTCATGTGTGATATAACACATGCCTCCCAAAATTAGTAGCATGCTAATTTCCCATTTGTGTGATACACAGAGACCACCAAGAAAGTTACTTACCAGCAACTATAGTTCTTCAAGTGGTCATCTGTGAAACCACACAACCCACCCATCCTTCCCACTTTGCGTCCCAGCTTTGGTTGCTGCTTTGAAGCCATGGTTATGGAGAAGGGCAGGGTCAAAATGTTTTAGTAAAGCTCTAGAAAGTTCCAAGTGATGTTTTGCACAGGCTCAGGATAACTTATTTGCGTGACTTCATGGATAACTACTCAAAGAACTACAGTTTCTGGTAGGGGGGGGGGGAGTTCTATGAATATGTCTTTTTCACCTATAGGGCTTACCTGTAAAAAAGGGATGACATGTAATATACCCAAATATTAGTACATTAAAATAAGATGAAATTACTTGGATTCCATTTTCTCGTTATTGTTGCTGAATTAATCATTTAGAATGTATTCAACAGATTTGTAGATCAGGGTTTAGCAAATTTATGAGGGCTGTTTATCTTAAGAATTTACAATGAAAAATAATCACATAATTAAATTATGTGTGTGTGTGTGTATGTGTATATGTGTGTGTGTGTGTGTGTGTGTGTAAATGTTAACCAGATTACACAGCAGAATTGATAACCTGATTATATTATGAAAATACACAATATTTATATAAGGTTTTTTTTAATTTTCAATTTCAGGATAACATGCTTTTTTGTGATTCTTGTGATAGAGGGTTTCATATGGAGTGCTGTGACCCACCACTTTCCCGAATGCCAAAAGGTGACATTTGAAAACCTTCTGAATGTGTGTGATCTGATTTTACCTTATTACATAGTATCTTTCTTTTTTTTTTTCTAATGCTCTTGGTTTTTCAATTCATTGTGATGAACTGTTTTTTTGAATACATTGCATTTTCAGTACATTGCATTCTAACTATTTATAGTAGCCTTTGATTTATATACATAATTTATATAAATATATAAAAAGTGGCAGTCACATTATTAACTGGGATTAGCTATAGAGAGGACTGTGTGACAGCTCCATTGGCTATCAACCTGTTTCCAGGCATAATTCAAAATGCTGGTTTTGACCTATAAAGTCCTATATGGCTTGGGTCCTAGTTATTTGAAGGACCACATCTTTCATTATGAACCTCTCTCAAATTCATTTGGTGGGAACAAAGGAGAGAGCCTTTTGGTGGTTGCTCCTAGACTGTGGAACTCCTTCACTAAAGAGACCAAGATAGCCTGCTTACCTTTCACAGGCTGGCGAAAATGTACCTCTAACATCAAACATTTAGGGAATGATAGAGATAGGCTGCTAGTGATGGTGTGAATGGGATTTTGGGAGAGTGTCATTTTAAATGTATTTTAATATTTCTATGAAAATATTACTGAGAGGGACACAAAAAGTCAGTCAGGAGGGTAGAATTCCATCACATCAATTAACTTAAATAAAGCAAGTCTGGGGAGAAGATCTCATCTTCATGAAATATTGAAAGTATCATTGTGCTAATTCTCCTCAGAGATAATATTCTATGAAATAGGCACACACCCTTTATAAAATAAAGATCTGTCCAGTTCAGCCATTTTTTAAAAAAAATACTTGAAACAACTTTTAAATATTTTTTGTTAAGATGAAT
The DNA here is from genome assembly GCF_025583915.1 of Anolis sagrei ordinatus. Taxonomy (NCBI): domain Eukaryota; kingdom Metazoa; phylum Chordata; class Lepidosauria; order Squamata; family Anolidae; genus Anolis; species Anolis sagrei. The sequence goes on along the minus strand of NW_026846588.1, from coordinate 128,957,765 downwards.
AGAAAAGAAATTTTCTAATTGGATATTTTGAGAAATCTGAAGCTTTGGAGTGCTGCCAGTTATTTGTTTAAAAGAATTTATTATTTACTGTAAATTACTCAATCTTACTATTTAAATATACTTATATTTTGCTTTTTGACAAAATAATTACAATCCTAATTGTGTTTCAGTCTATAACTTTTGTACAAATTTTTTGTTTAAATGCTCATTAGATTTAATAAATGGCTAGTGTAAAATTATTGGTTATTTAAATAAAATGGGATCATTTATGCAGTTATTTGGCTCACATTTAATTTAGGTCCCTGTTTCTCCCAACACAGGAATCACAGTAGTTTACAACTATTGAAAATAACATACACAGTTTTTAAAATACTAGAAAACTTTTTTTTAAAAAAACAATTCAACTATGATGTTGTTTAACAATACAAATTAAAAACTGTTTAAAACACAATCAAACACAAATACAACATACCCCATTGAACGCTGCACATGTTGCAAGAATTTAAAACCCAAAGACATACTGGGGAAAAAAGTCTTTGTTTACTAGTGGAAAGACATTAAAGACAACCTCCTGTGGAAGGGAGTTCCACAACCTGCGAGCAGCCACAGTGTATATGGTTGAACTAAGAGAAAGTCGTCCCCTAATAGATCTTAACATTGGGACATGTTCATGACGTCTCTTTTTAACACACTGTTTTCAAACTCATTCAAGTGAAGTTCTGTATCTAAAAGTGGGCACACAGGCAGGTGAAATGCCTTAGTTGGAAGGGAGCAGGTGAAGTTGTTTGTATAGTGCACCAAGGCCCCTGAAGAGGGAAGCCTGGAGTCTTTTCTTCACTAGCTAGACTGTTTACACCAGGGAAGCTGTCTTCCTCTGCTGGCTATACTGTATGCAGATTGTCTACCAATAGTATAGGTAGTTAAAACAATTAAAATCATTTACACAAACTGGCTGAAAAGAAAGGTTTTAGTCTGCTGGCCTCCCTAAGCAGAGAGTTCTAGAGTCGAGGTGCAGTTACTAAGAAATCTTATATCTCCCCCAAATGTGCTTGTGATGATGGTGGCGCTGAAAGAAAGGCATCTCCTGAGGATCTCAGGATGGTAAGTTTGCACTGGGAGTGGTGGTCTGCTAAATAGCCAGGACCTGAGCCATATCAGGCTTTATAGATCATGAGCAGCACTTTGAATTGTGGCCGGAAACAAACTGGCAGCCAGTGGAGTTGTGTCAGCAGTGGAGTTGTGCACTCTTTGTAGCCAGCACCAGTTAACAGTTTGACCACAGCTCTTTGAAATCCTTCAAAGATCGTCCCATGTAGGCAATGTTAGAGTACTCCAAATGGGATGTAACTAAAGCATATACCACTATGACCAGGAGCGGCATCTTAAGGAATGGGCACATCAGGTGCACAAGTTTCAAATGTGGAAAAGCACACTTGACAACTGCTGTAACCTTTATGATCTCCTTTTACTCTTAGTGAAATTAAATATTCATTGGCAGCAATTAAAAACAGTAAAGTTTTGATGGGGTGATATCATCTCTTATCCAACATATTTAAAACTTTTAAAAATTAGTGACTTCCCATTTTAGTCACTTTATTTCCTAATATAGATGACCCTAGTAAGTTTCCCTAAGAATGGGTTGCTTTAGCTGTTTTATTGATTTTTAAGAGAAAGAACCAACATGATCCAGCCAGTTATATAACAGGATGTTTTTATATTGGAAAGCTTTATGCAAAGCACCACATTCTTAAATTGGAAGCCTTAATGTCTGAAGATAACTTTTTTACTTCCCAAATACATTGTATTTAAATCATTATGTTCAACTGTGGACTATTAACTTCTATTACTGGTCTATATTATGTTGTATTCATTGGTTTTAAATCTCTGTTTAAATGTACGAATCACAAAGCTTGAGAGGGCATTTGTATCACTTCAAAGCTCTAATTTTAGATGGCATGGCATCATCCAGTGGTTTTTTTTGTAGGTACTATACAACATGGAACTTACAGTGTGATGACTGCCAAAGTGTGGAATACAGTACCAGATTGATTTGTATGTGGAGTATTGTGAACCTCCTGATTGTATCCCTATCCAAGGGGAATGGTAGCACATTCAGGAGGTCCTTGGTGCAGAAAATCTTATTTTTCTCTGGCATGCATTCATTTTTCAGCCAGAAAAAGTGTTCTTGGGGAGTGCAGAGGGTAGACATTGTAGCAAAGTTTTCGGCATGCCAGAGACTTGTTTTGTGTTACTGGATAGAAACTGTACAAATTGGGCTAGTGTTTTTCATTTTGCATGATCATTGGGAACTTATTGCTGGGATGAACAATAGACATAGTTAACTGTTGTTGTTTTTTTTCTAAATGTCCATTCAGGGATGTGGATTTGCCAGGTCTGCAGACCAAAGAAAAAAGGGAGAAAGTTACTCCATGAGAAAGCATCTCAGATAAGACGGCGATATGCAAAGCCTATTGGACGACCAAAAAATAAAGTAAAGCAACAAATGTTGTAAGTATTATTTTATCTCATTTGTCTTTTCTGTTGTGATAGGCTCATTTGATCCATGCAGCTAGACACAAAGTTCATGTGCTCTTTTTACTCTTAGGATGCTCTATACCCGTGATGGTGAACCTATGACACGCGTGTCAGCACTGACACGCATGGCTATTTTTGATGACACGCAGACACATGTGGCCACATACAGAGAAATACAACTTATAAGAGCCAATCTAATTCCATCCGTAAATTTGTAAAAGGCTCTAAAAATGTAATATCTTCACGTTTGAGCATTGTCCACTCCATAACTCAGCATGGATTATACATTTTTCTTATTTAAACTATAACTATTGCAAAATTATGTTTTTTTTTTCCTTGAAGTGACACTCCACCCAAGTTATGCTCAGGTTTTTGGCAAATTTTGACACACCAAGCTCAAAAGGTTGCCCATCACTGCTCTATACTATATGTCTGCCTGCTACTCATTTTTGTGGCATTCGGCTTTGTTTTCCTAAACAAAAATGCACATGGATATTTTAAAAAGAACATTAAATTGGTTAACCTATGGCTGTTGTTGAAAGTAAGATGATTGGATTAAAGCTCCGAGCATTTCATCTTCTTTGTCAGAGCCATACAAATAATGGTACTGTCTTACCTGGTCTCAATATCTTCTGATATTCAGAGATATGGCAAATGTGTGTATGTGTTCCATTGCAAGGGAACAGTTGTTACTTCACTGTTCCCTTTGGAGTGAATGCTCTTCAGCTGGATCACCTAGCGTGCAAAATCACTATACATATTTTTCAGTGGTGGGTGCATTGAGTGCTCCAATGAGACAAATGAATAGACCTTCCTTCCAGTGTTGAAAGGATCAAAATCTGCCCTTGTGACAGAAGATGATGCAAAGTCTGAGAAACAGTTGATTGGTGTTGACATTGTTTTGCTGCTGTTTACTCCCAATCCTTCCTCAGATTGAATGCCTATGGAGTTTTCTACTAAGTTCTTTTGAAAGATACTGTACTATTTTGTAGGTTTTTTGGGATCTAAAAAGGGAAAATATAGAGTACCTTCCCAGGCATTTGTTAAATGTGTGGTTTACCTGTCAGTTGGGCAATCTCTTTGTTGAAGGGACATCAAAGAGCCTTTCCACCTTTTAAGCATTTCTGTGAAGTATTCCATGGTTTTCTGCTGCAACACAAAAACCAAAGTGTGTTACAGTATCTTATTAAAGACTAATGGGTTTAGCGATGAACTTTTGTGTATTCCACAAAGGTTTATTTAAAATAAAAGTGCCACTTTTATTATTTTTATCTTTGTTTGCAGTGTGCTGAATAATTTTAGTAGCATGCTGTATCAGTGCCACATGTTATTCATATTTTGAACACTGACTTTAATTTCCTCCTCTGAATTTTTTTTGCTAGGTCTGTAACCAGTGATGAAGGATCCATGAATGCATTCACAGGAAGGGGGTCACCTGGTAGGGGTCAAAAGACTAAAGTCTGTACCACACCTTCATCTGGTCATGCTGCATCTGTGAAGGAATCAAGCAGCAGTTTGGCTGTTACAGACCCCACCTGGCCTGGTGCCACCGCCACCAAAATCACCAATACCACCTCCACCTACATATCTGCATCTACACTTAACGTTAACAAGAAAACCAAAGGGCTTATTGATGGCCTTACTAAGTTTTTTACACCATCACCCGATGGTCGCAGATCACGAGGTGAAATAATAGACTTTTCAAAGCATTATCGTCCAAGGAAAATGGCCTCTCAGAAACAAACATGTACTTCTCATGTGTTGGCTACAGGTACCACACAAAAGCTAAAACCTTCTTCACTCCCACCCCTAAACCCCATCTCTGGTCAGAGCCCCAGATCACAAAAATCCAGCACTTCAGTCTCTTCTAATTCTCCCCAAAGCTCCTCCAGTCAATCAAGTGCACCCTCCTTTAGCAGCCTTCCCAGTAACACTCAGCTAAAGGGACTCTTTGATGGACTTTCTCATATTTATGCCACTCAGGGACAGTCACGAAAAAAGGGACACCCAAGTTATGCACCGCCCAAGCGTCTGCATCGTAAAGCACCGTTCTCTTCCACATCCAAGTCTAATACAGCTTTCTGTGGAAAGAAAGAGATTAGAAGTAGGTTTATTTCTCATTCCTCCACCTCTGGATGGGGTATGCCTAGAGGACTTGCTTTTAAAGCAATTGCTCACTTCAAGCAATCAACTTTCCTTAAAAAGCGCATGATTCTAGGCAGATTAAAGTATAAAGTGACCCCTCAGATGGGGACCCCCTCACCAGGGAAGGGGAACTTGGCAGACGGAAGGATTAAACCTGATCAGGATGATGGTAAGCAACAGGTCAAAGCGCCAACCAAACCTGCGTCCCGTCCAAATCCAGATTCTTATTTTGTCACATAGGTCTCAGCTATTTCTCTTGTTCTTACTTCACTCTCATACAAAAGCAGTGATGTTGACCTTGTAACTAATGCTGATTAAATCTTCAAAGTGTTTTTCCAACTAATCCTGTACCACTTTGTTGTTTGTCAGTTGTTTGCATATGTAGCAGCACTAGCATCTCCATCCCATGTCTTCATGACCTTGCTTATGCCTATTGTAGTAGCATATTGTTAGCCTCTCCATTCTGTCACTTGCCGTTTCTCTGGTCGCAGTACTGTTGGCATATGTTAGGATGACAATTTAATGTCTTTATTTCCCTGTCTTCTATTGCTTTACAATGATAGAGCCATCCTGTTAGACAACACTGGATATGTACTATTATGAAATTGTTCTTTTGTAGTTTTAAAATCTCTTAAAATTTCCCCTTTTCTTAAGCTCTATTCTGTTCTGTTTGAAATGGTTTTGTTTAAGAAAAGTGTAGTACCAAAAGCGTTTTCTTATTTTATTTGTGTGTGTTTAAATAGAGGTTGTTTTGGAAACTGTGGTAGAATTGTGAAATCCATGCTGCTGTGTCAATTATTTGATACAGTATTCAAAATTACATTATATTTATTTTATTCAATAGGAAATAGAACACAAAAGCTTCATTAGAATGGGAAATCAAATGCCACAAACTATTTAAAATCAGTATACAGATGTTTTCACTATCAAGTTGTTACAGGCTTGAAAACGGCTTGCAATCTCAAGGGGAGAGCAGCATTTCAGAATTACAGAATCATATGTATAGAGTGGGAACATAATTCTGATAGCATAAGGGCATTTACCACCATCGTGTTGGTGAAAAAAATCTCTGCTAATTTTAACCAACAGGTACAGAAATCAAAATAAGCATCAAACAAGAAAATGCTGATCTGTTTCTGGTGGGAAGCAAGGACTTTGTCACAGAAGAGGATTTGGAAATTTATAAGCAGGCCCAGGAACTTGCCATGGAGGTATGCTTCACATGTGCCAATTAGGGTTTCTAAAATGCTAATTAAAACTGCTTTATGTGAGGCTTAAATCATGATGGCCTCTAGATTTGTGTTATGCTTCCCTTTTTACTCTATTTAGTAAAGACGTAATATAATAATTTTAATCTGGATGAAACTTCTGCATGCCCATGTGACAAATCAGAAGTGATAAAGCAAAATTAGCAAGTGACGAGCAAAGTAATTTGGGGAAAGGATGTGGTGTGAATAAAGTTGTTGTAACTACAGCTGTGGATATCCTCAGACATCATGTAGGCCAGAAATGATGGTTTTCTTATTGCACTTCTTTGGCTTATCTGGCATCTAGAGGTCTGTGTTCTTGAATGTTCTGTTTCCATGCTTTATTCAGTGACACCCACTCAAGTTAGGTGATTATGACCATCCATCTTGTTTAAATAGAACTGTCCTGGCATCATGTGATATAAGCCAAATGTATGTTTGCTGACAAGCCCTAATTTGTATGCTTTCCCATTTTTATAAAGCAGAAGCTATCAGAGAAACCTTCAGATAGTTAATCTTAGGAGGAGAAACAAATACAAATTTCTTTGTTAACTTAAATTCTTGAATATTTTGAATGATATCTAAAATGATAAATTAATATTATGGGAGAAATTTTATGGTTTGATGAAGTAGAAAATTATGAACAAGTCCTAGCTATTTGTAAAAATAGTATAATAATTTATGGGTTCAGTAATCTTATGAGCTGGCTTTGCAGCTAGATTTATCATATTTGCCTGTTACATATATGTATATTTTGTCTGTATTGTAAGCAAAACAAAAGCAAAAACCCCACTCCTACCATGCTCCCCAGTGGTAGTGCAGTAGTGAATAACTTATGTTATTACTCTACAAACAAATTTTGTCATTATGGTCTTTGTGAATCACACAATTGGGAAATCTGTTCAGGTGCAGAACACTCTTCAGTACCTTCTATAATCACTAGGCAGAAAAGTTTTGGCAGTAACCCCACTCACCATATCTGGTTTCCACCAAAACCCCTCAGTTCCTTTTATTAACACTGCAGCAGGTCAAGGAACCTTTGCTAATTGAACTCTTTAGTTCTTTGGACTTTATATAAAAGCAAAATGGTTTTGAATTGTGTCAATACCATCCATATTGCTCCTACTCTGACACTGTGACTTTTCATGGCATTGGACTTAAAAGATGTGTACTTCCATGTTGGGATACATCCCAACTACAAAAGATTTCTGGCCTTCTGTGTTGGGAGCCATACATACTGGTTCAGTGTCCTATCATTCCGGCTTTCAACTACCCTGAGCAACTGACCAGGAGGACCTCTGTCTTGTCTGGATTCAATTTCAGTTTGTTCGCTCATTGTGTTGTGAGGTACATTCTATGTTCTTTCATTAGACTGTTTATATAGGTTTTCTTGTTATGGGTACATCATTCACAGTGAAAAAACTTTGTTGATTTTTGTACCAAAGGCAATGATCTGTTGTGTGTCATGACTCCTGCCTCAAATAGCTTATGTTTGCTAATTACTCAATTGTGTGATTCACAGAGACCTCGAAGAAGGATAGGTTGTTTACCTGTTACTGTATTTCTTCAAGTGGTTATCTGTGAATTCACATAATCCCACCCATCCTCCCCACACAGGGTGATATCATCTCAGATCTTAATAATCGACTGCAGCTGTGGCCTAGGTACTGAGGGGTTTCGATGGCAACAGGGCCTTATATAGCCTCGGAATGGTGGTCAGGGTTACGGTTAAAAAAATTCTGTCTAGTAATTCTAGAAGGTTCCGAAAAGTGTTCTTCGCCTGCATAAATTACTCAATTGTGTGAATTCACAGATGAGCACTCAAAGAAATACATTTACAGGCAACCAACCTGTCAATATTACAACCTAAGATGTAGAATCATCTTTAGACTTCAGGGAAATTGTCTGACAGTTGAAAAAAGTTATATTGTACACTCATAAATTTTTGAAAATTGTGATTTGTAGAAAATCGGTTGTAAAATTGGTGGAGAAACAAATGGACGGTATCCTTCTGTCATAGAATTTGGGAAGTATGAAATCCAGACTTGGTACTCCTCGCCTTACCCGCAAGAATATGCAAGGTAAGGGAACACAGTCTGTTTTTTAAAATGGGGGTTGATGGCTGCCCTGCTCTTATGTGCTGGAAGGAACAAAGAGAAACATGTTCTTTTATTAAAAAAAAATAACCAGTTAAACCTTGGGTAGCATATTTCAGCAGCAAACTACAGAAACGTATTTGAAGGAAGAATTTTGTTCTGAATGTAATTATGAAAGCAATGTGTCACTAAACTTAACTGGTGCTGTCTCTCAGAGAATTTTGAGAGCAAAGTTTAGGATGGGTATGTGCAAAAATGGAATTGGGTATCCATTTGTTCTTTTTGCTTGCCTTCAAGCCCTTTCCTGCTTACAGGAAACCAAAGATGAACCTTTATCACGATTTATTCAGAAAGGGTTTCCATTTGCCTATCTCTGAGAATGTGATTTGCCATAGTCACCTATTGGATTTCTACTGCTATGTGGAGATTTCAACCCTCATTTCCAGAATTGTAGTCCAACTCTCCAACCACCACTGTTTAATGGCACTGAAATAAAGCATTGAACACAGTTGGAGGTCAAAAAGAAACCATGTAAATTGATACAATATATAAAATACTACAGATTAGTTGTTTAATTTAGAGGTGGGAAGTAGATGCTTTCACATTGGAACTCGCTTATCTCACCATGGTCAAGATAGGAATTCTTAAGCTTATCTACCAGGTAAGGTTTTCTATGATCAAGGTGGTCATTTGAGCTCTTTCTACAAAGAGAACACATCACAGTTTATAATAAAATGTGGGATTCCTTTTTGTTGAAACTTTCATAATTTGCAGAGTTTATTCTGAGGTTTATAGAATTTGGTTCTGGGTGTTTTAGGGTACACAAAGAAAGGAATAAGTGAGTCTGCAGTCCTGGTATATCCTCAGACAGGGAGTTGTGGGGAGGGCAGATGGACAGCAAGAGACAGTCTCTGGTCAAGGCCAGAAGGGGAACTGACTTACCCTGACTGAGGAATCGGATCTGACCCTTTTCTGTGCCTCAGAAGTAGCTGTGATGAGTGATGATGTTTCCCATGTAAGTGGTGAAATGTTAGTGTCAGTTAGTGTTGCTTTGCCCTTACGGGTGAGTGCATGTAATGCCCTTGTTTCTCTCCCACTCTTGATCATCAGAGGATAGACCTTGACCCTGAAGTTGTGCTGCTGAGTTTATCTAATTACGCAGCAGGCTGAGGGGCCCCTGGAGTTGGGAAAATGCAGTGGTTGAGGAGGTCTCACAGGGAGATGTTCTGTGGTGGTTTCTCACTCTCGCAGAGTTAAAAGAAAGATCACACATATTTCTCCTCTTGTGATCACAGGAATCTGTGACCTCTTTGTCTCCTATTGCTTCTGAGAGAAAGGAGGGAGAGTTACCTCCAGATGGTTGATGTTTTTCCTTCTTTGACAGGCATGTGCTATAGCAGGTTGTGTCACTGTAAACTGTATTATGCAGGACTACCTAGGCAATATGTGTTGATACCATTAGTGTCTGTTCCAAAATAAGGCATGCTTCCATATATTGCAGGAAGATTACACATCAATATTTACCATGAAGTTTCCTGTGATGAAATGATGTATTCAAAGTGCATATAATATTTTTCCAGTATTGTGCTGTTGGGCTTCACATGTAGCTGGAAATAAAGAATTGGTTTGCTGCTGATATCACCTAAACTTATAGGATTGTTGAAATGACTCTATATCTAGAACAGATTAGTCACGTCTTATGACATCTTGATGTTTACTTGGCTATTGAAAACAGTGTTTTTAGTTTTCTTTTCCCTGTAAATGCGTATAGAAATAAGTCTGAACCTAAATGTTTTTGTTTGTATGAGAGCCATAATGAAAAGCCCTGATACTAAGTCGTCTGATTTTTAAACCAACAGACTATCAAAGCTTTTCCTGTGTGAATTTTGTCTTAAGTATATGAAGAGTAAAAATATTTTGCTAAGACATTCAAAGAAGTGTGGCTGGTTTCATCCTCCAGCTAGTGAAATCTACAGGAGGAGGGACCTTTCAGTCTTTGAGGTAGGTAACTGGTTTTTCTCAGTATGTGCTAGATTCTGGTTTAAGAAGAAAGAAGTTATAAGAGTTTGTGAAACATTTTCCATTTATGTGTCCTGTTAATCACTGTTCTGTGCATTTTCTACAACATGACAGCTTGTGTGGCTCCATATTACAGCTGAATTTGAATGTTGTCTGTTTCACCATTAGAAACAACAATGGTGAAGAGAGCACCCTTGTCTAGCTCCTCTCTGTATTTTACATGGTTTTGTCAGTTCCCCATTGATCAGAATTTGAGCACCTTGCTTGTCATAATCTGATTACTTGGTTTTTAAAAATTTGGTCCAAAATTCACCTTCTCCATAACACGGCTTATTCTCATTATATAGGCCTATAACCTTTTCGGTCTTCCATGTATCTGTCTTCTTTGGAAAATAAGGTTATGTTGGCCTATCTCCAGGAATCTCTTGCTTTATCCCTTAAAGCATTATTTATCATTTGCAACCCCCCCAACCCCCCCCCCCCACAATTAATTGATCTTGCAAATATTGTGCCGTCAATCTGTCAGGGCTTGGGGCATTTCCTATTTTCATGTCCTGGAATGTTTCGGCACTTCTTCCATTGTTAGTTTATCAAACCTCTTTATTTAATCTTAATTAAGCATCCGAAAGTCTTCTCTCTCAAAATGTTTTTCTAAGTCTTTTTTAAATAGATTATTATGTTTTATAGAGTGATGCATAGTAGTTACAGAAGACTGAATGTGACCTCATCTTGATTTGTAAATTGATAATTTCCCTCTCGGATCTTTAATATTAATTTCTTCTCTCTTTCTGTTCTCAACTTGTATGCTTGCCATCTTCACAGTTTGTTTGCCAATCCAAAATGTTTCTGTTTCACATAATATGACTTCTTTTTTCATCTCAATGACTAATCATAAAAAGTTTGTTTTGAAGCTGTCTAATCTTTTAAATCATTTCCTTTTTTGAGGGGTTCTTTTGAAACTTCTTCTCTTTCTCCTTGCTTGTAACTTGAATCTTCACATTTTCTTGTCTCTTTCTCTTTATATTGAAGTTTTTTTTGTATAAAAAACTCTATCATAAAAGATTTGTTAGGGCCCCAGACATGTTCTCTTAAAAATATACTGGTGGTTTTAACTGTCTTTGCCTTTAAAGTCACTTTCTTATGGTATAATGATTTGATAAGTCTCCAGTTAAATGTTTCTTTTCTGTTAAACAACACCAGAGCTACAGGATTATGGTCTGAAATCATTCTGGGTAGAGTTGTCATACTTTTTATTTTTTGACTTACAGATGTAGATATCTAATACATACATACATACATACATACATATAATAATAATAATAATAATAATAATAATAATAATAATAATAATGACAACAACAACAACAACAACTTTATTTATATACCGCTTTATCTCCCTGAAGGGACTCAGGATGGTTTCCAAGTAACATCACCAAAGCATACAGAGTAAACAACACAAACATAAAATTAACAACATAACTAACACATATATATTAAAAATAATCCTGCCTGTTCAACGCAATTAAAAGGGCTGGGCCGAGACTAGTGCACACTCAAAATATGAGGGGATTGCGTACAGTCCTATAAAAGGCAACAGAAATAGCAGGTACAGGTCTGTGGCTGCTCATTTCCAGAGCCTATTAGAGGAAGTGACCAGGGTTATAGGCAGGAAGAATAAGGCCATATTCAACAATGTCTAGTGCTGGGCTAGAGCTGGACATTCTCAAAGGCTTGTTGAAACCACCAGGTCTTAAAGCTCTTACAAAAGGAGAGGAGGGATGAGGCCTGTCTTATTTCCCTTGGAAGGGCGTTCCAGAGGTGGAGGGCCACCACTGAGAAGGCCCTCTCTCTTGTCCCCACCAACCGTACTTGTGACGGTGGTGGGAGCAAAAGGAGGGCCTCCCTGGTTTATCTTAGAGTTCGTGCCAGTTCATACAAGGTGATTGTGAAGATAGGCGGTGCCCGAATCGTTTATCAATCCTGAAAAATGACTTACTGTTTGAGCAACTTGAGATTATCTTATACTGGTGAAGATTTTTTTTTTACTATCTTTGCATGTTCAATGCATTGATAGTTGGATGTAATATTGAGATCAAAGGATTTTGAGCAGAATTTTTGTGTATTTGTTCCATGTAAACATGTGTGAAGATCTGCTACTATGCTGAAAATACTGATACAGACAATTCTTTTTTCCATAGGTTGATGGAAATGCAAGCAAAATTTATTGCCAAAATCTTTGCTTATTAGCAAAGCTGTTCCTGGACCACAAAACATTATATTATGATGTTGAACCATTTCTTTTCTATGTTCTCACCAAGAATGATGAAAAAGGGTGCCATTTAGTTGGGTACTTCTCAAAGGTAAAAAAAATTGATATTACTCTTGTGTGAATCTTGATTTTGTGCCATAGCCTTAGTACCTTCAGTTTGTTGAGCTAAATTGCAACTGAAAACATACATTTCTGATTACAAAAAAGCACAAATCTGTTATCTGTTTACATAAAATTAAAGATGCAACTTATTTTGATTGAGTCAAAAGCAAAATCTTGCATTCTCTTCTGATCCCTAGAACTTTTCTTGTTACCTCTTTATTCATTCTGTAAATAAGAATCAAGGGAAAGCACTGTTAATGCAGTTGGGTTTATTTGTGATATGGTTTCTTGGGCACCACTAATTTCATTTGTTAACCCAAGGACCTGGGGGGTATGCAGTTTGTTAGCAGCAATCTCAAGCTATATGTGTGTGTGAATGGGGGAGGGGCAGGAGATCAGCCTCTAGTGGTGCCTTCCATCTCTGTCTAAGTATGAAATCATAGTGCTTCCTCTGATTCTTCTTTTGGAAGTTGTACTTAAGCTCTTTGTCTGTATGAGCCTGCTACTCTCTTTTAGAGTTTCTAATGAACCAGAACTGGCTGAAGTCCTGCTTTTAAAGAAATATCTTAGATTTCTTTTATTAGCCCCAACAATTTTTGACATATTCGGAGTAGGAAACAATGTATTGTTACTCACAAGAACTCCTTTCTCCCTTTCTGATATTGTATCACAAACATATGAAAAGAACATTATTATTATTATTATTATTTACTTTATTTATATACCGCTTTTCTCAGCCCTCAGGCGACTCAAAGCGGTGAACAACATCGATACAAAACATCACGAGACAAGTATAGGGCAATTAAAAACAATTGTAACATAAATCATTAAACATCAGTATAACAATCATTAGCGCCTCAACAGTAAAATCAGAATCCAGTCTCATCATCCATTATTCCGTATTCCTATGTTCAATTACACTGTTTAATCAAATGCTTGTTCGAACAGCCAGGTCTTCACTTTCCTCCGAAACGCCAGCAGGGAGGGGGCCGATCTGATATCTGCAGGCAGGGCGTTCCACAGCCGAGGGGCCACCACTGAGAAGGCCCTGTCTCTCGTCCCCGCCAAGCGTGCCTGTGATGCAGGCGGGACAGAGAGCAGGGCCTCCCCAGATGATCTTAGTGTCATATTCGGTTCATAGGAGGAGATGCGTTCAGAGAGGTACGTAGGGCCAGAACCGTTTAGGGCCAGAACATCGCAAAATGGAGGCTCTCCTAGCTGACTGTAGCTAGCACATGGGATAAAAAATTCACTAAACTACCTGTTAAGGAGATATATTGATTTGCTTGTCATATGTCACCATAATATTACTTGCAATGAAATCATTCTATTTGACATTGACAGCAGGCTGCCTGCTCACCTTGCTGGACTATTTTTATAGATAGGAACAAGTATCTGGAATGGCCCACTTAAGTAATTTTTTGACATGCTTGATCCTCTTTCCTCAGGAGAAGCTCTGCCAACAGAAGTACAATGTCTCCTGCATAATGATTATGCCCCAATACCAAAGGCAAGGATTTGGACGGTTTCTCATTGATTTCAGTAAGTGAACAGATTTGTTTTTGCATTCATGATCCTGGGAGTTGAGGACTGTTAAAGATCTTCAGGGACAAAAGAACTTTGTGTAACCTGTAGTTGTCAATAGATGATTGGATTTCTCTTCCTATTTGCATAGGAAAAGCTCACTGAAGTGAAAAATCTACTGCTTTTGTTGTACCTCAAGACATTGACAGTATCTCTCTATTTCTATTTCTCTCAGTATTAGATTTCAAAGCTATTACATTGAATGAATTGTCTATACCGCATTCCTTCCCTGCTGCTTAATAGTACAAAGAGTGACAATTATTTCTGATTAAAGCCAAGGAAGGTATTTATCTAGGGCATTCTAGTTTCTTGATTTTTTCAGTGTGGAATAGATTTTATCTAAACAGTGTTCATGATGGGAGAGCATAATGTCCGAGGGTGAGCTTTTTGTTCCAATCTTTAAATAATGTGAATAACTCACTCCTGAAATAAAATCTCTTTTTGGAGCACAGTATACAAAGTAGAATATCTTCTTACTTATTACATATTTTGAATTACTAAAAATAACTTAAATTGCTTAGGAATAGATCGAGTATCCCTTATCCAAAATTTTTGATACCAGAAACATTTTGGATTTCACATCTTTGGCGATTTTGAAATACATGTATTTGCATGTACAGGCAGTCCTCAAGTTGTGAACAAGATAGATTCGGTGGGTTTGTTTTTAAGTTGAATTTGTATATAAGTTGTAACAGGTACATTTTAATTGTAACTCCAGACTTACTTAGGCAATCTCTCATTGTCCGAGTAAGATTGTCCTCCAAGTTCGGTGTCTTGGCGTTGGGTATGTAGGTGACTGTGGAGCCGTATTCTTGACCTGCATGTTCTCCCGCAGTGAGGGCATTGGTTTCCAAGTGGAAGGCGGTCCTGGTCGAGGTTGGCTTGACGCGCCTTCCTCCCTTTTGCCCTCTATTTGTGCCTCTTCAAATTCTACAGCACAGCTGCTCACAGCTGACCTCCAGCTAGAGTGCTCAAGGGCTAGGGCTTCCCAGTTCTCTGTGTCTATTCCACTGGTTTTAAGGTTGGCTTTGAGTCCATCTTTAAATCTCTTTTCCTGTCCTCCGACATTCTGTTTTCCGTTCTTGAGTTCAGAGTTGAGCAACTACTTCGGGAGACGGTGGTCGGGCATTCGGACAATGTGGCCGGCCCAGCGGAGTTGATGGCGGAGGACCATCACTTCAATGCTGGTTGTCTTTGCTTCTTCCAGCACTCTGACATTTGTCTGCCTGTCTTCCCAAAAGATTTGCAAGATTTTTCGGAAGCAACACTGATGGAATTGTTCCAGGAGTTGCATGTGACACACATGTGACTCCAGACACACACACACACTCTCACACACAAGGGTTACACATCCCTGTGGTGTTTGTTTTGCTCTCTGTGCCCCTGTTCAGAAGATTTCACCTCACTTTGTCGCTGTGATAATCGGATTTTGAAATTTTTGACCTGTTGTGGAAACAAGGATTGGTGATAAAGGTTCAGTTGTGATCCCTTTCCCCCCATAACTCTCCCAAGACTGTATTTCCCTTCCTAGGGGTAGATTTTTTTTGCTTCATGTTGTCTCACCCCCGCTCTTAACTATCGGTCATTTGTAAGTTGAATATTTATACATAATAACATATCTTGCAGCTAGACACTAACTTCAAACATGGCATTTATTTATGTCGCATAGATTTTATGCATAATATTTTAAATAATTTTGCTAATGAAAAAACTTCGTATACTTTGAACTATCAAAAAGCAAAGGAGTCATTATCTCAGCCACCCGTGTGGACAATTTTGAATGTTGGACTGTTTTAGATTTAAGAATTCTAGATAAGAGATACTCAACCTGAATAATAAAAATATGTATCATAAAAGAGCATAGAATTATAGTTCATGAATGTAGAATCCAACTAAGTACTTAGACTTTCAAAATTAATTTTGTATTCTACTTTTGAGAATAGTTATGAATGGCAGATTTTGGAACTATATGGCTCTTAACTGGGTGGCTTCTACGTAAATGACATAGATTAAATTAAAAACAAACAAACAATAGTGATTCCTTCATTATATTTGGAGGGATGGAAAACCATTTAGGATGGGCCTTTGGTGCCACAGAAGATTGGCGCAGGAAGTAGGACGTCCTAGATCTGCTAGCAGAAGCAGCTCTATTCCATAATGGTGCAACACTGAAGTAGAGGCCAGTTGTATTATTGTGTATACCTCAAGCCATTGCTATGAATGGCATGTGCCCGGGCAAATCAGTGAGACAAGAATATGCACTTTTATTGAGAATCAAGAATTCCTTCAGTCTAGTCTGGGCTTTAAGCCCAAGAAACTGTCTCAGAGATGAACATGTGGATATACAGAGAACTATCAAACATTTCTGTCCAATAACACTTTAGTTTTAACCATTATATCTGATCTAAGTCAGGCTTATGAAGCATTGGTGGCATCCATTTGAAAACTTACAAAGACTAAAAAAGACTCTTTTTCTACACCAAGTAGGGACAGAATTAGTGATGTTTATCAAAAAGAAATGGCATGTAACAGGCTGCAGGAGCTGGAATTTTGTATCTTCCTATGAAATACTGGTTTACAAAGCATAATGTGAAAAATCTTCCTTAAACATTACAGCGAGGGGGTAGAAAAGTATGGGTTACCAATAGAGATTATATTGTGGCTAATGTGCAGGTTGGAATATATTCATTAATATTTCTGAAACTATATTCCCATGTTTGGAGATGGAGTTCAAAAGATTAATCAAAATTAATTTAAAACTGTGCATGTCAGAGCAACATGTAGATTAATACATGTATAAATGCATATTTGGAGGAAAAGTTGGCTCAAAACACATGATAAATCATATCTCTATATTAAATCTATATGGCTACAATTAAAGTACAATACATGTCAGCATAGAAATTGGACAGAGTGGACGAATGAATCAACACATGACAACTGGTTATATTGAAGAAAACGGATGAATTCATCTATCTTAATAGCAGGGGGCATTTATACTCTGATTTTCTGCATGAAAAAGTAGTTCTTTCTGCTAGTTCTTTTGGATATTATTGTGCCAAGTGTATTCTCCAGACTGGTGACTAAAGTGGACCTTTTCATTTTCTGATTTAAGTCAACTTATGTACATCTTGCAGGATGGTACAGATTGTGATCAAGACAGTGATAAGGCATTCAAAAGGCTAACTTCTTCTCTAGATGTTCATGTGCACCATACAAAATGCTATTGATGGCTTTCTAAGAATCATGAGCATTGTTTTGCCATTGACATGGCCTGTTTCATTGCAAGTACGCTTGTCTCCTTGAACTGGAGGACTTTGAAAATATATGCAACTTCATTGACACCTTAATATTGATACTGACAGATCAATTTCCTCAGTGTTGAAGATGTAACTTTTGGAAAAACTATGAATTGAAGAGAGGCAGGGAGCTATAACATGTATTTATTAAGTGATATGACGCTTACTGGCAGCATCAACATCTATTAGTAAATAATACAATTCCTGCTCTGTTTGTGTAGAATAAAATAAAAAAGTATTATTGAATCTGATGGAGAGTGTTCATTGCTCTGCACCATTTTACGATATAATTGAACTGTCCACACTTGTAGTTATAAATGGCCTAATGCTCTAATAATAATTCTGTACACCATCATCATAATATTTCTTAATGCTTATATAGTCAAAGCTATAATAGCTGATTGAAAATGAAGTACTCAGATGAAGGAACAATTTATCTCAAATGTGAGGCAAAAGTTTAGTTAAAGCGTTCATGTTCCCCTGGGCACATTTTTCTTGTTTTTGCTGACTTTCTCATCAGTCCCAAGACACAATATTTACTTTTCAAGAGGGTGTTTGTACTCTTGTTTAAGCCAACCTCATGTTTGAGTCAAGGGCAGGTTTTGGGGGGAAAATTATGGCTTTCTATGTGACCCATGGATAAGATTTTTTAGATTCTCCCAAGATAGCCAAGCTCTTGCCTTTCATCACACTACTCAGAGAACATGATGGTTCCTGCTCTGATGAAAATTAAGATACAATATTTACATTGATTTGTGGATAAGTCAGCCTCAGTTTTGGGGAATGATTTTTTGACTCAAATTGTATATATAGTAAATTTGCAACTTCATGGAAAATATTGTTTTTGTGTTTCTTATATAAGAATTAATTATGTGGTTTTAGAGTAAGATAGAGAAACAGTGTGGCCATGGAAACCTACTGGATGGCTTTGTTCAAGTTATACTCTCTTTACTTCCGGGGAAGACAATGGCAAACCGTCCATTGAATAAATCTTGCCACAAAACCATATGATAGATTTCTATATGTCAGAAGAGACTTGAAAGCACAAAACCCAAAGACATTTGAGGAGAACATTTCTTGTATAAAGTGGCTGTCTTTATTGAAACCTGATTGCTATCTCACCCTAGGCAAAAGTTGACTTTTGTGCACACAAAAAAATAACGATTCATTCCGTCAAACTAAAATAACATTCAATTAAAACTGACCATAATTGGAGCGAGTCTCTTATAAAGAGCTATTTTATGTTCTAAAGATGCTAGTGCATAGGCTAATAAACACAAGGCTGGATTTCTGTAATGCTCTCTACATTGGTTTGTAGATTTGTGCCAGACTTTGTAAACTCCAGTTCAAACATGGCAACCAGTTCAGTTACTAGGAATAATCATATTGATAATAAAATATCTCTACTGGCAGCCAACTAGTTCCCAGGCAAGGTGCAAAGTGTTGGTTGTTAAAACTCTACATGGTTTTGGCCCAGGTTACCTAATGAATCACATTCTTTTGTACAATCTGCGCAATAAACCAAGTTCTTCTGGTTTTCTTCAGTCAGCCAAAACTTGATTGGCAATTGTTAGCCAAAATTAATAGTGTGTGCCCTGTTCTGTGGTGACTGGGTAACATTATGTAAGAAACTACACAGTAAATCTGTAAATATGTATATTTTAATATTGATTGTGCCTTTACCATCTAGTACAGGGACAGGAAATTTGGTACTCTCCAAATGCAGGACTCAAATATGTTTTATATGTTTTTACTGGCTGTGTATGGTTTATTTTTATATTATATGGTAAATGTTTTTAACTGCATTATGGTATCCGGGCATCAAATTATTGCCAACTATAAACCGCCTTGAGTCACCTTCGGGCTGAGAAAGGTGGTATACAAATATGGTAAATAAATAATTTCCTAGTAGCATTAGTGATCATAGCCAATTGTGAGAGACTGTAGGCATTCCTGTCCCACAAGATCTGGAGAGTATGAGATGCCTTCGTTTTAAATGTAGCTGATGAAGCTTGTATTATTGCCATGTTAGCAATCCATTTAGAGTTGCTTCAGAAACTTGATCTTCTAATGAAAGCACTCCATTTAGACAATTAAAACAAGGATTTTTCTTTAACAAGAAATAGTTAGGAAATATTATATCCTGTTAAGTGATTATGATCTTGAAATCTCTAGCAACACTATCCTTTTATAATAACAAGCAAAGATTTTGTAGCTTAGACACTATGTACTGGCCATGTTTTTCATTATCAGTTTTATTGCTTATTTTAATTTTTTTTGCTAAATTATGAAAAAAAATGTATAATGGCTCATCTCAGAAACATGGAACTGTGATTTATTCTTTCATTTGATGGATTTGCAACTCCTTTTCCATATAGACCGAAGACTTCAGTAGAACTTCAATGGGTGTCATTAGTTTGTATAATGAAGCGAAGAAAGCCAGCATGGCAATGCTCATCATGGTTTGCATATGTTGCCCTAATAGCTCAGTGTCTAACTATGCACATTAATTGACTACCAAATTGAGCTCCATATGGTACTCTTCACAATCCTGGACAAGTGATTAGTTGTAATGAGATTCTGCATAATCAAGGTATGCAGGCAGCTTTCACTATGTATGGACAACACCACAGTTCCCAGTTTGAATACTTCATGTTTGCAGATGGTGCAGAAAAATCCTGCAGCTATGAGAATAGCTGTTAATGCTTCCAGTGAAAACAAATTAATATACCATGAGTGCATGTTAAAGCACTCTTAGAACAAACATTTGTACCTAAAGGAAAATTCATGCTAATGTTAAATTTTGTTTTTGTAAAATAATTTTAATTTAAAAAATAAACTTGATTAATATGAAGTTGCATCTCATCTAGAAATTGTCAGTTAAAAGGTTTTAATTCTGCTCTGCTGATGTAATTAGTATGGTAATTATCTTACCCATGTAAATGAGAAGTATGTCCTAAGAAAGCCACATCCTATCCTGAAACTGTAAAGTTTAAGCAATTTCAGGTAACATTCTTCCTTCTAAAGATGAAGAAACAGGATAAGGACCACAGTGGTTCTTGAACTATATGAGGTAAATAATATGACCAGGCCTGAAAACTGCTATCTCTAATTCCCAATAAGACAATCTCTCTGTCATCCAAAAAGGCTAGCAATTGTATGTTTTGAAATGTGAACAGTGGGATAGTAAGTATAATGCCTTCCAACTGGAATCTCTAGCGCAGTGGGTGCAGACAACAATGAAACCGCAGAAACAGTCTGTTCTACTTGTTTGTAAACTATAAATAGCTTTTATTTTAGATGCTTTTATTAAGTGATTGTTCTTGAGGATTAATTGAATTTCCTTCAATGAAATGGGTACCCAGAAAACTGAATGTCTAAGGAGTTGCTTTCTGTGGCTCAGATCTCATATTGTTTTAAGGGCGGGCGGGCGGGCTGGGGAACCTCCAATCAAATCTGCAGAAGAAACTGGAGATACTTCACAATATCGTTGTTTTGTTAGATTAAAAACATGGGTTTCTTCTTCAGGCCCCTTTTGCCATGTTCATGGGTAAATTACCCGTGTTTTAGAAAATTACCTTTTCTCTGTCTGTAAGTGTGATTTTTCACACTCTCAGTGGAGTCTTTTTGTGGCAGTGCCCATGGAACTCATTCAAATTACAGGTACACCCATTGGACCAAAATAGTTGAGGAACTATGCCTTACAAGCTTGCTTGTCATCAAAATTCCTAAAAATTCTGAATGCAGTCTGTGTGTGTGTGTGTTTTCCAAGATCCAAATACATAATCAGTGATAAGAGGGCTCATACCTTCCCATTATTAGCTTGGCAGTTATTTGAGTTAATCGTCCATGAGAGCAATGGCCACCTTTGCTTCTTTTCTTAAGGATGCACTTCTGAACTCTATTTGGTCAACATGCCTGACATTGACTCGAGATCTTTGGCACATGTGGCCTTTGGAAGGGCTATATTGTTTTCACGTGTGGCCTGACACATGTCACCATTGGTTAATAGCTTACTAGTCACACATTTTTGTGACTCACAGAGACCAAGAAGAAGGAGGACAGGTTGCCTACCTGTTACTGTGTTTCTTTAAATAATCATCTGTGAAATTACACATCCCAGCTCATTCCCACTACTTTAGTGATGCCAACTCTAGTGACATTGACTGCTGTATGGAGGCCATGAAACTGGGAGCTTTAGTGCCAATTTCCATTTTATATTGATTAGGAGTGTGGGTGGGTTACCATCAGAAATGTAACTTTAGAATTCTATGAGTTTCTGAAGGTGCTTTGCGTAGATGCAGATTAACCAATTTGTCTGATTTCAGAGATAATCACTCAAAGAAACACAAGTAGACAACCAGTGTTCATATTTTCTGGTTTGCTAATTTTATTCTGTGTTCTATTCCTTTTAAAAAGAGGAGTTTCAAGCTTATAAAATCCTATAAATTATCTAAATCTAGGAAGAATGCCACTTAATTCTTCCTTGTCACTGCATTGAGCTGTACTTTATGCACACTGATTCCTGCTGACTTTATCCCGAGGCATTCCTGAGACAGCCTTTCTCAGACTGCCACTTCTCATTTTAAAGAAAAAGAAAGAAGAGACATATCTGGGTAGCAGTCTATCAGTGTATACATATGGATAGCATGTAGTTTTTCAAATGGGTATGGAGATCTGTCACTGGATGCGTGACCCAGTCCCAGTATTCCACTATTTTAGTACAATGCCTATGTAATATAATATTGCAATATTAATGTCATCTTTGTGGAGGCATTATATGCTACAGTGTGGTGGGTGTTGTCAATTGTGAAGTAATATAGTGTGGTGGGTGTTGTCAATTGTGAAGTAATATAGTACCAGTCCATCCTCCAGGAAATAAAGCCCGACTGCTCACTGGAGGGAAAGATACTAGAGACAAAGTTGAAGTACTTTGGCCACATCATGAGGAGACAGGAAAGCCTAGAGAAGACAATTATGCTGGGGAAAGTGGAAGGCAAAAGGAAGAGGGGCCGACCAAGGGCAAGATGGATGGATGGCATCCTTGAAGTGACTGGACTGACCTTGAAGGAGCTGGGGGTGGTGACGGCCAACAGGGAGCTCTGGCGTGGGCTGGTCCATGAGGTCACGAAGAGTCGGAGACGACTGAACGAATGAACAACAACAACATAGTACATAGAGCAGTTTTGCGCATGGGGTGGGGGAATAATTGCAACATCCCCCAAGATATAGGATGAGGGCTATGGGAGGCTTCAGGGGTTGCAATAATGACCTATTGGTGTCTCTTATAAAATTATGCTTTCATGAAATTACATATTAAAAGAAAAGCTTTGCATCCATGGAGCAGTTCATTGCCTTCCAGTACCAGGGATATGCTTCAAAACTATTGTGCTACTACTGTTTCAGCTTCACCTGGAATATTCCCCTTATAGGTATGTTATTATTTGGTTCATCTAGGTAGCCAGCAGTCAAATTCATTAACAGATAATTGATTTTGTTCCATAGCTACTCTGCCAGTTGGAGTGAGCTGTAGCAAAGAAAATCTTGTGCTTTCAGAATTGCTAGCATGCCTGCAACCAATGAAAAGTTATGCAAGGTTCATTACCGGTAGTTTAAAGGTTGGTAGCCATTTTCCTTGTATGTCCAGATGGATTTGAATCCCACACCTTCCATTTCCATCTTCCTACAGTAAGAAAAACGAACACACATGTGGATTCATTATGTGTACATTTGTCTTTTTCCCCCTGGCATATAGTTGTTTGGGGACAAAGTATTTATTTGGTATATTTTGGAAAAAAATATGTGCTCCCATTGGATTCATACTTAAGGCCATGCACTTCCTCTTCTGCTTAAGTAGACTAGAGATGTAACTGTTTTGGTACAACCAAATTTAGTGACAGCCTTTTGCAGTTGTATGCAAATATTGTGGTAAGGAAATCACTGACATTCATATTTAGCTCTAAGAATAGAAACAAGAAAAAAGACAATAAATCTTGATTCTTTTACATCAGTTGACTTCAGAAGTGTATTTTGCCATAATAAACGAGATCTCAATTGCCATTTCTTAAAAATAATTGTTCTGTAGAAATTATTTTTCATTCTTACAGTTTACAGAAAGGCCTCTAATATTGAACACAAGGAAAACATTATGGCAAAACTACAGTTATCTCTAAAAAAGTTTCAATTTTCTGCCAATTCACTCCGTATTGCTACTTGCTACTTTAAAAAAAAAACTAAGAACAAAAGTGCCTGCATACTTTGTGAATATGGGAGACCTAGATCTCACTTGTGCTTACTTGTGGATGCTGTATGACAGTGCAAGCAGAAGATTCTGCCTGAGACCAGAAAGTACTGCAAGTTCCTTGCCTCTATCAAACAGTTTTGCTATTAGCGAAAATAATAGGCTCAAGCTTTAGTGAAGTACACCGTGTTTGCAAAACTAGTTTAACAAACTAATACTGCTATGTGGATGTGAGTTGCTAATTAAGATGGGTAGTTGAACTAGTTTTATTAATATCAATTTCTCTTGCTGAATGTTGATATTATAATGCAAGTGGCTTAATGTCATCTTCTTTGGAGATATGGTGCAAACTCTTTGTGTCTTTACTCTAGCTTCATTTTGTCTCCTAACACACAATTTTAACCAACAACTTTGTGCTTCAGGTTCAGTTGCTTTGACCACTGAAACACAGTTGATAGTTGATATCTAGTTAGACTGTCAATCCTTGGGGAATCCTATAGAATTAAGGATATCCACTCTTTAGACAAGATGGATATTACAACACTGGGGTAATTTATTTAACAGGGACATGTTGTACTCATTTCAGATGCTTCAGGATAAATACACGAGCAACCAAGATCAGTGTTTTTTATTTACCTGCAACTTATATCAATTATTTGGAATCTTTTTGGTAAGTTTATTTTAATGGATGTAACTTAAGCACAACCAATTAACAAATGTATGGTGTAAGTACAGTGAGTCTTACAGATAATGTGTACAGCAAAGATGAAGGAAATTATCACCTTCCAGTTGATGTTCCACTGGATGCGGTTCCAGACAGCACTTTAACCATGGAGTAATCGTGTTTCTTAAACCTGATTGCACCCAGGTTGAAGTCCACCCCACCACCCAGAAAGTGCATGCTTTTCTGGGAGAAGGTGTCCAGATGGCCTGCTGGGCCGTCCAGCAGGATACCGGGATACAAAAGAAAACCCCTTTTAAAACCCCGCTAAAACGGAAAATAACTAATCTGGCCACCTTTTTCCATTCTCCGGAACTCTCCTGGCTCGTACCAATGATGCGCCAGCTGAAGGGGGGGGGGCAGGAGCAATTTTCCTCCCCCACTTCTCCTGCCGTGCCATTGGTATGCACTAGCAGAGCTCCAGAGAATGGGAAATGGCAGCTGGGTGAGTTATTTTCCTTTTTAAAAGGTTTTTAAAGGGGTTTTGGGAGGGGATGGGGGGGCTGTCTCGGGTTTCTTGGGCTCCTGGACAGCTACATAGATGGGCATTGGATGTTCCATAGCCCAGTCCCCGGTCCCATCTACACAGTGCTCGAAGCTGCAAAGACACGGGTCTCCTGACAGACCAGGGTTTTTCCAGCTGACAAATTATTTCGGAACAAAGCAGGATTTTCCTGCTTTGTCTCAAAAGCATTTGTTTATCATTTGGATGCCCCAAGGGAAAACGCGGAAGGGTGCACACTATAGGTACTGTCAGGATGCATCCTGAATTGCAGCACCATGGTCAGGGATCAAGGAAAATGGAGAGACACAAGTTTTCCCTGTCGTATAAGATGTGGTTACTTTTCATATACAGTACTTAGATTGGCATTTATGAAGCTGCAAATGCTAGATTTTCTTTTCATCAGTAACAACAGAGTCACTTAGCTCTAGCAATTCATTGAATTTCAGCAGAGCTATTTCAATCCTCAAAAGGCATTTCTTCTGCCTGTCAAGTAGGGAGGTGATGATCTTGTGCAGAAGAATTTTAGAAGCCCGTGTATAAAGATTCCTTGCATTTTAAAAGAAAATTCAAGCTGATTTGGGGGTGATTTATTTGCCCCCAAACTGCCTGAACAATCTCAAAACTATCTAAAAAAGTCACATTTTGCTCCAATAAAACTTCCAGTCCTCCAAACTACCTCAAAATAGAAAAAAAAAAAAAAAACCTTGCAAAATAGTGGCCAGAAGTGACATCATGCCATGTCAGGGACACTGACATGTGTTGCTTTGGATTGCCAGGTGGACACAAGGAGGAAACATTTCTCCTGCCCTGTTTGCAATTACCTATTCTTGGTATACAAGTTAGCTGTCAGTTATAATCTTCAGAATTGTAGTGGTGCTTTGGACTGCTCAGCTATTTGTATGCAGTTTTCTTTTTAGAAAATACTTTCCACTTCAAGCACCTCAGAATCCCGACACATGACAAAGATTTTATGACATGTTTTGGTATATGCAGCTCACGTAGGGCACTGTCCAGATATATTGGTCCACAAAGTTTGGGTCGTAGACTTTGAATGTATTGTAGGGGACACTCAGCATTCTGCGAAACCTGAATACTAAAGAAGGGGACATTTCTTGTTATGAGCAAACTCTCTTTTGAAAGAGAATAATTTTCTTCTTGAGGAACTCTATAAGCTTCCAAGAAATTCCTGGACTTCTAAAGAAACAGTTAGTGGTTCTTCTGTATTACTAATTGTTGGTGTAGGTTTTTGGTTGAGAGATTGAGCTACAGATCTGGAAGTGCTGGTTTGATTCTTGCCTAAGCCATGAGTTTAGATAACCTTAATTTACTAACTTCATTTAACCAACTCGAAATGAGAAAAGTAGTATCAGAAAGAGATAATGTATTCAACATGCTTTTGCAGACACTGAAGTGTTGTAAGAATGCTGAAAAAAACATAACACTAACTTCCTGGGAGATGTCAACTCCTATGTCCAAGTACTTTGGGATGGTGGGAACGGAACTACACTATTTGCCTGTTTTTCTACTTGAACTGAAATATATGGATATGGATGTAAATATTGAGCTAAAATGAGAACCAGCATGAGTGTTGGACTCCAACTCTGAAGGCCAGGGTTGAAAATTCTGCTTCACAGTGCAGTAGGAACTGGCTGTGTGACCTTGGGCAAGTCGCACCCTCTTAGGCCTCAAAAGAGGGCAACAGGAAACCCTCTTGCCAAGAAAATCTTGCCAAGAAAATCCCATGATTGTTTTTGCCTTAGGCTCATCTTAAGTTGGAAATGACTTGAAGGCGCACAACAATAATAAAAAAACCAGCAGAAATAAACATGTTGGGGTACTTGAATACATTTTAAAAGTTAATTACAAAATGAGCTCTTCTTTGTAATTTTATTTGCATTTCTGTCTGATGGAAATACAGAGTGAGCTGCTAGTTCAACAATTCAAGTGAGAGATCCAAGAGATCAGACAAAAAACCTTGTGTCTATATTTCCAAAGATGTTATGTCCCCAAGATTACCCATTTTAAAAAAGAAGCACAGTGTAATGATTGATACGCTATTTCATTAACATTTCAACATAGCTAAAGTAATAGTATGTTGGCTGATTATAACAATAAACATATTTTTGTTTGTTTTTACATTCAAACATTTTCACTTAGTACTGATTGGGAGTAGGGGTAACATTTATCATGCTTTTGATGAATTTGTAGGTGATATTCTTCACCATTCTGGATATCTCAAAGAATAGCACAGAATTCAAAGAAACAATTCCTTTAAGAATGGTGTGGAACATTATATCAATAAAACAAAAATAAACAAAGTGCTTTAATTTCTTGGAGGATTGTTGTAAAGGTTAGCTTTGCCTGACATTGGAAATGAAGATAACATAAACAGAAATATATGTGCACCTGTCCTTTGAGGTATGTGTTGGTTTGAGCAGATTCATCAAGAAGACATGTTTTTTTATAAACTGTTTTTAATTCTGCATTTTGTGCAGCAAGGTTGGTGTATTCATTTGAATTTGGAAATGAAATCTTAAAGATGCCTTTATAAAACCACTAAGCATAGTTTCAGAACTGAAATTATGAATACCTTTGTAGCATTTTATTAAAAAGACTGTGCGAGATAAGGCACCAGTAGAATTATATTGGCTGCTCTTATAAGACCCTGCATGTGAGCTTTAAAGATGATTGGAGCACAATGACACTATGGGTGTTTCAGTGTTGAATTGTTTTCCTTATTCTGTTGTTGTTTGTTTGGTTTTTGTATTCATCTACATTTGAAATGCTGTGATCCTGCACTTATTCTTTTTATGTGGCAATGTTGGTAAAAGTGCAGTTGTGAGAGCTAAAAATACACATCCATCCAATCCCAAACCCTTGTTCCATTAGTGATTAAGACCTGGCCATTTTCAATTCAAAACTGACTTTCAGTGTTTTCAGCAATTAATTACTAAGCTAATCATTGTTGTGAAAAGTGGAAGGAGTGATCCTTGGTAGTGAGGGAGAAGTATTTTGCAGAAATTATGATCCTAAGATTATATCCAGGAGGAGTAATAGTTGGGGGCGGCGGGTGTGTGTGTGTGTGTGTGTGAGTGAGTGCTGCAATGATGTTCCTAAGATTGTAACCAGGGGCCCTTAGAATTGTAGTTTCCACCATAGCATTATTTCATTTGGGAAGCAAACAACAAACAAGGTTTTCAAGTGTACTTTCCATTTAGGAATAGACCACTGAGGCACTTTGTATCTTTATATATTATCCCTTTTGTCAGTTACCTCTTGCTGAACTTAAAGGTATAGCTTTCTTTTCTTTTTGCTTGGGGAGGGATATTTGTGTGGAATACATAGGTGTGCATTGGCAGGGGAGGAATTTACATGATCTAATTCTTTAAAAGCTTTCAAACTTTGAGGTTTTAAAGCTTTAAAAAACAGTGTTTTTTGTAACCAAGACAAAGGATCTTGTCCTTATTTCTTTTAATCAAGGCATTTGACAAGAAGATGTCTTGCAATGTTCTTTGGTGTTTTTTTTTCCATATGGGCAACCTTTAGCATTAGGTCTATATGCAATTCTCAGCTTAATTTCAAAAACCCTCTGCATACAATTAATTCAGATATCTAGAAAGAGTAGTCTGTTCCTTATTTAGCAGCTAGCTGGGTAGAGAAAGCAAGGGTATTGTAAAGAGAGAAAGAAGCAAAATGTACAAAAGAGATGGAGAAAATGGGGCACTGCTCATTTTATCTACCCACCACTGACATACTGTATTGGGCCCTGACTAACATTGAGGAAAAAAGATTACCTACTTATGATACAAATATTCACTACTGAATTCTTACTTTAAAGTTGTTAACTCTAGCTAGCAATTCTAAAGAACGTTTGGTAAATGTTCATGGTTGACACCATTAGTGACACATTTGTGCTTTTTGCTCCCAACCCTTCTCATTAGGTTACTTACTGTCTAGAAGAGAGGGACAAGCAGGATCACCTGAAAAGCCACTCTCTGATCTGGGTCGTGTTTCCTACCTGGCCTATTGGAAAAGTGTTGTACTGGAATATCTTTATTGCCATCACGAGAAACAGATCAGCATCAAAGGAATGAGTCGAGCAACTGGGATGTGTCCCCATGACATTGCCACCACCCTACAGCATCACAGGATGATAGACAGGCGAGAAGAAAAGTCAGTAAACTTTACGCTGCTTTGTTATCTTCTAAATTGTATTTCATAGCCCACTTTTGTCATTACATATATTTCCCTAGAGTTTAATCTACCTTTTATTATATAAGAACATTGTGAAAAACAGACAAGAAGGCATTCATGATTGAGACAATCCTGTCAGTCAGAACTGCATCAGCAGGAACAAAAATAGAATGCCCAAAGTGAGGGTAGACTATTCCTAGTTTAGAGAAGAATGCCAGTTTTTTTGTGTATGTCTTTCCTTCAGAAGGTTGGTTCCCTTTGGTGAGAATTGTAAGGAGAAAAGATAAGGTGAAGATTCAAGGTTCTCATCTTCTCATTTCTAGCTGACTCTCTGAGGCTGGACTACGCTGCCAGATAATGCAGTTTGAACTGTATTGTATGGTCAGTGTAGCAGTTTAATTCAGCTCAAACTGCATTATATGGCAGTTTAGCTCCAGTCTGAGATATGGAAAGCATCCAGCAGAATCTGGATGACCATCTGTCCTAGTACTTTGTTGCAAATACATTTTTATTTTGTTTTCAAAAAAGAGAAAAAATAACTCAAACAATTAAAAAGGGAAAAAAGAAGGGAAAGATGGAGAACATTGCAGGATATAGTATGTAAGTTATGGAGCCATGTTAGTTAAATAGTTCTACACATAAGTTTATTGTATCGTTGAAGACCGGGGTGGGGGAGGGGGAGTATTATTATACATATTCTTTAGCATAGGAAGAAAGTGAAGTAAAAGAAAAAAAACGTTCCAAGTACAATATTTTCTCTAACAAGAGTAACAGATTATCATGTCAAGGTACTTTGATTTTGTGTTCCTGCATGGCAGGATATTGGACTGGATGGCCCTTGCGAGTTCTTCCAATTTTATGATTCTAATAATTGAGACAGCTGAACAGACTCTCCTGTGAGCTCTAAAGAGCCATGTCTTACTCCTCTCTACTGATGGAGCAATGTGCAGAATGATACAGAAAAGCAAAAAACTATATAGAACAGAAATGAGGAACCCGTGACCTTCTAGAAGTTCTTGGACTCTGATTGCAATCAGCAAGCATTTGAAATGATGAGATTTACAGGATCACAGGTTCTTCACCCCTGATCCCCGAAACTGTCTTCTGTGGATCATTTGAAGTAACTTAGGGCGTAGCAGGGGCATGGTCTCACAGCAGATCAATACACAGAGGGTGCTTCCTTCCATGACCTCTTAGTGATAAGAATACTGCAAGGAATTCCCTATGGAGAGAAAGGATCCCTGCTGATCTGTCATAGTGAACCCTCCTACAAGGAGACAGTGGAATATCTGACTCACAATCTTCTTTTGCTTTCTTTGTATGGACACATTATGCAAGTATTTGGACCTGCAAAAAGCAATTTGAAAATATTCTAGAGCTTTAGCCAGGAATCTGTATCTTAGGGAGGAGAACATTTGCCTAAAGGGGAAGGATGAGCACTTCTCCATCTTAAAATTCTTAGAATTGCTGGATGACTAACAGTTTAGTGGAACACTCTGCTTCAACACATTAGGCGTTTTTAGTCATCCCGCTGCTTCATTTCTTTGGCCCACAACTTCATAATTGATTTTGTTTTTAGAGCTCTTAGATTTGGGATCCTGTATTGCCAGGCTCCATGCTTATGGGACAGCCACCTTCATTTTCTCCTTTAGGCAAGTTGGAATTCTGCTTTATTCTAAGGAGGCATCCTTCACCCAGTCCCTCTCTGGCCTGTTTGATAAACCAAGAAAGGCAAGGATCAATCTGTATCCATCAGCTCCCTACGTTTGATAAACCAAGAAAGGCAAGGATCAATCTGCATCCGTCAGCTCCCTACGTTAGACCATCCCAATGGACTTTCCTCCCCCATCCCTGTGGAGGCTTTGAGTCCCACTGAGCCTAAACCTGTCCAGGTAATGATTGGGCCATGATAGTGAAGCTGTAGAGAATTCCTCCCCACTACGATCACTGTTATCCCATCCAGTACAGAAAACAAGGCCCAGAATGTGCCCAACAACATGAGTAGAATCAGACACCACTTGGGACAGAACTATGGTTGTCATGGAGGTCATGAAGTCCCGAGTCACTCCTGACAGGGTAGTCTTAGCATGAATGTTGAAACCTCCCAGCACTATTAATTTCTGAAACTCCAACACCAACCCTGAGAGCACTCTGGCTAGTTCAGTAAGGGAGACTGTTGAGCAGCAAGGTGAGTGGTATACCAGCAGAATCTCCAATCTGTCTGGGCTGCCCACCTTTAGGTTTACACACTGGAGCCCTGTTGTCCGTGGGATGGAACATCTGGTCAGGAGGATGGAATCTGGATAGATCACTGCAAATCCAAAAATATCACACTATAGTGGAGACGAGAAAAAACAGCAGCCTCAGTTGAAGTAGAAGCATGTGTACAAAACCAAAAGCATTTTGACCTAAAAGGCTTCTGTGTTAAATCTTTTTGTTGTACTACAGCTAGAAGCCATTTAGATGAATTAAGAACTAAATATAAGGAAACAGTTATCAGATAAACATGGCCCATCTGGATTTAAAATGTTTAGGCCACAGTAACCTAAATAAGCAAAAATCAGCATGCCTTTTTGGTTTTTAGCTCTGGTTTTTCAGCAGTGATCCCGATTTTAAAAGAAAGGCAGTAACCATAGCTAGTATTTACCACTGTGTTGTTTGTAACAGGTATAGGGCATTTAATGACCTTGACCTTTTCTGTTACTGCATTAGTATTTATGAGGGGGTTTTAATGGAATTGAAATTGATCTATTTGTCAGCAATAACTTTCACTAGATGTAGTCCAAGTCTTCATATTTATTGTTTGGTGCTGGGATTTATTTCCTTTTTCAATTAAAAAAATCAATAACTGCTGAAAGAAGTGATTTCTTGATTTGATAGAACAAAATTAATGATCAACAAAGATATCCTCAGATAGCAGCCATTTTATCATATCTCCTCCTAATTTAAGTTTATGTGGAAACTTTTTTAGACTTCTATTTGAATTTCTGAATATGATTTTTAGAAAAGGCTTTTTGTTTGTCTTGCTAGTAGGGATTTTTTAGAAACCCTTTCTTCAAATGGTTTTTTCTTGTGGAAAAAAATATAGTCATTTGCTCTGAACTTCTCATTATTTCCAAACTTAATTCTGTTTCCACATTTGAAGAGGCTATTCGCACCCCTACTTCACCCCCATCTTTTATGTAATTTGCAAGAAATAGCATACTTTAAATAATTCCTTCCTCGCTTGGTTCCTTCTACATATTTTGTCTTATAGCTCCCAAACAGCTCAACTAGTATGACTACAAATTATTACAGGTTGAGTATGTCTTACCCAAAAAACTTTAGACCAGAAGTGTTTCGTATTTTGATTTTTTTTTAATACTTCAAACATACCTAATGATATGTCTTGGAGACCCAAGTCTAAATATGAAATTAATTCATGTTTTATATGTACTGTAGACACATAGGCTATATAATTTTGTACTCAATAATGTGGTATATGAGACAAAAATTGTTTATATGGAATCACCAGAAAGCAAAGGTGTCACTATCTCAGCCACCTAGGTGAATGATTTTGGAGTATTATGGATTTCAGATTGCAAATATTTTCAGGCCTTGTTGGATAGAGTCTATTTTAGGCCTTCATAACATGTGACTCTCCAGGTATTTGGGCCTCTATCCAACTTGTCCATTGGCCGGGAATTCTGGGAGCTGAAGTCCAAAACACCTGGAGGCCACACGTTGTGCAGGCCTGCTTTATTTCCTTGTGAAAGCTTCCTTTGGAGAAATTGCTCTGCAAAGAATTGCTCAGTCCTGAACAATTCCTGTTAACATGATACAACAAATGCATGTATTTACCAGTATATCTGGTTCCAAATGAGGAGCTTACCCTGATCCTGTCTGTTTGTTTTCCTAGAGGAAAAATGAATTACAAAGGCTCATATCCTTGTTTCTTTCTTCCCCTCTGAAACATTTCCTTGATTTTCATTGCAGATATTTTAAAAGATCAGGTGATGAGTTGGTCAGTTTGTACACAGTGTCACTTTAATTTTAATTTTTCATAAGCATCATGGTGGCATGTACAAATGATTGTGGTACAGTGCAATACAGATGTCTGAGGCCTTCCAGATGTCTGAGGTCTCACTTCGCAGATGTCTCAGCCACATTGGCCAGGGATTCTAGGAGTTGTGTCCAAAACATTTGAAAGATCAACATGTGGAAAACACTTCCCTGATCTAAATGTTAATGTATATTGTTCTTAGCACAATTATGTTATGGTGCTTGATTCTTTGTCAGTCTCAGTGGCCTGCATACTGCAGCCTATATCAGGAAAAGGAACGACAGTTTGATGAAAATGGCTCTTAGCTGTTATTACTTACCTTGTTTACATTGTTGTGGCTATACGGTCCTGGATATACATCTCATAAATTTCCATCTTGGATCAAAACCAGCTGCAGCATGAAATGCCCTCCTACCTGTTTATATATATATGTGTGTATATATTTCTCCTAATATCAGATGTGTTTAAATTTTAGATTTGTGGTAATTAAAAGGGAGAAACTGATTTCAAGTCACATGGAGAAACTGAAAACCAATCCACGCATCAATGAAGTAGATCCAGAAAGCTTGAGGTGGACCCCCCTTTTAGTTCCTAATGCAGCAGTTTCTGAGGAAGAAAGAGAAGCTGAAAAAGAGGTAATAGTAGACTCCAAGACTGACAACTACATCCTAAGCCTTTATGAAAGTAGATGGCATAACATATTAAATATTGAATTGCCTTGGCATAACAAACAATTGATTTATTTATATAACTTCACTGATTTACACTTCAATGCACTGGTTTATGGTAACATAAGTAACAGGTTGATTCTTTTACAAAAGAGTTTAGGATATAAATTACATGGGCATGAGATATGCAGTAGCACTGAAGCAGGCAGGGAGTGGAATTGGAAATAAACCACTGGGAATTAATGTGAGCAAACATTTACACCTCCATCGTTTTGGTCAATGAATTGGGGACAAGGTTGGTATTCAAGGTTTTAAATTATACTTGTTGTTTGAAGAAAGAGATTGGGGTGGCACCTTGTGACTTTCCAAGAAAGAGTCTAGACAGAAAGAGCTGCATGACAAATGGACAGTGTAGAGTTCAGACACTATAGAGCTAAGATAGAAACCAGTATTGTAGAGCACAAGGAGGATAAAGATTTGGGGCAGCATACAATGAATGGAAAGCTTGAATGCTATGAACAATGAATGGCAAATTATTTAGTCAGCAAACTTCTTGAAAAAAATAACAAAAGGACTGTGCTATGACTGGGTTGGGTTGGGTTAGGTGAAAGGTATAGTCAGGTTTTAACCAAGGGAGAAAGTGATGTGGTTTTTTTCCAGACAAGACATGATTGTCAGATTGAATAATCAAAGACAATGACAATGTTTTCTGTCTTATTTCTCAGTGGTCTTTAAATAATAGCTTTATATTATTGAAGAGGAAAGTTAAGTGGGTTGAGCTGCTGGGTTCTAGTAGTATCTGCTTGTTCAAAAGATTGCAGATAGTCTTTGTTTAAGTTGCACATACAAAGTTTTGAATAGTTTATTCTGTATTTTTACACACTGCCTCTAAATTGCTCTTAGGTACTCCACTAAGATTGTATGGAGGTTGCATGTGTTTAGGCCACTCAGAGCCTTTATCTTTAGGAAGTTGTTCAAAGTGATGCCTGTTAGTAAAGTAGTACCAGAGCATCTAAAATAATTTTAACACAATAATGGAGATAAATACCCCCTGAAAGGTAGTCTTCTTTGATGTCTTCTCCTTTTACTGCCATTGAGATGAAATGAATGACATGCTGTTGTTTAATACTATTCAGGGCTGACTTTTTGTAACGCAACAAGAGCAAAAACAGCATAAAGCGGGGCTAGATAATGTGTGTCCCTTCATATATTGCTATACTACAACTCTCATAATCCCTTCCCATTGACTGTGCTGGTAAGCGCTGAAGAGAATGTTATTCCAATAACAGTCAACCAACACGTTCCCTACACTTTAATGAAAAAATAATGGTTGTCTCAGTAGTTTTGTTAACTTTCTGTTATACACTTTCTGCTCTTCAGGCTGAGCGATTAATGGAACAAGCAAGTTGCTGGGAAAAAGAAGAGCAAGAGCTGTTCTCCAAACGAGCGAACAGGCAATTGTCGGCAAAAGTGCAATCTAAAAACAAGTATTTGCGACCTACAGAGAATGTAGCAGCAGTAGCAGAGAAAGGGCAAGCCACAGATCCACCAAAAGAAAGCAGTGGAGATGAGGAGGAGGAGGAGGAGGAGGAAGAGGAAGAGATTATGGATGGACATCATCAACATTCTTCTCCAAGGCTGGCAAAATTGCAGTTACTTGCTATGAAGAGAAAGGTAAATAGTTAAAAAATGGAAGTAGGTTATATGGTTATGGAATAAATGGTAAAAGACAATTGGTACAACTGCAGACAGAGTTTGTTGTGCAACTAATTTTTCCTAATTAATCTTAAATGACTTTTGTTACTTTATAATCATCGCTTTTAGCTTTCTAAAATCATGAGTCATATTAAAATATTAAAATATTGCCATCTACTGGCTGTAAGTGATATCAGTTGAAATGTATTTGGAAAATGCCCATTTTTACTCAAATCTAATGCGCCATCTAATCTAATGTACACCTCAGTTTTTAAAACCATAAAACCAAAAAAATAAATAAATTCTGGCAAACGTAATGAGCAGTGGCAAAAAT
This sequence comes from Anolis sagrei ordinatus, assembly GCF_025583915.1. Classification (NCBI taxonomy): domain Eukaryota; kingdom Metazoa; phylum Chordata; class Lepidosauria; order Squamata; family Anolidae; genus Anolis; species Anolis sagrei. The sequence continues at coordinate 128,922,069 of NW_026846588.1, read as the reverse complement.
GCATTCGTTGTAATTTGGGGGAAAAAGGTGCACATTACAGTGGCTGCATGTTTATAATGCATGCTTATAATTCATTTAAAAACAAAAGTGTTAGAACACAAAAGCTTTCAGCAATGGAAAAGAAAACCTTGGGGTGCATCTATATTGCAGAATGAATTCATTTTAACTTTAATAGTCGCACTCCTGAAGTTGTTTCCCCTATTGCTTTGGCTCAGCACTAAGATTACCATATTACATTAATCTAATGTGCACCCTGGAGCCCCTGGTGGTGCAGTGGGTTAAACCACTGAGCTGCTGAACTTGCTGACCAAAACGTTGGCGGTTCAAATCTGGGGAGCGGCATAAGCTCTTGTTGTTAGCCCCAGCTTCTACCAACCTAGCAGTTTAAAAACATGCAAATGTGAGTAGATCAAGAGGTACCGCTCCGGCGGGAAGGTAATGGCGCCCCATGCAGTCATGCCAGCCACATGACTTGGAGGTGTCTACGGACAATGCCGGCTCTTCAGCTTAGAAATTGAGATGAGCACCACCCCTCAGAGTCAGACATGACTAGACTTAATGTCAAGGGGATACCATTACCTTTCCTAAAGTGCACCCTAATTTTGGGAAGGTAATTTAGCCAAAAAAGGTGAGCATTGGATTTGAGGAAGTACTGTTTGTTGTCCTGCAATTTAATAGAATATGAGTTTACAGAAATTACAGCAAATTTTCTTGAGAGAGTTAGTGTGGTCCAGTGGTTTGAGCACTGGACGTAGGCCTCATCTACACTGACTATTTCATGCAGTTTCAAATCAGTATTGAAGAAAGTCGTTTCACTATGCAAATGATTACATAGGAAATCCTGGAACCCATTTGAGGTCGGGATGGTGATTTTATAAACCACAGAGCACTGATACACATTAAGGGCTTTTATTTGTGCAATTTTGGTGAAGTTTACTGTCTGGCAGCCTCAGTTTATTGTCTGGCTGCTTCAGCTTCAGTGTAGATGGGCCTATGACTGGAAACAAGGGCTCAAATCCCTGTTCAGTCAAAACCCTCTTGATAACCTTGTGCAAGTCACACTCGGTCTCAGAGGAAGGCAAAGGGAAACCCCCTCTGATCAAATCCTGTCAAGAAAATTCCATAAGAATTTTGCCTTAGGGCCTTTATAAGTCAGAAACAACTTAAAAACACATAACAGCAACAACACATTTTTGAAACTAGCATAAGGGCATTACTTTTGTGTCTTTCCCCAATCCTAAATTCACCTTGTCCATGAATCACTCTGTCTGGTCTTGGTCATGCTGCTTTTTTACTAGTCTTTTTTGAAATACGTTTGCACTTGATATTAATACAATATAAATAACCATGGCACAATCCCCAAACCCACAAGGAATACATTCTAAGATCCCCTGTGGATACCTGAAGCTGAAGATAATAGCAAACCTTATATTTTGACTATATTTGGACTGGGAACATACCATAGAATAGCACTGGCGAACCCAGAGAGGCCCACAAAAACCTTCAGCGGGGCATCCTTTTAGGTCCATGGGTAAATTAAACCATGGATATTGAATCCTTGGATAAGTGGAGGTCATAGTGTATTTTCTAGTTCTATACTCTCTATTGCTAACACAGTGTAGGATTCCTGTTTTGCTTAGAAATTTGCATATTTAGGGAAGACCATGCTTAATCCATATCACCCCCTATTTGAAAACACACTTTCAAAGACTGATTTATTGTTTAATGTAATGTTATTGCTGGTGACATTGTGTCCTTTAGTAACTGGAATATCTCAATTGGTATGCTATGAATACTCAAGCTGCAAAAAAGCAATTTCCTCTTTTATTTCCAATTTAAAGATTTCATTCTTGAGGAGTTAAAGGCTTCAATATTTTATTTCTGGTTCAGACCCAGTTCTTTATATTTTCATATCTGCTTTCTTATTATCAAAATATTTGGGGGAAAATTTAATTGACATGGGTTTTTGGGATTGTTTAATACATTTTACTTGATCACAACTGAACATATTTTAGATGCTCAGCCAGTTTTAAATTAGCTTGATAATGTTACTTTCATCAGAGAATGAAGTGTCTGTGTATGTGCTGGAGACTGCCAGTGTAGCTGTCAGTTTCCTTTGAAAGATTTTGCTCATCGCATATAAATAGAAGTGCAAATAAAAAAGTACTTCTTATTGTGGAGATGGATCAAGATTTTAAAAGCTGTCCCTGAACATTTGTATAGCAGCTTGTGTACAAGATTTGACTTTGGCACATATGGAGGGAAGCAGCAGAAATTCCTAGCGGGAGAAATGTTTAATAATTAAAAGTATATTTTCTTCCAAAGTTCAAATTGGAGATGGATCAGTATGCTATGCGAAATGTTCCCATACCTTTTACCCAAGACTGCTTAAAATTGCTTGGGATCTTGACAGGTCACTTTGTAAACATATTTTTGTTCAAGGACACACAGCATATATTTCACCCACAGAGTCAAAGAATTTTTGATCTGGAAGGACCACAATTCATAGGGCCCTCCATCAATGTTAGCAAGTTTGTTAGGCCGGTTCTCATCAAAGTATCTTCAACCTCTGCCATCAGAAAAAACAAACAGGGCTCGTCTTTTCAATGGATCTCCTGAACAGAGCTCTAGACCTTAGGTGGACTCTTGATAATAGTGTTGATAAAACTCTTGATAAAACTTCTATACCAGATTATACCAGGTACTAAGTGCTCCCCTTTTCATTTACCTGTTGAGTTTATTCTGAAGTTGGTAGATTACATTGTAAAGTTCCTGCCAATTTACAACACTTTCATTTGGTTTTAACTATCTAGGTTCAATATCATATTTTAGAAGGGAGGTGTGACTGAGGATGTAGACTTGGAATTAGGATGAGTCCAAGTTAGAGGATTGGAGAGAGTCTGGTCATTCTGTTTTCATGTTTAAAACAAGGGTTTGGAATTTTTTTTCAAATGCATGCATTCAAGCAATTTTTCAATGAATTAAGGGTGTGTATATGTATATATTCTGATTGTATCACAAACTTTGGAAATGCATGGATTTTGAGAAATGGATTCCTATAGTATGAATTTAATGGATTTATATTTCAATGCAAACAAAAAGTATGTCTCACTTGTCTACAGAGTATAGAAACAATTCTCTCCAAACTGCAAACAAAAAAGACAATCTGTTCCCACTTCACATCTGGCCATTTTAAAATTTAAAATTAAAATGGCCAATTTAAAATTTGGAGCCCCTGGTGGTGCAGTGGGTTAAACCCCTGTGCTGGCAGGACTAAAGATCGACAGGTCGCAGGTTTGAATCCACGGAGAGCGCGGATGAGCTCCCTCTATCTGCTCCAGTTTCTCATGCGGGGTCCTCCCACAAGGATGATAAAACATCAAAACATCCCGGCGTCCCCTGGGCAACGTCCTTGCAGACAGCCAATTCTCTCACACCAGAAGCGACTTGCAGTTTCTCAAGTCGCTCCTGACACGATAAAAAAACCCCCAAAACCTGTCCAAACCTGATTGGCGATCAAGTGGCTTTAGCTAGTGTACATTTAAGAGACCTGATTGGTAGTGGTCTTGATCCAGTCAAACTCTTTCAGTCTGAGCATCCCAAATGTCAGGAGTGGCACGGAAATCTACTGCCTTGAGCTTATTGAAGACAAGATGCAACAAATAGATAAATCAAAAGATGCATACTTGTAGGACTTTCTCAGTATATACATTTCCTTGATAGCTCATTCTTGAAGGTTTTAATTCTTTTGTCCAACTTTCATATTTTTGACATTACTTTTAGAGATCTTTCGTACTGAAAAAGAAAAGAGGCCGTAAACGCAGAAAGATTAATAGCAGTGTTACAACAGAGACCATTTCTGAAACCACCGAAGTACTGAATGAGCCCTTTGATAATTTAGAAGAAGAGCGACCTATGCCACAGGGGGAATCCACTTTTGAGATGGATGGGGAAAGTGACGAAGTAAAGGCTGACATTCAAGAGGTTTTCCAGTCTCCCTCTGAGGAGAGGGAGGAAAATGAACAAGCAAGAGAGGAGCAAGAAAAAGACAATCACTCATACCAGAATGATACTGCATGCAGAGGTGAGTACAAAATGAATTCAGGCTGCAGTGCTCTTTTTGCAGAACTGGGATCGAGCTCTCCTGAATTTAGCAGGACCTTCATCTGGACAAATATTCTGGGATTAGATTACTTTTCATGAGATGGTTTTTCTTTCTAGTTTAGCCTATACATTTGAAAAAGCTTTTGGTAGTGATTACTTTTATTGTGTGTTTTGACATAATTGAAATGTTAGATAGTTTACTAATTTTGCTTTGTTAATACTTTTAATAGTCTGTCCAATCTTTTAAGCCTTCTGTTAAGTAATTTTTCAAATTTCATTTTAGTTGCTTGATCCTAGGTAGACTCTATCCTCTCTCTTTCTCGGCTTTCCTGTAGACTCTTTTCCCCACCTTCTCTGGACTCATTAGTTGGCAGGGAAAGAAAATGATATGTGAAAGTGATTGAATGCATCGTGCTGCAAAAATAGCACAGAAGGAGGCAGTTAAACACCAGCAACTTGCTCTGGTCAACCAAGATGACAGTTTGGCTGATGCTTATCAGTGATGTGAGTCACAATACTCATAGGAATTTTGTTGTAACAGTGGGCCATACATTTCAGTAGAGGGGAATTAATTCTCAAAGCCCATAATTAATATCTTTTCACCTTTTTCTTGCAAAAAGAAAACAAGTGGTTCCCAATCCTTCAGAAAACTCACATGAGTTTTCCCCTGTCAAAATAATTAATTTCTGCCAATTCAAAAATTTTAATTATCTGATTTTTCTTTGTTGAAATTTCCATATTCTTCATTTTCTCACATCCAACAATCTTGCTTCAGTAATCAAGTGTTGTAGCACTCTCCCACATTTCCTCTGTTCATCCATGAGTCCCAGCAATAATGGTTATGATTTTGATATGATTTTTCTCTAAAGTATCTTATGAATCAGACAATGTATCTATATCTGTTCCTTTTTTCTTTTTGCTTTGTCAAAATTTACCACATATGATATAATGTTCCCTTTGCTGCTTACGTTTCCAATTTATGTTATTAACATCTTTGTACGTTTTACTCAATTTTTCTGTAGTTAAATAACAAAAATGTATCATTTTATTTTTTTTAAAAACCTCCTTCAGATCATAACACAGAGTGGTCTTAATACTAAATCTAAATGTTATGCCCCTTTTACTATGCAGTCCTTAACTTGCTCCTTTTCCATTTCAATTTTTTAATAATGATTTCTACATCTTACCAATCAAATGTTCATCATCTGTGCATAGAATCATAGAGTTGGAAGAGACCACATGGGTCATCTAGTCCAACTTCCTGCCATACAGGAAAAACACAATTAAAGTATCCTCAGTAGAAGCCATCTAGCCTCTGTTTAAAAACTTCCAAGGAAGGAGCATAATGGTGATTCAAATTTCTATTTGTTCAAAGCAAAACCATATTGCTTTATCCATTTAAACCTCTCCAAAATCTGTCTATAGTATTACTATTGAAAATTACATCCCTCTAATATCAATTATTCATTTGATTTTATTATGTACTGTTTCTTATCAAACAGTAAAAAGTCTTGGTATGCTAACCATTTCTCTTTTGCATACTTATTAATTCTATAAAACGCTCTTTTGTAGAAATCCATATAGTTGTCTTACAACAAAATGGCAGGGGAAGAAATCAAGAATGAAATATAAAATCCTCCAAGATGCTAAGCAACTAGTAGGATTATCTTTACCCGATTTGAAATTGTATTTTTCCCTAAATTGTCTGGGTTGATTAAAGGATTGAATAATACATATAGCATTTTTAGGATAGTAAAAAAAAAGATTAACGTAAGTACACAGTTTGCTTCAGTAAATGTTTTAAAATTAAACAAGTCTCAAGGGAACTAAAGTTGCTGAGCCAAATTTAGATTGTAAATATTATTGTTCTGTTATTAATTCAGAAATTAATAAGGTGTAGACCAGGGGTCCTCAAACTAAGGTCCGGGGGCCGGATACGGCCCTCCAATGTCATTTACCCGGCCCTCGCTCAGGGTCAATCTAAGTTGGAAACGACTTGAAAGCACACAACAACAATAATCCTATCTCATAAGCCAAAAGCAGGCCCACACTTCCCATTGAAATACTAATAAGTTTATATTTGTTAAAGTTGTTTTTCAGTTTAATTATTGTATTGTTTTATGTGTTTTTTGCACTACAAATAAGACATGTGCAGTGCGCATAGGAATACATTCATGTGTTTTTCAAATTATAATCCGGACCTTCAACAGTTTGAGGGACTATGATCTGGTCCTCTGTTTAAAAAGTTTGTGGACCCCTGGTGTAGACCATAGGCAACACCAGAAAGAGGTGAATATATGATATCTCCTAGTGATTTCATGTAAATATTTAAAAGCATTGGGGATAGAATGGCACCTCATGGGATCAAGGATCAGGGATCAAGAAAACAGCTTGTCCTCCTTACTAGCCCCAGCAGCTTCTCCACATCAACAGTACTCATCGATTGAAACTGGCCCAGTGTAATCCCACTCCCAGAGTTGCTGGACATATTGCCACCATACAGCACTTTTCTTCAGAACTTAAACTTTAGCCTCATTTTTTTCTTGGCCACTTTTCCTGTGAATTAAAATTCCTAGAAGACATACCCATAAGCAGCAAGCAGGAGAAAAGTTGGAACAGTTTTAACCAGTGCAATTATCTTTGACCTGTTCCATTCTCAATTTCAAGAGGTTCTCTACTAGAGTCTGAGCACCTAAAGCACACAGTGCAGCCTTTGAGATCACACATTGGAATATGTGTGGTTGTTGTCAGTTGCCATAAAGTTAACTTCAGCTTATAACGTCCCTATGAATAAGAGCCCTCCAAGTTACCCTATCATCAGCAGTTCACAATTACACACAATCATTTGAAATATTATGACATAGATGATGCTGACAATATTAGTCTATTAGGACACATGTTATATCTTTACATTTAAGAATCTTTTAAGGTTAGAAGTTAGAAAGCATTTCAGAGCTCTGATAAGAAGGAAAGAATAGAACAATCTCATAGATCATTTGAAACCAGATGGTGGTTTCAGACATTCTTTCTGATACAAATGCTCTCCATGGACAGATTATTGAGAAAATTTAAAAGAGATATTACCTAAAATACTTCCTTTCCATTTAACATGTTTTTCCAAAGTTTGTTATTTCAAGAAAAACATTTTCTACCATCCATTAGTTACAGAAAACAAGTTAAACATCCCCTATCCACAATTGAAAGTACTCTAAAATCTGAAATTGTCCATATGGGTGGCTGAGATACTGACTCCTTTTTTCCTGTGGTTCAGTGCACACAAACTTGGTTTCATGCACAAAATTATTAAACATATTAACATATTGTATAACATCACCTTCAGGCTATGTGGACAAGATGTATGTGAAATATAAATGAATTCTGTGATTAAACTTGTGGCCCATCTCCAAGATATTGTAGGGTTTCCCAATCTCCAGGTCTCAAGTCATTTGAATAAGGGATATTCAAAATGTACTATCAAAAGAAATGTTTTTGTGTTTGATTCTAATATTTATGCTAGTAGAGTTCCCCATATCGGGCAGGCTTTTGCTTAGGAGTCATTGGCAGAGGTTATCTCAGAGACAATGGCAATGGCACCATAGCTGACATTGGATGTTAGTGCAAATTTGTATTATTTTCCTTGTGGTACCAGTTCAGTGAAACAACTTGTCCCAAAGAGGAATTGGGACATAGTCTGATGAATTAACTCAAAGGTGTTGCAGGGAGGAGCTTTATCCTTCCCTGACTATGTTCTGGTTCGAGGAGGAGACAGGGTTAGTTCAGTGTTCAGTCTTTGCTATTTTTCCATTACAACTGATATGTGGCAATCGAAACTACTACTACTACTACTACTATTACTACTTATTACTACTACTACTACTACTACTATTTTGAGGGACTAAACAGGGTCTTACAAAGGGCTGCTTTCCCATTACAACTAATGTGTGGCAGTGGAAGCTTATTATTATTATTATTATTATTATTATTATTATTATTATTGCATAATAATAATAATAATAATAATAATAATAATAATAATTGCACAGTATTTCATGCACTGAGTATTACTGACAGTTGGGATGGTCTTCTTTCTGCCCAGAGGTATTCTTTTAGAGCATTACATATGTGAAATATTATGAGTCTGAAATAGAAATGAATTTGCAAGAAATATCTGTGAGTTAAAGGAGGCAAGATTGTTGGATAACCTGTTTTTCACATGTATTTCTCACCTCATCCTAACCCAAGAACATGCTTTATAATTCAGTTGTATGTTGCAAAAAGACTTCGAATAGTGTTGGTATTTTATCTTCTGTGTAGCAGTTTGTATTCAGTTTTTAGAAAGTGCAAAAGGGTAAGCAGCATAAAATGCTGTGATTTAAAGGCTTGTGTAGCATATTGCTAACAGATGTTAACAACAGTTGCTAATATTTTTGAAAGTGGTGGATTGTTTCCTTCTTAGCACATTTAACTGTTGTGAGTATTAAATATCAAGGTGCTCGTTATTTTTGCAATTTGGCAATGTTCAGACTGGACCCAGGTCTTTAGGAAAATCATGAACTAAGAAAATTTCCCATAAGCTGGTTTGCCAGATGTATGTATATGAATTAACACCAGTAGTAAACAAGTTTTATACAGGCCCAAACTTAGAACTTTGGAATACAAGATCTTTCAATACCTATTTTGCTGAAGAAGGAAACTTCTCTTTTGGTCAGTGTGGAGTTTAACTCTGAACTGCCAAATATTAATTCTGATTAAATACCTCAAAGCAAAAGCCTGATTGCCAAACATGATGGCAGTTTACCTCTGGATGCAGTACTTCAGGGGCTGCTTATGATATCCCATGTAGTACATATGAATGCTAAGACAGTTACTGCCAACAAATCAAGACCATATAAGCTTAACCCATCCACCCTATTACAGAGAGTAGAATGAGATATATAAAATTTCAAATTATATATCAGGTCTGATTGTTGCTCAATACACAAAAGCTTTTACATTGACTAGTCTTAGTGTTTTGCCTTCTACGCAGCTGGAATAAATAAAGATTTTGTAAAATCCCCGTGCAAGAGGTGCTGTGGAAACTATCACCCATGTATTATTTCACTTTTCTTATTATCTTGGTTTACCTCAATATTTTGATATTATTGTCCCAATTCTTCAGAAAATCTGACACATTCTATGTGGATTATCTTTTTTCAAACCCGAATTGTTCATCATGCATGAAGTGGCACGATTTTTGTCACTAGCTATTCCTTTCAGGAGAGTGATTAAGAATAGTAATTAGTTTCTGGATATGGAATGTTTAGATTGGACTTGACTTTGAAAAAGAGACACAGTATAGCTGTGAATGCAGGAAAATATTTGCAAATTGTTGAGCAGTGATCGTTCATTTTTATGTGGTGGGTTGAAATGCTCCAGATTGCAATGCTCGGAAGCCATTCCAGAAAGCATACTCAATTAATATAAAGCCTAATATAAAATGTATTCCTTCATAGATTTTTTTCAAGAAAATGTGTTTTGAAATATCAACAAAAGCTAGTATCATTGTTTGTTAATGATAAAAGGTGACTGTTTCCTTGTAATAATTAGAAAGAAAGGAAAATAGCCCTAACTATTGGTCCCAGTAAAAACTTCATTGTAATTCATGCACAATGGTCTTCAAATTAGTGGATTTTTTTTAGTTTTAGTGTAGTCATTGTATATGCATGTGTTATATGTTTCCTGCCACCTTGTGTCCAGAATGGCAAATTGTATGGTTTGAGTTATCAACTGAAAAAAGAAAAAAAGAAAAAAAGTAATTAGTTGAGATAGTAATATATTAGCCTTTTTCTTTTAAATATTACAGCAGGTGTTGTGTTGAATTGTTTTTTAAAGCTAAGAATTGCTAAAACAAGAACTGTCTCTTATTGCATACTATTTTATATAGAATTGTCTCCTTTTGCATGATATTTTATATAGTGCTAGTTTTTTATTATAAAAAAATTGAACATGCATTTCCAGAAGGGATGAGGGAATTGCATGCTTTCAATGAGCTGGTGATAGTGCACTTCTACGTGTTGAATAGAACGTAAAGGACCAGATTGGAAGAAAATGTGTTTAGTTATTCTGGTGTTTTGATTCAGTGAAAGAAAAATATGCTTCTGTTTAGTGACTATTTATGGTCTGCTTTTTGTGTTAAAACAGTAAAATTGTCATGTGCACATTTGTTGTCATAAAGATTATTATAAAGAGAGGGTCTAAAGTAGCATATTTTTGACTATTTTTATACACCAGCTTAAACTGAGCTGTAAACAATGAGTTTGACTAACTTTTCCCCTTGTCTTGTCTTCTCCATATCCCACAGCAAAAGCAGAAGACAACTCGGCCATCCTGGAAGATGTTAGTAAAGACAATCCTGAGCCAGTGGTGTGTAAACAAGGGTGGCCTAAAGGAATGAAGCACTGCCCATCCAAATGGAGACAAAGCAAAGAGAGAAAAATTGGTTTTAAGCTTAATTTGTATACTCCGCCTGAAACTCCTATGGAACCTGACTATCAGGTGATGGGAGAGGAATCAAAAGAACCGGCTGAAAGCAACCCATCCCAAGATTCTGCAGTTACAGAGGAAGTTAAACACTCTGAAACCATTTTGCCATGTGAAGATGAAGCGGGAGACTCAGCATCTGAGTATTTGGAATTAAGCAGAACAGAAAAAACAGAGAATGATTTAGCAGAAGTCGAGGAAAATAATACAGTAGAAGAAGTGGAAAGTGTGGATAATCAGAGTAAAAACCAACAAGAGGCAACTGAAATGGAGGAAGAGGAGACTGAGCCATTAGATCATGAGGAAGAGGAAGGGGAGGAGGAGGAAAAATCTCGTAATGAGGGTCATGATGCTGATGATGAGGACGAGAGCCATGTTTGTTCAGCAGAAATGGAGACTCAGGAGGCAGCACCAGAAGAACCACTCAAAGAAGTACTTGAGAACCAGAAGTCTTTTTTAGGTGAAAATGAACAGAGTGTCAAATCAAGTCAGGAAGGTGCAATAGACTGCACTCTTGATCTCGCAAATGAGTGCAACACTGGCCAGAAAGAGCTTCCTGCTGTTCTGGAATCTGCACCCGAGCTGCATAATGAAAATACAGAAGATCAAAATCAAGTTGAAAATGCAGAACTAAATTTGGCATTCAAGAACACTAATACAGAAACCACGGAAATAGATTCTGAAACAGCCCAAGCAGTAAAATCTCTAACCCAAGAAACAGCAGAACCTGAAGATTCATTTCAGGATTCTGCAGAGACTCAGGAGGCATGTCAAAGCCTGCAGACTTATACCAACACTAATGAAAGCCCACCGATAAGCACCTTGGATGACTGTCAGCAGTCTGATCACAGTAGTCCTGTCTCATCTGTCCAGTCCCATCCCAGCCAGTCAGTTCGGTCTGCTAATAGTCCAAATGTGCCTCCATTAGAAAACAGCTATACTCAAATCAGCCCCGATCAAAGTGCCATCTCTGTTCCATCTCTGCAGAATATGGAAACCAGTCCCATGATGGATGTTCCATCTGTTTCTGACCATTCTCAGCAGGTTGTTGATAGTGGGTTTAGTGATCTGGGTAGCATTGAGAGTACAACCGAGAACTATGAGAATCCAAGCAGCTATGATTCCACCATGGGCAATAGCATCTGTACAAACAATTCCTCACAAAACAGCTGCTCATATAGCAATCTTACATCCACTAGCATGACACAGAGCAGTTGTGCTGTGACCCAGCAGATGTCGAACATGAATGGAAGCTGCAGCATGATGCAGAACACCAGTATTAACTCTCCCCCTCCTTGTAATGTGAAATCCCCTCAAGGTTGTGTGATTGAAAGGCCCCCAAGCAGCAACCAGCAGCTTCCTCAGTGCAGCATGGCTGCTAACTTTAGCCCACCGATGCAGTTAAATGAAATTGCAGAGACTGGCAATGCCAACATTGGCTTGTATGAAAGAATGGGCCAAGGTGAATTTGCAGCGGGGCATTATCCACAGCCATCTGCTACCTTCAGCCTTGCCAAACTGCAACAGTTAACCAACACACTTATGGACCATTCGTTGCCTTACAGTCATTCAGCTGCTGTTACTTCCTATGCAAATAGTGCCTCTTTGTCTGCTCCTCTCAGTAGCACAGGACTTGTTCAGCTGTCTCAGTCTCCTCATCCGGTCTCAGTAGGGGGTCAAGTCCAGACTACAATGACTCCACCCCCTAACCTTACTCCTCCCCCCATGAATTTGCCACCTCCCCTTCTGCAGCGTAACATGGCCACATCCAATATTGGCCTCTCCCATGCCCAAAGACTGCAAACTCAGATGCCTGGGAAAGGCCATGTTTCGAGTAGAACTAAGTCAGCACCCCTACCATCAGCTTCAACGGCCCACCAGCCACAGATCTATGGGCGCGCCTCACAGACTGTGGCCATGCAAGGGCCAGCACGCGCCTTAACCATGCAGCGTGGCATGAACATGAGTGTGAACTTGATGCCTGCTCCAGCTTACAATGTCAATTCTGTGAACATGAATATGAATACCCTGAATGCTATGAATGGTTATAGCATGTCCCAACCTATAATGAATGGAGGCTATCATGCAAATCATGGATACATGAATCAAACGGCCCAGTACCCTATGCAGATGCAAATGGGGATGATGGGAAGTCAGCCATATGCACAACAGCCAATGCAGACTACTCCCCATAGCAACATGATGTATACTCCTCCAGCACATCATGGCTATATAAATACTGGCATGTCCAAACAATCTCTGAATAGTACTTATATGCGCAGGTAGGATTGTGGGTGGGGGTGGGTGGGTGGGGAAGTGGAGACAGATGCCACACCAAATTGTGGCATGCTAGGATTTGACCTGCACAAATATATGTCCTTTTGGAGAGTTTGATTTCAAAACCAGCAATTGGTGTAAAATGCAAAAACGTTTGTTGACACCACTTTTAAATGTATGCAGCAGAAAGCCTTATATAAATGTGTTCTCATTTATTTTTGTTTGTTTTGTAATTTTGTTTTGTTTGCAATCTTTTTTATATAATTGAAGTTCTGTGATGACTAAGAAAGAGCTTCTTCATTGTACTGCAAACATGCAAAACAAGCTGATGGTTCACAGCCATTTTTATGTGCCTGCTCCCATTTGAAACGTGGGTCATAGTTTTTGGAGTATATCTGATGTTGTGCTGGACTGTGAGCTTTCTTCCTGTTCTGTCCTACCCTTCCTCCTCCACCATGTAAATGCCTTTTTGCATTGCATTCATGAACGATTTCGTTTCTCAAACTGACACTTTTGCATGCCGCTAATGTCTTTGTTAGTGACAGTGCATTTTGTAGTACTGTACAAGTGTTGTGCTTAACAGTAAGCCATTCTCTTAATTTGTATTTTTTTATTTTGCCTTGATTAGGTTGATCCAATTTTGGGTGAGGGTGGGGTAAAAAAATATTTTTGTTAATTAGATTTTTAAAAATCTGTTTTTTTTTAAAGAAGCTGTGAAATTTATTCCAGTTTTGATTATTTCAACTTTCTGAGTGCAATCCACTGGGAAATTCCCCCTGTGTACTACTGTGCTCTTGCACAAATCTGAGTGCTTTCCATTGAGCTGGCACAGAAGAGTCTCCTGATGGATTACACCCTGAACATTTGGTGTAACCGTGGTGGTAACATAACTTACTCTCTCTTCTGATTGTAGATTTCCCCCCAGAAAAGAAAGAAAAGGCAGCTTATTGTTCTTTTTTGTAACACAAACATATATTGATTGATTGAAGCATATCAGTGTTTAACGAGATTTGGAACATTTTCATATATATCCAGATACTTGGCAGAATTTTAAACAGAAGTAAATTTGGTGTAAAGTTGCTATTTTATGGAAATGCCTCTAACTTTACATTTTCATTCCATCGGTAGATTTTTCTATCTTTATAAAATATCGGAGTTATTTTTTAAGGAAAGTAAATAGGGCAGTAGCTTGTGAATAGCTCAAATGACACTTAAAGGGCGCATGTAAAAAGCAGAAGGTATTTGTGTCTGTTTATATGGCTTCTTTTTTTTGTAGCCTTTGTACCTGTACAGAGTGACTGTAAAAGCCAAGAGGTGGCTTGATTCATGTATAAAAATACACCCAGTGACTCACTCTCTCTCTTGTATTTATGTTACCTTTTTAGTCAGTCACTTAAAACAAAAACAAGCTGTACATTTTAACATGAAAATAAATTATGATGAGCCATTTTTAGCCTCTTGTCTCTTGTCATAATCTGATTGTGATTAAAGTATATGAACCATATTGATTTTATTGATCTCTAGCTGTCCCCTGCCACACGTTGCTGTGGCCCACATGGGGGTTCTGTGTGGGAGGTTTGGCCCATTTCTATCATCGGTGGGGTTCAGAATGCTCTGTGATTGTAGGTGAACTATAAATCCCAGCAACTACAACTCCCAAATGTCAAGATTCTATTTTCCCTAAACTCCACCAGTGTTCACATTTGAGCATATTGAGTATTTGTGTAGAGTTTGGTCCAGATCCATCATGGTTTGAGTCCACAGTGATCTCTGGATGTAGGTGAACTACAACTCCAAAACCAAAGGACACTGCCCACCAAACCTTTCCAGTATTTTCTGTTGGTCATGGGAGAACTGTGTGCAAGTTTAGTTCAATTCCATCATTGGTGGGGTTCAGAATGCTCTTTGATTATAGGTGAACTATAAATCCCAGCAATTACAACTCCCAAATGACAAAATCAATTTTTTGAGTGAAGGACATACATTGGGTTGTTAGGTGTCTTGTGTCCAAATTTGGTGTCAATTCGTCCAGTGGTTTTTGAGTTCTGTTAATCCCACAAACGAACATTACATATTTATTTATATAGATGTCAGAAACAAATTGAGAATACAGTTATAATGTATAGAAAAACCACAAAGTCAAAAACTTGGTATCATACTAAATGTCCTTTGACCAGAAACTGGCCATTTCGAGTGCCTCTGGTATCACTGCAAGAAGGTCCTCCATTATCCATGTGGCTGGGCTCAGAGTGCATTGTAGTAAGTGGTCTGTGATTTGCTCTTCTCTGCACTCCACGTCGTGGACTCCACTTTGTAGCCTCATTTCTTAAGATTGACTGCATCTTGTGGTGCCAGAGCACAGTCTGTTCATTGCCTTCCAAGTCTCCCAGTCTTCTGTGTGCCCAAGGGAGAATTTCTCATTTGGTATCAGCTACTGATTGAGATTCCTGGTTTTAACCTGCCCCTTTTGGACTCCTGCTTGCTGAGGTGTCCCTGCAAGTATCTCTAGATCTTAGGAAACGATAAGAGAAGCCTCCCCACAGGATAATAACACATCCATGCATCCCCTGGGCAACGTCTTTGTAGACAGCTGACTATCTCACACCAGAAGCAACCTGCAGCATGCAACCATACTGATATTTCCTTTGGATTGAAGATGGCCTTCATCAATGCATTTAAGTCAACAAGTATCTTTGAGAAAGCACATTTATCACTTGTAACCTTACTTTTGATACCTAATGCAATGCATTGTTAGGAAAATCAAACTTTACATTTTTTTAAAAATTAACTAGCATACTTGATCACTCAGCATCTATACAGATTTTGATTTCTGCACTACCATACTCAATTTAGGTTTATCTCATCATGCACAGCAAGCATCTAGCTCTGAGCAGTGTAATGCCTCAATTGTTATGGATTTAATTCAGTTGATAAAATGAATGAAACATGACTTGAAAAATGTCGAAGGTGTGATTGCCAGGTAACATGATCATCATCATAGGTAATCACCTTGTCTTCCAAGGGTAGAGTCTCAGTGGTGACTGTAGAGACCTATTCTGGATTGACATGTGCAATAAAGACTATTGATGCCTAGGATGACACGTCTAGCCCAGGGGAGGCCATGTGAGGACAAGGGCGCGCGCGTGTGTGCGCGCGCGTGCGCACACACACACACGGCACCAGGGAGGAGAGTGAAATGCTACCACTGTATATTAAATATTTCTTTGCTGATACCAATTAATTATTAAGGTTTCTTCTGCTGCCACAATTTATTGATTCATAGGCCACCTCCTTCAGTAGAATGTTTAAAAAGCCACACAAACTCTTCAGATGAAATAAAACAAGAATATTGTGTTTATTTTGTTCTTGAACAGTAAAGATGCATAATGGTTTCAATAAACTGACAGGCTTTACTTGTACAGAGAACGGTTCTTTAACTTGAGCTTCTCAAAAGCAATGTTCCACAGACAGGAATGCAAACAGGTTATTTTTGAACCTTTTGAATCCCCTTTCCACACCAGCACTCTTAACACTATAGAGGCCTACTATATTCCTTCTTCACCCTGAAGGCTTCAGCTATTTTCCTCAAAGCGGTATCTTTCTAACAAACAGTTCCTCAAACTCTTCCTTTGCTTTCACAACTCCTAACTACTTCAGACACCAAACTCCCAACAGACTAAACTATGGCTGCCTTAGCTCCTTCCTTTCCCTCTGTCTCCCTTCAATTTCATTAGCCAATCAGAGTGCACTTTCAGCTTTGAAGCTGCCTGATCTCTCCACCCCCCTGCTTTCCTTAGCTTGTCCAAGCCAGGCCTGTTTACTGCCTGTACACCAACCCTGTAAGGTAGGCCAATCCATTACAACATGGTCTTTCACAGTGAGAACCTAAATTTCCAGATGGAAGGCGGTCACAACAAGGTTTAATGCACTTCCCTCTTTGACACGTTTCTTCCTTTCATCTTCTATTTGTGTCTCTTCAAAATCCATAGTACTGTTGGTAACAGCTGACCTCCAGTTAGAATACTTGAAGGCCAGGGCTTCCCAGTTCTTGGTGTTAATACTACACTTTTAAGTTTAGCTTTAAGCCCATCTTAAATATCTTGCTGTCTGCTGATGTCCTGTTTTCCGTTCTTGAGCTGAGAATAAAGTTGCTGCTTTGGGAGATGATGAGCGGGCATTCGGACGAAGTATCCATCCTAGTGAAGTAGAAGGCGGAGAATCATTGCTTCGATGAAGGTGGTCTTTGCTTCTTCCAGAATACTGATCTCTGTCCACTTGTCTTCCCAAGAGATTTGCAGGATTTTTCAAAGGCAGCGCTAATGGAATATTTCCAGAATTTGAGAGTGACATTTGTAGGGGGGGGGGGGGGGGGGGGGGGGGGGGGGGGGGGGGGGGGGGGCTTGAGGGGCTTCAGCCCCCCCCCCCCGAAATTCTCATGGTGGTTTGCGAAAAGGCCTTACTGGTGCATTATTTAAACTGTTATGTTTATTCATATCATGATCTGATCACCATACTCAATATATCCCATATGCATGGGGGTATTGGGGTAATGATACAAAAGGTTTGCTAGGCTAGACCCTCTTTCACTTAGACTCAGCCCCCCCCCCCGAAACAGCCCCCCCCCAAAATTCAGCCCCCCCCCCCCCCGAAACGAAAACCTGGCTACGGGCCTGACAGGTATACAACAGAGTTAGAAGGACAATAGCTTTATAAACAAGCATCTTCGTATCCCTATGAATGTCCCAGTCCTCAAACACTCTCTGCTTTTTATTTAATTATTACTGCCTTTGGCAAATTGAGTCAAGGAGACAGAGAGTGTCCTAATAAATAAATACTATGCAGATAACATGAAAGTTCATGCTGACTGTTCCATTTTCTATTTTCAAGTTTGCCTTCCCTCTTTTGTATTCAAAACAAATGTGCTGACATTCATTATCTCTGCCTCTTGGCAAAATATTGTAGCAATTTATGTTGCACAAGTTAACTTTAAATTTATTTATTTGTTTATCTATTTACTTCATTTGTATCCCACCTTTCATAGAATCATAGAATCAAAGAGTTGGAAGAGACCTCATGGGCCATCCAGTCCAACCCCCTGCCAAGAAGCAGGAATATTGCATTCAAATAACCCCTGACAGATGGTCATCCAGCCTCTGTTTGAAGGCTTCCAAAGAAGGAGCATCCACCACACTCCGGGGCAGAGTGTTCCACTGCTGAATAGCTCTCACAGTCAGGAAGTTCTTCCTCATGTTCAGATGGAATCTCCTTTCTTGTAGTTTGAAGCCATTTCGAAGCAGTGGGTTCAAATTGTAGGAAAGAAGATTCCACCTGAACATTTGGAAGAACTTCCCAATTATAAGAGCTGTTCAGTGGAAGCTTTTAAACAGAGTCTGGATGGTCATCTGTTGTGGGTGCTTTATTTGTGCATTTCCTGCATGGCAGGGGGTTGGACTGGATGGCCCATGTGGTCTCTTCCCACTTTATTCTTCTATATTTTAATTTGTATTCACAAGTCCCAATTTTAGGAGTAGTCGTAAAGTATCTTAATTGTCCTGGTGGAAAGAAAAGGCTCATTGTAGGACATATATTAATGGTTCATAAACATTCTGCTGAAGTTTTTCTTTTTCTTTTCCTGAGGACTCACACCAGCCTTTTATGACAAGCTCTATTGGCCACCAGAGGTTCAAAAAAGATGGCTTGGTTCCAATAAAAATGCTGAGGGAAGATGAAAATCGGAGATTATGAGGAAGGATTTGGGTCCTGTTAATAGACAAAAGGCATGGGCAGGAAACGCATGTGTAACTGATGTCGATGCTCAGACCAATGATGTTATACTTGGCAAAGCTGTTTGTAATGATTCAACATCTGTAAATTGTCATACTTAAATGCTAGTCTGTGGAAGAAATATTTCAATAAGAGGATCAAAAAAGTGAGTTATATTTAATTCTTGCTTTTTATGTTCTATGTCTCCATGCCACATCTAGTTTAAGAGTGTTGCCTTGTTTCTGGCGCTATACCATTTTCAAGTGTTACTACAGAAGGTCGGTAGAGACAAAAAGGGATGTTTGGCAAAGGAGCTTCACAGGGAATTTGAAGTGGAGGCCCAGGTTTCTGTTCCATCTACTACTTAATTTTCTTCTTAATTTTACAAAAAAAAAAATTGTGAGGGAGCTCATGCAGTCACATGCAATTTGTTTACTTGACTGAGGATATGGAGTTATACTTGCAGCAAGAACAAGTTAGTGGCCCCCTTTGTAGAAAAGGTCTAGTACAGGTATGGGCAAACCCAGGCCTGGGGGCCAGATGTGGCCCCTTGGGCTCTTTTCTCAAGCTCTCCTATCTCTCACCATCCTGCCCTTCCTTCATTCTCTCTTTCCTTCCTCCCCTCCTTCTCTCTTTCTCCCTCCCTCCTTCCATTCCATTCTTTTGTCATTCCCCTTTTCTTTCTCCTTCTTTCCCTTTTGTCTTTCCTTCCTTCTCTCTTTCCTTCCTCCCCACCCTCCATTTCCTTCCACTCTTCCTTCCTTCCATCCTTCTCTCCCAGCCTCCCTTCCTTCCTCCTCTTTTTCCTCCCTCCTTTCCTCCTGGGGGATGTTTAGCTGGGAGAAGGTAGAGAGGGAACACGAGAACCATGTTTCAAGATTTAAAAGGGTGTCCCATTGAGAAGGAGGAGGGAACTGACTTTCTGCTCCTCCAGAGGCCAGGGCACAAAGGAGCAATATTTTCAAATGGCAGTGAAAGAGATTTGACTGAAGAGATTAGGAAGAAGTTCCTGGGAGTAAGAGCTGTTGGAAAGTGGCATAGGCTGCCTGGAGTGGAGTGGAGTCTACTTCTCTGGAGTCTTTTTCGCAGAGGCTCTATATCGGGAGTGCTTTTATTGTCCCTTCTTGCATTATAGGGGGTTGGACTCATGGCCCTTGAGGGTCTCTTCCAGCTTTAGGATTCTGGGATTATGTATCAGAAGTAGGCAATACGGGGTCTAATAGATACACGTTTTCTCTCCTGTCCACCATCTCATCCTGATGAAGGCTCACCCTTTTGGCATTCAAAAGTTTCCTGTCTTTCCTTCACTTTCTGCCTCCAAAAGAGAAGGGGAAGGGGAGGAAAGGGCAGCGAGAGAGCTTGGGGAGAGCCCCCTTCCTCCTGGCCTGCCCACCCTACTCTGGCCCGCCATGCAACCCCCAAGTTAGAAAGTTTGCCCATGTCTGGTCTAGTACCTCGAGATCCATGTATCCACACTCCAACATATTAGGGAGGAAGAGGTTGCCTTGGATCCTACAGAGCAGATGATCTTGCTGGAGAATCACATAAGGGATCTCCTTAAGGAGGAGCTCAGTCTGCAAACACAGGAGGTAGACACTTGGAGGAAAGTTACATATAGAAACAGAAGGACCAGGAATCATTCTGTTTACGTCTGGAGCTACATAACTGATTGGAAACTCTCTCCAATATCAGTGATGATGCAGAACAACAAGAAATGCAACAAATCTTGTCCTCATTGAATGTGCAAGTGACCCTGAAAGAGTCAGCACATGGCAAAGCTAGTCTAGACAAATCTACAGAGTGTAGCTTAGATTTATAAGAAGCTATCAGTGTATCAGACTATCTATAGCTAGCTGATAGTCTGAATTTATTTTGGTGGAGGCATCCAAACTTCTGTATGTGAAATGCCTTTCAGGATGATGTCTCTGGTTAAATGAGATCCAGATCATATCTACCAGGGCCACTCAGGAACAGAAACGCTCTGTATTGGGCCTGAAGATGGTCACACACCATGGTAGCAGATAAGAATACAAATGGTCCAGCCAGATCGAGACTTCATCTGCTCCGCTGGACCATCGTTTTACTGTCCATGTTGCTGCTGCTGCCACTACCAGACAGCTGGAGAGCTCCATGAGAGCTCCTGTTCATTGTGGGTGCCCTGTGCTCACATGTGGATCTCCCCTTTTCAAGACACTTTTGGTTGAATTCATGGATGAAGAAACGAAGGATACAAATTGCTGGCAGTACATGCTTATACTTGGCTTATATGATGGTGTCTTTCCCAAGTGGTAATTGTAAAAAAATAATAAAAAAATAGTGGATGTATTGATTTTGTACTGGTCTTTAAATTGGTGTTCTGGAGGTAGAGAGTTGTGGATTGTAGGAATAGCTTGGTAATATTCAAAAACAAAACAAAATGAGAGGATGCACAATTCAATGTCCCTGTTGTATAGTGAATGAGTTTGGCTAAAGGTCCTACAAACAATTCAATTTGAACTCTTGGTGATGGTGACGGACTCCTGGCACTAATAGTTTTTAGGCATGGATAGAGCCACATTGGATTACTCATTACTCATAATAATTTCATTAAAGTTACCTTTTTGAAGCAATTTTGAAGCATTTTAAACACCCTGAAGTCCCTTTGCCCTTCTGAAGCTTTCTCCGCCATTTTTGTTACGAATCAGGAAGTGTGTCAGAAATGATTCAGTGTATTTTCAGCCCTCTGGCTGGGAGGATCCTTGCCTTCCCTCCCAGCCAATCAGGGGAGAAGTTTTGGGGAGGGGAGGGGTTTCGGCACTGGCCGCCATTGCTGTATATAAAGGGGAGCACATGGCTCAGAGGCTCATTCGGAGCCGGGAAGGGAGAAGGGGAAAGGGGAAAGACAAAGACTAAGGGAAGGGAGGTTGGAAGAAGAGCATGGTGGGCAAGCGAACAAGCAGAAAGGAAGTAGGGCTGGGAGAAGGGCTGTTGCCAGGTGTGCTTGGCTGCCTGCCTGTTTCTTTTTTTCTGTGTTTGTTTGCTGTAAGTTGCCTAAGAAGACACTAGAAATTTCATAGTTTCCTGCCTAGTGCCAATACTTCCCTAACTGCTGAAATCTGTTTTGTTGCTGTTTTTTGCTTATTGCGCAATCACGTCCACCATTAACGAAACGATTAGCAAATTTTGGAAAGTTCAGAAAATTCCAAAAAAATTTGGGGGGGGGGGGGATCGGAATTCAATCCCGAATCGAACCTGAATCGAACCACTACATACGAAATGAGTTTTGAGCCATTTTTTAAAATCAACCAAGCCTAATAGTTTTCCTGATCTGTGTGACATGTAGTTAACTAGGTCAGCTTATAGCTTATCTTTATTTATATTTCACTCCTACAGACAACCTTTTTAAAATGAATGCTCAAGTATGGCTGCCAACCCAGCTACAGCCAATTATCATCCATAGTTTTCAGGAGAGATTTTTTCTTAGTAACCAATAAGTGCGCATGACAATTGGTTTATTAGCATAGGAGTTATGCTTATAATATTTTAAGAGTCGCTATATTTTATGACAAAAGAAAAAAGTGGTCACTGCTCACTTGCACGTGTTTATTTTAATCAGTGCAGATACAAAATAGTCCCATATACTGGAACTGAGGTTGAGATAGAAAGAGATCCAGCCAGCAAATCGATAACATAGTTCAATCCATCTAGAAGAGGCACTCATCCTTACCAATATGTATTGGCATAGGGAGGAGAGAAAATGTATAGGTGTACTGTATATGCTCTGTATTTGCTATGAGCAAGCAATTGCATTGCTTCCAAGTTCACAGCAATGCAGTAAACGACTATTCATTTTTTTAGCAGTGAAATCCTGAAAATCCCTGTTCTTTTGTTTTTATGCTTAGATCACAGACTTTTTAAAGTGTCAGAGCACTTGGCCAGAAGACAGACACATAAGACCTCATTACCACCTGATTCCTCAATAAATCAGAATTCTGGAAAGCAGCCTTTCAAGAAGGGCCATCTTCTTCCATCTGTTTCAATGCCCCATCAAGGTTGTTTTGCTGTCCATTTCTTCCCTGCCGCTGCATTTTCAAGTGAAGATATCCTTAAGGCAACAATTCCTCATCCTTTCCCTATGCCTTCCCTGACTTGGTATCAAATGTCTCTCTTGACCTCATAGTTTCAAACTGACGGATTCTTTCTTAGATATTTGTTTTCTTTGGCAGATATAGGGAATGCTAGATCTCTGTCTCTGTGCTGGTCCCCAACTTTTCAGAGGAGTTGGTCCCATTCTTGTTGTTCCTCCTTTCCAGGGCCAGATTTATATCCAGTTCTCTTAGCTGTTTCAGGAAGCCGCGGTTGGGGAGAATGCACCGGTGCCTGAGGACTTGATCTATGGCATCAACCACGGTCATGTCCTTGTAAATCATCAGATAAGCGAGGACCAAGGCAGCTGAGCGGCTGCGACCCATGGCACAATGTACCAAAATCTTGTCTGTGAAAGAATAAAAGAGAGACACCATTCAGATTCTGCACTCCAAGTATGATTCAGGCCTTTTGGTAGTCACTTCCTGGGAAATTAGGCTACAGTTCTATGCATATGCACTGAGGTTTTAACCTCTCAGGATTAAAATACAGGTTAGAGTAGGTATTACAAATGGAAATATCTGGGACTTGCTTTGAATAATATCTTAGAGTTAGAGATTTGTTTTAATTACCATTGTTTTGTCTTATTTCCCATATTATCATATTTTCCGGTGTATAAGATGACTGGGCATATAAGACGACCCCCAACTTTTCAAGTTAAAATATAGAGTTTGGGATATACTCCCCGTATAAGACTACCCCTCTTCCATCTCCTCCTCCGTCTCCCGCCCCACAAAGGGAGGAAGGAGAGAAACCTGTACTCGACCCTTCTCTGAGACTATTTCAAAGTAGTTCTATGCATTTTTTTTCTCTTCACAAAATTCCTCACCATGACACAGCTTGTGTATTCTGGCATTTACTGTACCTTCTTATTATAGCATGTATAAGTGACATAGCAGTTGCTAAAAATTAATTAAGGAATTGCATTACTTGTTGTGATCAGCAGTTTTACACAAGGAAAGAACTGTTAAGACAACTTAATTTGCAAAACAACTATTTCAACGTGAACACTGAACCAAACTTGGCATAGAGAACTCTCATGAGCAACAGAGAATACCGGAGGGGTCTGGGGAAAACAGACCTTGGCATTTAGGAGCTGCTTGGATTTATAGTTCATCTTCAATCAGTGAGCTTTCTGAATAGCAGCAATCGAATTGAACCAAACTTGGCATAGAGAACTCCCATGAGTAACTGAAAATACTTGGGGACTCTGGGGAGAATAGTCCTTGGCATTTGGGAGCTGCTGGGATTTAGAGTTCACCTGCAATCAATGAGTATTCTGAACTCCAGCAGCAATGGAATTGAACCAAACTTGGCACAGAGAACTCCCATGAGCAACACAGAATACTGGAGGGGTCTTGGGAAAACAGACCATGGACAAAATTTGGACAAATTACTATTTTTGATGACCATGGCCGCAAGAATGTGCTATGCGAGAATATGGAAACAAAATGAAATACCAGAAATAGATGAGTGGATGACGAAGATACTAGAGATAAGAAATATGGATAGGCTTACTTTTCTCATGTCAAAAAACAAAGGAATAAATATGAAGGAAACGGATTGGAGAAAAGTTATCGGGATATAAATACAGTAAATTAATTAATTAATAAATCCTTGCCCCATAACCTCTTGCCATTTATCAATATCCTTTCTCACAAATAATTGTAACAATGTATGACTTCATGCAGCTTGATCATATGAATGTTTACTAGGAAACAAGCACATTTCCATACTGATCTATGAATTGGAATGCACTTGAAAAAATCTAAGAGGTTAGGGACTACCGTATCTTCTGGCGTATAAGATGACTTTTTAACTCTGGAAAAAAATTTCAAAGGTCGGGGGTGGAGGATCAGGAATAGTCTTCAACCAAAGTTTAGTGGAATGCTGGGAGCTGCCATTGGCCATGAAAGGAACTGGTGCCCGTAGTTCTTCTTACCACTGAGGTGATCAAAAAAATTCATTCTTATTCTGGAACTAGGGAGGCAACTATTGTTAAGCCTGTCTTCAGTTGTGTCATTAGCAAAACATTTCATATTAAATCATGGTGTGTCGAGATGCTTGCCATAATCTCTGCTAATACTTAAGTGCTGTCATCAGTTTAGTAGTAGAATGGGGGACGGAATTTGGTCAAACTGATGGAATTTTAATATTTATTTATTTACAATATTTATATTCCGCCCTTCTCACCCTGCAGGGGACTCAGGGCGGATTGCAATGTACATATACATGGCAAACATTCAATGCTATACACACACAACATATATAGACAGACACAGAGGCAATTTAACATTCCAGCTTCTTTCTTGAGGGTATTTTGGCCACCAGGGGAGCTGTCCCTTCATTTGTGACACTGATGAAGTACTTCCTCATTCTTTGCATGCTTGCTGGAGATTTTTATGGCTGCATAAAGTAAGTTAAATTTGTCTTCCCGCATAAGCGGTACCTAAATTTCCTACTTGACAGGCGCAACGGTTTTTTGGGCTGCAAAGGTCGACAGCAAGCTACACAAATTGGTCGGGCTGGCTTTGAAGTCATGACCTTTCAGTCAGCAGTGATCTTAATGCAGCTGACTCTCAGCCAGCTGCGCCACAGTCCCCAGAGAAGAGAATTTCTATCTTTCTAAATGGCTGGTGGACATTACCTTTGTAACCCAATAGTCTCATGACATAGGTGCACCGAGTCCCCTTCCCCATTTACCATTGCTCTCAGGTCATCAAAAATATCTTGATAGGACAATGGGTTTAGGTGAGGCAGCCCTACGAAGGATAGAAATAACCCAAGCTTTTAGAGCTGTTTTTCCTTACTTGTCTCATTCTGGAGTGCTGTATGGATGAACTCCGCAGCAGAGTAAAAGAACGGGCTGAGATTGAAGGTGGGGAGATCATCTGCCTCCACACCGTGGTACTCTATATTCATGTCGCTGTAGTATTCTGGTCCTGTGTCCACGTTCCACCGGCCGTGGGCTGCGTTGAGGATGTGGGTGAAGCCAGCTTTCTCAAGGCTGTAACGGTCCAGTGCAGTTTTCCTGTTTTCAAAGCAGGAAAAAATGGTTTACCAGGTAGGTGGCACTAGGGTATCACTTTCAGACTCCAAGAACATGGCTGCCCTACCACTTCACAACTTTTACAACAATTGAGGAGTTTTGAAGGAGCTGTTACGGGTGTAGTGCCACAAGCAGACCTTGAAACTTGCCTCACTTCAGTCTAAGTGTGCTTAAGCTGCATTTCAAGAGTGCTACAGGTACTTAAGTCTGTGTTGGATGGGATAGTCCATACTCTCCAGCGCTGACAGTTTCAGTTGTGCAACTAAGAGTCAACTGTGGCGTAAAACAATGTAGAAATGAAGTCTGTGCATGTCTCTGAAATGACTTCAAACAACATTGTTTCCCAGTGCAACAGTTCAGTTGCATCTGTAGTTTCCGAATACTAATGTGTGCTTCCAAAAACCACTCATGTGCTAAACAAAGATGTGTGAAAACAACAGACAGGAACTCCTGGGCTACATCTAGTACTATGGTTTCAGAGGCACAAATGCCCTTAAAATGTGGTTATAGTGGGCGAAAGCCTTTGATGACTCCATTTAAGAACATTCTTTGTGAACACTTTCCTATCCTGGTATTTCTTTGATTAAGACAATTCATATCACAAAGGAAATTTAATCGTCCCAGGGGCAAGAAATCCCAGGGGAAAAACAGAAACTTAAATCACAATGATAGTGCTTCTTTAAGGTTTCTTACAATAGCCTGTGTGACGTAAAATGAAGGAATTAGTTAATTTAGGAATGTGGATACTGTTCTCAATCATAGAATAATAGAATCATAGAGTTGGAAGAGACCTCATGGGCTATCCAGTCCAACCCCCTGCCAAGAAGCAGGAAAATTGCATTCAAAGCACCCCCGACAGATGGCATCCAGCCTCTGTTTAAAAGCCTCCAAAGAAGGAGCCTCCACCACACTCCGGGGAAGAGAGTTCCACTGCTGAACAGCCCTCACTGTCAGGAAGTTCTTCCTCATGTTCAGATGCTAAAAAAAGGAATGTAGTTGATGCACAATGCCCTGCCTCTTATGTAAGAACTGTGGAAATGAATAAGTGACATAAGCATAA
Source organism: Anolis sagrei ordinatus (assembly GCF_025583915.1). Lineage (NCBI taxonomy): Eukaryota > Metazoa > Chordata > Lepidosauria > Squamata > Anolidae > Anolis > Anolis sagrei. The sequence goes on along the minus strand of NW_026846588.1, from coordinate 128,895,172 downwards.
GGCTAGGTTTGCACATTTGCCAATACATCTTTAAAATGTCACAATCGGAAGGGACAAAATCATTACTCTTTCTAAGTATATGTTTTGTATGTTGTGAATGTGTGTGCATATTTGTGTTCATGCCTAGGTGTAAATGTTAGGTGCCTAACATCTTTCCTGTCTGCCTTGCTATTCAAAAATCAATTTTCCTGGTGAACCTGCTTTTTCCCCTCCTTTCCAAAGGCCCACCTACTTTTTCTAGGCTTTGGGAATGTCAGGAAAGCAGCTTAGTTGGGTGCTTTATGATTGGCCAGAGAAAGCTAAGCAAAAACTTCATTCTGGTGTGGCTACATAAACCAAGCCCAATGGTCTCATGCTCAGTTTATACCAGAACTTTGTCTCCAACCCTCTGTTTTCTTTAGAGTTGTTCTGGTTACTCTGGTTTTTGCTATATACTTTTCCTTCACAATTTTTGTTGGTTCTGGCATGGGGCCCAGATTTGGTTTTTTCAACTCTCAGATCCGGTTTGGAGTCCCTTATGGAGTCTTTGGGGGCAGCCAGGTGGCTCTTCCCATATGGATTTTCATACCCTTTCTTCTAGAGCAGTGGTTCTCAACCTGTGGGTCCCCAGATGTTTTGGCCTTCAACTCCCAGAAATCCTAACAGCTGGTAAACTGGGGACCCACAGGTTGAGAACCACTGCTCTAGAGGCACTCAGAAGACACATTGGGCAAATTGCTTTTCATCCGCTGGCAGGCAGGTCAACTGGTGCCTGGATCTTGACCACACTGAGCTCAAACCCTTCAGCCATAGCTAGTAAAGCTCTGGCCTTTTTCATGCTAAATGTTATCTGTTTTCATTTATCCTCAGTGGAGTTTCACTCATTGCTGAGGCTGCAAAAGTGAATGAACTGAAATGTAGAACCTAAGTCATAAAACCTTTTTTTCTTGCCGAGCTGTGGTAAGACTCCTTGTTATTACATTAGTTGAAAAAGTAGGAGTCCTTCATCTTGATTCCCAAACTTCTACTTTTCCACACACGTTTCCAATTCCTGACTGTATGTTTTTGCAGCTCTCTGGTAAAAAGGTTTTGGCTGGGAGAGCATCCCGTTGAACCTGAAGTTTTGTTTATTCTCTGTCTGACAGCACTCACAAAGCTTTCAGCCTTTCCAGGCAATGTCTTTAATGAAATCCTGTTCCAAAAGACCACAAGGCAAATTAATGTTACAAAACCCCCACCCCATACAAACACACACATTTTTGGTCTGTTTCTTTCAAACTTACAGCAGTTTGGGGAGATTGTGCTTTCAGGCAGAGGCTTGGCACGTTGCCCACCCCTCCTCCACTTTGGCTCACACGCATCTCTGACAAACACAGCTTTCCCTCTCTAGAGGGAGGAGATCGCTGTGGTCCCATCTACACAGCCATGTAATTCAGTTTAGCTGCACTTAATGATATGAGTCTACACTGTTCACGGGATCCCCTGGTGGTGCAGTGGGTTAAACCGCTGAGCTGCTGAACTTGCAGACTGAAAGGTTGGCAGTTCGAATCAAGGGAGCAGGATGAGCTCCCGTTGTTAGCCCAAGTTTCTGCCAACTTAGCAGTTCAAAAACATGCAAATGTGAGTAGGTCAATAAATACTGCTTCTGCGGGAAGGTAACGACGTTCTATGCAGTCATGCTGGCCGCATGACCTTGGAGGTGTCTACGGACAATGCCGGCTCTTCGGCTTAGAAATGGGACATGAGCACCACCCTCCTGAGCTGGACACGACTAGACTTAATGTCAGGGGAAACCTTTACCCTTTTTTTACACTGTCCATATTATATAATTTCAAGCTGCATTACATGGCAGTGCGGATGGGGTCTTCTCTCATTTCTCTGCTCAAAACCACAACTAAAGATGTAAGCAAGTTAGCCAGCCTGCTTGCAAGCTAGCCAGCCTGTTTATTTGCTTGCCAACTGTGACGGCGCGTCAGGCCCCACTTGTATGTGAATGCACAGTTGAATTGTTTGGCTATTTATTGCTTTCTATCAATGTTGTTTGCATCTGTTGAATTGCCTTCTCTGCTTAATTGTTTGACTCCTCCCCTTCCTGGGGAGGAGGGCAGGGATTTCTTTTCATTCTACCATCAAACATCTCAGCAGATGGACGTGAGAAAGGCTTAGCTCCAAAAGCCCTTAGTTAAGTCATCTCTCTTCACCAATTCTTAAGTTTGTACTCTTAAGATACATTCTTCATATCCAGCTCATCTGGACGACGTTGCGGAATCTTAAGCACCTTCAAACCAGTCCTCTGGCATCAAGAGGAAGACTTGGCCTTCAACATAGGCCATTGGGCTGGGGTTGTGAATGCTCAGACATTCACAGCCATTGAGAAAGAGGGAACTTGGAAAGCTTCTCAGCTGCAAAACTCCTTGGACCCACGACTCCAAAGACTGTAACGTATGTTTTCTTTACCCCTTTTGAATATCAAGTTTATGCCTATGGAAGATAACTCATTGTGAACAATAAAGACTATTTTGAGCTATCTATAGTGTCTTGGTCCTTGGAAGTTCTAGTTCTCTAAAGGAGGGCAAGAAGCAATCCTCTGGGGAGAGGTGTCACGTCCATGTTTCTTTCACTAAGATCTATAGAGTCCAGGCGCGACGGCACACCAACCTACCAGCTTGCCTACCTGCCAGCTAGCCTGCCAGTTAGCCTGCCCAGTTTCCTGGTATTCTGCTTTTCTGCTAGCCAGTTAACCTACCCACTTTCCCTCTTCCCCTTCCCCTTCCCCTTCCCCCTCCCTCCCTCCCTCCCTCCCTTCCTATTTGGGCTTTGTTACATGCATTTGTGTGCAGCTATAGTTTTATACAGCTTTGAGGGTCTTTTCAGTAACCTCAGTTGTTATTTTTGAAAAGTCTGTTATGCTTACGCATGATACTGCCTTGGGCAATTCTGTGAATCAAAAGGCAGTAGGGTTTACCAGCTGAGCAGCATCACGGCCAAGACCAAAGGCCAAGGGCAAGGCCTAGTGATATTACTGCCAATGCATCGAATGGTTCTCTTGCCAGAACTCTCTCCTCATTTCTGGGCTCTTGGAACATCAGTGTTATACAAGAGGAACATATATCCAAAGACTAATGTGCTAAGTGAGAGCCATGGCACCAGCTGGAAACAGGTAGAAATGGGGAAATAGATTTTAAAGCCACCTCACATAATAATAATAATAATAATAATAATAATAATAATAATCAGGTTTTCTCCTCTTCTGAGATTAACCCTTCCACATGAAGCACAGCGATTTCCTGACACTTCAGCTCATGCCCTGAAACTTGGCAATAGTCACTGCCAGGATATAATAAATATTTTAATAAATAAAACAACCAAGGTGTTTCCATATGGCACTGTTTTTTCAGCTGTTGACGACACATGACTTTGTCACACCAGCCTTAACTGCCTTTAAAATTATTTTCATATATTCCATGGGACTTGGCCATTTCTATGGCTTTTAATTGCATTGATTGCCTTGTGAGGGGTAACACTTTTGCATGTGCCTGCATGACAGAATTTTTCACACTTTCATCCACTTGTGGAAATCTGCCTTTCTTGGGTCCAGTAAAACACTTGGTTGAGACTTTGCAGGAAAATATGGAATTGTGAATATTTCTCCAATGGACATTTATCTCGCTAATGTTAAAATGTTGACCTGCACTCTATTGCCAAGTTCTTCTGCATACCCTATAACTTTCCATTTGAATGCAGTTTCATTCTGGTTTGACATTTTGAGGTGCAATAATGTATTTCATTGAATGAAATATAGCTCTGTTAAGTCAACGTTTCAAAGATACAGCCTTGTTTAGTTATGGTGGTTACACACTTGCAGGGATCATCACTCTGTTCAAAAATGCACTTGCGAGAGTGTGGTGGAGGTGGGTTTCTTGTCAGAACTACCACGTGTTACGCCAGAGCAAAGTATGTAGGAAAATATTTTTTAAAAATATTGTTAATTGAAGGCACCATTGATTGTAACGCACACCCCGTTTTTGGAACCCCTTAAAACAGGAAAAATATACCTTACAATTGTTTGTTTTTGTTGTTTTTTTCGTGTCAGGAGTGTCTTGAGAAACTGCAAGTCACTTCTGGTGTGAGATAATTGGCCGTCTGCAAGCACGTTGCCCAGGGAATGCCCAGATGTTTTACCATCCTGTAGGAGGATTCTCTTATGTCCCTGCATGAGAAGCTGGAGCTGAGAGACGGGAGCTCACCCCACTCCCTAGATTAGAACCACTGACCTTTCAGTCAGCAGTCCTGCCGGCACAAGGATTTAACCCATTGCACCACTGGGGGCTCCTTAAAATTGATGAAATATAATATATCATGGACCTCCTCACAGATGTAAACATTCTTAATCCACAATTATTCTACTTCTCCTTCCTTGTTTGGTCTATTTTTCAGAAAAAGGTTATTACTCGGTCGTACTACATTCCAATAATGAGGCTCATTCCATCAGGTTTCAATGATTTTTTTTTGTCGTGTCAGAAGTGACTTGAGAAACTGCAAGTCGCTTCTGGTGTGAGAGAATTGACCGTCTGCAAGGACATTGCCCAGGGGATGCCTGGATGTTTTGATGTTTTTACCATCCTTGTGGGAGGCTTCTCTCATGTCTCCGCATGAGGAGCTGGAGCTGATAGAGGGAGCTCATCCGCGCTCTCCCCGGATTCGAACCTGCGACCTGTCAGTCTTCGGTCCTGGCGGCACAGGGGTTTAACCCACAGCGCCACTGGGGTCTCCAGGTTTCAGTGATGCCAATCATATTATATTTGCTTTGTTGTATTAAGAGTTCCAGTTCTTCTTATTTATAACCCATGCTCTACATTAGTGTACAGACACCAGAGACCATGGAGTGCCCCTCCCCAGCTGCTTATTTATGGTCCCCCCTTTTATTATTGTACTGTTTGTTTTATAACAGTTGGAGTACTCTGTCCTGTTAAACTTCTGCCATTAATAATATTATCTCCCTCTCCCAGATAACTCAGTTCAAAGCCCTTCTGATCAGGTTTGTGCGACTTTTAGAGAATATGTTCCTGCCAACTTCTTTGAAGTGCAAGCCATTCCTTGCAAGAAGCCCAACTACATTAAACCTCATCATAAGTTTGTTTGTTTAATAGCACTATCAAATTTGCACGACACATTACAGTAACCAAGCCCAAAACAACATGATCTGCCAAAGGCATGCAATCTAAAATATGTGTCTATACACATGCACATGTAGAGGGGAGGAAGAATAACAAAACAAACCTGTTCAATGCCACTGTAAAAAAAAAAACCATTCAGATAAAATGCAAAATGCAAAATGCAAAATGCAAAAAAAAAAAAACAAAAAAAAAACAAAACCCATGAAGTTTGAAATGTTGAATTTGCCACAGATTACATAGCCCAAATTTTTAAAAAAGTTTTTTTGTGTATTGGTTTGTAGGGCTGCCCCACAGATTATCTGGGTCACTGATTCAGAAAATCACATCAGTGCTAGTGTCTTAGCCCCCCCCTCCCCCCGACACACAGCTGAATAAAATCCCACAATATCTGCTTAGAACTGGGATATATGGCATTATGGACTCAAACCCAGTTCAAAACAGATATTGTAGGATTTTCTGCCTTGATATTCTGAGTTTTATGGCTGTGTGGAAGAACCCTTAGATATGGCTATCATGATTTTCTATGGGCGAGCAGATGTTGACTGATATATGGCATGTGTTCTGTATCTTAAATACTAGAGTAGATAGGGGACAACTGGTGCCATTTTTGGAATCAGCAGGTCATATACTCAGAAAAAGGACTAACACTTGCGGCACCAACATATGTGTTGGCCAGTTACTATTGCTTGTGCTTTAGCACTGTTTTGACAGACTACACACAGCTCTAGGTCTATGGGAAGGTCTAATTACAAGACTAACGTTAACAGCAGGGGAGTGATGAGCATGTTACTCCATGTATTTCTCCCCACGTTCTCTTGAATCCCATACCTAGTTGCCTTGTTGAGAAAGTGACAAGCAACTAGGTAGGGGATACAAGAACATGTGAGAAGAAATACATGAAGTAACATCCTCTTCCCTCACTTAGGCAGTTGCTTCCATCTCAAAACAAATAGCTCTGTGTTCTCAACTATTTCAAGGCAATGCTAAGTAGGCAGATTTAGAATTGCAGCAAATGAAGAAATTATGTGGTGAACACTTCCATTTTGAAAGCTCACCACAGTATTCTCACTCCCCACTTTCTTTTCCAGTTTTTCATCTTTTGCCCTACTGATTCATCTATACCCTACTTCATTGTGTACACATAGCATAGCCTAAGGATATGATGTCAGGAAGACACCTTCATTGTGATGCAGCTTTTAAGAGAACAATGACCACCAGACTACATGAAGCATTTTGTCCTGTGGTGTACATGTATGTACATGCATTAGGATTGTGCGTGGATCCATTTTAGCCATTTTCCCTTGGCTAATCCAGCTTCTTTGGCTTGGTCGGATGGCCATAACAGCAAGGGCCCAGCCATCATGGTTTCCTGTCTATAATGGGACGCAGCTCCCCCTCCACTTTTTGGACCATCTGGTGTGCAAAGAGGCTGCCATGTGCTCCTCCTTGCATGGGGTTTCCTGGACAGCCCTGCCTGTTGGGCCAATTGGAGTGGAAGAACACCATGGCGTGTTTTATACAAGCTGTGCCTACTTCCTTACCCCAGTTGCTGAAAACCAGGTTCCCTTGAAGGAAAAAAAAGGTAAGTGTCCCAGGAAGGATGTTTCCTTAACCTCATTACTGAAACCCAGGCTCTCTTGAAGGGAAAAAAAAGAAAAGAAAAGGGTCCCGGGAATGGAAAGGGGAGCCTTGTAAGTTCCCCACTGCAACCAGTGGGCCGGATCTACCCATATTTTTCAACTGCAGAGTGAAAACCACTATCTGGCTAATTGCCCGTTTTTGGGAGGTGTGCCAAAACAGATATGGGGGTTTACCAGAATCTGGCCAACAGAAATGGATCAAAATTCAGCTGAACTGCACAAGTCTAGCATGCACAACTTACTCATCTCCTATGTAGAGATTGGGCCACACTTCGTTGACATGTGTGTACTTGGGGCTGCCTTTCCAGAAGAGCCTCTCCAGGTCAAATGCTCCAGGGGTACAATAATCTCCATCTGGGTCTACTTTGACTGCTGCGTAAGCACTTATCTTCCCAGATTTCAGGGCCATCGAAGACATCTGATCTCAAAAGTCTGTGTTCAATGGATGTGGGAAGAAACAGGACCAAAACCCTGCAACAAAATGACAAGTACAAGGACAGGGTGATTAGAAACACCATAATCAAACAGGTCCCCCCCCCCCCCCAGACCTATCATTTAGGCAGGAAACACACACGATCATTTTTGACTGTGGCAAAAAGCATCTCCCTTTGAGAGAATATGGCAGGAGAAGTGCTGCAAAAGGTAAAAAACGGTTTGCCCTTTTCCAAGGTAGACAAGGCAGGACAAGGACGCATCTTCCTCCTACAGCTGGCCTTGTTTTCTGTCATTACAAAGCTTAAGCTGTCCAGCCATGAAGCATTCCAGTGTCATCCTGTCCAAGCCTACTTCTCAACAACAGATGAGTAATTTTTTTAGTCTTCTCCAAAATACCTCAGTTCCAAGAAAAGAACGGGGTGGAGAAATTTCTGGGGAAATTAGTGTTATTAATCTTTCACTACAAAACAAATGTTAGTTTGGCTCCATACTTGATTTATACTATTTATATTTTATATTGTTTATATAATATTTAATATTTTAAAGAATATATAATTATGACTCAGCAGTAAGATGACAACCTTTTTTCCTGTGGCATCTAGGATTTATCAGTTGAGTGTGGTTATTTATTATTTATTGTTATTTATTGTTTATTGTTATTTATTGCTGTTTAATATGTACATGACGCCACTGGAAGAGATCATCCAGATTTTCGGAGTATGGTGTCATCTGTATGAAGGTGACATCGAAATCTGTCACTCCTTCCCACCTGCCTGTCACTAAGGAGGCTGTCCAGACCTTGAACTGGGTTTTGGCTGCTGTGTCGGACTGGTTGAGAGCTAACAAATTAAAACTGAATCCATACAAGACAGAGGTTCTACTGGTCAGTTGAAGGGCCAAACAGGGCATAGGGTTACAGCCTGTGTTGGATGGGGTTAAACAGAGGCTGGATGACCATCTATCAGAGGGGCTTTGATTATTGTACCCCTGGTGCATTTGTCCTGGAGAGGTTCAAATGCTCCATGTCAACGAAGTGTGGCCCAATCTCTACATAGGAGATGAGTGCTTTTCCTGCATGGCAGGGGGTTGGACTGGATGGCCCACAAGGTCTTTTCCAACTCTTTGATTCTATGAAATGTTCTTGGTTGCTTGTATAAAGCACCAGCCTTCCACATATTGTCAGCAACAGCAGCAACTGTGCTACAAGCCTGTCTATATGCTGAATGATAACAGCGGACCTAAGGTCACCTAGGACACCTTTACGCCTTCTCCAGCTGGTCTGTTCTGCTTCCGCCCCCATCCTAGCAGGTCATCTATCATCAGCTGCCTAGTAAGAAAGAGCCTGATGACTTTACACACTGAATTTATTAATCAGCACTTAACTACCATCCAACTACCACTGGCCACTGTCACGGCAATTCATTATCACCATTTGTGCTTTATGGATTTCAGTTACATCTGATCCCACTCATTTCAGTCAAGCTGTTGTGTAATAATCTGCCAACTGAGATGACCCTTTGTGCATCTGGGGGAGTTGACTGCAGCCTGTGATACTTTGTGTGCCATAATAATATTTCTTAATCTTCCAGATACTGCAGGATTCTGTTGCTTTGGCTGCTGCCACAGACTAACATGGGACTTGTTTAGAGTTGCCATAGTCTCCTTCTTCAACTCTGGACATTGAATTTACATATGATGCATTATTTTAATTATGCAAATTAGGTACATTCGTTGCTCCTTTCCCTCCTATAATGTTTCAAACTTCACACTTTTTTTAAGTATGAAAGAACCAGTAGAGAGTCCTGTTTAAAGCACCAGCGGGGAGATCCAAGTTCAAATCTTTGCTTGGTCATAGAATGAATTATGTGACTATGTCCTCTAATGACTCCAAATAAACCTACTTTACATGTTTGCTGTGGTGATTAATAGGGAGAAGGAAACTATTTAAAGTAGGTATGTGCATGCCTAACACAGTATAAATAGAAGAACAGCAACAATAATATTAACATTTTGCCATACACAGACATTTCTATTACTGTCATAAGCAGATCTTGCTTGCCTTTGAAGCAATCCATGAAAACACCATAGGAAACCCCAGAAAGAGACTGACACCTAAATCACAGGGCAAAATGTAGCACAGAGACAGATAGTAGTAAATGAAAGGGGGAATGTATAGTCTGATTTCCTTCAGAGATACAGAATAAATATCGTATTATAAGAGAAAACAGTCTGCTTCAACTGGTTTTCATCTTTTTGATTTTTCTCCAAAATGTACAAATCAATGCTAGGATATCTGTGCTCTTGTCCAATCTTTGTTTGATAAACATAATTTAAGATCATGATAAATGTTCCCATCTTTTTTCCATTTCCAATCCTTCTGATTGCTTCTTCCCAATTCAAACAAGGACCAACTGAAGCAACTCTCTATACATCTGATTAAGTGGACTACAGTCAGCAAAAGCTGGGTTTGTTTATTTTGTATAGTTTTTATTCCTGGTATGTTTGGCTTCATGAAGAGAGGGGGAGAGAGAGAGAGAGAGAGAGAGAGAGAGAGAGCAAAGGAAGGAGGAGTGCTGGAAAGAGAACAGTAGAAAAAAATGTTGCTTCTGCCTCTTCACTTTTTGCTTCCTTGCCACAACTGTGTGCTTCTACCATTTTAAAGTTGATCTTTCTTTTTTGTTGTTCCATGTGAATGTACATTTATACACATTCACATGGAGCAATGCAGAAGCTCTCTCTCTCTCTCTCTCTCACTCCCTGTCTTCATGAAGCCAAACATACATACCAGGAATAAAAATAATACAAAATAAACTAACTCCGCTTAATCAGATGCATAGAGAGTTGCTTCAGTCAGCAGATATTGATACTTTTCTGAATGGATTAATAGCATTTCAATGGGAATTTTTTTTGAGTTAAGAGCTCAGTCATGGAATGAATTAAACTCTTAAGTTAAGGCAACCCTGTACATCTCATTGCAAAATATGTGATCAGAGTGGGGTTGAGGCCTCCAGAATCCTTTCAATTGCTCCATGCTTCCTGGCTACAAGTTGGTGTGTCATACATAGGCAAACCACAATATCTAACTCAGTTTGATCACAAGTTCAACCCTGCCAAAAAATATTAGGAATAGCTCTTTTAATCAAAACTGAAAACTGAGTACCAAATGTAGAACAGTAGGAGAATAACAAGAATGAACAAACCAGGATTTTACAACAGATATGCTTGGGAATTAAAATGCGTTATTTGTGTGCTTTATTCGTTATTGTGTAAATGCTGTGAGTGCAGCATTTTTCTGAATGAAGCAGAGAGTGTTTGAGGACTGGGACATCCGTAGGGATACTAAGGTGCTTGTCTATAAAGCTATTGTCCTCCCAACCCTGCTATATGCCTGCGAAACGTGGACTGTCTACAGACGTCACATGCAACTCCTGGAACGATTCCATCAGCGCTGCCTCCGGAAAATCCTGCAAATCTCTTGGGAAGGCAGGCGGACAAACATCAGCGTGTTGGAAGAAGCAAAGACCACCAGCACTGAAGTGATGGTCCTCCGCCATCAACTCCGTTGGACTGGCCACGTTGTCCGGATGCCCGACCACCGTCTCCCAAAGCAGTTGCTCTACTCCGAACTCAAGAACAGAAAATGGAATGTTGGTGGGCAGGAAAAGAGATTTAAAGATGGGCTCAAAAGCAACCTTAAAAACTCTGGCATTGACACTGAGAACTGGGAAGCCCTGGCCCTTGACCACTCCAGCTGGAGGTCAGCTGTGACCAGCAGTGCTGCAGAATTTGAAGAGGCACGAATGGAGGGTGAAAGAGAGAAATGTGCCAATAGGAAGGCACATCAAGCCAACCCCGACTGAGACCGCCTTCCACCTGGAAACCAATGCCCTCACTGCGGGAGAAGATGCAGATCAAGAATAAGGCTCCACAGTTACCTACGGACCCACCAGAATACTGATCCTGGAAGACTATCCTACTTGGCCAACAAGGGATCACCTAAGTAAGTGAGTGAGTGAGTGAGTGAGTATTTGTGTATGTTCAGAGTGTGGGAGCCATATTGTGGAATTTCCTGAGGATTGTAGTTTATCTATAATGGGTGCCTACTGAGCTCCACAGTGGCAACTACTACCTAGTGTAAATTCTGAAGTGCACATGCTCACCATCAAACTTCCCATTCTGATCTCCAAGTTTGCTGTATGAGTTTCCATCTCCACCTAGAAGAGGTGGTTTTTAAAGCAAATAGATCATAATTATCCAGTCAAGAGAAAGCCACATCCAAATGCTTTGCATTGCAAGAGGGCTGCCTCTAAACAAGAGTAACCCATGCACTACTACGCAGATTTCAGTACAGCTCAGTACCAGCAAGGTATACTGAGGAGGAGGGCAAAGGTTGTCATAATTCTTGCTAATTAAAAAGTCATGGTGCTTAACCCCTGCAAACTCTGGCTCCACTACTTCCCTCCTGCTGCCGGAGTTTAGGGAATGGTTGCCCTGTAAGATTTGGGGTGGAATAGGAAGTGGCAGAAACCAGGGAGGAGTTAATCAGATACAGATGAAATTACAACGCTCTACATTCTGCGCCATGGAAGAGTTAATTCTCAGAGCATTACAGATGTAATAGTATCCATAAAATATACAGACACCATTCTGTGCCTTATGCTCAGGCTTATTAAATTACTTGACTGCACTGGCCAGCACCTCTGAAAGCCTGATTTATTAATAAGTGCCTGTGTGAAATCCACTCTCAAAACCTCTCTAAGGAAAACACGTGGAGTGGAGCAGTAATACAGCTCAAAATCTGCAAATCATCCAGGTGCCTCAATGGAATTTTTCACATGAGCAAATTGGAAATTCACACAATTTGAGGCTGTTTCTTGCTGCTCCAGCAGACTTCCCCCTACCACCCCACATGGTACAAGAAGGGCTTCTCATTTCTCTGGAGAGTTTTTAAGGAGGCCTGGGAACTGGTGGGAAATTGGGGGGGGGGGGGTAGGAAGGTTGAAAATCTTCATTCATGAGCCTTTGTCTATTTGCTTACCCCGGGCTACAAGCCAATTATGGTTTAGACCAGTGCTTCTCAACCTTCTTAATGCCATGACCCCTTAGTACAGTTCCCCATGTTGTGGTGACCCCCAACCATAAAATTATTTTCATACTGTAAATATAAGATATGCAAGATGTATTTTCATTCACGAGCCAAATTTGGCACAAATACCTGATACGCCCAAATCTGAATACTGGTGGGGTTGGGAGGGGTTGATTTTGTCATTTGGGAGCTGTAGTTGCTGGGATTTATAGTTCACTTAAAACCAAAAAGCATTCTGAACTCCACCAACAATGGAATTGAACCAAACTTGGCACTCAGAACTCCCATGACCAAGAGAAACTACTGGAAGGATTTGGTGGGCATTGATCATGAGTTTTGGAGTTGTAGTTCACCTACATCCAGAGAGCACTGTGGACTCAAACAATGACAGATCTGAACCAAACTTGGCACAAATTCTCAATATGCCCAAATGTGAAAACTAGTGGAGTTTGGGGAAAATAGACCTTGACATTTGGGAGTTGCAGTTGCTGGGATTTATAGTTCACCTCCAATCAAAGAGCAGTCTGAACCCCACAAATGATAGAATTGGGTCAAACTTCCCACAGAGAAATCCAATGCCCAAAAGAAAATACTGTGTTTTCTGATGGTCTTTGGCGACCCGTTTGACACTCCCTCACAATCCCCTTAAGTTGAGAAATACTGGTTTAGACCTTTAAACATTCTATGCTACTAATAAAAAAGCCCTCCCTCTAACCCAATTGCCATTGCCCTTGCCTCAGACAAAGAGAAGGTGGGCAAAGTTCTACCATTCCTTGGCCCAGAAGCAGATTAAAAGCCTTAAATTCATTCCAACCACCATTGCCCTGGTCTCGGGGGGAAAGAAGTAGACAAAGTGCCTCTGTGGTTAAGCCCAGAAGCAGATTAAAGGCCTTCCATACAACCCAGCTGCCACTGCCCTGGTCTTGGAGGGAAAGAAGAACTAGACACAGTGCCACTTCCCCAACTGGAGGCAATTCACACTCAGGTGAATGCAGCTTCATTATAGTGTGGGCCTAGACCATATTTATGGTTTAAATACTTTTTGAATTATTAGTATGGGATCCAATTCATATTTTTGCTGAGGGTTTTTCTGGTGTTTCTGATTACCTCTTCACATGGGGCTAAATTCGGTGGCATGCACCAAATTTAGCCCTGGTCACCCACCAAGCCCACAAGCTCCCATCACATGACGTCAGCGCAGCTCCGTGGGTGAAGGAGGGTAGAGATGGTGCATGCTGCAACTGTGGCAAAACCTAGAAGCAGATTAAAGGCTCTCCATACAACCCAGCTGCCACTGCCCTGGCCTTGGGGGGAAAGAAGAACTAGACACAGTGCCACTGTGGCTAAACCTAGAAGCAGATGAAAGACCCTCCATACATCCCAACTGTCACTGCCATAGTTTCAGAGAGATAAAACAATGTAGGAACTCTTTGATCAGTGGACCATCTGAATGATCAAGACAAAATCAGGATAAGGACCTGAGACACCAGAAGATGAAGAAGTTCCCAGTGCAATCTAACCTCACAAAGACTGTTATATTTCTTGTTTATGTCTGTATCTTTCCTACTCCTGACTACAATGGCAGTGAATGCTTGTTCAGATCCATGCAATTTTTTAAACAATTGTTTACCTCTCCCTCCCTCTCCCTCTCTCTCTCTCAATATATATAATCTTTATTGAAAAGTTAATTTTTGTTACAATAAAAACACTGAATTAATAGGTAAAGCATACAATATAGATATAGTATAGGAAAGAATATAGAAAAATAATCAAATATAGAAGAATATAGCATATCGAGGGGGGTAGGGGAGGGGTATAGAAGGAGGAGTGTAATAGTAGGGGTGTGGTTTACCTAACTCTAATGACCTCATCAGACAGCCACCAGAGGTGCTCCACTTCGTAGAGGGTCGTGGGGAACCCGGTGCCCCACGTCCCGCATCGCTTGGCTCCAGCTAGGGTGATCAGATGTGGGAAGCATGAGCACATGTGCTACACACGGCTTCCCCCCATGCATTCCCCTCCTGTGTTGCCATGGTGGTGGCATGCACCAGCTTCACCCTCCTTTACCCACGGAGTGGCTCCGATGTCATGTGATGGGAGCTGGCGGGCTCGGTGGGTGACCAGGGCTAAATTGGTGCATGCCGCCAAATTTAGCCCTATGTAAAGAGGTAATCAGACAAACCCTCAGCCAAAATATGAAATTAAGCCCATACCAATAATTCAAAAAGTATTTAAATCATAAATATGGTCTAGGCCCACACTATGATGAAGCTGCATTCACCTGAGTGTGAATTACCTCCAACTGGGGAATTTTAAGGGTAAAGGATTGTCTGGAGAATAGACTTTCCTAACACTGGTTAAACGTCCATAAATAGTGTCCCACTTATTTAGCTTTAGAGAATTGAAAGCGATTTTAACAGTTAAAGAAATATTTTAAAAATTGCCTTATCCAATTCAGATATGAATTCTGGATTGGAAAACTGTTTTGGGTGAAAGGAAAGGGTAGTAAAATACTAAAGGTGGGCACCCAATCATTTTTTTTTTATTATTCATGTTGAAGAGGATGAAGTGATGCTAGAGTTCCTTTATTAGGTCCTTTAAAGAAAAATATGACAGGGCTTGTGGCTGTGGAATAGTCATGGCATTGCATTTGCCAGAATCCACAAGGGCTTTGCCAATTAACTAAAAATAAATCCGAATTATATTTTAATGGGTTTTGTTGGAGTGGGGCAGGAAGAAAAGCTCTATGTCATGAGTGATTTCTCTGCCAAGATACAAGAACAATCCTTCAAAACAACTGGAACTGGGTTGAGTGAGACTGAATTTGCTCTCCGCACCTGAAACATAACATAACTTTCTGGCCAGGAGTCAGGAAAACCTTCCTACTTAAAGAATGGATTTGCCAGAAGATTCCAGTGGTCAGCAGTAGCGGTTTGTTCACAGAATGTCCAAGGCAAGGCAGTTAAACTGGCTAATGACCTTTTCACATGGGCCACTGGAATCGTCATGTGTTGTAGCAAATCTGGCAACTGTAGTCGGGGAGGGCATGAAGAACCGATCACCCCCCGTCCCACATCGGCCGGCTTGGCAGGAAGCTGATCCCATGGGAAAAATGTCGATCAGGTGACACCCCCCCCCCCATTTCTTCCTGTGCAACATGGGAAGCCTCCTGTATTGTCACGTCATATACCAGCTCAATTCTAGATGACACATGGAGCTCCACTAGAAGTACACATGCACCATAAGATGGGAGCCGGCAAGCTCTGTGGCTCAACTAGGGCTGAACCAGTGTATGCCACCAAAAACAGCCCTGCCTGATGAGGACTTTAAGGTGTGTAGGTTCTTGTACTTTTATCCTAAATATAATAAAGCGAGCTGTGACAAGGCTGCCACTCCGATAAAATTAATAATAAGCATACCTACTTGAAGTCTTAATACTTTCCGTTCTTCTACTGTAAAATGCGCCTAGTAGAATCCTGGCAAGAAAGAATGTGACTGGCATTCCAGCAGGGAAGGACTACACAGGGTTTCCCAGGAAAAGGCAGGGGCTTTAGGTTCTGAATCTAGATTCAGCTGAAGCCAGGAGTCAGGATTTTCCAAGCAAGAATATTGTTGATGAAGGGATGAGAGGATGGGATTTCTATTTTTTTAAAATTTTAGAAGGTATATTATGATCCAGGGATGCGAATGTTGTGCTGGATTACAGCTCCTATGATTCCTCACTACTGGATATACTGGAGCCTTGTCTTACTCAACTGCCGAGTATGCCTGCCCTGTTTGGCATAGGTCTGCCCATGCAAAGCAGGTGAACATAGCATTGAATGAAAGATGCAGAATAATCACAGGATGTCTTAAATCTACTGTGACGACATGAGTGGCGCCACCTATGTGTAGAACTGTTAGTTGCAAGATTTAAACTGTTGTATCATGCTTAATCCTGCCTTTTTACCCTGCTTATGTATAGTTGGATTGATTGGTTATTTATAACTGTCAATCAGTGTTGTTTGCACCAGCTGAATTACTTTTTTAGCTCAATTGTTTGGCTCCACCTCTTCCTGGAGGAGGGGAGTGCTTCCCTTTTTCATCCTGCCATCAGAGTTTCTATCAGATGGCCGTAAGAGACTTGGCTCTAAAAGCCCCTGATTAAATTACCTCTCAGCACCAATTCTGAGGTTTTTTTACCCTTGAGACTTATGCTTCATGTTCAGACCAACCTGAACGATGTTGGGAAGTCTCAAGTGCCTTCAGACCAGTTCTTTTGGCACCAGAGGAAGACCCTGAGTCTTCAAACACAGGCCATCAGGTCTGGGGTTGTGGATTGCTCTGGCATTTACAGCCATTGAGGAAAGAGGAAACTTGGAAAAGCTTCTCAGCTGCAAACTCCTTGGACCCAGGACTAACTGAGCCTGTAATGTATATTTTCCTTCACCCCTCTGAAACTTCCAGTTTATTGATTTAAAGAGATAACTCTTTGTGAACAATAAAACCTATTTTGAGTTATCTACAGTGTTTTGGGTCTTTGAGAGTTCCAGTTTCCTAAAGGAGGGCAAGAAGCAATCCCCTGGGGAAAGATGTCACGTCCATGCCTCTTTCACTAAGAGCTATAGCCCCCAGGCGTGACGGCACATCTACACCTGTTAATAAACTCTACAAGCTAGCTGGAATTGCTCCCCCTGATGTGCGACGGGAAGATGCTACTAAATGTGAGAGAAATAAGGTTGAACACTGTGAAAGCCACCCACTACATGGCTACCAGCCTCCTCCCAGTAGACTCAACTCAAGGAAAAGCTTTATGAGAACTACCACTCCTCTTGGCGTCCCCTCAGCAACAGCAAGAGTATCCCTCTGGGCAGCTAAACCAGGAAATCCCAACTGGATGTCCACCCACGAGGGTCTTCCTCCAGGGGCAAACCAAGAATGGGCAGCTTGGAAGTCCCTGAACAGACTCAGAAGTGGAGTGGGCAGAACAAAAGACAACATGGCAAAATGGCACTACCTAAAAGAATCCCATACCTTGTGTGACTGTAGAGCAGAACAGACAACTCCGCATCTATATGCTTGTCCACTATGTCCTGCCTCATGTACAGAGGAAGAATTGTTGGAGGCTACAGACAATGCCATTGCTGTTGCCTATTTTTGGTCAAAAGATATTTAGCCGCCTGCGCTCCTTCTATTTTTATTGGTTTTATATAATTTCTGCAATGCTTTTGATACAAAAGAAATAAAATACTGTCTAGGACTGATATGCATTGCAGTTCAACAAAATTTGGAGTTCAACACTCTGCCAATGGAATTGCTGGTCCTTAGAACTGCAAATTCCAAAGACTGTTAAAATAATGACCCTGATGAAGCTTATTAAGCAGCTCAAAACAAATAGAGAAGAGCCTAGTAGAATATGTATAGCATCCAGTTCCAGATGATTCATCCGCCAGGGAGGGACAATTATCTAAAATTGTCCAAATTGCCATTAGTGCCTAATTGTTTAAAGGCCTTTCAGACAGTATATGATTACATGCAATAAACAGAGGGCAAAAGTTGAAAAATGAATGAGAACTAAAGGCAGACAATTAGAAAAAAACCCCAGTAATGTCGCAGGACAAAATAACACACCATGTAAATATTCCAAGAAGGCTAAAATAATATACATCTTTTTATGGTATTTCTAGAAAATTAAAAGCCAAGATGGGCAAAACTGTATCTGATCCTTGCAACCAATCATATATCTTTACTGAGCTTATCAGATTCCCAGAAGAACAAAGGAGGGTGTTTTGTACTAGGTTTAAAATGTTATCAAAAAGACAAGTGGACTTTTTGTGTTTGTCCAACAAGACAAGAGCGTGACAAATTTGAAATGATAAAGTAAGAAGATTAGGCTTTTATGTTATGGCAGAACCATCAGGCCAAAAATAGTAATTCAATAACGGAGACAATATGTTGCTGCACTAACAAACATTCTGACAGCGATCTGGAATGCTGGAAGGGAAGAGGAGCCAAGAGAGAAAATCTTGTACTGATTTTCAGCTATCCTCAAACCGATTGGCTCACTGACAACCATACTATGCCAAAGAAACAACATACTGTATTTACTCAAATCTAATGCTCACCTATTTTGGCTAAATTACCTTCACTAAATTATGGTGCACATTAGATTTGTGTAATATGGTAATCTTACAGCTGAGCCAGAGCAAAAGGGGAAGCTGCGTCAGGACCTGCATTTGAAGCTCCTCTTTGATGAATGTCATCTCTAATTTAATTGCCATGGCTCATTGCTATGCAATACTGGGATCTGTAGTTTGGTGAGGCGTCAACATGGTGCAAGACCTTGCAAAACTACAGCCTCCATAGCTCAGTACCAAGGCAATTAAAGTGGATTAATTCTATAGCATAGATGAACCCCAAGTTTTTCTTTTCCATTGCTGAAAGCTTTGGCTATGAGGATGGGATGAGAAAAGTGATTCAGGACACATGGGTGGATGGGTAAAAGCCCTGGCTCTTGGGCACTCCAACTGGAGATCAGCTGTGACCAGCAGTGCTGTAGAATTTGAAGAGGCACAAATGGAGGGCGAAAGAGACAAATGTGCCAAGAGGAAGGCGCGTCAAGCCAACCCCGACCGGGACCTCCTTCCACCTGGAAACCAATGCCCTCACTGTGGGAGAAGATGCAGATCAAGAATAGGGCTCCACAGTCACCTACGGACCCACCAGTATACTGATCCTGGAAGACTATCCTACTCGGCCAACGAGGGATCGCCTAAGTAAGTAAGTAAGGATGGGTAGACTATTGGGATATGGATTATGGCCTTTTAGGATCATAACCTATTGGGTAGCAGAGTTTCGGAAGTGTTTCTTTAGTTTATTGGGTAATGGATGATCACTGGGCATGTAAATATCTCTATTTGATGCTCTCAGCAGACAAATATTCAAGGAGACTTGTTTAAAATAACATGTTTGTTTTACTCACAACTTCATGTACTTAAATATACAGGCACATTTCTTGACAGGTTAAACTTCAAAAAATTTCACTTTGTATCTTTAACCTATAGTTTTTATCGGTCTCTTCAAAACTATATTGTTCTGTACCGCATCTGGGATGCGGTACAATGGCTTCAAACTACAAGAAAGGAGATTCCATCTGAACATTAGGAAGAACTTCCTGACTGTGAGAGCTGTTCAGCAGTGGAACCCTCTGCTCCCAAGTATGGTGGAGACTCCTTATTTGGAGGCTTTTAAACAGAGGCTGGATAGCCATCTGTTGGGGGTGCTTTGAATGCAATTTTCCTGCTTCTTGATAGAGGTTGGACTGGATGGCCTATGAGGTCTCTTCCAACTCTATGATTCTAATTTACATTACTAATAGTTTGGTGCTCTTTTATGATATCCAAAATCTGTTGCCTCGGGGTTAATACCTCTGCCTAGTTGTAGGGACAGCTCTACCATTGCCTATAAACAAACAAACAAACAAATCAGACCAGCTCTGTTACTCAGTTTTTAAAAGCAGATGAAATAATCAGTGGACACACAACTGGAGAGATAGAGGAGTAGATGCAAATGCCACCCCCACCCCCAAATGGCACTTGTGTTGTAGAGACCTTAAAACATTAGTCTTGTTACTCACCACATGTTGTTTTGTGAATCCTAGCAACCACCCAAGGAGCCTTACTGTCCCTCTCTGTGAATCTGACATTTACTAGGACCTCAGGGAAGCACTTGGGGCTCTTTACAGAAATCTATATATATAATAAAAGTCAAAACTTGTATGCGGCGGATGTGTGGCGGTGTATGTGCCGGCTTTCTGATTGGCCAGCCTGAAAGTTCCAAGATTCTGATTGGCTGCTGCTGTGGTGCTATTTGCATATGGTCCCTGATTGGCCTGCTTCAACAGGAGCCCCTGGTGGAGAAAAGGGTTCATGACAGAAACGTACATGACAGAAGGAAATTTGCATATGGTCTCTGATTGGCCAGCCTCAATTCCAAGATTCCGAGATGACAAAGAGAGGAAAGGAAAGGCCAGGGGCTCTGTCA
Organism: Anolis sagrei ordinatus; assembly: GCF_025583915.1. Taxonomy (NCBI): domain Eukaryota; kingdom Metazoa; phylum Chordata; class Lepidosauria; order Squamata; family Anolidae; genus Anolis; species Anolis sagrei. The sequence goes on along the minus strand of NW_026846588.1, from coordinate 128,874,833 downwards.
GAACATTACCAATACAGACCACACTTGGCAAACAGAGCACACAAAACCCACTCTACATCCTACTGCAGTTTGGAGAAGAGATGAACCATGGATGATGGGACTTGCAGTACCATCATTCACATTCTGAGACCGCTGTTAACCTCATCCAATGACTGATCAGGACCAAACTTGGCACATAGACCTCTCATGACCCACTTTACGTCCTGGTGTGGTTTGGCTGGGGATGGACCATGGATTATGGGACTTGCAGTACCTTTGCTCAATTCTTGAGACCACTGCAACCCTCATCCAATTAGCGATAAAGATCAAACTTGGCACACTGAGTCTCCATGACTATCCTGGTGCAGTTTGGAGGAGGATGCACCATGGACAATGGGGCTTGCAATACCTGCACTCCTTCCCTACGACCATTACAACTGCCAACAATGATGGGTCAAGACCACAATTTACACAGAGAGCCTGCATGACCCATTCTACATCCTGGTGCGGTTTGGAAGAATTTGTCAATGGATGATGGGACTTGCAGTCACTGCACTCACTTCCTGAGACCACTGAGACCCTCGCCCCCCCCCCCCTCCCCCCCCACCCAAATGCCTCTGAGGCAGAACTCCCAACTTGATCTGTTTCCCAACAAACCCCCCACCCACCCACCCCCCCTCCCCCCCCCCCAAAACACAAATCTTCAACATATAGAATCATAGAACCCATTCTCACTGCATGATATCATCACTCACTCCTTCCTGAGACCACTGAGACCCTCGCCAATGACTGATCAAGACCAAACTTGGCACACAGAGTCTCCATGACCCACTCTACATCCTGGTGCACTTTCGAGGACGACAGACCATGGATGATGAGACTTCAAGTACCTCCACTCCCTTCCCAAGATTGCTGCAACCCTCATTAATGACCAATCTAGACCAAACTTGGCACACAGAGCCCCCATGACCCACTCTACATCCTGCTGCAGTTTTGGAGGAGGGTTGACCATGGATTATGGGACTTGCAGTACGTTTACTCACTTACTGAAACCACTGTGACCCTAATCCAATGACTGATCAAGACCAAACTTAGCACACAGAGCCCCCATGACCCACTCTACATCTTGGTGCAGTTTGGAGGAGGACAGACCGTGGATGATGGGACTTCAAGTACCTCCACTCCCTTCCCAAGATTGCTGCAACCCTCATCAATGACCAATCTTGACCAAACTTAGCACACAGAGCCCCCATGACCCACTCTACATCCTGCTGCAGTTTGAAGGAGGATGGACTTTGGATGATGGGACTTGCATTACCTTCACTCACTTACTGAAACCACTACCACCCTCATCCAATGGCTGATAAAGACCAAACTTGGCACACAGAGCCCCCATGACCCACTCTATATCCTGCTGCTGTTTGGAGAAGGGTGGACCATGGATGATGGGACTTCAAGTACCTTCACTCACTTTCTGAAAACAATGCAGCCGTTATCCAATGACCAATAAAGACCAAACTTGGCATACACAACCGCCATTACCCACTTTCTCTAATAACCCGGGCAGCGCCGGGTCCACAAGCTAGTATTAAATAAATAAATGATGTGACTGCACAAGCTTAATAATCAAAATGAGGAAGCACAGAAAACAATTATTTACAAATCACACATACAATTGGATGTCCATACTGAGCTGGAGATGAAAAGAAGACCTACGACTGAAAATACATCATTTGGAAACTTTCTGGACCCACTCCTTAGTTGAGTAGGATTGTTCATTAGAATGTGGCGCCAAAAACTTTCCCAAGAAATGTTAATATAATCTTGTGAACTCTTGAGCAGTCATCTTTTTTTAAGATTGCGAATGTTTTGGTCTTGTGTATGTAGTTTTAGCTTTCAACAGAATGCCATGAGTACACATGTAGTCACTTTTAAAGCACTCTCCTATTAAGCTTACACTCACTGGTATAGTATTTCAGGCCAGCATTTTAAAAGGATTGTACAGGTTGAGCAACCCTTATCTGGAAATCCAGAATGCTCCCAAATCCAAAAACGCTTATATAAGGGTAGCTGAGATTGTGACTTCTTTGCTTTCTGAGAGTCCCATGTACAAAAGAAGTGCTTCATGCATCACATTATTTTTTAAAATCTATCTATCTATCTATCTATGTATCTATCTATCTATCTATCATCTATCATCTATCTAAATGCTCTGTTCATTTTGATTAACATCATAACTCAAAATCTGCTGGACGAAGACACAAGACACCTACTAACCAAAGGAGTAACCATCACTAAAAAAATGATTTTGTCATTTGGGAGTTGTAGTTTTTGGGATTTATACTTACAATCAAAGAGCATTCTGAACTCCACCAACAATGAAATTGTACTAAACTTGGCACACAGGACACCCATGACCAACAGCAAAGTTTATTGAATAGTCTATTGACCGCATCAACATTAAAAACAAAAACAGAAACGTGCACAAACAGACAACAATCACCATCCCAAGAACTTAAGTTTTGGAGTTGTAGTTCACCTAAATCTAGAGAGCACTGTGGACTCAAACAATGAAGGATTTAGACCAAACTTGGCACGAATACTCCATATGCCCAAATATGAACACAGACGGAGTTTAGGGACAATAGACATTTGGGAGTTGTAGTTACTGGAATTTATAGTTCACTTACAATCAAAGAGCATTATGAACCCCACTAATGATAGAATTGGGCCAAACATCCTGCACAGAACCCCCATGACCAACAGAAAATACTGTGTTTTCGGATTATCTTTGGTGGCCCCTCTGACACTCCCTCGCAATCTCCCAGTGGTCCTGACCCCCAGGTTGAGAAATGCTTCCTTAAGGCCATCCATTCCAACTCCCTTCACCAGAGCTAGAAAACATAATCAAAGCCCTCCTGACAGGCCTGTAGCCAGGATTTTGATTCGGGAGGGGCTGCATTTGATTCGGGGGGGGGGAGTCTGAGTGAAGGAGGGTCTACCCTAGCAAGTATTTTGTATTGTTACCCCAATACCCCCATGCATATGGGATATATTGAATATGGTGATCAGATCATGATAACAGTTAAAATAATGCACCAGTAAGGCCTTCTCGTGGACCACCATGAGAATTTCGGGCTGAAACCCCTCAAGCCCCTCCCCACCCCCCGGCTACATGCCTGCCTCCTGACAAAGAGCCATCCAGCCACAGATATAGATAGATAGATATGATTCACACACACACACACGTGTATATGTCAGATATAGCATCATAGATTTGAAAAGGACCCCTAAAGAAGGACAATTATATGTTGCCTGTTCCAGTGTAGGCAAACTAGACAATCTCTGCATCAACACTGACAAAGAAACAACAAGAAATACTGTTTACCCACAAGCATAAAGAAATTACATATATTAGAAACCAACACTTTCACATTATCTGAGTGTGGACTCAGATAACCCAGTTCAAAGCAGATATTGTGAGATTTTCTGCCTTGATATTCTGGGATATAGGGCTATGTGGAAGGGCCCCACGTCTCAAGCTATTTGGATAAGGGATACTCAACCTGTACTTTGTATTGATTGGTTGTCAGAGGGGCAGGTTGTATGAAACATGTTTTGCTGAAGGCCCTTCCACACAATCATATAACCCAGAATATCAAAGCAGAATAACCCACAATATCTGCTTTGAACTGGAATATCTGAGTCCATACTGCCATATATTCCAGTTCAAAGCAGATAATGTAAGATTTTATTCATCTGTGTGGAAGGGGCCTCAGTTGCCAGGAAAAAGCTCTTAGGACACAAGTCATCTCTCACAGAAGTAGAATTAGATGCAAGTAAAGAATTATTGAAAGAATTAGAAGAGGGGAGAAGCTGGAAAATGGGAAAAGTATTCAAATGTAACGGTTCTTAAACTTCAGTTTGTTTAAGAATCAAAACAGTTTTCATTTAGCAATAAACTGAACAAAGAGTATTCAAAGGCTGAACTAATGGAATAGAGTGCAATAAAGTATTATGTTTTGGAATGCTAAATGATCTCATTTTGTTCCCCAGCGAATGAAGATCGGTATCTATCCTCTGCCCAAAACTTCTTTTCAGCTGCTTGGAAAGGGCAAGGAGAGTCCCAGCTCTGTCCCCTGTTTTTCTGTTCTAGCATTTTAAAAAGCAAAGAGGGAAAAGGCAGCCCAGTGTTCGACCGGCTTGGCTTACCTGGGAGCTTATGCAGGAGCTGTAGGTAGCATGGATCTTCGGCGTGTGACAGGGACGACAAAGGAAATCTTACCAACTTTGAAACTGGCATCTATTTTTAGAGCAGGATTTGCTAACTGACCTTGCATGATACCCACTCAAAGGGAGAATCTTTACATCTGCTACTAAAACTATTCCCTGATGTGACCTGAAACCAGTGGCCTTGGCAGTTCAGCAACTAGGCTGTAGAGGCTCAAGTCAGTGAGCGTTATCGGTGTTGCACAGCTTGCAGTCAGGCACCCAAGGGCCTCATGTACCTAACCGATCCTCAGGTCAGAGGCCAGCCCTGTCAGCCCTTTCACAGTACATACAGTTTGCAGAGCTGGTGGAAGACATGTGCAGCAGTCAGGGTCAGCTGTGGTCAGAAAGCAACCCTCCTGGAGCCTTGGATTATGCATCTTTCATAGCCCTTTGCTAATGGCCATGGGTCTATTCACACTACTAGGGGCAGAGAAAGTCTTCTGATTCTAGGACCCCTCGCAACCACATAGATTGCCAAAGGATCTGAAGAAAACTAGAATTCTACTTCTGGTTTTGAATAATGGATATTTTACTATTAAGGTTCTATGACCTATTTAAATGATACATTGCTACTCATGGAGGCTTATAAAGAGGCAATTCCCTTTCTTCCCAGAAAAGTGCTGGCGAGGTATATGCACAAATTGCTGACCTATGAATCGAAGAAGAAGACAGAATCCCATTTTTCTATCTTTTCATCCCACCTTGCAATTTGTTTCCTATCCTGACAATAAACATAAAAGATAGGGCCAGGAAGAGTTCTTAGGTGTGTGTGCAATCTCTGTCAAAACCTTGTGAGGATAAATCCTGACAAGACAGAGGTCCTCCTGGTCGATCGAAAGCCAGATCGGGGTATAAGGTGGCAACCTGTGCTTGATGGGGTTGCACTCCCCCTGAAGTCACAGGTCTGCAGCTTGGGTGTCCTCCTAGACTAATCGCTAACACTTGATGCCCAGGCGTTGGCAGTGGCTGGGAGGGCCTTCGCACAACTAAGACTTGTGTGCCAGCTGCGACCGTACCTCGTGAAGTTGGATTTGGCCAGGGTGGTCCACGTCTTAGTCACCTCCAGATTGTATTACTGTAATGCACTCTACATGGGGCTGCCCTTGAAGACGGCTCGGAAATTTCAGTTGGTCCAGCGGGCGGCAGCCAGGTTACTAACTGGAGCGACTTACAAGGAGTGGTCAACCCCCAGGTTTAAGGAGCTCCATTGGCTGCCGTTCATTTTCCGATCTCAATTCAAGGTGTAGGTTCTTACCTACAAAGCCCTGAATGGTTTGGGACCCGCCTATCTGCGTGACCGCATTTCTGTATACAAACCCACACGATCCCTTCGATCACCTGGAGAGGCTCTCGCTCCCACCTCCTTTGCAGGCGTGATTGGTTGGGACGAGGGAGAGGGCCTTCTCTATGGTGGCCCCCCAACTCTGGAACTCACTCCCCAAGGATATCAGACAAGCCCCCACATTGGCAGTCTTTAGGAGTAGCCTAAAAACATGGCTGTTCCAGTGTGCCTTCCCAGAATAAAGGACACAATCCCCTGCAAAATATCCTCAGAAGCACTTTAATTACCCATTGGGTTGCTCCCCCTACTTCTCATTTAAAACCCTCCTACTAGATACATCCTGCCTCTGTTCATGTCCAGCATTTATTTTTAAAGTTTTAACTACTACATTTGGCCCGGCCATAGGTTTTTAAATCTCTATGTGTTTTGTCTATATGTGCGTTATATTAATTATATTGTTTGTTTGATTATTGCTTGTTGGTTTATTTGCTGTGTTGTTGGGCTTGGCCTCATGTAAGCCGCTCTGAGTGCCTTGTGGAGATGGTGGCAGGGTATAAATAAATAATAATAATAATAATTATTATTATTATTATTATTATTATTGTTGTTGTTGTTGTTATTGTTATTGTTATTGTTATTGTTATTAATATTATTCCTTCACCATAAATCTTTCCATTGCATTTTACTGTGGCTGTACACACAGTAAAGGATCTCTGTGCAAGTGTGGGAACATACATTTCCCTAGATGTGTCCTGCTGTTCCCAATAGTCACCACTGAGGAGATATGGGAGCTGTAGTTCAGCAATATGTAAAGGGCTAGTTACCCACTCTATTTTGTGTTCACCCGGGCTGTCCCCTAGTTTAAAGGACTGTAGAGGGCTATGTTTGGGATTCATTAAATAGTTTGAGATGCCCCAAAGTGATATCAGAAATGGCTGGGACAAAATTATTCTGACTTTACTCTTCCATTCTGCAAAAAGATTCCAGTTATTTTGGCAAGAAGTCAAGCCACTTTGTCCATTTGTTCTAGGCTAAAATCCTTGGTCTGCCATTCAATCACAGATGGAATAATACTTTATTTTCAATGTCTCGCATATACTATTCAGACTACTGATTCACAGTTTGCAAAATCTTACATTTACCAGTCACAACCAAAATGTCTTGGGTGAAAATGGTATATTCTGTTTTGAAATCCTTTGGATTGTTTCTTTAACTGCTATCCAATATGCATATGCCTTATGGCAAGTCCAACACATGTGAAAAAATGTCCCTTCTTTTCGAACATTATTGTCCATATTTATATATCATAGGTGAAACATTTTATAAGGCCCCATCTACACTGTCACAGAATGTAGCATAGGAGTCACATTAGCCTGGGGCATCAAATGACACTCCAGGCTAATGCATTCTAACCTGGAATAAATCTGTTTGTCCAGGCTGAGGAGCCCCCGGTGGTCCAGTGGGTTAAAGTGCTGATCTGCTGAACTTGCTGATCAAAAAGTCTCAGTTTTCAATCCGAGGAGCGGGGTGAGCTCCCACTGTTAGCTCCAGCTTCAACCAACCTAGCAGTTTGAATACATGCAAATGTGAGTAGATCAATAAGTACCGTTCCAATGGGAAGGTAATGGTGCTCCTTGCAGTCATGCCAGCCACATGATCTTGGAGATGTCTATGAACAACGCCAGCTCTTCGGCTTAGAAATCGCAGTAAAGTACAAAACATATTAATACAATAAACAAAATACATTTTTTTTTAAAAAAAGCAGTAAACCAAACATAATAACAGTGAGCAGGTTGCACATAAAGTGATTTAAAAACTCAAGGTGAGATAAAGGAGCAGAATTATTTGAAAGTGAGAACTCGTAAAGAGACAAGTGGGGGGGGGGGTGTACTCCTAGGACAAGAACGTTGAAGGGAGCAATAGCTTAATATTATGTGACTACTCTCCAAAAACGCAACAGCAGAGTCAGGTCTTGAGATTCTTTTTAAAGGTTTCTAAGGCAGGGGCTTTCCTAATCTCTCCAGGCAATGAGTTCCAGAGTCGAGGGGCCACAGAGGAGAAGGCTCTCTCCCTTGTACCCACAAGGCGAGTCTGAGAAACTGGCAAGGGCGAAAGGAGGGCCTCCCCTGAAGATTGAAGAGTTCGGGCAGGTTCATGGAGAGAGATACAATCATGACAGTAGGCAGGTCCCAAACCATTTAGGGCTTTATAGGTCAGAACCTATACCTTGAATTGGGACCGGAAAATGAACGGCAGCCAATGTAGCTCCTTAAACAGAGGGGTTGACCACCCCCTGTAAGTTGCCCCAGCTATTGATCTGGCTGTCAACTGTTGGACAAGTTGCAATTTCCAGGAGTCAGACACAACTGGACTTAGTGTCAGGGGAAAACTTTTATCTTTACCTTACCAGGTTTAGTCTAGGTTAAAAACAATACTTGCAAAGCTCTGGATCTTCCAGGACCATCCGCAATCCCAGGAAGCATCACGACATCTATCCTGTGCCCTCCAGGCTCAGGCAGTTCAGGGAGGTGGAGATGTGCCAGGGAGGACAGTGCCAGCCTCAAATCCCCCATCCCTCATCCCCCCCCCCCCCAGAAATTACAGAAAAGGCCTCCTTACCAAGGCACAAGACTTGCTGAGTTCCGTGTTGCTGGGAAATGACATGATGGAGCTGTAGATAGGGGGGATTCTCTGCCCATCTGTGCCAATTGCATGCCCAGGTTGGCCCTCAGTCTGGTGACAAAATGTGACAGGAATTGACATTTTAAATGCCAATTCCTGTTGCATTTCAGGCTGTGTAGAAGGGCACAAATCTGTTGTGAATAAAGTTGTCTTCCCCTAAGTTGAAGGTTTTTACCATCCCGATGCTTGCGAGAGCCCATCCATGCACACAGTCTGTTCTTGACACTGCAGATCTTGCCATATGACCATACAGTATGTCCACAAATTACAGACATTCTTTCATGATGCAAGCATTAAAATTGGGAAGCTGTTCCAGATATTACAAACGATCTCAGATGTGGAGCCAGGATCAGTTCTGATTATTTCTATTCATTTAACTTTGTTAAAAAATGGCTGTCAGATCAAATTATCTTGAAGAGAAGATGCAGTGGGCCAAAACCCACCCTCCGCTCTAATTGCATTAAGAAATGTTGCCAAAACTGAGCCCAGAAATGGAGTTTTGGCAACTCAGAGGCCTCATCATCACTTTTAGTATACACAGGCTGTAATCTTTTACTCACAGATTCAGGCTGGATGTTCTTCAGGTACCATCTGGTCCTTTGATTCTATTTATGTGTATATTATAGAGTGTTCCTATTTTCACAGTTCCAGTATATATATGGCTTTGTGAGCCAGATGGTCAGTAAGTATAGTGTTTAGTCTTCTGTTGTTTTGTTGGTGATATCTTCTTAAGTGCCTGGAATATTAAACTAAAATGGATACTCCTGTTTATCTCTTGCTGTCAAAATAACGCATACTGCTTTTGCCTCTTTAGAATTAAACCAAATGTTTCAGAGTTGATCTTGGCTCTCAGGAGTATGAATTCTGCTCCAGAGACAATTCTGATTATAGCACAAAATATCATTTTCTCTTTGTTTGCTCCCTTAAGACAAACAAATGTTTCAGAAGCCAAGGCCAGTTGATTAGTGGTTATACCAAGTGCATGAATACAAGATCTTCCCAAGTTACAAACATTCGACTTACAAACGACTCCTATAACTTCATCACATGGAGCCCCCGGTGGTGCAGTGGGTTAAACCCTTGTGCCAGCAGGACTGAAGACCGACACGTCGCAGGTTCAAATCCGGGGAGAGGCAAATGAGCTCCCTCTATCAGCTCCAGCTCCTCATGCGGGGACATGAGAGAAGCCTCCCACAAGGATGATAAAAGCATCAAAATCATCCGGGCGTTCCTGGGCAACGTCCTTGCAGACGGCCAATTCTCTCACACCAGGTCACTGCTGACACGACAAAAAAAAATCACACGAGTAACTGCAAACGTTGTAGGATGCTTGCAGCATAGCTGATCTACGGAGCCCCATGCTACCCATCACATGATGCACGCTCACTTTTGGAAGGTCTCCGTAGAAGAGTGGTTCTCAACCTGTGGGTCCCCAAATGTTTTGGTGTTCAACTCCCAGAAATCTTAACAACTGGGAAACTGGCTGGGATTTCTGGGAGTTGTAGGCCAAAACACCTGGGAACTCACAGGTTGAGAACCACTGCCGTAGATCAACTGTGGTGCAAATATTCTACGATGCTTTGCCTAAAACATGGGAGGCTTTCTGTGGTCCATAGGGAACAACGGGGCCAGCGCAGGGGATGCCATGCAGCGATGCTTCCCTAAGTGTGATGGGGAACAGTTGTTGTGGAAGTGGTGGGGCACCAGACACTGAGATTCCCATGCTACCCCTTGGATATGCCACGGGGTGAGACAATAGGATGCAATAGAAATCTTGGCAAAACTATGATAGCTGGGACCCTACGCTACGTTAATTGCACAACGTGGGTCAAAATTAATAAAGGGAAGGCGTGCACGATACAGTGGAGCGAGTGAGCTATGCAGCTGCGATAGGATAGCAGTGAAGTAATTTATATCAGGTGCGACAGGATACGGGTGAAGTAATGTAACAGTTATTTAATGTTAAATAATAAGCAACAGCTTACAAAGATGATAAATGGGATAGAAATGTTACCTCTCCCCCTTTCTGGTGAACAATGTTGCCATGACTCTGACGCAGCTGCGTCTCTCACTCACGGTGCTGTCTTGCGCATGTGTTCCCCTCATTAATTTAGACCTGTGTTGTGCAACCCTTGTAGGGTCCCAGCTATCATACTTTTGCCGAAATCTCCTTGAAGAGTTATCATGGGGAAAATGTGTTCCCACTGAAGCTTTCTCACGAATCTTTATTTCCACAATAACCCCAAATGTTCAAGATGCAATTGTCATGGGGCAGAAAGTGAAGTGAAATCTTCTGAACTTGGGCAAAAATACCAAAACAAGTGTTAATCTTTCCCTACTCTATCCCAAACTAAAAACAAAAATTGGTTGGTGTTACACATAAAAATGTACCTGTTCTGATTTACATACAAATTTATTTATTTATTTATTAATCTATTTATTTACTTTATTTGCCCTTAGGCGACTCACAGCGGTTAACAACAAGAACAGCAAAAATTCAATGCTACCATAATACGGTATAAAAAACAGTTAACATCATAACCATATTATAGAAAAGTATACAATTAACAACAATATACAATTAACACCAATAGCCATTCGCTAGCGTCTCATCACTAAAAACATGATCCAGATCCGTCATCCATTGTTCCATTCCTATGTTTAACTTAAGAACAAATCTACAGGAGATGCCTGTATAGCACAAGCATCTCTTTCATTAGCAAATATTTAACTTTTAATGCAAAACAGTTAAGATACCATGGCCTACCTTTTACAGAAGCAGAAATCCTGTGTGAATTGTTCCACTTCAGACTATGCAAGAGAAATTCTTACGAGGCATTCCTCATCTTCCTAGTGTAAGCTTTGTCTTGTAAGCAGCCATGATGGAAACATGCTATTCCCTGCTCCTTCTCCACCATCGTCATTTTGAATGCTCTCTTCATTTAATGGACAACTTGCTGAAGCTTCTCATGTGAATTTTGACCACAGAGACAAGGGCAAGGCTGGTGTGCTTCCTCTTCTTCTGTAATTACAATACATAGATTGGGGACATCATACTCTAACCCAGGTATGAGCAAACTTCAGCCCTACTGGCTGTTAGGAATTGTGGGAGTTGAAGTCCAAAACATTTGCTCATCCCTGCCCTAACCATTAGAGCTGAGTTTTCCAAACATTTAACGTTAATGACACTTTTAAAACATGCATCATTTTTAAAACAACAGTTCGGTTTTACTAGCAAACAGGAGGTTGAACCGCATTAGAACAGCATTTCTCAACCTGGGGGTCGGGACCCCTGGGAGGGGGGGTCGCGAGGAGATGTCAGAGGGGTCACCTAGACCATCAGAAGACACAGTATTTTCTGTTGGCCATGTGGGTTCCATGTGGGAAGTTTGGCCCAATTCTGTCATTGGTGGGGTTCAGAATGCCCTTTGATTTTAGGTGAACTATAAATCCCAGCAACTACAACTCCCAAATGTCAAGGTCTATTTCCCCTCAAACTCCACCAGTGTTCACATTTGGGTACATTGAATATCCGTGCCAAGTTTGGTCCAGATCCATCATTGCTTGACTCCACAGTGCTCTCTGGATGTAGGTGAACTACAACTCCAAAACTCAAGGTCACTGCCCACCAAACCCTTCCAGTATTTTCTATAGGTCATGGGAGTTCTGTGTGCCAAGTTTGGTTCAATTCCCTCATTGGTGGAGGTCAGAATGCTCTTTGATTTTAGGTTAACTATAAATCCTAGGAACTACAACTCCCAAATGACAAAATCAATTATCCCCCCCCCCCCCACAACCCCACCAGTATTCAAATTTGGGCATATTGCACATTTGTATCAAATACATCCTGCATATCAGATATTTATATGATGATTCATAACAGTAGCAAAATTACAGTTGTGAAGTAGCAACGAAAATAATTTTATGGTTAAGGTCACCACAACATGAAGAACTGTATTAAGGGGTCATGGCATTAGGAAGGCTGAGAAACACTGCCTTAGAACAGACACGTAATTGTAGTAACAAAATGTATGAGGACACAACATATGTCATGAAAAGCTTTAATCTATATCTATATCTATATCTGTATCTATATTATTGCTAATAGACTCAGAAATTTCTCTTTAAATTCATGTGCGACAACTATACACTGTTACTGACACACTAGTGTGTCACGACACACTGTTTGGAAAGCTCTGCATTAAAGGGACCCCTGACTGTGTGGTTTTCCAGTATCATAATAATGATAATGAAGCAGAATTAAAAATATAGAGCTGCCTCTCCTGATTCCAGCTGTTGTTCCAACTCGGGCACCAGCCTCAAGCACTTTGGACTGGATCTGCTATGGAATAAATCCAACATGCTTTATCCGAAAGCATGTGCTTATATGGGCCTCACTTCTGTAATACAAGCTTGGCTTTGCATTCAGAGCAACAAAAATAGGCATAAACTTTGTCCACTTTACTACCTCCTACCATTCCAAGATAGACATTGGTATATGATGGGGGTGACTCAGTATTTGTCAGACAAATGCAGTAAACAACATTATAGTTATTTTTAATGTTTAAATAAGAGATAAAAGTTAAAGGTAAAGGTTTCCCATGACAATAACTCTAATTGAGTTTACTCTGGGGGATTGGTGCTCATCTCCATTTTTAAGCTGAAGAGCTGGCATTGTCTGTAGGCACCTCCTAGGTCATGTAGCTGGCATGATTGCATGAAGCGCTGTTACCTTCTCACCGAAGCGGTACCTATTGATCTATTTGCATTTGCATATTTTCGAACTGCTAGGTTGGCAGAAGCTGGAGCTAACAATGGGAACTTATCCTGCCCCACGGATTCAAACCGCCAACCTTCTGGTCAGCAAGTTTTGCAGCTTAGCAATTTAACCCACTTGAATAAGAGGTACCTAGTAATATTTCTAAAAAGATGAGCTGGTATGTGTTTTAAAATATTCTCTCCCGGAACATCTCTATTGTATCTTTGGGAAACCTTGGTTTACTATAAACTGCAACTGTATAGGCAGTCCTCAAGTTACATCAGACTTTGATAATAATCATAATCATAATCATACAGTCCTAAATGCTTGGAAAGTGTTCGACTTGTCACAGGGAGGAGGGAGGAAGCTTGTTTTCTGCTTCCTTGGAGACTAGGACGCGGAACAATGGCTTCAAACTACAAGAGAGGAGATTCCATCTGAACATGAGGAAGAAATTCCTGACTGTGAGAGCCGTTCAGCAGTGGAACTCTCTGCCCCAGAGTGTGGTGGAGGCTCCTTCTTTGGAAGCTTTTAAACAGGGGCTGGATGGCCATCTGTCAGGGGTGATTTGAATGCAATATTCCTGCTTCTTGGCAGGGGGTTGGACTGGATGGCCCATGAGGTCTCTTCCAACTCTTTGATTCTATGATTCTATGATTGTGATTTTGCGATATGAAATCCAGCATATATATCTCGTTTGCTGTGTCATACTGTGCTTTTCTGTAATGAATGATAATGATAACTTTATTTTTGTACCCTGCCTCCATCTCCCCAGAGGGACTTGGGGTGGCTTACATGGGGATGAGCCTGATCAAACATAGTTAAAATAACACATTAAAATACATAAACGACAGCATAAAAAGAATAAAACAACAACATTATAACAGCATATAAGAACAACCAACAAGCCAACAACCAATGAACCTGCAAGAGTACTCAATTTCTGGGTATGGGTGAGTAGACTGGTGCAAAACAATTGTGAGGCTATGGCTGACGGATAAAGTGTGTAAGTCAAATGGCAACATTAGGGATAGAGGGCAATATAAGATGGAGCATTATAACTTTGGGTACAGAACAGTAGAAAAGTGCAAGGATGAGATATTGGGTCCTGATTGGGGCGAAGCTTATCTGAGGGATTGTCCAGTCAAAAGCACACTAGAACAACCACGTTTTTAGCTTTTTGCGGAAGATGGACAGGGTGGGTAGTTAAGAACAGGGTCCAGACAACAGGAAGTGAGAGGAAATTTGCCTCTAGGAGTGGAAATCCACCCCCGGAAGAGTTATCACGGAAAAAAGGTGTCTCTGCTGAAGCTTTATCACCAATCCTTATTTCTACAACAAGCCCACAACAAGGGAAAGAACGTGAAGTGAAATCTTCTGAAAAGGGTGGAGTTGGACTTAAAAAGTGTACCTATTCCAACTTACATACACATTCAACTTAACAACAAACATACAGAATCTATTTTGTCTGTAATTTGGGGACTGTCTATATTGTTCATCTGTTTGAGTGCTGATTTTGTCCCCTACAACCACCAAGTTTCAAGTAAGATGCCTGCTTTTTGAGGCAGATTAGAAGGCTTTGCTTGTATACATGTGCAATTAAAAACTCTTTGATGTCAGCCGATCAGCACTGTCTGCAACCGCTACTGCTATGAATGAGCAGAAAGCTTCCCCTTGACCTACTTTTTAAAAAAATGCAGCGAATAGACTTATACAATGGTCTTGCTGTTCAGATAATGTATTTATGGATGCACCCAAGACCTTTGAATAAAGTTTAGATGGCGGTATTTTTTCCTAGGGGAAGGGGAGGCAATTGCTTGTTTAAAATTACAAAATATGTTTTTAGTGAGGAACTGCATGGGAAGTTGTACAAGTACAATCACTTAAGATTATCTTAATGGATGTTTATGGCAGCCTAGCAGTGTAGATATCATACCAAAGCCATTAGCCTGAAAAAACAGATGTATATAGGAACTTCCTTATCTTTTGTTGAACAACTGCCCAGTTTAATGTAAAGTAAATCCATATGCCTCTCAGCGTAGACATGCTGGCTTCGGAGTCGTCGTGTTATTTCAGCACTGCCATAACTTTCCCGAATTATTGCAGATGAACCCAAGAGCAAGAGTATTGGTTTTCAAAGATTTCGATTTTACAAGGTGCTTGCAGCTTTCCATCTGGAATATATTCATTGACCTCCACACTCACCAAAATTTCTGTTGAAGTTCTATATTAATGAACTGAGAATCTCTATATTTGATTGCATTGTCCAGATAAAAGTTATTTACACTTATGAGACACTTTTGCGATGGAAATAAAATTGGGGGCTCACTAGACTCATTCATAAAAGTTTCTTTAAAACTTAGAACCTGCTAATGTCATATAAAACCTGTTCTTGTTATTCTGCAAGAGACACTCAAACTAGACTTGACATAGTTTATTTAGTATATTTAGGGACTGCAACTAAAAAAGACAGTATTCTTCACCTATGTTGCATTAGATTGAGGGATTGAGGGTTCTTTGAGTATGTCTACACATACAAGAAGAATCTGGTGCAAAGGACTCTGGAGTTGCTCGAATGTGATCTCAGGGGCATCCTCAGTGTGCTTTGGTTGCCCTGGATGCCAACCAGTTCAAAAACTGAAAAATAGTTCATCAGGGCCACTGCTGCTGGCACATCACTATCGGAAAGCAGCTCTTTCCAAGAGGATTGCTTACTCAGATTTCTCATTCTATGGCTTGGCACCCAAAATACCATCACCAAAAACATTTCTAGAAAGCCTCTGGGTGAGAACTGCTTGTTGGAAATGATGCAGTAATGATGGCTCCATTGGCAGCATGGACAGTGGATCAGGTTGGATCCAACCCAATCCAGAAGTTTACACCTCCAAAACTGCAAGATCACTCTGGAGCTTCCTGTATTCCCCTGACAAAGGGTAACATTGGATGCATCAGTCCAGTGTGAATGAAACTCCCTACAAAAGCTGAGCTAAGTCTACATTATTTTGACTATATTGGTATAGCCTTTGTTGTCTTTCAGATAATCGGTGTCTGTTGGGGATGTGTCAGATTAGTTGAGCTCCCAACACATGAACAATGGTGTAGTTCAAAAAGGTAACCTTGGTATCAACACTCCATTTAATCACTCATAAGTCTTGGGATCTCAGGGTTTTACACAGCAGAATAAGCAGATTCTGCTTATTTAATAAAAGGTATTTTATTAAAGTGATGATTTTTTTTTGTGTCAGGAGTGACTTGAGAAACTGCAAGTTGCTTCTGGTATGAGAGAATTGGCCATCTGCAAGAATGTTGCCCAGAGGACGCCCAGATATTTTATCATCCTGTCCCCACATGAGAAGCTGGAGCTGACAGACAGGAGCTCATTCTGCTTTTTGGTTTAACCCATTGCACCACTGGGGGCTCCTGATGAAATAGTAAATATACAAATATATACAGTTCGGACATGGATGAGGAATGCTAAATTACTTCTACTACTTTTTTTTTTTGCATATGATAGATTATATGTAGTTTTAGTTCCTCCTGGAGGACCGTGCATATGTGTGTGTGACTATGTGTGTATGTGTTATTGGGCTTGATTTTTAGTCTGTTTCTAATTTATAGTTCCTGAGTTCGTTTGGTTATACAGAAGTGTTGATCCTATAGTTTTGACTAATAATTTAAGGAAGGATTCAGCCCTCTCTAGTCTAGAGTTAGGGACAATTGAAATCACCTTGCTATTCCTGAGTCTGTGTGAGAAAACATTTGTTGAGATAATATACAATTTCTTCCCCAGTTTTCTTTTTGCCTCTGGGTGCACTCTCCACCGATGGACAGGAGTTGGTCAGGCTGCTTAAAATGGAACTTGGTGGACTATTACCTACACTGCCTCATCCTACACATCTCAAAAATAGTGGGAGGCTTAAGGAATAAATACAATATCTATGTACCACCTTGCTCTTCTTATTGTAAGAACGTAAGTGTTGTGTTGGATGATGTTAGCTTAGTAGTTCCTCTTGGCCTTCCTCATCTCAGGGCCACAACATGCAAGTGTGGAGAAGAGCAAACCACTGACCATCTGCTACAATGCAACCTGAACCCTGCCACATGCACCATGGAGGACCTTCTTGCAGCAACACCAGAGGCACTCCAAGTGGCCAGATACTGGTCAAAGGACATTTAATGAACTACCAAGCTTGCAAATTCTGTGTTTTGTCTGTTTGTTTGTTTGTTTTTGTTAAAAATGTAATACAAATGTCTGGTTGCTGATGACACGATAAATAATAAATAAATCTCAGGGCCAACATGGAGACAGACCAAAATAAACCCATGTTTGCACTGGAAGGACAATTATTTTAAATATTTAAAAGTGCAATGTGATAATCTTTCCCATACAACAAAACTCGAGTCTGACAGAACATATATTTCTGTCTTTGTTTCTGTATTTCAAGGGATGCTAGAGAGGGGAGTGTGCAGCTGCTCTGCTGCAGTTCTGCCAAAATTGTGGATTTCCCCATATTTTTTCAAAAGACAAAAGTCACCATTGCCCCATAGGAAATTGTTTTAAAAGCATAAAAAGTAACAAAGAAATCCAATTTTCACATAATTTCTATGAGTTTCCTTTTGAGCACCTAGAGGATTGCTTTCCGTACAGGCAAAAAGACTCCAACATTGAACTCTTTATATTTCCAAACTTAATTGTAAGCAGAATTAGATTTCTGAGAAAATAGGTTCACAGGCATTAAAGCTTGGAAATCAAGATGAGCCATGGTGAAGCTGAGACATACAGCTTGTCTACACTGATTCTTTATCCGGAAGTGGTCTGCAAGTCAAACTTGGATGTCCAGATTACATTCAGAGACTTAATGCAGTGTAACCTGGGCAGAGCTGGTTTAATCCACATTTAAGAAATGTACTTTTGGGTTAGTGTGCAGAGCAAATTGACTTCAATCACACAGGGCAAGAAACTGTGTTGTTCCTGTCACTACGACAGTTACTCAAAGAGCTCCAGAGGGCTCCTACTATTGCCAGGCACCTTTGTTGATATCAACAAAGACATCCAATGATGGTCAGGAGATCTTTGGAATTTTCCAGCTGGCAGCAAAGTAAAAGTGATATTCCCACTAGTAGTCTGAATCAGTGTCAGCCCAACTGGATTGTCTGCACTCCATCCCCATTGCTACCATGAGTCAGGATCATCTGAACTGCTCTGCGGCATCCAGGGCTAGCCCAGAGCGTTTGTTGTGGCTGCAAGCATAGCCTATATGTTGGATTCACATAGTTTTTCCAAATTTGCTGGATTTCTTTTTATTATTATTTTGTTTTTTATTAAAGTTTTGACAAGGAAAAGGGGGGAAAGAATAACAAAAAAGGAAGAAAAACTGGTAGGGTGTATTGAAGGGATAAGGGTTGAGGGGGGAGGGTTGGGATAGGTTTTGGGTTTGTGGGAAAGCAGTGAAACAAAACATTAAAAAGGGGCCAAAGAGTGGTGTGTGTGTGTGGGGTGGTGGTGGTGGTGGTGGTGGTGGTGGTGGTGGTGGTGGTGGGGCACAGATTCAGTCTTCTGGCTCTCTCCCTTTAGTCTGGAGATGTTTCCTTTATCAGTCTTGCTGTTGTCTGATCTGTGTTAAATCATGTTGTCTTCTCGGTTATCTCGCAGATAAAGTTCTTGACAGTTGACCAATTCATTTTTTGTTGTGTCATTATATGTTTATTTCTTAAATATTGGGTGAGGCAATCCATATTCATGATCTCTATAATTGTAATTATCCAGTCCTCTATACTTGGTGAATCTTCTCCTTTCCAATTTTTTGCATAAATGATTCTTGCAGCCGTGGTCAGGTGGAAAAATAGTTTTTCTTTTTTCTTTTCATTGTGAAATCAACAATTCCTAGAAGGAAGTACTCAGGTTTCAGCTCTATAGTTAGCCCTAGAATTTTTTTGCATGGCTATAAGGTCCATCTTCCAAAATTTAGATGCCTTTTTGCACGTCCACCAAAGGTGGAAGAAGGATCCCACATGTGAGTGACATTTCCAACATTTATCTGATTGATTCTTATAACATTTTGCTAATTTGCTTGGAGTTATGTACCAGCAGTACATCATCTTATACCAATTTTCGCGCAGATCTGTGTATTTTAGTTTGATGCTCCATATCTTCTCCCAGTCTGTTAATTTGCTGGATTTCAAAATCCAGCCTTGTTCACCAGTGATTACTCTGGTTGGGGCTGCTGGGAATTTAAGACCAACAACATTGGGGGAGCTTCCTGATTCCCTCTCATTCTCTTACATCCAGGCCAACCAGAGCAAAATGTTGTTAATCGGATCATGGAATGGAAGAATTAACAAAACCACATTTCCTTTCAAATTATTTGATCTAGAGATACTTTCTTTGTACTTGTTTGCTTATTTTATCAGACTTCCACGCTGGGAAAATAACAAAGCTTATGAAAAGCTGTGGTGAAAACTTAGCTCCCTTTTACAGTTGAATTAGAAGAAGGTTGTTTTGGGAGCAAAGGAAGGAAGGAAGGAAGGAAGGAAGGAAGGAAGGAAGGAAGGAAGGAAGGAAGGAAGGAAGGAAGGAAGGAAGGAAGGAAGGAAGGAAGGAAGGAAGGAAAGAAGGAAGGAAGGAAGGAAGGAAGGAAGTTTTTCATTACATTGATAATAAAGTGTGGGTCTCCTTCTTTAAATACAGTGGTTCCCAACTTTTGTTCCTCCAGGTGTTTTGGACTTCAACTCCCAGAAGTCCTAACCAGATTACCCGCTGTTAGGAATTGTGGGAGCTGAAGTCCAAAACACCTGGAGGCACCAGGGTTGGGAACCACTGCTTAAATGGTTATTACAAAATAACTATTTACAGATAACTATTTATTTATTTATTTATTTATTTATTTATCTATCATGAGGGTATTCTGGCCACCAGGAGATCTGTCGCTTCACCATCCATTTGTGACACTGATGAAGTACTTCCTCATTCTTTGCATGTTTGCTGGAGATTTTCATAGCATTGTAAATTAGCCACCCCGCATAAGCGGTACCTAAATTTCCTACTTGACAGATGCAACTGTCTTTTGGGCTGCAAAGGTCGACAGCAAGCTACACAAATCGGTCGGAAGCTCACTCCGACCCGGGCTAGCTTTGAACTCATGACCATTTGGTCAATAGTGATCTTAATGCAGCTGACTCCCAGCCAGCTGTGCTACAGCTGGTTCTCCCCTCCCCAACAAAACCCCAAATTCCAAAAAGCAAGTTTTGATTTAACCATTTTGTATAAGGGATACCATTTTAATATACCAATTGACATGAGCATCCATAGATTTTAGTATCCATGGGGGGTCCTGGAACAAAACCCCTGTAGTACCACTGCCCTGAGACCAGCAAAGAAGTGAAACCTTCCTTTAAACATGCAGACATCCCAGCTCCACCTTTGTTTTCCTCTCTCTTATCTCTCTGGTCAGCATTGTGCCATTTCCATACAGCACTTAGAACACTAACAATGACATTGACATTACCCTAGTGCTCTTCTGGCTCCCTGATTAGAAAACCACAACTTGAACAGCAAACTACACTCACCGCTTCAATATTTTCTTGGTCTAACATCATCATTGACAATCATTATCAGCCAGATGATTACTGGCATAGAATATTGATCAGGTTTTTTTTTCTTTCTGAAAGTAAACATAGATTTTTTTTTATTTTGTTGTGATTTCCCCATTTATTTACGAGGGTTGAATGAAAAGTAATGCCTCCACCTTCGTTACTTGGGTTTGGATGGGGATATTTTAATAAACCAAACACAGAAATAATCCTTAGAATGTGCTCTTTAACTACCACTATCCACTTTTCCACATAATCACCAGACAATTGGATACATTTCTGCCAATGATGAACAGGTTTTCTGAAGCCGTCACGGAAGAAGTTGACACTCTGTTTCCGCAACCAGCGTCTCACAGTTCTCTCAATGTCTTCATTGTTAGCCATCATTTCAAAGTTCGCAGCATTTTGAAGTCGCCCCCGGGCTGAGAACAGTGGTATAGAAGCAAAGTAAATAAGTAAATAAATAAATAAATGTATCCTTCTGCTGTCAAGAATTCAATGACCGCATGTTGCTTAAGTCTCATTGACAGACCGTCTGCGCAGGATTCCATACTTTGCACTTTAACAACACAACCTTTCAATGCTAGGGTTTCCCACCAAAATGGAACTGTAGAGGAGAGTCTACTGAATAAGACAGTACCTGCTGCATACCAGTATTGCCATCTGTTGAGGAGTTACGAAGGTGGAGGCATTACTTTTTATTCAACCCTCGTAAATTCAGCACGTAGTCCTTTTTGTGGGCATTGCAAACCTTGAAAAGACTCCAATAAAGCTCATTTGTATACAGATGAATGATCACTTATATTTGATTGAGAAGGCACAGAATGTGATCCAGGATGTGCCGTAAAACCAACAATGATCTTTGTTGGTATATCCAATTTATACTAATTGTGGGCTAATGGTTTTATGGTGTCTGTCTGCAATTGCTGGAGACTAGCAATGGAGATGTCCTCCTTCTTAAATAAGTGGTGGTGCCTGCTAATTGCCTTGAATATGAATACTGGCAGAGATGAAGAAATCATTTTGTTATGAAAGACAGCAAACCTGGCTGAAGAGACAGCTGTTAATACATCTTACAAAAGCGGCCCAGAGGCTGCATGATCTGCCTAGAAATATCAAAGGGAAAAACGGCGGAGAGGTTGGGAGCAGCGGTTTGAAGCAGTAATCATTATCCACACACATACAGATGGGAGATGCTCACGGTTCCTCTAACTAACAAGGCATGTGTTACTTTGGCTGGCACATACATCAAAGGCTTTTGCCTGCAGTTTGCTTGAAGGGATTAGAAGCAAAATGTGAGGGTATTATTGAGCAAAAGCAAGTGAATATGTTTTGCTTTTGTGCAGAGAGGGGAACATTTGTACATCTCCTCTGTCTGCAAGCAATTATTGCAAATCTTTCTGACAACCTTACGCAGCACTGGACTTGCCTTTTGGTTTCAGTGACATCAAATGAAAACTGTATTCTTTTTATTATCAGGAGAGTCCCTTGGTTAAGATCCAAATGAAAAAGAGCTGCTCATTTGGATGAGTTGAAATCTCTGAAGCATTATCTTCCTAGATCATAAAATACATCATTGATTTGTCTCACAGCCCATTCGCATGCACATCTACTCAGAAAAAAATCCACTGAATTCAATAGAAGTTTCCCCTAATAGAGGACATATAGGACTGCAATATTAATCTTACTAGCATTTAACTGATAATGAACAGAAACCTGGGAAATGCTTACAAGTACAAGTGGCTAAGCAAATTCACAATGCAAGACTGAGACAATATGTTGGAATCAGGTGTCAAACAGGGATGTGTTATTGCCCCAACCTTATTTGCCATCTTCATCGCTATGATTCTTCATCTTATTGATGGGAAGCTTCCCACCGGAGTGGAAATCATCTATCGGACAGATGGCAAGCTATTTAACCTCTGCAGACTGAAAGCCAAAACCAAAGTCACAACAACATCTGTTATAGAACTCTAGTATGCTGATGACAAGCCATTCTAAACACCTTTGCAGAAGCATACAAGAAGTTTGGCCTGTCATTGAACATCGGGAAAACCAAAGTGCTCTTCCAGCAGTCACCAGCCAATCCCTCTCCAATGCCAGAAATACAGCTTAATGGTGTAATATTAGAAAATGTTGACCATTTCTGCTACCTTGGCAGCCACCTCTCCACAAAAATCAACATTGACACTGAAATACAACACCACCTGAGCTCTGCGAGTGCAGCATTTTTCCTGAATGAAGCACAAGTACCAAGGTGCTTGTTTATAAAATTATTGTCCAACTTCATAACATTTATCTTGAAAGTTATTGAAGATAGATACCTATTCCTTGTATTCTGTTCAAAAGAGTGCCTAAAGAAGATAACCCTAGCAAAGAAAATCTTCTGTTATGACTCAAATGAAGTATAAAACTGGCACCATCGATAGTATCAGTTGAGTTTTTCAAAGTGATGAAATAATATATAGATTTTTTTTGGAAGTATTGTATGAAGTTGTTTTGTTAAGTTGAAGGCGAATCAGTTATGGTTCTCCTTGAAAGAGGCATTTGTTTGTTCATTGAAATATGATCAAAGTAAGCATCCTACAATCTTGACAGTGCAGTTTTTCATGATTTCTACTTCACCAAAATGATTCCTATTTTCCCAGAGTATATAAGCAACTTTATCAATGGTTTCCATGGCATTATTTCCAGGTCTTATTGCTGCTTGAAATAATTGTCTCTGCTTTTGCTTTTCATCTCTTCATTTCTCCAATACAACCTTTCATGCCTCTCCCTCTAATCTGTATATATAATAAAAGTCAGTGTATGTATGTATGTATGTATGTATGTATGTATGTATGTATGTGGGTATGTTTGTATGTGTGTATGTGGCAGCTTTCTGATTGGCTGCCACTTTCACAAGCCACTGTGATCTGCATGAGCAATGGACCTGGACCAAACTTGGCACACATAACCCGCATGACCCACTATGTCCTGGTGCAGTTTGGGAGAGGTGGACCATGGATTATGGGATCTGTGGTACTTTAAAACGCTTGGGCAACCACACACCACTGTGGCCTCCACCAATGACTGATCAAGACCAAACTTGGCACACAGAGTCCCCACTACCCACTATGTCCTGGTGCGGTTTAGGAGATGTGGACCATGGATTATGGGATTTGTAGTACTTTAAAATGCTTGGGCAACCACACACCACTGTGGCCCCCACAAATGAAAGATCAAGACCAAACTTGGCACACAGAGCCCCCATGACCCACTCTACATCCTGGTGTGGTTTGGAGGAGGATGTACCATGGATGATGGAACTTGAAATACCTTCATTCACTTCCCAAGACTGCTGCTGGGTCTTGCAGTATCTTCACTCAATTTCTGAGACCACCGCAACCCTCATCCAATGACTGATCAAGACCAAACTTGGCACACAGAGCCCCCGTGACCTACTCCACATCTGGTGCAGTTTTGAAGAGATGATGGGTCTTGCAGTATCTTCACTCACTTTCTGAGACCACCGCAACCCTCATCCAATGACTGATCAAGACCAAACTTGGCACACAGAGCCCCCATGACCCATTCTATATCCTGGTGCAGTTTCAAGGAGGATGGACCACAGATTATGGGACTTGAAGTAACTCCTCTCACTTCTTGAAACTGCTGCGACCCTCATCCAATGACTGATCAATACCAAAGTTGGCGCACAGAGCCCCATGACCCACTCTACATCCTGGTGCTGTTTGGAGGAGGATGGGCCATGGATGATGGGACTTGCAGTACCTTCACTAACTTCCTGAGACCGCTGCAAGCCACACAAATAACTGATAAAGACCAACTTTGTCACACAATGCCTTTCTCAAATAAACCGAGCACCCCTGGGTCACCAAGCTAGGTTAAAATATTTGTGGGCATGATGATTGTTAGAATGTTGAGGAGCACTGAATTTCTCTAATGTTTATATTGCAGTATCACAAAGCAAGCAAATCATCCTACGGAGAATATTGAAATTCCCTTATCTTCATTAGAAAATCTGTTTTCTTCCTTTAGTGTTATTTTGGTCTTCTTTGGCATGATGGGCTGTTAAGTAGACAGAACGAAAAAACACTGTTGAGTTGTGTAACCTTTCACAAATTCAACATCAAACAGGAACACAATGTTCCATTATCAAAACTTAATAAGAGACTGGCATACTCGACCTCATAAGCTCTCACCAACCGGCCTCATGTGGCAGTGACTCCAGTCAAGTGGGAAAAGTTAGGACTAAATCATGAGTCTACCACTCATCAATTTAGTACTTATGGCTTATAAATGTTTGTTTGTTTACTGATTTAGAGTATTTATACCCCACTCTCCAACCACAAAAGCTGTCACTGATTGAGCACAAAGGCTGTCGAAAAGACACTTCCCCAGGGCCTAGATATGAATGGAGTTGCTTCAAAACTGTACAGTTGGGAAGTAAAAGCTGTTATAATAGGACTGAAGATTGTCGCCTTAATTGTTTTTTCCCTGGAATGGAGTGAAAAAATGAACTTAAATCTTTCCTGAGGGATGAGAGCTAAAACTATTTCAGAGCCTCAATGGAATAATAAAATATAGTTGCAGCAGAGAAGTGACTGCATACAATGAGCAGATGGGGAAACAATGGTTCTGAATTTAAAACAAAAGAGTACACAAATATGATTCTTATTCTCTTAAGTGGAAGCATGTGGTTTAGTACTCTTCTCCTTCAGATCTTGGCGCCATATGTTAAATTGTGTAGCTGTACTTCAAACGCCTTGAGATTGATAAGAGATGGCCCATGAAATGCTAATGAGGCTCTAAAAATAAACACAATGCAAAAGTTTAAAGAGATGGGCCAGAATGTCCAGCATAACAATAACTTTGCAATCAAGAGCAGTTGCCAATTGCGGGTGGAAGACATGGAATGAAAAGACACTTCTGCTATTCACATCTGAGAAGTTGAAAGGGCTCAAGTGGAAACAGATGTTCTCTGGAACACTGTGTCAGAATTATCGAGTAACAAGCACTTGCCCGAGCAAATAATTCCTAGCTTGAGATGGTAGGAACATGCTGAATGAGGACTCTCTTTGTCTCTCCCCACACCCATGTCAATTGGAGAAACTTATTTTAGGAGATCGTAAAAGTCTTATCACTTTGAGAGTTGGGGGTGGGGAAGCACTTTGCGAGTATTTATACAACCTTAAATCTATTTATACCTGAGAACTGTGGCTACTTTTAAAATCTGAAGAAAAGCTACAGAGAGGTCAGGAGGGTGTGATGTCCAAGGCATTGGTGTGAAAGCTGAATGCAGAGAAGGAAGTTGACATTAGCAGCTTGGACATCTCACCAAACCATAGTTGACTCAGTAATTCCCCAAGTTCAAACCATAGTTAACCTGGACAGTTTCTACTGCTTTCGAATAAGTGGTGTTCAAAAGAAGCTGGTGTTCACTGGGGTGTGGATTAGAATGGAATTTTGACTGTAAACAAGGCAAATGAAATAAAAATAGAGAATAGCATATATTAATTGGAGGTCATCTTGTCAACAGTTCTTATATGTGAGTTTACACTAATAGGTTTGCTCATGTTTTGACTAAGAGCCAGTCTACGCAGGCCACAAACTCCAAATCAAGTTGGGAGTTGCTCCTTGGCATCCAGAATGTGTCCAAGGACTTTCAGCGCCTAACATGGAGCAGAACCAGTGAACTTGATTTTTCCCTTGCATTAGCAGAAGTCAGAGAATGTCCTGGAGCGTTCCTTTTAAACAATTAAAAATACTTAATTAAAGGTGTGTGACTTCCGGTGATCATTGATGCGGTTTTATCTTTCAGTTCTTTTCTTCTTCTTTACATTTTTTCTCTTCTTCTTTTCACTCTTTGGGTAGTTTTTCAGTTTTTTCTTTTTTCTTGCTGTGTTTCTTTCTTCTTGTTTTCTTTTATTAGATACTCATTTAATGGGCCCCAGTCTGTTTCTTTTCATTAGTTTCCTTGATGTTTAGACATGAGGTATGTCAACAGAGGCAGCCCTAGGTAATTTTCAACGGTAAGCAAAGAGTATTTTGGCGCCCCCCCCCCCCCCAACCAATCACTGATATATATTTTCTGTTCGTAGTGGGAGTTCTGTGTGCCATATTTGGTTCAATTCCATCATTGGTGGAGTTCAGAATGCTCTTTGATTGTAGGTGAACTATACATCCCAGTAACTACAACTTGCATATGTCAAGGTCTATTTCCCCCCAAGAGCACCTCAAGAGCGCCCCTGGGCAAAATAAGCTATACTGCAAATGCTTACTTTGCGTAATGGATTGAGCCGCCCCTGCATGTCAATCTATCCATTTTTTTATTTCTAAAATTTTCACCATCCAATGCTCTATGTAGGAATTTCACTTTGTCTCCACAGTTTAGCGGCTCTCAAAGCTGTTGTCATAAAGTTCAAGTTTCCCCCCCTATTTTTGCCTAACTTCTGATCTGTCATTCCAAGCAGGTAAATCTCTGGTACCATCTGGAATTTTAAGTTCAGTATTTTTTGTAAGTTTTTATGGATTCCTCTCCAATATTCTCTTGCTTTCTTACAGAACTACCACATATGGTAGAATATCCTTTTTTTCTTTTTTCTTTCTCTTCTTTTACTATTTTTATTTTTTCATTTTTATTTTAAAACTATGTATGCAAAAATCACATTAAAGAGTATTATAAAAAAGACATAATTAAATACATTTGGCAAGGCAAGAGTCCCAGAATTAAACTCAAGCTACAAAATACTACACTATATGATAACTGCAACATGGATGCTATATGCACAACACTGGAAGAAGTCAGAAGAATGGGTAATAAAAGTTTTTAGAATAGCAGAAATGAATACACTGACTATGATGAACAATGAAAAAAACACCCAAAAGAACTTTATCAAAGATTGAAAAACATTTCTAAATGTTGTGAAAATAAAGAAAGAGGGAAAAGTTTTTATAGAAGTCTTTGCAACATATTCTTTACTTGCCAGAGGTTTTTGACATGGAACGTTTTAATTACTATTATTATGCTAGAAGGAAAGCTAGAAAAATATTTCACTAGGAAGGAAGGATATAATATGATTACCTTCAACTCAAAGAATAGGAAGTCAACAAAATGAGATGGGTGGAGGGAAACACCTGAACACTGTAGATGTTAGGAAAGATTATTTGAGAATGTATATGTGTATGTGTGTGTATGCAACTATTAAAAATTAATGATCAAAATATTTCAAAGGGTGGTAAACCCAGCATTCCTGCTTTTCCTACCTTCTGGGCTAAAGTATAAGGACTTTTGCAGTGAGGCATATCACTCACAATCTCTCTCTTGGGACACTCCATCTTCCAGCTGATCACAGAAAGCAAGAAAAAGCCCATAAAACATCCCTGCTTTAGAAAATCCAGAGGCTAGAAGGGGTGGATCCAGAATAATGTCACTTTTTGAGCAGATTTCTGTCTGCAGTCAAATGGCCCAAAATGCAGTGAAAACATTATTACGCAGGGGGAAAGAAGTGTGTGTGTGAAATAGCTTTTGCATAACACTTCCCCCCACACACAATAATTCCTTTGCTACAATTCAAGACATTTTAATATGAAGAGAATTTTTTGGGGAAACATCTACAGATATTATTCATCTTCACATATGAGACCAAAATAATCAAGGACCTACACACCTTGTAATAGCTAACACGATATATGTAAAACACATTAAGAATTGGCAGAAGATTTTATTATGTCAAATGTCTCCAATTTACGACCCTGACTGACACACTCCCAAATGGCATATACATCCTTAAGCCTTTGGGACATGCAAGTGATTGTGTCAAGTATTAAACTATTCTGCACATGAACTTCTCTGAATGCCAAAGCCTGGTGCTACTACGCATGCCTCAAAAGCATAGCTATCTGTGGAACACATGGAATGAAAAGTCACAACAGAACACATTAACAGCATTGCACAAGCACCCACTGACTATATGGATGGAAAAAGGAGGGCAGCTGTAGAGGAAGGCCTACAGTGGTTGTCAAAGACAGCTTGACTGCTCAAGCCAATGCAAATAGGCCCTTGGCCAAAGAAAGACACAAGTTCACTGTTTGGATGCACTCTGGGAAGTAGTATGGTAAGGGGAGTGAAGATAATAAATAAGCTGAAACAAATTCATCTAGGGATTATAACTCCACACCAAAAGTTCTGGAATTTTGTCCCAGCAAGAATTATAGAATCATAGAATCAAAGAGTTGGAAGAGACCTCACGGACCAAATGATCTCATGACACTATGCTCCCCTCCCTACAAATGTTTTGGGGACTAGAGGAAGGCCCTGTTGCTTCCCCTCATCAGATGGGGGAAGCACAAAAATAGCATTAAAAAGAGCAAAAATTGCAGGAAACTTACCTATATCACAGAGCTGTCCGTGATGTAGCAATTTGTGGTGGCTGACATTGGATGCCATAAGGTGCCAAAAAGGGACATGACCAGTCTTGTGTTGTGTGAAGGAATGTGTCAGTGCCCATAAAATTAGATAAAAGCAGCAGAGACCAGGATAAAATTGCTTTAAACGCCCATCTGATGTTGTCCTTAGTAGTGATATTTACATTTTTGCCTGGGTTTGAGCATTCACAGTTTAGAGCAGTGGTTCCCGACCTTTTTTTTAACCAGGGACTACTTTGGCCAAGCACCATTGTCCAACATTAGTCCCAAAAGGGACGTTGGTCAACTTTAGATTTGGTTTGGGCTGCTGATTCAGAAAATTGCATTGGATAGACCACATCAGCTATAGTTTCTGATACAGAACATATTCCATCCAGTAGTCCCTATCTGCTTGCCCACAGAAAATTATATTTTATTATCTACAGCTGATGTGGTCTATCCAATGCAATTTTCTGAATCAACACCCCAATTTGGCTCGGGAGGGGGGAGGAGGAGGAGGAGGAGGAAGAGAAGCTTGTTCTCACACCTTTTGTGGGTAGTCAACCTCTCCCCTCCCGACAATCCCATTGCTTTGGCACTATAAGAGGATTTTGCGAGACCAGTCTATCTCATTGCAAAAGTGTAGTAATAGTGAGGCTGTGGACCATATTTTAGTTCTTGTGGACCCCAGGTTAGGAACCACTGGTTTAAAGCCATTAGTGTCCTTCAGCAGGTGCAATGCTGCTTTCATTCTCTAAAGAAAAATAGGGTATCTACTGACTTAGATTTCAAAGTAATGTTGGGTACATTCCTTTTAGCAATACTCAGATATTATAAAACACACTTCCTGGGCTTCACTTCTTTTCTGAGAATCGTCCTGGGTTGGTAATGGTGCATATGTAGCAATTATATATGTCACTTACTCCATTTGTTGCCTAGGAAATCTATTTTGCTTTCTGGGTTGTAGTTGTAACAAATATAAATCATTACCTTTTCCAGCTGATTTCTGGCAACTGCCCCACATGTAAATTACACCTTTAGGAGTGTTCATTTATTTTTTGTTTTCGATCTTGCAAGGTTTCTTGATGGTCAATATTTCCGTATCACATGTAGACTTTGCATGTACTATTATTGAATGTGTAAATGTGGAAAGTGTTATTCTGTGAATTGCTGGACAATTGTAATAGTTACAGTTGTTATTGAGAATTTCCTTCCAAACCAGAGCACTTATGAATGTGCCTACAATAGTGACGGGAACAGCGGAAAGAATTCCAGGAGGAAGGAATCATCCCTCGTCTTCTCACCTCCCCACTGTCCCTTGCTTGGATAATTTAGGAGAAGGATCTTAGTACAGTAGTAGAACACAACCAGAAGCCCTTCCTAAAGTTTACTCCTGGCATCTCCAAGTAAAATTGAAAAAAAAATCCCTGGAATACTGGAGAACTGTTGTGTCATTGAAAATCTTATTGGGTTGATTGATTTATGGTCTGGTCCTATATAGAGGAACTTTCTCTCATCCTATCCATAGTCTACAAAGTATCTGGCCATGCTGACCTGGAGGATATGGCATCTGTTGGCAAATTAGTATTATGGGGATCAAGAAAATTCCCACATGGAAACAAGTCACACAACAATGTCACTTTCTTCGGTATGTATTAGATGGAGGGCCCTGAAGCTGATGGACAACAGTTGTTATGAAGGTAAATTAGGAATTTCTGTGCATCTTTGGTATTCTCTTTTGAATGGAAGAATATGTGGAATGGCATGGAGGAAAAGTGCAAAAACCTGTGTGGACCCAAATCCCCTTGTTCTGCTCTTTCCCCTGACAACAAATAAACTATTGGCTTATTTGTGAATCCTTGAAGTGCCTGGGTCTTCTCACATTCACTTGAAGATCAGAAAGGCTCTATTGTCCTGCAAATAGAGTAAGCTCGCCTTCTGTTTTGCGTGTTCCTAGTCAGATGATTATTGGAAGAAACAACACAAAAGCCTTCTGTATGAGAAAGTACCCAAAGTTGTCCCTCTCATTTGGAATTCCAGTCTGGCCTAGCAATTCGGTAGAATTTAATTTGTTCCATATTCCATTTTGAATCACATCCACTTTTTGCTGCATACAACTCTTCTTTCATGAAACTGGATTATAATGTACAGGAATGAAGAAAATATTCAGACGGTAGAATTTCAGTGTTAGAAATTATATGAGCCTTCAGAAGTTATTGGATTGCAACTTTCTAATCAATATAGCCAATGGTGAACATGATGGGAGTTTCAGTCCAATACATTCTAGAGAGCCACATGTTTTTTCATTATTGGATGCTGAATATGCATTTCCGAGGCAGTCAGTTGTTGTTTTAAAGAGAAGTGTTTGGCCCTTGGAATTTCACAGATATGTTGGTACATGTGTAATAACAGCCAACATCTCAAAAATGTAGGAGTATGTGTATATGTTGGATAATTTTTCTAGCAATTGGCAGTGGGTCTACAAAAACTCAGCTCAGCCTCCTGCCCCACTGTCACGCTCTCCCACTCCCCAAATCTCTTCAGTTAGTGTGGTCCATTTCCCCTTGTTGTTGTGGGCGCTGTATACCATCAAGTTGTTTCTAACTTAAGGTGATTCTAAGGCAGGAGTGTCAAACTTGTTTTCATTGAAGGTCACATCAGACTTTGGGTTGCCTTCAAAGTGTCATTGGATCCATGGGTGGAGTATCCATGGATACAGAGGGCCAACAATAATTTTTTTACATAGTGGTCAGTGCTCTTTAGTTTCTACCCAATTTGAGCCTCACGTGCTATTGAATGACAACTCCTACCACTTTTATCTGCCATATGGACTGGGAATAATGGGAATTGCAACTCAACAGCACTTGTGGCTCTGAAGATGGCGAAAAGTAAATGGACATGTTAATGCCAGACATCATATCCACAAGCTCTGTATCTAAATTCAAACCCCACTATCCTGACTATACAGAACAAACTGCAGTTTTCAAGATGTTACTGTATCACAACTCCCAACAGCTCTAGTCATGCTGTCTAATGATGTGGAAAACAGGAGTTGTAGTCCAGCACTTGGAGGACCACATAAAAATGACATGACAGGCTGGATTTGGCTTGTGGGCCTTGAGTTTGTCACACATGCTTTAAGGTGATCCTTTCATGGGAAGCAATATTTGCTTGGAAGGGGTTTCCCTTTGCCTTCTTCTGAGGCTTAAAGAGTGTGACTTGCCCAATGGGTTTCCATGACTGAATAGAGATTTGAACCCTGGCCTTCAGAGCCCTAGTTCATTCTGCTACACTATGCTCGTTCTCTATCCATAGCCCCTACTTTAGACTTGATTTTATTTGGAGACACTGAGAAATTTGCAGTTGTTTCATAAAAGCCAACAAGAGTCTATAGCATATATGGAAGCTTGCCTTAGAATATATATAAAATACATTTTGTGAATAAAGTCACTGCGACCCTTGACATCAATGTGTTATGCATGCTGGTGAGTTCCAAATATATAATATTTATTCTCTCTAAGAGACCTTCGAATTCATTTTGCAGCATGAGCTCATTTGAAGAGGCTTCTCCAACTGCCAGTGCAAGGCCAGGGAAAAGCCAGCTGTGTTAAATCACTCCCATAATCACCAGGTAATGAGCACATTATTGCAAATTGGCTGGCAATTTTATCTAACACAGCTTTGACTTTCGCTCATTGCCTAGCAGTTGCAGCAATTTGACCTCCCAGCTGCAAGGAAGGCCTGCTTCTGAAGGTAGAACAGCCATATTATAATATAAAGCAATTTCATATGGAAATTCGGTGGCAGGAGCGGGGTGCTGAACACTCCCCACGACATTTACACATCTACACTATAACCAGCAGGGCTCTAAGACTGGCAGGAAACCTTGCAGAAGGAAAGACAGCTGCAGCAAGGAAGATCTGCATACTCCTGACACCTCCCTTCACACTTGGTAATGAAACTCATATTTTCTACCTGTCCAGCAGTACCTGCATTCAAACTCACAGGTCATGCTCTCTCACAAAATAGCCACCCTTTGGGAGGGCACCAGGTTGGATATGTCTGAGCCATGTTCTGCTAAAATTCCTGTGCTGCATTATGTACCCTTTGGGCCAGGAGTCCTCAAACTAAGGCCTGAGGGCCAGATACGGCCCTCCAAGATCGTTTACCCAGCCCTCGCTCAAAGTTAACCTATTTATTTATTTATTTATTTATTTATTTAATTATTTCATTTAATTACTGTAAATAAATAAATACATAAATTTCTACCCCGCTCTTCTCCCCACAAGGGGACTCAGGGCAGCCTCACATAAGCAACAAATGATGCTATCAACATATACACCACGGGAATTTCAATTAAAACAGTAAAACTCAATTTAAAAAATTATACAAATTCATTAATAAATTAATTTAACAATAAATTAAAGTGCCTCTAAAACCAAGATCCAGCCGGGTAAATCCAATGTTGCAATGTTCAAAGATTTCCTTTCCAAGTTGCTGCTGTCCTCCAGTCGAACGCCTGGTCCCAAAGCCAAGTCTTCAGTTGTCTTCTAGAGGACAGGAGGGAGGTGGCCAACCTGATGTCCTTCCTTAGGGAGGGAATTCCACAGATGGGGGGCTACTGCCGAGAAGGCCCTGTCTCTCGTCCCCACCAACCATATTTGCGAAAGTGGTGGGATCGAGAGTAGGGCCTCTCCTGATGATCTTAAGCTTCGTGATGGTTTATAGCAGGAGATACGTAATCTGGCCCTAAGTCTGAAACAACTAGAAAGCACACAACAAC
The DNA here is from genome assembly GCF_025583915.1 of Anolis sagrei ordinatus. NCBI lineage: Eukaryota > Metazoa > Chordata > Lepidosauria > Squamata > Anolidae > Anolis > Anolis sagrei. The sequence goes on along the minus strand of NW_026846588.1, from coordinate 128,841,077 downwards.
AACAACAACCCTATCTCATCAGCCAAAAGCAGGCCCATACTTCCAATTGAAATACTAATAAGTTTATATTTGTTAAAATTGTTCTTCATTTTAATTATTGTATTGTTTTTAAGGGTTTTTTTGCTCTACAAATAAGATATGCGCAGTGTGCATAGGAATTCATTCATGCTTTTTTCAAATTATAATCCGGCCCTCCAAGAGTTTGAGCAACCTTGACCTGGCCCTCCATTTAAACAGTTTGAAAACCCCTGCTTTAGGCCTTTGTACATGAAGTTTTATTTACTGGAGGAAAATGAAGCAATAAATCACCCATGTGAGGAGCCAAAGGAGGAGAAAGTGGAGCCAAGCCAGTTACTTCACATACGAAATCCAACTAAAGGAGAAAGCACTGAGCCAAAAAAGAGGAGAGGGCAAGATGAAACAAGATGGCCAAGTAGATGCTGTAGTAGGATCACCAACCTTTGTAACCAGAAGTGGTGGCAATACCATGGAAGGGCTTGAGAGGCCCTTGGACTACATTGAGGTCACTTGTGAAACTCCATATCAGAACAAGTATCTCAACATGAATCAGCCTTAGATTTTGAGTCCAAACTTTAAAGAATGCTGGCTTTTGGATAGCTCCTTTAAGGCTAGGGCTAAAGGCCAATAGCAAATTGCAGCCTTGCACAAGGGGAGGCCACCAGCTGGTTAAGTTTAAAGATTTTCTTGTTTTTGGGTTGTTGTAGATTTTTTGGGCTATATGGCCATGTTCTAGAAGCATTCTCTCCTGATGGTTTGCCTGCATCTATGGTAAGCATCCTCAGAGATCTCACAACCTCTGAGGATGCTTGCCATAGATGCAGACAAAACGTCAGGAGAGAATACTTCTAGAACATGGCCATATAGCCCGAAAAACCTACAACAACCCGGTGATTCCAGTCATGAAAGCCTTTGACAATACATTTCTTGTTTTTCTTCTCACTAGTGTTGTCTGGCACTGTAAAAAATTTAAACAGTTTTGAGTGCTTTAAGTGATTCTAACTGAAATCATGTTTAATTCTATTTTAATCTTTTCATGTTCTCAATTTTAAATGTTTTGAGCCTGTTTGTATTTCAGTCAAGAGATATAATCAGGATATCATATTGGGGTAGAATTATGGTTGTAAATAGGATATTCCAAGGGGTTTGTTTTAATTAGCAGCCTCATGGGATGGCTTCAACCAGTGCTGGATTTAGGACAAATGAAACCCTGTGCTAGTTACATAATGAGGCCCCTTACTTGAAGGAGGTAGGTCCAGTAGGCCTACACTACCTACTTTGTGGCACACTCCCAGATACTATCAACACTATCATTAAGTCTGGAATCACTCCAAAACAGAATGCCTTCAAATTCATAATTGCACCATATGAGCAAAATGCATCGTAAATTTTTTTGGAGCAGGAAGATGGGCCCCTCTGGTCAACCGGGCCCTGTGCTTAAGCATGCCTAAGGACAATGGTAAATCTGGCCATGGCTTCAGCAATTGGACAGAAGACAGACTGATAAAGAAGTCAACCATTTCTTCCTGTGCACTTTCCCTGATATACAATTACTATGGCAAATTAGTTAGAGTGGTGAGCTTGGGTCTCTCGGGTCTAATATATACACTCCTTGTTCCCAAGATGCTTACTGGGTGACCCTGGGCAGAGTTGTTGTATAGACAACTTGCAGAGTTGTTGTATAGACAACAAGAACAAAACACGTATGTCTCCTGAAGCAATTAATGAACAAAGGGCAGCTGACTGGCTCCCAATTTACTTACCTCCGCCGGGAAAGAAGACAGATACATTTGCTGTACTATAACTTCTAAAATATTAATACAACTGTCAAAGCATAACCTAACTCAGATTGGGATCTAATTCACTTGTTACTCCCAGCCCAGCTGTTTGGAAACCAGTGTTTTAGTCCAGACTAAAGAAATGCACCCCTCCTTTCTCCTTTCACGTGAATTCCCTTCTAGGCCCTTGCAACATTCTTGAAATGTGAAATCCCCAGTCGGCCTTTACACAAGATCTAACCAGAACAGCCCTCACTTTTATTCCCAAACTTGGAAACAAGTTAATACAGCCTTGTCTGGCATTCCTTCCCCTCATGTTATATGATGTGTTGAATTATTCTGCTGGAGTTATGGTCCCTTCAAGCAACCTCACCTGTCCATACATCAATCACATATGTATGCCAGGTTTCTGGCACTCCTTTAATCTCAAATGAGCTGTGAACATCAAAGAAATACACAACTATTTTTCATTTCGCTACCCAGAAATATTTACTAGCACACAGAGCCAGAGTTCAGATGCTCTCTTGAGATGTTGTCTTCCTGACTTTTTTCCTTAGGCTTGAATCACAGCATAAATATCCTTCACTGAAAGTTTCAAGGGATCAGCTCTTTCTCCCCCTTTCTCTTGCAAGTTGGATGTCAAGATCCCGAAGCTGGCTGAGGAAACCAGAGTTTGGACAGACCCCTCTGTGTTCCCGCACAGACTTTAGGGCGTCCACAAGGGTCATGTTTTCACAGATCATCAAGAAGGCAAGCACAAGGGTTGCTGAGCGACTTATGCCCATGGCGCAGTGGACTAATACTTTACCTGCAGATTAGAAAGGAAAATACAGTGATCATATGCATCCCCCATGTTACCATATACAACAAGACGTGGCCAGTTTTGAGATTTTCTAACAGGTCAAGATTACATGATGCCTACTGGGAAATGTTAGAAGATAAATGTTCTTCAAGAATGACATCTGAAGCCCTTTCCATCAACTTACTAATACATGGCCATGTTTTCTGACATTTTTCATTGACTTGATTAAATCTTTATGCTGATGACATCCAACTCTATTACTCCTTTCCACCGAAAACCAAGGATGTAGTCCTTCCCCTAAACCAGTGCCTGTCAGCAATAATGGACTAGTGAGGGCTAATAAGTTGAAGGTAAATCCAGACAAAAACAGAGGTACACCTGGTCAGTCGGAAGGCAGATCAAGGTGTGGTGTTACAGCCTGCATTAGGTGTGGTTTTTAAATTATTGTATTATACAGGGTGAGGCAACATAACTTCCTTTTTTCAAAACTTAATAAAACCCATTGTATGAATCAGAAATTTTTATTTTTAATTTTTATAATGTAGGCACATACCTAAAGTTTTGTTTTACGTAGTTTTGAAGATCAAATTAGGTAGGTGACATCCCTTATTTTCCATTCTCCATACACTGATTAAACTGATTTCTGGCATTTGCTATGACTCTTTCCAGCATAGCAGGTGTTATGTTGGCAATTTCTTCCTGGATGTTGGTCTTCAAATCTTCTAGGGTCCTTGGACGGTTCGCACAAACACGGGATTTCAAAAAAACCCCATAGAAAAAATCACAAGGGGCCAAATCTGGAGAGTGGGCCGGCCACTCCAAATCTGCTTGAAAAGTAGGCCTCAACGGAAAAGGCACGCTCCTCACTGTTCCAACGCATGATGGTGACTGAACTGTTTCAGGACAAAACTGTATACTCCCGCCTCTCGAACGAAACCACTAGCGCTCCACTACGTCTTCAACTGACTGAATGGCGCGCATTTTAAAAAAAGGAAGTTATGCTGCCTCATCCTGTATAATATGATAGAAATTTTGGTTGTACACTCATGAAGACAAAATGAAGGAAAAATGATATAAAGCTTCTCCTGGATTTTGCCTTCATTTCATATAAACATGTCCAATGGAACCCTGACTTAAGAGCATCCCAACTTAAGAGCATTTTGAGTTAAGAGCTATATTCGGCCCAGGTTTTGCTAGCTTGAGAGTACAGGGCCTTAAGACCCGTCGCAAACGCTGTTCCTGCGGGAGCAAACCTTGCTAGCATGTCCCTGACGTCATGAGACTCCACCTCTCGCCCCGCCCCTTTCTCCGCCTCTTTCTCCTTGCGAGAGTGGTTTTTCCTTTGCTAGGGCAGCATTGCCAGCATACTCTCTCAGTTGGCAGAATTCAACTGAGAGAAAATGCGGGCAATGCTGCCCTAGCAAAGGAAAAACCACGCTGGCAAAGAGAAAGGGGCGGAGAAAGGGGCGGGGCGAGAGGCGCAGGCTCATGACGTCAGGGACGTGCTAGCAAGGTTTGCTCCCACAGGAACAGAGTTTGCGACGGCTCTAAGGCTTCAAGGGAGCAGCCTCCATGCCTCCTGCCTCCTGCTCTTGGGAGATTGCTGTCTGCTTTGCTCTTGTCTGCTTTGAGGAATTTTGGGTTAGTTGATTTTGTGTGCTTTTTATTCCTGGTATGTTTGGCTTCATGAAGAGAGAGAGAGCAAGAGAGGGAGGGAGGCTGGAATGAGGACAGAATGAAAGAAATGATGCTTCTGTCTCTTCACTTAGTGCTTCCTTGCCACGACTTTGTGCTTCTAACATTTTAACGTTGATATTTCTTTATAATTATTATTGTTCCATGTGAATGTTCAGATATTGCCTTGCTGTTACACTGGCCAACCAACATATTGTTGCTTTAAATGTGCTTCCTTGCCACAACTTTGTGTTTCTACCGCTTTAAAGCTGATCTTTTTTATTGTTCCATGTAAATGTGCAATTATACATTATTTGTTATCTATAAAGTGCATTTTCTTATTTTAAAACATGTAACAAAAAACATGGGGGGAGGCTTGGGGGCCTGGAACTGACTAATAGCATTTTGATGCATTTCACTGGGAAATTTACTTTGAGATAAGAGCATATTGGGTTAAGAGCTCACAAGGGGAACCAGTTACACTCTTAAGTCAAGGTATCACCAGGCTGGCATTTTAAAGAGTCAATACAATGCAAGGGGAACAACTGGTCATACTAATAGTTACTGTGCATATAGTTCTTCATCAAAAGCATTGGATATGGGAAATCAGTGTTCCCTCGCTGCTTCGCGGTTCACTTTTAGCGGACTCGCTATTTTGTGGTTTTTCAATAAATATTAATTTTAAATATATATTGTGGTATTTTCACTGTTTTGCAGGTTTTTGCCACCACCGCTCCCCAAGGCACTTTCCCTCCTCAGTCCTCCCTCCCTCCAGCCTTGAAGGGCCTTTCCTTCGCTCTCTCTCTTCACCCAGGGAAGGTAAAGGCAGGGAGGGCTTGCTTCCCTTCCTTCCTTCCTTCCTTCCTTCCTTCCTTCCTTCCTTCCTTCCTTCCTTCCTTCTTCCTTCCTTCTTCCTTCGCTCCCTCTCACTGACAGGGAGGGGGGGGGAGGTGGGGGGAGGAAGAGGAGAAGGAGTAAAAGAGAAATAGGGTTTATTTTAAGTTTATAAAGACTTTAAAAAGTGTAGAACTACTAAAAATGTATAAATATTAAAATGATATTAAAATAATATAGCGTCTCTACTTTGCGGATTTTCACTTATTGCAGGTGGTCCTGGAACGTAACACTGGAACTATACAGCGAGGGAACACTGTGTAGGCATTGTGCTCATTGCCACTGGTTATTCTATTCAACTGGGAATGCGTGGTGGGAGCAAGGAGGGGAGAAGGCAGGCTACAGTTGCAACCACATAAAGTTATGGACATTTTTGTACCCAAAAATTGGGTTATGTTTCCCATCTTTAGTTTTATTGCCTTGCTGATCTTGACGCTGAACATGCAATGAGCAATAGACCTGACTCCTGAAATGAAATGGTTTAGGTCAGAAAAATGGACCCAGAATACATTTTTTTTTTTTGCTATAAAGTCATGGTAGCAAAGTTTTATCCTTCTTGCTCAATCTCTTCTGCAAAACCCCAAAATATACAGTAACAGTGTTGAAAATGATATTATAGCCACCTGCTCAGTGGGAGTTCCTGGCTAGTTAGGTCAAATGAGAACTGATGCCTTTGGGGTCATCTGTCAGTAGTAGAAACCCGAGTCTGGTTCCTAAATATAACTATCTAAGAAGCCACAAATGAGACATCTAGGCCAGTGGTTCTCAACCTTCCTAATGCCGCAACCCCTTAATACAGTGCACCATGTTGCAGTGACCCCCAACCATAAAATTATTTTCATTGCTACTTCATAACTAGTTTTGCTACTGTTATGAATCATAGTGTAAATATCTGGTATGTGGGATGGATTTTCATTCGCTGGACTGCATTAGGCACAAATACCTGATACTGATGGGGTTGTAGGGGGGTTGGGGTTGATTTAGTCATTTGAGAGTTGTAGTTGCTGGGATTTGTAATTAACCTACAATCAAAGAGTGATCTGAATTCCACGAACAATGGAATCAAACCAAACTTGGCACACAGAACTCCCATGACCAACAGAAAATACTGGAAGGGTTTTGTGGGCATTGACCTTGAGTTTCGGAGTTATAGTTTACCTACACCTAGAGAGCACTGTGGACTCAAATAATGATGGATCTGGACCAAACTTGGCACGAATACCCCATATGCCCAAATGTAAACACAGATGGAGTTTGGGGAAAATAGACCTTGAAATTTGGGAGTTGTAGTTACTGAGATTTAACTACCAGCCGTAGAATTGGGCCAAACTTCCCACACAGAACCCCCATGACCAATAGAAAATATTGTGTTTTCTGCTGCTCTTTTGCGACCCCTCTGACACCTCCTCCCAACCCCCAGGTTGAGAAACACTGATCTAGGCAGTAAAACAAAAACCTTCCCTAAATTTATTTAGGAACAAATTTGTTTTAAGGTCAGAGTCAGGACAATAGTTGAATATTCACAACTAGGTTGATTCCAATTTTCTGAATTCAATATTTTAAATTTCATTTTATTGCATGTAAAAGGTAAAGATAAAGGTTTCTCCTGACATTAAGTTTAGTCATGTCCAACTCTGGGGGGTGGTGCTCATCTAAATTTCTAAGCCGAAGAGCCGACATTGTAGGTGCCTCCAAGGTCATGTAGACAGCATGACTGCATGGAATGCCATTACCTTCTCGCAGAAACAGGACCTATTGATCTGTTTGCATGTTTTTGAACTGCTAGGTTGACAGAAGCTGGGGCTAACAGCGGGAGCTCACCCCACTCCCCGGATTCAAACTGCCAACCTTTCGGTCAGCAAGTTCAGCAGGTCAATAGTTTAACCCACTGCATCACCAGGGAGCCATGTTGTTGTTCATTCGTTCAGTCGTCTCCGACTCTTCGTGACCTCATGGACCAGCCCACGCCAGAGCTCCCTGTCGGCCGTTACCACCCCCAGCTCCCTCAAGGTCAGTCCAGTCACTTCAAGGATGCCATCCATCCGTCTTGCCCTTGGTCGGCCCCTCTTCCTTTTGCCTTCCACTTTCCCCAGCATAATTGTCTTCTCTAGGCTTTCCTGTCTCCTCATGATGTGGCCAAAGTACTTCAACTTTGTCTCTAGTATCTTTCCCTCCAGTGAGCAGTCGGGCTTTATTTCCTGGAGGATGGACTGGTTGGATCTTCTCACAGTCCAAGGCACTCTCAGAACTTTCCTCCAACACCACAGCTCAAAAGCATCGATCTTCCTTCGCTCAGCCTTCCCTAAGGTCCAGCTCTCACATCCGTAGGTTACTACAGGGAATACCATGGCTTTGACTAGGCGGATCTTTGTTGCCAGTCTGATGTCTCTACTCTTTACTATTTTATCGAGATTGGACATTGCTCTCCTCCCAAGAAGTAAGCGTCTTCTGATTTCCTGGCTACAGTCTGCATCTGCAGTAATCTTTGCACCTAGAAATACAAGTCTGTCACGGCCTCCACGGTTTCTCCCTCTATTTTCCAGTTGTCAATCATTCTTGTTGCCATAATCTTGGTTTTTTTGATGTTTAGCTGCAACCCGGCTTTTGCGCTTTCTTCTTTCACCTTGATTAGAAGGCTCCTCAGCTCCTCCTCGCTTTCGGCCATCAGAGTGGTGTCATCTGCATATCTGAGGTTGTTTCATATCTGTTTCTTCCAGCAATTTTCACCCCAGCTTTGCATTCATCCAGCCCCGCACATCGCATGATGTGTTCTGCATACAAGTTAAAAAGGTTGGGTGAGAGGATGCAGCCTTGCCGTACGCCTTTCCCAATCTTGAACCAGTCTGTTGTTCCGTGGTCAGTTCTGACTGTTGCTACTTGGTCCTTGTTCAGATTCCTCAGGAGAGAGACAAGGTGGCTTGGGATGCCCATCCCACTAAGAACTTGCCACAATTTATTATGATCCACACAGTCAAAGGCTTTAGAATAGTCAATGAAGCAGAAGTAGATGTTTTTCTGAAACTCCCTGCCTTTCTCCATTATCCAGCGGATATTGGCAATTTGGTCTCTCGTTCCTCTACCTTTTCTAAACCCAGCTTGAACATCTGGCAACTCTCGCTCCATGTATTGCTGGAGTCTTCCTTGCAGGATCTTGAGCATTACCTTACTGGCATGAGAAATAAGGGCCACTGTACGGAAGTTTGAGCAGTCTTTCACATTTCCCTTTTTTGGTATGGGGATATAAGTTGATTTTTTCCAGTCTGATGGCCATTCTTGTGTTTTCCATATTTGCTGGCAAATGGCATGCATCACCTTGACAGCATCATCTTTTAAGATTTTAAACAGTTCAGCTGGGATCCAGTCATCTCCTGCTGCCTTGTTGTTAGCAATGCTTCTTAAGGCCCATTCAACCTCACTCCTCAGGATGTCTGGTTCTAATTCATTCACCACACCGTCAAAACTATCCTCAATATTATTATCCTTCCTATACAGATCTTCTGTATAGTCTCGCCACCTTCTCTTGATCTCTTCAGCTTCTGTTAGGTCCCTGCCATCTTTGTTTCTTATCATACCAATTTTTGCCTGAAATTTACCTCCAATGTTTCTAATTTTCTGGAAGAGGTCTCTTGTCCTTCCTATTCTGTTGTCTTCTTCCACTTCCATGCATTGCTTATTTAAAATAGTTCCTTATCTCTTCTGGCTAACCTCTGGAATTGCGCATTTAACTGGGCATATCTCCCCTTATCCTGTTTCCTTTTGCTTTCCTCCTTTCTTGGGCTACTTCCAGTGTCTCAGCAGACAACCATTTTGCCTTCTTGGTTTTCTTTTTCTTTGGGACGTACTTTGTTGCCGCCTCCTGAACAATGTCTCGGACTTCTGTCCATAGTTCTTCTGGGACTCTGTTTACTAAATCTAGTCCTTCAAATCTGTTCTTCACTTCCACTGTATATTCGCTAGGAATGTTAGTGAGAACATATCTAACTGGTCTGTGTATTTTCCCTGATCTCTTTAGTTTTATTCTAAATTGGGCAATAAGAAGTTCGTGATCTGAGCTACAGTCAGCCCCAGGTCTTGTTTTCACCGACTGGATGGATGTCCGCCACCTTTGGTTGCAAAGGATGTAGTCAATCTGATTTCGGTGTTGACCGTCTGGTGAGGTCCATGTGTAAAGCCGTCTTTTAGGTTGTTGGAAGAGAGTATTCGTTATACACAGCGAGTTTTCCTGGCAAAATTCTATCAGCCTGCGTCCCGCTTCATTTTGTTCTCCCAGACCATGCTTGCCTGTGATCCTGTTGTCATTTGACTTCCCACCTTGGCATTCCAGTCTCCTGTAATGAAAATAATGTCTCTTTTTGGTGTATTATCCAGTAGGTCCTGCAGATCCTCATAGAACTGATCTACTTCTGCTTCTTCAGCAGCTGTGGTTGGGGCGTATATTTGGATCACTGTAATGTTGAAAGGCTTTCCTTGCACTCGAATTGAGATCATTCTGTCATTTTTTGGGTTGTATCCAAGCACCGCTTTAGCAAATTTCTTATTAATTATGAAGGCTACTCCATTTCTTCGATGTTCCTCTTGTCCGCAGTAGTAGATCTGGTGGTCATCTGATGTGAAGTGGCCCATTCCAGTCCACTTCAGTTCGCTGACCCCCAGAATGTCTATCTTTAGTCTTGACATCTCGCCAATAACAACATCCAATTTGCCCTGGCTCATAGATCTTACATTCCAGGTTCCTATGGTGTGTTGATCTTTAGAGCATCGGATTCGTCGTTCACCTCCAGTACCGTCGGCCGCTAGCCTTCCTTTCGGCTTTGAGCTAGCTGCGTCATCACATCTGGGGCTAGTTGAACTTATCCTCTGCTCCTCCAGTAGCATTTTGGCCATCTTCCGACCTGGGAGTCCCATCTTCCAATGGCATACCGACATATCTCTGGTTGTACTGGTCCATTTAGTTTTCTTGGCAAGGATACTGGAGTGGTTTGCCATTGCCTTCCCCAGGGATCACGCTTGGTCTGACCTCTCTGCCACAACCGTCCCGTCTTGGGTGTCCCTTCACGGTTTCGCTCATGACATCATTGAGGTGCTCAAGCTCCAGTGCCCCGACAAGGCGGTGATCCTTTGCTGGAGCCATTAAGTTCATGTATTAAAAACTCAGAAACTAAAAATAGAAATGTCTAAGTAAGAAAGTTTCAGTTTTATTTCACGGTTTAATATTTGCATCAGAAGACAGTTAACATCTCACTTTTTTTTCTAGCTCAACTTGTCCCAAACACGTTCAATTAACTATTGTCCTTTACCCATGTGCAGTAAAATGCAGGAGAAGGAAGAATCTGAGATCCATTCATACTACATTATACGTTTCGTGTTGTTCCACTTTACCTACCTTGTTGCATCCTATGGAAACCAAGGGTTTGTAGTTTAGTCAGAGAAACTGGTTGAGAAACTTCCACTTCTTAAACTACATATCCCAGGATTTCAAAGGATAGAACTACAAATTAATAGAGGAGTGATAGTGTATAATTTTGTGATGTGACAGAATGGGCATGTTATGTGTGAACATGGATGTTTATTTTCTGAATAAAACTGTGTTCCATTCTGTTAATGTCATGTACAGTAATTTACATCCACATTACATAAGAAATGGCTGCTCAAGTGTCTAGATACCTGAGATAACATTGTCATGCTCATTATATTTACCTTTTGGTGTGTTCAGTGCTGCTCGGATATATTTAGCAGTTGAGTGGAAGTAAATACTGAGATTGAACTTTGGATCATCATCTGCTTCAACTCCAAAGTAGTCCACTGGCAGGTCTTTATAGAATTTGGCTCCGGTGTCAATGTGAAACCTTCCAGCAGCAGCATTCACAATATGGGTGATTCCCATTTGACGAAGCTGTTCTATGTTACGGGCTATATATCTGCAAAGAAAGAGGGCTTTGGTTGTATCTGTGTATGTGTCTTCAAGACACTTGTCTTCTTATAGTAACTCTGTGAATTTCATCAGGTTTTCTTAGGCAAGCAATAGAGATGGTTTGCCACTGCATTCATCTGAAATATAGCCTAAAGCTTCCGTATTTCTTGACAATCTAACATTCAAGAACCAGGTCTGATCTTGCTTAGCTTCCAAGATCAAATGGGTTCTGGTGCCTCTAAAAGTATCAACCTAAATGTTGAAAATTTTAAAAAATCATGCAAGCTTGTAAAAAGACACTTGAAACTAAATTGAAATATCAATAATATAGAAAAAATATAGATTATGAAGAAGCAAAGGTTTGGAAAAAGTGTGGACCTTTTCCTGGTCTAGACAGTGAGAAAAACACGTGGTTCCTTCTTCATGTTGGGTGATAATTTATTTATCCTAAGTAAAAACAAATTAATAAAGAAATTTTTAAAAGGAGTAGAAAGGCACCTCTGGGTTGCTTTACAAAACACCTGGACCATTTGGGTTTTTTTTTCTCCTGAAACTTCTTTGGTGCTGAATTATTGGTACTGTTAGAAAATTGTCACAGTTAGAGACTGCTTCTGTGGTGATCAAGGCATCTTTATGACTAGTTTCATTTTAAAGAACCTAATGCCACTTGCATAACTTATTAATGTACAATACACAAACCCAGCACTGGGAGAAAAAATTAAATAAATAGTTAGGAGGGATGGCCCACAAACTTAGACATCTCTACATTAATGCACATGACGTGGGAAATAAATAAGATGAACTTGAACTGTTAACACAGCAAAGCAAATATTATATAGGCAGGCATGTAGCCGGGGGGGGGGGGGGGGCTCGAGGGGGCTTCAGCCCCCCCGGAAATTCTCATGGTGGTTCACGAAAAGGCCTTACTGGTGCATTATTTAAACTGTTATGTTTATCCATATCATGATCTGATCACCATACTCAATATATCCCATATGCATGGGGGTATTGGGGTAATGATACAAAAGGTTTACTAGGCTAGACCCTCTTTCACTCAGACTCAGCCCCCGAACCCCCCCTAAAAAAAATTCAGCCCCCCCCCCCCCCCGAAACGAAATCCTGGCTACGGGCCTGTATATAGGCGTCACTGAAACCTAGTGGGATGAGTCTCATGAATTAAATTTATTAATAGAGGGGCATAATATATTTCAGAGAAATAGACAAAACAGAAAAGGTGGGGGAATGCCATTATGTGTCAAAGATACAGTTGAGGAGAGCTCCAAGACTCCTGGAAGCCAGGTTGAGAGTATCTGGGTAAAAATTAAGGGGGAGAGAAAGAACAGGGATGTCATTGTGGAGGCCAAGTTGATGATTTTTATGTTACCTTCCTGCAACAGATGACCACATAGAGATGTTGTAGTAATAGGAGTTTCAATTTTTCATATATTTGGTGGAAAGCAAACTTTGCCACTAATATAAGGTGCAACAGATTTCTGACTTGCCTTGTAAATAGTTTTGTTTTCCTGAAGGTGGAAGAGGCAACAAGGGGATCACCTATTTTAGATCTGAACCTAACCAATAGTGATGACTTGGTTAATGGTCTTGGGATCATTAGATCAAAGTGACCATGTTTTCCTGGAGTTTGTTATATAGATGAAAAGGGAAGCCAAGCATAGCCAAAGAAACATTCTAGACTTTAAAAAAGTTGATTTCACTAAACTGAAGGAAACAGTGGGCTTGATCCTGTGGTCAGAAATATCAAAGACACAAGAGTTCGTGATGATATGTCTTAAAATTGAGATATTGAAGGCATAATTTTAAACAGCTCCAATAAAGAAGAAAAATGGAAGGTGACTAAAGAAACGGGGGTGGGTATTCAACTCTGATTCTGTGACTTAGATCTGAGCCATCAGTGTTCCCAAGCTTAATGTATTGAAAGAAAATAGCCCCTCAAAATTACAATGTGGATGCTGCTTACCCCAAGGATGACTGTCAGTCACAATGCTGTATTAAGTATTTTTCCTTCAGATTGTTGTCTGGTACACAAAAAATACACAAAATAAACTATGGTCAGTTTCCTTACCCCATGTTCTTATTTGGGGAGGTAAATTTATCTTTAGCCCAGTGAAGCAATTCTTAAAGAGGCCACAGAGGACAGGACAGGCTACCTTTCTACTATCACAACTTGTAATTAGAGGTCCTCCCCATATGTCCAGTGTCACTAATTCTCCAGGAAATGTATCAAAGATTGCATGATATTTGTGGGAGAGTTCAGTTTAAAATATCTATCTTAAATTTTGTGTGTTCTTTTGATAATTTTTGATTGATAATTTTTGATGGGGCTCAACTAAACAAAAGTCATTTCAAGGAGTTTGTGTCTTCTTCTGTAATCCCAGGTTAGATTGAGTACTTCTACCTGCGATGTCACCTGCAAATGAATGTAAGGCAGCCTTGGTGTGCCCTTCTTTTTCAGATTGCAAACAATACAGAGTTGAGAAGTCACAGTGATGGGAAAGAGATTTTTTAAGTGCCCTAAAGTCAATAGGAACTAATTTTAGGCAGCCTATCAGCGATGTGTCTGGTTGTTTTGATTGGTGTTTGTATGTGTGTGAGACTAATGTTGGTATTTAATTCATGTATTTATTGAAATGCTATGATTTTGTTTTTAGCAAAATGTTCTCAAGCTTCAAGACAATAAAGTTATGAAGAGACTATTACCATGAGAGCTTTAGAAGTATCTAAGCCAATACATGAAGCAGTAGAAAGCACACTCTGTAATGGTGAACTCAAGTGATAAAGCAGTAATGGGGCTGAAATGAGGCTATGAAGAAATAAGAAAGGTCCTCAAATATTTGCAGAAATATATATTTAAAATAAAGTCTAATAGGGCAGAGGTCCAACAACACCCAATAAGCAACTAGGGCCTCTTCCACACAGTTGTATAAAATTCACATTGAACTTGATTATATGGCAGCGTGGACTCAGATAATTCAGTTCAAAGCAGATATGGTGGATTATCCTCCTTGTTATTTTGGGTTATATGGCTGTGTGGAAGGACCCTAGAACAAAAGCCATCCAATGAGAACTAAGCACACTCAGCACAGGCAGGAAAAAGAAAATAGCAATATAGTGAAATTAAAAAAGATGGTGGAAATGATGATGTACTTGGTGGTCTAAAATCCTGAACCCAGAGTACATTATTATTATTATTATGAATAATAATATTCATAATAATTATTATATTATAATTATAATTATTATTATGAATATTGTGAAGGAGGTCCGTTATTAAACTGCTGCCACCAACTGTGACGATGACCGTTTTAATGCCACCGAATACCACCAATTGTGAAGGTGCACGTGGTAAAGCACCCACTGCCACCTTATCTATGAGGGAAGCCGGGCAACGATCAATATCAGCCTAGGAACTATTTTATAAAGGGACTGTTTCTGGCTGACTTTACTATTGCAGGCTGTTCAACTTAGGAGAAACTGTATCAGGCAAGGCTTGAGGAAAACAGTAACAAGTTTATTTTAACAGGAGTATAACATGCTTAACTGTTTCTTCTCAAGAGGCACAAATCTTGATGGTTACATTGGAAAGGTTTCATGAGTAAACTCAGGCAAACACTTCATAAGGTTTCACAGCTGGCACAACAGGCTTAAACCCAGCCAAACCTTGATTCTTAATTCAGAATCAACAACCCCCTGTACCGGGTCCTTCTCTGCAACCACTTGGTCACCAATTGATTCCCTGAATCTCCACCAAGAGATTCAGTTTTCCCTATAGCACACTGGCTACAGACACATTCCCTGAATCTCCACCAAAAGATTCAGTGTTTTCTCAGTAGCTCTCCGGCCACTAACTGGATTTTTAAAACACAGCTGCCTCTGAAGAGGCGGTTGGCTTCGCCCCTGTTGCTATGGCAACTTAGCTAACATCAAGCCACTCCCACAAAACATAACCTCCCATACTTACCATCCCTAAACCATTGTCCAAACTACACATAACCAAAGGAATAAAATTTACACATAGTCACAATTATTATTATTATTATTATTTATACCCTGCTTTTTCTCTCCCTACAGAGACTCAAAGCAGCTCACAATTAAAAGCACAACAATACAACTTAAAATATACAAATACAAAAACAGTATTAAACATAATTAATATTAAAGACAAATCGGGTTAAAACTATAAAAGCATATGGTCTTAGTAAATGATTAGTTTTGGAAATAATCTAACTCCCAACATTCCGTATCCATCCTAATCAGTACTAATACTAGATAATACAATGATTTTGTGAGCTATAGTGCAGAAAAATTAGTTTTTCAAATTCTGGTTTCCTGATGGGTGCTCTGCTCCTCATTCAAATGAACTTGATCTCCTACATAAGCCCCCAAATGCATCGGTGTACCTACAGTTTCTTTGGCCCCACCAGCACTTAAAACAA
This sequence comes from Anolis sagrei ordinatus, assembly GCF_025583915.1. Taxonomy (NCBI): domain Eukaryota; kingdom Metazoa; phylum Chordata; class Lepidosauria; order Squamata; family Anolidae; genus Anolis; species Anolis sagrei. The sequence continues at coordinate 128,825,546 of NW_026846588.1, read as the reverse complement.
AATGCTCAAGACTTTTTCCTTCTTGATTTGTAAGTCGTTCTGTGCCAAGTGTTGAGTGGAGAATGCTGTGATTTTAAAACACAAACTTAAAGCCAAACTTTTTTCTAATATGGTGCTATGCAAGAAATGTAAAAATCCAATCAGGGAAGGTACCATAATTGCTCACCACTGATGTAGGATGAAAATCAAGAGGAAACAGAGATGCTGATAGAATAAATCTACCTGATTTATAATAATAGTATAGTAGGATGAATGTTAACTATAAGTGGTGTGGTCCCATTACTTACAGATCTCCAATATAGAGATTAGGCCAGACTTCATTGACATTGCCATGTAAGGGTATGGGTGTCCACAGCATGCGCTGGAGCGCTCCCAGTTCTGGTGTCTCAGATCCTGTCTGGCTGCTGGAAGTGGGGGTTGAAGCTGCTCGTATTCTGGGGCGCCGCAAATCATCACCATGCAGAGAATCCCAAGACATTCTGAATAACAAAAGAGAGACACAGAGGAAGAGAGCGATGGGGACAGAGACAATGGCCTGGTTGTCCAACTTAGACTAGAAAATCCTGGGTCAAATTTTCATTCAGCAATGAATTGCACTGGATGACCATGGCACTTTCCTCTCAGTCAGGCAACATTAGTGTACTGCAGTGGTTCCCAACCTGTGGTCTGTGGACCACCAGTGGTCCGCAATAACTAAAATATGGTTCAGGGCCTCACCATTACTACACTATTGCAACCAGAGTGACCGGTCTTGCAAAACCCTCATATAGTGTCAAGGCTTATGAAATACGGTTTTTCTGTGGGCAAGCATAAGGTGATTACTGGATGGCATATGTTCTGTATCAGAAACTAAAGCTGATGTGGTCTAACCAATGCAATTTTTTGAATTAGCACCCCAAATAACCAAAACAAATCTAAAACTGACCAAAAACTGATTCGTAACCATTTTGGGACTAATGTTGGAGAGTGGGCCCTGGTCAAAGTGGTCTCTGATCAAGTAGTCTCTGGTTAAAAAAAAGGTTGGGAACCACTGGTGTACTGCCATTAATAAATGAGTGAACCATGAACAATAGCCTGATGTCTTAGCAATACAAATATTTTGGAGATTTTGATAACTCCAACAATGATGCTAAACCTGTTTTGGACATCTCTTGGATCCCACTTTGACTTATGGGTGTAAAAGTGACAATAGTGGCTGGAAGCAGAGCTTGGGAAAGTTTATTTTATTATAGGTCCCAGCAACTCCTTTGCAACATAGCACATGGTGGCATTTCTTCATCTCCATCTCCACACGCTAACTTGGAACTAAAAAAAAGAAAGCAGAAACATGGGGATGTCTTTTAAAATTATGAATGGTTATCATGACATAGACTAAATGGCCCCTGGGGAATCCTTTCAACTATGAACCTCAGTTCCATAAATGAGTAGGATGCTCTGTGACCCAGAGCATTATCCAATCACTACTTGGTTTAGTTGGTTTCAGCCTATTTATCATATTCATTCTTCTTAGAAATATCTTTTCAAGTTCCAAAGGAAACCAGAATTCAATTGCACAAAGCTCTGGCTGGCATCCTGTGAGGCTATCACAGGAAAGGGCAAACTTTGGCCCTCTGGGTGTCTTGGACTTCAACTCCCACAATTCCTAAAAGTCGGTAGGCTGTTAGGAATTGTGGGAGTTGAAGTCCAAAACACCCAGAAGGCCAAAGTTTGCCCATGCCTGAGCTATCATGATGTTCTGAACTAGACATAGCTATTTGGTATTCACATTTATAATCATGGCACCTTTGCCACAATTGCAAATGCAACCATTTATTATAGCTTCTCATCCAGCCAGTCTTCAGGGAGAGCACAAACAGTTATGCTTGTTGGAAATTTGTAAATTCTTCGGCATTGTTTCCTGTTGTTTCATTATTTACATCTTTTGTTTCATAACCAGAGGCAGCCCTAGGTAATTTTCGACGGTAAGCAAACAGTAATTTGGCGCCCCCCCCCCCCCCAACCAATCACTGATATATATTTTCTCTTCACCGTGGGAGTTCTGTGTGCCATATTTGGTTCAGTTCCGTCATTGGTTGAGTTCAGAATGTTCTTTGATTGTAGGTGAACCATACATCCCAGTAACTACATATGCCAAGGTCTATTTTCCCCCAAGAGCACCTCAAGAGCGCCCCTGGGCAAAATCAACTATACTGCGAATGCTTACTTTGCGTAATGGGTTGAGCTGCCCCTGTCCATAACCCTATGTTTTACCTTCAACTAATCCATGGGACATGTCAAAATCCATAGTTTTAGACTCAACTACTCAGTAAGAACTAAACCAGAAACTTTTCACAGGAAATGGCTCTTAGGAAGTCCCTCCCCCCCTTCCCAGGCTAGCAACATGCATTTTAGGGAATGCATTATGCTTCTGAGATGACATCTTTCTACAGACGGAACATATTGTGGCCATTACCGAGGGTGGCGACTGACAGCTTAACCTGATTGTCTCCCTAAAATCATAATTTATTGGTTGTTGGAAGTGCTGTGGGGATATAAGGAGAATGACTTAACCTATAGTGATGACTGAAGCAGGGCTGGCTGGCTTTGAAAGTCAAGTCACCGATGATTTCATGGGATGCTGAGTTATTTAAGCAGCCAACTATTTGTAAGAAAATCTCTCCAGCAGCTGGAATCTAAATCTCTCAGTGTAGCAGTTTTATCAGAATTTAACTACCATCATTATTCTAAACAGAAAAAAATCCTTGGGAATGGTAATTTGGTATGGGTGTCAAGTTTTTTCTTCATGAAGAAGTCCACAGTTTCTCTGACAGAGCTGTTTTCCAGGGTCCCTTATAAGAGCAATAATTATTCCAAGTTTAAATCTGTAATGTAGAAGTATGCCATGTAGGGTTGCCAGATCAAGACTAGCCTAGGCCTTGAAATTTTAGGGCCCAACCTGAAAATTATGAACAGTCTCTTTTAATGTCAAAAGAGGTAGATGGTGGTGATGCAATGTGGGAAAGTTGCTGCTAATTTCATTAAGTGCAATTGCCTGTTCATCAACCATATATGCATAAAGTATGCAATTCAAATAAAAAAGAGCAATGTCTAACAAAGGATCTCTTCACACGGGGCTAAATTTGGCAGTATGCTCCAATTTAGTCCCAGTTACCCACTGAGCCAGCTGACTTCCATTACATGACACCAGCATAGCTCTGTGGGTGAAGGAGGGTGGAGCTGGTGCATGCCACTGCCAGGGCAAAACGGAAGGGTTCCTATGTTGCCATTGGATTGCATGGGGGGGGGGGAGCCATGTGCACTACATGTGCTCAAGCTTTCCCCCATCTGATTGCCCTCAGTTGGAGCTGGGTGATGCGGGACAAGGGGGCGCCGAGTTCCCCGCACCCCTCTAAAAAACAGAGCAAAGCTGGTGGCTGTCTGATGAGGTCAAAAGAAATAAAACACACGTATGCACTTCGGGGCACCATTGTTACTCTGAGGTTCCTCTTCCTTGCCCTGAAGACAAGAGCAGCTGCGTCTAGACCAGTGGTTCTCAACCTGGGGTCCCCAGATGTTTTTGGCCTACAACTCCCAGAAATCCCAGCTAGTTTACCAGCTACTAGGATTTCTGGGAGTTGTAGGCCAAAAACATCTGGGGACCCCAGGTTGAGAGCCACTGGCCTAGACTCTGAGGTGCACCCTTTGGCTAACCAAGCTAATTCTGTATCAGGAAACTGAGACCTATTGGCTTTGCCATAGTGAAGTTTTATTTGTCCCAGGTGAATCCTCTTAAGATAAAACTATTTCCAGATTATCCTCCATTCATTTGTTCTTTTCAAAAATAATATTTACTATTCAGATCAAGAGTCAAATTTCAAATTGTTAACAGAACAGTTAGGTAATTTAAAATGTTGGTATTAATGACATTGAGATGGGGAAATCATCCTTAAGCGATAATAGGGATTATCATTCTTCTTACTTCAAAGAATGATGTGCAAGAGAAGCCCCAGCATGCAGGCTCAAGTAAGAGGGAGTACTGCAACAACAACCCCATAGGGGTATATTTTCTGATCTCCGTGGTTTCCCCCTCCAGTGAGGACCAAGCTGCTAGTGCCAGACAACCAGTACAAGAGCTCCTAAACCAAGCTCTTTTCTCAAGGACATTCCATATAAAGTGTAGCATTAAGATTCAACTGTCAGTGCAGTTGAAGTCTGTGGAGTGGAAGTCCCAATCTGAAATTTGGAGAATGTTTTTAGCTCCAGCAGCCTTGCTGATAAATAGGTGTTACTAAGTGAATATTTGACTCATTGGTCCTCACAAATGAGGATGAACAGCTTTCTCCTCATTAGTAAGGAACAGAATATTTCTGTTGAGTTCTTGTCTGATGTTTACAAAGCCCTAAAGTGTTTTAGAAAATTGTTCTGTGCACAAATATCTATGGTTTCTGTGGGTGAGACTCAAGGATTTTGTGCAAAAAGCTTATTTTCTACATTTTCATGGGGGTGGGGGGTGGGTGGGGGTGGACCTTGCATTGAACTTTTCCTGAGCTGCCACTGTTGGTCTTAGGCCCATCCAAAACAATGTTCAGCATTGGCTTGGGGTAAAGTCTTTCATGCCTGTGCCATTGTGAGCCGTTTCCAGACAGTCCCATTTGGTTTTAAGTTTCTGTACTGTTTCTGGAGCAAAAAACCAACAACTTGGCTTATCTCTCTATCTCTCTATCTATCTTGGGCAGAAAACAACAATCTTGCACACAAAACAAGTACAAGATTACTATATTTTTGCAGAGTATAGTCTGTAAGCACTGGGTACCTCACATTCCACATAAGTGTCCTAAGTAGATGTTTTGAGCCAGCACCCAGATAAATCAAGCAGGAAGCAGACCAAATTTTCCAGAGCTGTTGCACTATGACTGGGTTTATTTTCCCTTTCCTGGTTACAAATTTTATGTGCTATTTTTACAGCCTACATTTCACCATATGTGTGTGAGAGAGAGGAGAGACAGCAAAAATGCAATTGTTTACTGCGGCCATGTCTATTAAGAATTTATTGCTCATACATTATAGACTTGAAGTACTTTGGCCACATCATGAGAAGACAAGAAGACAGGAAAGCTTAGAGAAGACAATGATGCTGGGGAAAATGGAAGGGAAAGAAAGAGGGGCTGACCAAGGGCAAGATGGATGGTATCCTTGAAATGACTGGCTTGACTCTGAAAAAACTGGGGGTGGTGACGGCCGACAGGGAGCTCTGGCATGGGCTGGTGCATGAGGTAACGAAGAGTCAGAAGCAACTGAACAAATAAACAACAACACATTATAGACCCCATTTTATAATCCTTTCATTATAGTCAATGTTACATAAATATGCATCATGAGGTAATAGTCACACATAGAATCATGGAATAATAGAATTGGAAGAGACCACATGGGCCATCCAGTCAAACCCCCTGCCATGGAAGAAAAACATGATCAAAGCACCCCGAAACAGATGTCCATCCAACCCTGGTGTAACCAGCTTCTGTTTAAAAGCCTCCAAAGAAGGCACTTCCACCACACTCCGAGGCATTGAGTTCCACTGTTGAACAGCTTGTACAGTCAGGAAGTTCTTCCTAATGTTCAAGTGGAATCTTATTTCCTGTCATTTGAATCCATTGCTCTGAGTCCTAGTCTCCAGGGCAACAGAAAATAAGCGCATTCCCTCTTCCTTCGGACATCCTCTGAAATACATTTAAACTTCTCTCCAGAATGAAGAGGAAGTGTAGGTAAGCACCCTTTAAGTTTGGTTGCTTAATCAATTACGGATCCACTTAGCAGTAGTATTATCTAGCCCACATTTTATCAGTTTGTTTGCAAGAAGGTCATAGGGGACCCTGTTAAACACCATACTGAAATTAAGATATGCTACATCGACAGCATTCTCTGCATCTACCAAACTAGTAACTATCAAAAAAAGACATAATATTAGTTTAGCACAACTTGTTTTTGAGAAATCCATGTTGATCACAGCATTCTTTTCTAAGTGATTGCAGACTGCTTCCTTAATGATCTGCTCCGGAATTGTTCCTGGAATTGATGTCAGGCTGACTGGATGGTAATTGTTTGGGTTCTCTATTTTCCTTTCTTGAAGATAGGGACAACGTTTGTCATCCTCCAGTCTGCTGGGACTTCTCTTGTTCTCCAAGAATTCTCAAGGATTATTGCCAGTAGTTCTGAAATTACTTCTTCCAGTTCCTTCAGTACTCTCGGATGTAGCTTATCTGAAGAGCTGAATTCTTTTAAAATAGCCAGGAATTTGTTAACTACTTCTTTACCTATTTTGGGTTGCATTTCCCCTATTACCTCATCCACTCTGTATTGCTCAGGTTGAATACCAATCTCCTTTTGGGAGAAGACTGAGGCAAAAAAGCTGTTGAGCAGCTCTGCCTTTTCCTTATCCCCTGTTAGCATTTCTCCATCTTCTCAATGCAGACACCCTACCGTTTCTCTGTTCTTCCTTTTTCTACGGACATAACCAAAGAACCCCCTTTTATTGTTTTCAATTTCTCTGGCAAGCCTGAGCTCATTTTGTGCTTTATTCCTTTGGACCTTTTCCCTACATATGTTGGTTATTTGTTTGAATTCCTCTTTGGTGATTTTCCCCCTCTCCATTTCTTGTACATGTCTCTTTTAAATCTTAGTTCATTTGAAAGCTCTTTCTTTTGGTTTCTTCTCTTATTTTTTACCTTTGTTGGCAAAGTTGTGTCTTCAGTACCTCACTTTTAAGAAACTCCTATCCATCATTAATTCCCTACTCCTTTAGTAGAGAAGAGAGTTAATGAAAACTGCAAAGGCTTTTCTATGCCAAGTGTGGAGTTCAAGCCCTCGAGTGTCAATGATGTCACCAACATTTGCAGGGAAACACAAATATTTAAGTCTGCTAAGGGAGTTATGTTTTTCTCTGATGCAAGGTGTTGCTGAAATCATCATCTGGAGGAAAAGACCTCCCGGGGGCCAGCTTTTGCTGTTGGCAGACAAAGTGAAGGAAAGACTGGCAGCCAGTCGTTGCAAACTATTCTCTGCAGTTCTTTGAAAAGGGTGGGATGTTCAGCATAGCCAAAACTGGTAATTCTCATTTTGGTTTCAACCCTTTTTGAACAAGTCTGGGATACCTCTCCTCCTGAAGCCCCACCTCCCCGATCTTCAAAAGTCTCTTAGCCCTTCAATTTATTTTTTAAATGCATTTGCTCCCAAACCTTATAGAAAGCCCCCCACCCACAAACATGTGAAAACATACAAACACACTCTACTATCCTCAATACACCAAGCCTTTCATTTCCATTCTTTTTCAAAATGTGATGTGATGTGATGGCGCTTCTTGTTGCCATTACTATAGGGGGAAATGAAGACATTTGGGTTTACTGTGGGGTGAATATGACTGCAAGAATTTGGAGAGGTAATTGTCTCTTGACACCATATTCAAGTGCCCTCCTCTGTCTTAGAACAGTTCAATTATTCCTTGACATTTAGGGAATTTTTAAATTTAGGGATGTACCCTAGGATAGTGTTTTTTTGAGAAAGATATCATATATAGCAGCAAAACTGCACTTTGCATTTCCTCCCAAAATGCTTAAGAACTGTAATCCCAAATCACATGCAATTGTGATGTTGCATTTCTCATGTATGAAGACTGCTCTTGCAAACAGCTTACCCCAAATGTTGCGATTGTTTTGACTGATAGCCTTTGACTGATAGCCTTTTCCTCTCCCCTTTATCAACAGTATGACTAGAATCTTGAATACTTGTTCTTATTTCTATGGTTAGGTATTAGTTTCCAATTATAATATACAAAATATTTTTACTAAACATATCTGAACATAATTTAAATGTGATAAAATAAACACAATACAATTAATTACCCAAGAGCAACAGCAAGACGATAACATACAAATGAAAGAGAGATGAATAAGAAACAGAAATCACCAAAATAAAGTTTTTCACCTGAAACCTGATGCCACCTTCTCTCAGTGTCACTCATATAACCTCTGAAGGGACAGGCTTTGAAAAAGTGTGTGAATCTCAATTGGGTACCTATTATCACATGTGGTGGTCATGCAAAATAGCAAAGAATTACTGGAAGGAAATACAAAAAAAAAAGAATTGAGAAAATATTTGAAATAAAAATACAACTGAAACCGGAATACTTCTTATTGAGTATTACAGACGTGGAATTGGATAGAAATAAAGACATGCTCTTCAACCATTTTGCAACTGCGGCCAGAGTAGTTTATGCACGAACATGGGGGGGGGGGGGGACTGCATGGGAAAACATCATTAGTCAAAGAAGGTATTTTGGATGGACATCTTATTATATAATTTGTTATTACACAATTTGAAACAAAAACTGAACATCTTCCCTAGGGCCAGAGCAAGCATGGATGTTGGAAAAATGAAATGTGTTGCTTTAGGTTCATATTTAGAACTATAGTATATTGATTTGGGAACATATACTGTTCCTTTAAATTAGGGCAGCTCTTATTCCTGTCCCATCCAGCTTGGAGCAAAATCCTGTGGCAACCCTGTTCCCCACAAGAATGCTAAATATGCCTGTAAAACACTCTGGCAAATCAGTTCATATTGCTTGCATGTCCTTGACATACCATCTGCTTGCAGTTGGTGGGGCTTCCAGCAAATCTATGCTATTAAGGAAAATACCAGTCTTGTAGTTTTTTTTCTTTATGCCCTCTTAGGGGGTGCTGCCTTTAAAGAGATTTCCTATCTATCCTGTCAGGTTTAAAACCGAATTCTGTAGCACAGTATCTGCTGGCGTGCGATGACTTATGGGGTGACCATCTTCTACATCATCCTTTATCCCAGAATATTGTCCCTTTAATTGACCACATTGTTTGTTTGTTAACTGACCTGGCAGCTGATAGAGGTCAGATAAAATTGCAGAGGATAATAATGGAAACTATGGATCAGTGCCTTCCTCAGTTCATGTACCTTTGCAGAAGAGCCCAGGAAGTTGACCTGACATTTGCTGTTAGAGCTCTATTGGGTGTAAACAGTTAAGTCTTGACAGCAGAAAAATGGCTCCTTGGCCAAGGTCATAGTCTGTCATATTAAGAATGCTATGGAAGGACACAATGCACTTTAATGAAAGGATGTTAACTCTGGGAGTATCCTCATTCAGCTATTTAGAAAATAGCTAGTGTTTCTAACACAAGATTCAGAATACAGGCAGTCCCCAAGTTACAAACATTCAGCTTTCATATGATGCATACTTTAGTACGGGGATGAGACAACAGGAAGTGAGAAGAATCCACCCATTGGAAGGGAAATTCATTCCTGGAAGAGTTATCATGGGGAAAAGGTGTCTCAACTGAAGCTTTATCACCTTTCCTTGTTTCCACAACAATCCAAATTTTTCAAAAACTAATTATCACAGGGACAGAAAGTGACGTGAAGTCTTCTGAACAGGGTCTCAGACTGTAAAATAGACACCACAAGGGCATAAAGCTTTCCTATGCTATCCAAAACTGACAGACAGACAGACAGACAGACAGACAGACAGACAGACAGACAGATAGATAGATAGATAGATAGATAGATAGATAGATAGATAGATTGCTGGAGTTACCTGCTCCGACTTACATACAAATTCAACTTAAGAACAAACCTACAAAATCTCTCTTGTCTGTAACTTGGGGGCTGCCTACATAACCAAATAATCACACCAGATACTCTTTAAAACACCGAGTTTTATTTTACATGTTTGTTTTACAGTGTAGGATCAGACCTTTGACATATATGTCGGAATGGCAGTGGCGGCAGCATCAGCACGGATGACCAGGCATTTGGTCTTAGGCAGGTGGCAAAGATCACTATCTCCCCTCTGCTATGAGTTAGGAATACAATATCGAGAGCCTCAGATGGTGGAAGATGAGGAACAAAGCATTTCAGCTGTTTTTGATATGATTCCTAGTGTATAGGATATGGTCAGCTCCAGAATGGTCCTAGCCACCTGTTAAGTTAGGGTGGGTGAATTTGGGGCTTACTGGAATTTGACACTCCGATTCGTTGCTGGGGAATGGGGTGGATCAATGGAGCCTTCTCGGATAGCAGTGACATAATCTGTATGCTGCCTCATGGAATCCCAGATGTCTCCCATAAATCATTAGCATACAGCCCTGCTACGGTCAACATGGCTAAGCATAGTGTAATGCACTTAAAATAATCAATCAAATTAGCACAAAGGTCAAGCCATCGCAGAGGGACCAGGGATCAGATAGTTTATCCTTACCGTGCAAGCTAAACTATGCTGTGAAATAGATGAAATCTCATCTTGCGTCTTCCCACGGCCATTATTCATTATGAAGTCTCAGAAATGAGAGGGGGAAATGGGGCCGATGTTAGGGTAATGTGGTGGGAAAGAGGAGAGCCCCAGTCTCTCTGTGGAAATGTGAGGAGACAGGAAATCAGAAGATCTTGGTCACAAAGAGATGGAATGAGCAATAGTAACCTACAAATGGGAGTGTAGGCTGGAGTAGTTCTCCCCAACCAAGTACCTTGCAGATATGCTGGATTTTTTTTTTTTAAAAAAAACACTTTTAATTTCCTCCCATAAAGAACCTGAAGCAGATTGCAGCTATTATAATAACAAAGAAAGAAACAAACAAAACAAAACAAATTATTCACTGTAAATTCTCCATTTCCAGTTCTATTTTGAAATATAGTATCTTTTAGACCCCTTCTACACTACTTTGAACAGGATTATCTAGCAGTATTGTTGTTGTTGGTTCGTTCAGTCGCTTCTGACTCTTCTTGACCTAATGGGCCAGCCCATATCATCTGTGGCCACCCCCAGCTTTTTAAGGTCAAGCCAGTAACTCCAAGGATACCATCCATCCATCTTGCCCTTGGTTGGCTCCTCTTCTTTTTCCTCCATTTTCCCCAGCATCATTGTCTTCTCTAAGCTTTCCTGTCTTCTCGTGATGTGGCCAAAGTACTTCATTTTTGCCTCTAATATCCTTCCCTCCAGTGAGTAGTCAGGCATTATTTCCTGGAGTTTGATCTTCTTGCAGTCCAAGGCACTCTCAGAATTTTCTTCCAGCACCACAGTTAAAAAGTGTCTATCTTCCTTCACTCAGCCTTCCTTATAGTCCAGCTCTTGCATCCATAAATTACTATGGGGAATACCATTGCTTTAACTGCTGATCTTTGTTACTATGGGAAATACCTTTGCTTTAACTATGTGGATCTTCAATGTAGAGACATCTTCATGTGATGTCTCTACTCTTAACTATTTTATCCAGACCTGGCAGTTTAGACTCAAATAATCCAGTTCAAATCAGATTATCTGCTTTGATAATCTGGATTTTATAGCAGTGTAGAAAGGGCCCACGTATCTTCTCTGAATGCTTCTCTGTATCTGTATTTGACATCTAATAACATTTGATGTCTGAATCCGACATGCTGCACATCACAGAGCTTTTCAGACTTTCTGCTTCAAGGAACAGCATCCAAACACATCAAGTTTGGAGCATGGGAATCTCTGATTATCTTTGCAGGGGCTCTATTTTTGTATACATTTGTCATATATACTCATGAGAAGTTCTTCATGTGGTAGTTAAGAGCAGGTTTTATGACCAAAAATATGGTTTTTGACATGACCCGTGGATAAGTTGAGGGTCATCTACAGAGAAAACACCAATGCCACCTCAGAAAGCCAGCTGTCCCTGGCCACTGTTGCCATTTCTCTGTCCAGGCATTCAGAAAGGCCAGAAGCACTGCCAAGCTCTCATCTTTTGACACTCTACTCAGAGAAGATGGTTCCATTTTTCATAAGAGTTAAGGTACTGTACTTAAACTGGCTTGTGAATAAGGTGACCCATGTTTTCTGGGATTTTTATTTTTGCTGAAATTTCTATTTATACATCGGTATATACAGTATATCCTGTAGGATATTCCTGGATTTCATTTTTGTCCTCTGTCAAAAAAACAACAACAAAAAACAAAACCCAACCCAAAACAAAATGGTATGTTATTCAATATTAAAAATAAGTAAAGTGTGGACATATTTTGTCTTTTTGTACTTCAGATTGCTTTTTTTCTGAATTACCTCTTCTGAATGCCTTCAAGAGGAGCAATTCACCTTTTGTAGGTGTGATAAGGGGCCTTGCACTGTTCAACATAAAAACAAAAGGAAAATCAAAGCAGCACAACCTTCTCAACAGTTTTTCAAAACCAGAAGTCCACTTCTAGCCACTTCCATGTTTTTGCTTTTTTACAAGTCCTTGTGCCTTCCAAAGGGTCCCAAGACCTGAACACTGACCCTCGGATCAGCTGCCATATTCTTGCTAAACCTGTTTCCACAGCTTCACAGCCTTCATAGTAGGATCTTATGTCATGAGGCCATTTAAGGGGAAATGCCCTGACTTCATCCTTGGGAGACTCATATCAGAAAGGTTTTGGCTAGTTGTACAAAATGACACTGAAAGAGTTACAAACTGAACAGGGATATTAGACCAAGGTCTAGCAGCCCTATGAAATATCTTTAAAGCATCAAATGACTTATTTCCTTCCTTTTGCTGGCAGCCAGACATGAGGTTGCCAGCAAGGGAAAGGAACTTCAGAATAGATTTATGGCACTGTAAAATCTGGAATTTTCTTGGCCTTACTAGAAAAATAAACTTGTCAGATCAAACATGCAAGCAGACTCCAGCGACGTCTCACAGGGACTCCTGGAGAGGTCTGTTTGGATGAAATTCAAAGGTCATCCTTCAATGGACTTTTCTGATTAACTATTATTCTGACTCCAGTAAATATTTTCAACTGATCTATATTGTTTTCAGGCAATAATGTGGAGGTATGTTTTTTGCTTTTCAATTGTCTGAATTTTTTTATCTTGATTGGTGTTTTGTATTATAATTTGTAACCGATGGCCCTTCTACACTGGAAGATCATGTGGCCCCCAATCCAGTGTCTTTATGGGGTCCCCTTCAGCTGCCTTGAAGGTCGGAAGGAGTCTCTACTGCCCAACAGGGCAGGAACTCTACCCCTCCCCCTTGGTTGTCCCAACCACAACACACTGCCTACTTTGTTCTCAGAATCTCTGGCTGACATCAGTCAGAATAATGTTGTGCTAAGGGAGCTGTGAGTGAGGAAAGTCCCCCCCCCACACACACACCTTCTTATCTCACTCAACACACAGGCATTCTGAGAAGAAATTAGGTGGTGTGTCATGGTTGGGGATAGTCATGACACGGGGGGGGGGGGGATAGGGGAGGTGTGTTGTCTCCCCTTTGATGTGCAGGCATGTGGCCCGGAAGGGGGGGGGCTTGAGGGGCTTCTGCCCCCCACCCCGGAATTCTCAGGGTGGTCCACGAGAAGGCCTTTCTGGTTCATTATTTAAACTGTTATGTTTATTCATATCATGATCTGATCACCAATATATCCCATATGCATGGGGGTATTGGGGTAATGATACAAAAGGTTTGCTAGGGTAGACCTCTTTCACTCAGCCTCACCCCCCCAATCAAGCTCAGCCCCCCCCCCCCCCCCGAATCAAAATCCTGGCTACGGGCCTGCTTGACATTAAGACAGATCAGCCCTGCTCCAGTACTAACCCAGGTACACATCAATTCAGGGACTTTATCAGATAGTCTTCAGGCTCTGTTTTCATGCGCTTAGGAAACGGAGACCTACAGGAGCCCCACAGAAGCCATCAAATGTTGTATGGGTAGATCAGCCTTGCCTGGCATTAATCTGCTCCAGGACTAATCCAGGTACACAAGGTCTTAGCCTGTAGTTTTACAAGGTCTTAGCCTTCTCTACCAAAGAGTGCAAGTGCCTCACCAGACCACAAATCCCAAGATTCCATAGCAATGTGTCATAGCAGTTAAAGTGGTGTCAAACTGCATCAATTGTACAGTGAAGATGAACCCTAAATCCAGCTCCAACTCGTGTTGGCTATCAGCGTCTTAAGAATTTCAGTTTTCCTTAAAAATCAAAGTTACCAATAGCTTATAATTGTCATTTTAAATTTAGTTTTTGGGGTTTTGCGCATTACAAGAAGCAGAAAGCACAAAAAGATGGAGATTTCATTTGTGCTGAGCCAGATTCAGCCTCCTGCCTCTCCTGCTGCTACAATCAAAACCCACAGAAAGGCAGATGAATCTTCTCACCAGCTGTATTAGCCGGAGGGGACAGTGATGGCTAACCTGGAACAGGGTTGTTAGGCAACATCTTTCCCTAAGAAAGACAGTTGCCTACAATGTGAGGATTGTCTGTATCCAAACGGTGGGACAGTAATGTCGCAGAAAGAAATTCATCTGCTATATAAATATTCTTGGCTTGGATTCCATCTCTGTGGTTAAGCAATTCTCTGCTATAAATCTGTAAAACACAGGCAGCCTGTCTCTGTAGACTCGCAGGGAAAGAGAGAGAGACGAAAAAAATGAGCCGCCATTTGATTTCTTTCTCCGTGCTTGTATTTTGCTTCCTCTGAATAATTGCTGAAATCCTTTATATTTAATTCCAGTGAGATATATTTGCTAGGGGGTTTTGTGTGGCAACGATTAAGATTGTGTGATTAATTTTTTTTAGAAGCAATGAATGTTTAATATCAAGGGAAAAAGAAATCAGGAAAACAGGTCTGCAAATTTATCACAGCAATGGCAACATGCCTTCCACCTAGCGGAGCCAAGATCATACTAACAGATGCAGATCATAATTACCTGTGTTTCAAAGTACGCCTGGGATTTACTGTTTCTCCTCCTGCAACACAGACAGCAGGGGAAAGGCAGAACAAAGAGCAGGGCTGAAGTGGTGCTGAGAAAAGGAAAACTGCAACACTGAACAAGGCATACCATAAGAGTAAGATATTCTCGCTTAAGGGACAACATGAAAGCCTCTAAATCTATCATAAAGGGAAGCTTTACTTTATGTCTTGGCTGGGGTTGTGATAAATTCCCTCTGCTTAGTGCTCATAGTGTCTTGCCAATATTAGTCTCCCTAGGTGAAATTCAGGACATCCGTCCACATAGTATAATGCAGGGTAGTGATTAAAGCAGTGTTTCTCAACCTAGGGGTCAGGACCCCTGGGGGGGGGGTCGTAAAGGGGTGTCAGAGGGGCCACTAAAAACCATCAGAAAACAGTATTTTCTGTTGGTCATGGTCCAACAGAAGTGCTGGTCTTGGCCTATAAAACCCTATACGGCTCTGGCCCAGCTTACTTATCCTAACGTATCTCCCTCTACATTCCACCTTGTAATTTAAGATCTACTGGGGAGACCCTGCTCTTGGTCCCACCAGCGTCGCAAACGTGTCTGGTGGGGACGAGGGACAGGGCCTTCTCAGTGGTGGTCCCCCGCTTGTGGAATTCGCTCCCCTTGCCTGTGTTAGCCGCCCTGAGTCCCCCCTCGGGGGTGAGAAGGGCGGGGTAGAAATGGTGTAAATAAATAAAATAAATAATTCTGTGTGGGAAGTTTGGCCCAATTCTATCATTGATGAGGTTCAAAATGCTCTTTGATTGTACATATATTTTTTTTGTCATGTCAGGAGCATGCTGTTGTGAGAGAATTGGCCGTCTGCAAGGACATTGCCCAGGGGACGCCCGGATAATTTTTGATGTTTTATTATCCTTGTGGGAGGCTTTTCTCATGTCCCCACATGAGGAGCTGGAGCTGATAGAGGGAGCTCATCCGTCTCTCCCCAGATTTGAACCTGCGACCTGTCAGTCTTCAATCCTGCTGGCACAGGGCTTTAACCCACTGCGCCACCGGGGGCTCTTGATTGTAGGTGAAGCCCAGCAACTACAACTCCCAAATGTCAAGGTCTATTTTCCCCAAACTCCACCAGTGTTCACATTTGGGCATATTGAGTATTCATGCCAAGTTTGGTCCAGATCCATAATTGTTTGAGTCCACAGTGCTCTCTGGATGCCGGTGAACTACAATTCCAAAACTCAAGGTCAGTGCCTACCAAACCCATCCAGTATTTTCTGTTGGTCAAATTTGGTTCAATTCCATCGTTTGGAGTTTGAATCAATGCTCTTTGATTGTAGGTGAACTATAAATCCCAGAAACTACAACTCCCAAATGACAAAAACAATCCCCCTCAACCCCACCAGTATTCTAATTTGAACGTATCAGATAATTATGCTAAATGTGGTACAGTGAATAAAAATACATTCTGCATTTCAGATATTTACACAATGATGCATGACAGTAGCAAAATTACAGTTATGAAGTATCAGCAAAAATAATGTTATAGTTGGGGGTCACCACAACATTAGAAACTGTATTAAATGGGTCGAGGCATTAGGAAGATTGAGAACCATTGGGTTAAAGGATCCTGGTGAAAAATCTCACTTACTACTTCATCACACTAGAGAAAAAAATCCTCTTAAAATTTAGTTTCTGCCTCCGGAAGAATTCTGGAGTTTGTAGTTTAGGGAGGTTGTTAAAGGGTCCTCCCTAAACTACAAACCTGGAATTCTGCAGGAGGCAGAAACAGGATTTAAAGTGGATTCATTCTCTAGTTAGCAATGAACTTTCTAGTTAGAGCTGGGAAATTCATTCTCCTTCAATCTGTTTCCAACTGCAGAAGGGGAATACTACTACTAATGCTACAGGTTTATTATAAGAAGTCATGAAAAGATTTAGGCCAAGAAATGTTGAAATATCCTAAATAAATATTAGGCTTGGGAGCGGAATGACAATAAACTGCCTTCGCTATGTTTACTTTTATCCATCCTTTCACTGGAACTCCCCAGACCTCACTGAAGGTTGCAGTGCTTTCTGCAGTTTCCAGACTGAATGTTCAAAGAAGCGATCTCATCATATTTTATTGTTTACCTGTGTGGCATTGAATTTTTGCTGGATTTGTAAGCCATCTTGAGTCCCCTCTCGGGTCAAGAAATGCGGAGTAGAAATGAAGTAAGTAAATAAATAAATATGTTCCCAGAATCACCACAAATCATAGCAATTCCAGTGGTGCCTATCCAGGGCGTGGGGAACCTGTCACCCCATGCCCCGCATCACCTGACTGACCCGAATCCCCATCTCATGGGGGGAAGTGTCCACCTCCCTGCTTCCCCCCCCCCTTGATCCAAGGCAACACAGAAAGGTATAGCAGCATGCGCTGGTTTGCCTTCCCTTTTATGACAGAGCCCAGTTGGAAGTTGTAGTACATTGTGGGAGTTGGTAGACTCCATTCTAAAAGGATAGGTGAACCGGCGCAGATTTCACCCCGTCTGATGAAGTTGTAAGTGTATCTCATCATCTGATTCACTTCATACTTTTTATCCCTTCCCTATAGACCCCCTTATATTTTCCCTCTCCCTTTTTTTTTGATTTGATCAAGTTTTTTGGTTGGCCCAAAACAAGAAAGAACATTTCTTCTCTATGGTTGGCCTTAGAGAAGTCAATTTCCTTCAATCATATGTTTAAACAAGTATTGGCTGACTGGTGTGACTCGATTTACTGTCACTGATATTTCATTGACTAGTCTTTTTAAAATTTGCAAGTCTTTTTATTGCTTTGGTTTTAATTACAAATTTATTTCTACATTACCTCAGTGATAACGAGGACTGCCAGAGTGAAAAGTAGAAAGGACTCCTGTACCTTTAATGACTGTGTGAAATAGGGAATTTCAGCTGCTGTTACCTGTCACACAACCAAATAAGAATCAATGTCTGCTGAAATTCCCTCTTCTACACAAGCATTAAAGATGCAAGAGCCTTCTCCAATTTTCAATCTGGCAACACTAAAAGCCAGCTTGGAGGGACAGATGGGGGAGATGTAAATGCAAGGTGGAAGGCAGTAATTCTGTTCTCCCTTGGATTTTCCTACTTTTCGTTTATGGTTGCCAAATCAGCACCCCAAGATGTTAAAGCCCAGAGTCTAAGGGATCCCATATGACATCATCATGTTTATGATGTCATCGAGACAGGATAACAATGGTTGGGAAGCAGGATGAAAATTCTCCATGATCAACTGATTTACACAGCCCAACCAAAAATATTTTATTTTCCTGGTGTCTTCATTTTTAGACTTGTTCCTGAGGTTATTTATGGCACTGATTCAGAAAATTGCCTTGTATAGACCACATCAACTCTAGTTTCTTAGAGGTGGTTATCATGATTTTCTATGAATGAGCAGAGGAAGACTGATATATGGCA
Organism: Anolis sagrei ordinatus; assembly: GCF_025583915.1. NCBI lineage: Eukaryota > Metazoa > Chordata > Lepidosauria > Squamata > Anolidae > Anolis > Anolis sagrei. The sequence continues at coordinate 128,807,404 of NW_026846588.1, read as the reverse complement.
TATGTTCTGTATTCCAAAATCTTGAGCTGATAGGGAGAACCTGGTGCCATGTCTGGAGTCAGCGTATCAAATGTATCCAGAAACAGTTCTAACATTTGTGATACAAAAATGTGTGTTGGCCCAATATTATAGAAGCAGGCACAAGTGCTGTTAGTTCAGAATTTGGATAAACCCTACTAACCAGGCAATACATTGATACAGAAACAGAGGGTGATAGGCCGAGAGGGAACATGTTTCAGGAGTCAAGCAGGTGGTAAACTGTGCCCAATAGCTGCAGCAGGTGTTACCATTCAGGGTAGAACTTCCACCTTACTTGGCCTTAACTTCAACATATCTGTAGAGTTTTTCCAAGCCTCGTCCTGCTGTTTGGACTTCTAGGAGGCTCAATACTATCACTGGGCAGATTTTTTCATAGGCTTAGGACCTCATCAGATGCATGGTCCAACCCCATCCCATCCCCCAATCCCCCCTTTCTACACACTTTAAAGTTTAAAGACAGGGTCCCACAGAGCCCATTATATGACACAAGACTACTCCCAGCGGTTCCCTATGGGACTCCATCTCTAAACTGTTTTCCAACTGTGTAGAAACTGAGGTTTTAGAGTTAGGGAGGAATCGTTTTTAAAGCTCCTGATTCGCACAGAAATGGCTAAAGGCGCTATATTTTAACACGGGATGGTAACTTCAGATTCCCCATATTAGTTTTAGTGATATCAAAGTGTGGGCATTCTTGTGGGAGATCTCAAAATGTGTCTTGATGTTCCTTTTCTCAACATTAATCCTCTTGCATTAAAAACTTTTATGGTTTTTAAAAATAATTTATTCTTCAGGAATTGCACAATTTTGATATATTACCAGTTTGCTATAGCTATATTCCCTCTCCCCTTTAAAACTTAGGTTTTGGGCTTTTGCCAATCTGAGATTTCCCCTTTTTTAATTAAAGGAAGAATGCAAAATAGGCAGGTACTACACTCATCTGTGTGTGATAGCTCAAAACACAAGAGGATTACTGTTGAAATAGACAAAAGTACATCATGCGTGATGGGGGTAAATATATTATTCTTTTTCCTTATAAACACACCAGAATAAAATGCTATGGTAAAGTAGATGCTTCCCCCCACTTTTCACCTCTCATAGCATCAGGTCCTCTTGAGAGGATGTATCTCCACTGTAGAATTAATGCAGTTTGACATCATTTTTACTGCCCTGGTTCAATACCATGGAATCCTGGCAGGTGGGGCACCAGCACTCTGACCAAGGCTAGAGACCTTGCCAAACCATAACTCCCATGATTCCATAGTATTAACCCATGGCAGTTAAGTGGTGTCAAATTGCACTAAATACAGTGGCTCGAGAGCAGTATGTGTGAAAAAGATCTTGGAGTCCTCGTGGACAACAAGTTAAACATGAGCCAACAATGTGATGTGGCAGCAAAAAAAGCCAATGGAATTTTGGCCTGCATCAATAGGAGCATAGTGTCTAGATCTAGGGAAGTAATGCTACCCCTCTATTCCGCTTTGGTTAGACCACACCTGGAATATTGTGTCCAATTCTGGGTAACACAATTCAAGAGAGATAGTTGTCCAGAGGAGGGCGACTAAAATGATCAAGGGTCTGGAGAACAAACCCTATGAGGAGCGGCTTAAGGAGCTGGACATGTTTAGCCCGAAGAAGAGAAGGATGAGAGGAGATATGATAGCCATGTATAAATATGTGAGAGGAAGCCACAGGGAGGAGGGAGCAAGCTTGTTTTCTGCTTCCTTGGAGACTAGGACGCGGAACAGTGGCTTCAAACTACAAGAGAGGAGATTCCATCTGAACACGAGAAAGAACTTCCTGACTGTGAGAGCCGTTCAGCAGTGGAACTCTCTGCCCTGGAGTGTGATGGAGGCACCTGCTTTGGAAGCTTTTAAACAAAGGTTGGATGGCCATCTGTCAGGGGTGATTTGAATGCAATATTCCTGCTTCTTGGCAGGGGGTTGGACTGGATGGCCCATGAGGTCTCTTCCAACTCTTTGATTCTATGATTCTATGTAGATATACCCTAAGCCATTGCTGCTAGGGCTTATACAACAAGATAGCTCATGAGATACAACACCTCCCTTCTTCCCTTCCTTGCTCTATAAAATGGCTGAATAAGCTCAAGTATATGTATTCTTTGCCATCTCATCAGTCCCTTCCCCTTCTTAAAAATCTTGTTCTTTGATTTGTTTTCAAGAATTGGCTGCTTGTAGTAGTATAACTACAACACACTTGCAGGCATTCTGCTTTTGATTGCCATCACCTCAAATTGCCATGCATGTAGGAGCCTGAATGCTTGCTACTGTGCTTATGACATTCATTAACTCTGATACCTTGTGGCCTGCTGAAATTCAGTATTGTTGGACATGCAAAGTTATTTTCTCTCAAGAGCCTTTTGAAAAGAAACGATTTCCCAGAAGAAGAGATCAATGGTAATATATAACTGGCTGCTGCAATTTGAGATGACCTAATAGCTTGAGTCTGGAATGAAGGAAATTGCTTTCCAGTTTGAAAATACCGAAAAGATGAAAAACTATGTTCTACTTCGTCCAGATCACTTGGAAAAAGAAACTAGAAAGACTGCCTGGTTTTGTTTGGGGAACAGCTGCCTGGATGCCTGCCTTCTATATCCTATTCAACATGTATCTATAAACAAAGAGCGGATTGGAAAAGGAAATTCAACAGTCCTTTGTAAAAACTCAACTCTGGAACTTTCAATTGTTTGGGTGGAAGAAAGCAGAATAAAGCCACATTTTAAGAAGTCGGGAAGCATTATATGTTCAGTGAGTTTTCAAACTCGAATATGTATTACTTGATGAGCGCAGCAAAGATAGTAGAATCTGATGGTCATGTGTAAAGTATACATTGACTAACAACATGGTACCAGAAATGAGTCTGCATCTTGTTTTCTTAGTCAGTTTATATCCGCAGCGTAGTTGCATTTGTAGGCTTACAATAGTCTGTTTCTTCAGAAAAGATGTTCGATAAAAATGGCACAGAATTTCTAATCATAGAAAAAATATTGTTTGATGAACATGTGGTAAACTGATAGTACTTGGGTAGTGACTGTGCATATCATGATGCAATAGAATCGTAGAATCATAGAGTTGGAAGAGACCTCATGGGCCATCCAGTCCAACCCCCTGCCAAGAAGCAGGAAAATTGCATTCAAAGCACCCCCGACAGATAGCCATCCAGCCTCTGTTTAAAAGCTTCCAAAGAAGGAGCCTCCACCACACTCCAGGGCAGAGAGTTCCACTGCTGAACGGCTCTCACAGTCAGTAAGTTCTTCCTAATGTTCAGATGGAACATTCAGATGGAACATACCACACCCCTAAGGGGGTGTGGTAATGGCTGTGGGTTATTGCAAAGGAGTTGCATCTGCCTGTGTCCCTTCCCAAAAAATAGCTGCTGGCTGCATTTGGAACCATCTTCCATTGTGGTTCCCTCAACATCTGCAATCTTTGATGACAATTTAGGAAGATTGGTCTATGGACCTGGGCTACTTTGGGAGTGGGGTGGGGGTGCCTTCACCTTGCACTTATTTTTATACTGTATACTACAAATCTAATAACTTGTAAGCCAATCTAATAACTTGTACAAATAACTTGTAAGCCACTCTGAGTCCCCTTCGGGGTGAGAAGGGTGGCATATAAATGTTGTAAATAAATAAATAATGACCTATAAGCATTTGGCTATATAAGGAGGATGAATGAATCCATCTTTCTCTCTCCTATGTGACTCAATGTGAGGATCTGCTTATGTTGTATATGACTATTTTATGAGATCTGATTGCTTGCAAAAACAAGTCTGCCTGAGGATCTGCAAATCTTAATTGTACATTTGTATATATGGCAACTGTGAAGATTAAAACCTTTGGATATTTTGGATAAAAACATTAATCCATGAATTTACTAAACAGTGTGCAGATAAGGTCAGATGCTGGCAGTTAGACTATGCTGATAGATGGGGTGAAGCATGCTTTTGCTGTGAAAGAACTCTGCTGTATTTTTCTTACTTTTGGGACACTTGCCGTGGTTCAGGGAAGTTGTGATTTGAAAACCGTAAATCACTTCAGATACCAGCACATCCCACGACAAAAGACTGAAGTCATATTGAATTCTTGGGCTTTTATCTGACTAGTCAGATATTAAACTTCACTGCAAGTCATATTGTATCTTTATAGTCATTGTGAGATGCAACATTCAAGATTCTTTGTCACTCAATCATTCTGCGCCCTACCCAGCACACAAAAGCATCTAGATCTGAAGCAAATTTGTGGATACGATTCTCCCTTGGATTCTTAAGTGTCGGATTGGCATGAAAGAAATCTGCCTGGAAATGTCAAAAGTTGGATGTCACACTGTGGTATTTAGATTCAGACTGAAGAGCTACATTTAAGGAATACAACTGTGAAAGCTCGAGTACAAAATTAAAAAAATGTTAGAAAAACATTCAGAACCACAAATTGTTGGTGTTGAAATTTGCATCATACCAAAGAACTGTGGCAAACTATACAATGTTTCAGAGTAACCTATGAATGGCACCTGTTTTTATGCTTGTGGCACTATAGACCTCTATCCTTCACTCTTTTTCCATCTCAATTTTCCTTCTCTCAAGCTCTTCATTCTAGATCATAAACCCTTTCTTTCACCTCTATTGCCCTTTTCTATCTTCTTCCTACATCTAGAATCTGAACTACTCGGCCAATGGCAATTTCTTGCCTGTCCCACTTTTTTTTTTTTTTACATTAGGGCAACTCAAGGGCTCTTCCACAATATACAATTATAGTTCTACAATTCCATTTGAACTGCCATGGTTGCATATTACAGAATCGCGAGAGCTGTAGTCGGGGAGGCACAATTAAAGTGCTAAATACTTCACAATGCCATGAATCTCAAATATTCTATAGGATGCGATCATGACAACAAGAAAAGCTTCCACAGTTACCGCAACAAAATTACCTTACTGCTTTGCTTTTCAACTTAGTAGAGTTTATACACAAGTAATATTTTCCATCCCTTTCAGAATTATACTCATAATTTCTTCTGTGATTTCCCAAGCTGAAATATATGCAAAAGCGTTGGTCCAATTCTACAATAAAGGGGGAAATAAATACATTTTAGCTCATCTGTATTTCCTGCTCTCTTCCTCTCTCTGTATATAACGAAATGGGACTCTTTAAATAGTTCACATTGGGTCTCCTTCACACCCTCAGGTAGCCTTATAGTTGGATCAACGTACTTTGTAGATTCAAAGTGGGAAGAACTGGCAGTCCCTCTCTCCGTTCTTTCTGCCTGTTCCTAACAGCAACAATAAAATAACACAACGTGGCTTCAAAGGCAGTTGTTGAATTGCTCGCACAAATAAACATTAAGCTGCCCAAAGCATGCACTTAATTCAGTGGATATCCGTTTGTCATCAAGCTTAAAGGTACTTGCCTTTTGGGGGAGCTGCTCCCTGTTGACAGTAGTTGACTGTTTTAGAAGATGACACTCTTCTGGCGCTTCCTTCTAGCCTGGTAGTTGGTTACACAACAGCCTCCCTGCATTCAGTTTATTCAATTGCTATTTTTAATGGTGGTAATTATAAACCATGATCTGTGTTCGTCTTGCGGACGTCCAAACATTGCAGAGAGAATGTTTGTCTCCACTGCTAGGCCAGCAGTGGAGAGAAACCCATATCTGAAACTGGCTTCAGCAGAACTAACATGGCTGACACACTCTTAGTCTGCCCCAATGTCCGCGGAAAAGATATTTTGGACTGCAGCTTCCAGAATCCCCTACCAAAATGGCCATGCTGGTTAGGGAGCTTTAGTCTAAAGCGGCAATGCAAATGTTTCTAAGCCACCCAGACACTCTGATAGGGATGTGGAAGGAATAATTTGATAGACAGCCAGCCTTGCTTAATATTCTTCTAACAGAAACTGGGCTGGAAGAAAGAGATTTTCTTACAGCAACTATGCATTTCATTACAAAGACAAGTAAGAGAAGAATGTTTCAAAGAGATGGCAGGTTTGTACATCTGAGACAGCAATGGGATCTTTGCGGTGCCATGTTTACGGCATGAATTTCATCTCACAAGGCCCTGGAGCAACCAGGTGCAGATAATTATCAGAGAATACTGTGTCAAAGAAGAGCACCAACACTGAAAGAACCTTTTAAGGTTTTTTTTTTTAGATGTGGGGATAATTTACAGTAGTTGTCTGATGCCATAATAGAGAGCATCACTTTTGTTTTAGCCTTTTTGCCAGATAATCAGCGAGCAAACCCCTTGAGACAAATCAAAACGCCTGGAGTTGCTAACATCATAATTAATGGGTTCATTTACACCTTATCTGCATGTAATAGCATAAGGGCTCTTTCACATTACACAGAGGGATTTGTAGTTTGGTCAGAGGCAGCAGAATTCTAAATGCCCCTCCCCAATATGCCAATCCAATATTATATATGACAATACCCTAGCAATTAAAGTGGGATCATAGTGCTCTAACCATGTAGGACATTGCAGCACACTTATTGCTACTCCTTGTCATCCCCACACTATGTGATAGTCGCAACTTATCCTGATGGTGATATAAAGCTTCATAAAATGGCTGGAATTGTACAATTGTGGCACCATGGCTGTATAAAACTGCACTCCTGGGTGGCAACATAATTCTTCCTTCCTACTGTACCACTTCACCAATTTTTTAAAAATTTATTACAGGTAATTTGCAATTGCAATTGTTTTGAAGTGCTTGGCAAAAAAACAAAAAGGCTGGCACATTTTAGATCAGTGGTTCTCAACCTTTTATTGACCTGAGACCACTTTGACCAGGGACCATCTTCCAACATTAGAACCAAAAGGATTATGAAGCAGTTTTTGGTCAACTTTAGATTCGGTTTGGGGTGCCGACTCAGAAAATTGCATTGGATAGACCACATCAGCTCTAGTTTCTGATACAAAACATATGCCATGGTCAGTGACATGAAAGAAGTGGCAGGTGGCATGAAAGGCAATAAAAATAAAATAAGAGGAAGGAGGCTCACGGATCAGATTTTCATCCTCGTAGCACACTGGTGGTTTGTGACCTACAGGTTAAGAACCACTTTTTTCGAGGGAAGAAAAGATGGCACTTGCTACTACAGAAGTGCCCACACACACCACACAAAGTAATCTCTGGAACCGTGGTGCGACCAGGGGCTGTTGACAGGATTTGTCCATCAATAGCCTCTAATACAGGGGTCCTCAAACTAAGGCCCGGGGACCAGATGCGGCCCTCCAAGGTCATTTACCCGGCCCTCGCTCAGGGTCAACCTAAGTCTGAAATGACTTGAAAGCACACAACAACAACAACAAAACAACAATTCTATCCCATCAGCCAAAAGCAGGCCCACACTTCCCATTGAAATACTAATAAGTTTATATTTGTTAAGATTGTACATTTTAATTATTGTATTGTTTTAAAGTGTTTTTTGCACTACAAATAAGATATGTGCAGTGTGCATAGGAATTCATTCATGTTTTTTTCAAATTATAATCCGGCCCTCCAATGGTTTGAGGGACTGTGACCTGGCCCTCTGTTTAAAAACTTTGGGGACCCCTGCTCTAATAGCTTCATCTTGGGGAGGTGGTAGATCAACAACCAATATTCTATGATGTTGGGCAGCCTACCAGTGTGCCAGCTTACCACCTTTGTGTGATAAAGTCTGTAGTGTGAATGATACCTAAGTTGTGCAGGATCACACTAGTATTTTGGAATTTATATTGGCAAATCACAGTGCTCTGAGTCCCGAGATAAGTCTACTGATAAAAGTAAATATTCGAGGAACTGAAAGTGGTTTGAAAAAGCAACCTATACTTTATATCAAGCACCCCCAAACTCTGGCTCTCCAAACTCCCAGAATTCCTGACCATTGGACATGGTGGCTTGGCATTTGGGGAGCTGGAGGTCCATACAGCTGGAGGGATGGAGTTTTGGGGTGCCTGCTTGATATTAACTCTGTGCACCTTAAACACGTTGGGAGTTACAGAGTACCAACAATATCAAAAGAGTAAAACCAAAAATGAGAGATGTGAGAGCCATATACAGCCACAGCCCTGCAATTTGCTGACCTTTGATGCAATAGCTAATTTCTCCATATAAATACAGTTGTTACTTGAATTTGACTCCAGTCTTTATGTAAAACACACAGAGCATTTAGTTGTTCCTCCAATGAGCCCTGGATTTATGCTGACATCTGCTGGCGGAGAAAATCATTTCACTTTACCTATTTTCACATCCTCTCCATCAAATGATAAACATATCTGGGAGAGATTTGTTCATTCAGAGTATTCTTTCTTTCTTTCTTTCTTTCTTTCTTTCTTTCTTTCTTTCTTTCTTTCTTTCTTTCTTTCTTTCAAAAAGTAGTACACTAAACCAGTGTTGTTGTTTGTTCAAACTAAAACTCCAGAGTGAAGAAGGTGTTTTTGGTGAAGCACACAAGTACTCATGTAAAGTTGAAGATTAAGCTTCTCTTGATAGCTTCAAAGTGTGGAAGCAAGACAACCAACACCCACAAAAAGCCCCCATCAGTGCTCTGGTTTGTGTAATTGCCATTGAAACAGGTTCCAGGATTTCCTATGTACTAATTTGCACAGCAAAATCACCTTCTTCCATCCCATTTTGAAGCTGCATTAAATAGTCAGTGTAGATGTGCCCAAAGTCCAGCACCCAAACTACTACACCATATAAGTGCTTTCCAGCATTGGCCAGATTGTGGCATATCTGTGTGTAATCCATGCAAGGGCCATGTTCAAGAAAAGCAAAAGAGCTTTCTCTCTATAGTGAGCTTCTACCCAGGACACTAAGGAAACAGTCTCGTGGTTGGTTCATCAAAACATTCATATCAAGCACATACTGCAACACTTTAATCAAATGGAAAACATTGGATGAGTAAGTCTTTCTCAAATAAATAAATAAGTACAGCTGAAACTGGCTCCAACATCCTTTTCCCCTTATTAACACAACAACATTTTTTTATAGCCAAGCTGTCTGGGAATATTTATGGTTCCAGATGGTAGTGCTCGTTTTATTATTTTACTTAAAATAATACATTATTTTACTTTCTCCCCCACCCCCCCAACATATGCTCCATATATACATACATACACACATATGTGCACATTCCTTTTCTGTTCCAAAGTAGATATGTTCAGCATCAGGGCATGTAAAGTAACTTCCATTTTATTTCTGTAATCATGATGATGTATTGTGATTGAGAAGTAGAAATGCAGAGGTTCGAAGTATTTCCTTTTTAACAATGATGCCGGCAAATTAGTTATTTTACATACAAACAGTAGCCCACTTGTACACAGAAAGGGAAATAAATAAGTTCAGCCAATAATGTGACTGGTGAAACTTATTATACAGTTCTAAATCATAGCATTTACAAAACAATATTATATACGTTTGGTACAGTCACTCAAAAAAGTATCAACGCTGTATGTTCTTGAGTTGAGTTGAACTTAAATCTGTAGTCCATGACCGGTTTTGGCCTCACTCCAGGTCTTCCTCTGGTGGAAAGATTATCAACTTGGTACTTGTTCCTCTTAGAAATATAGGTTTTTATGTTTAGTGGGATAAGGTACCCTGCTATGCGTTTGATTCTAATTATGAGTATTAACTCAGGAACCCATTCTTATTGTACTTTTCAAATTAGGTATTTTTCCTCCTGTTTATTTAAGATATCAGGAATCCTACTAGTCATAGATTATGAGATGGCATGGGGCAGGTAGGGAGAGATATTCACTGAAGTCTCCTATACCTAATGAGCTATAGGAAACCATTAAGTCTAGAATAAAAAAGCACTTAGCTTCTGTATCTCTCAAATAAACTATAAACTACACTAAATACATATAATACAGTTGAGTCAACACTTCTTCTTTTTTTTTTTTTACTTCAGAGCACCTCTTTGTGGATCCAATGTGGATCATGTGGGAGGAAAGAAAATTCTCCCTGTATGCCAATGGAGTACTTTGGCCACATCATGAGAAGACAGGAAAGCTTGGAAAAGACAATGATGCTGGGGAAAATGGAAGGAAAAAGAAAGAGGGACTGACCAAGGGCAAGATGGATGGATGGTATCCTTGAAGTGATTGGCTTGACCTTGAAGGAGATGGGGATGGTGACGGCCGACAGGGAACTCTGGCATGGGCTGGTCCATGAGGTCACAAAGAGTTGGAAGCGACTGAACGAATAAACAACGACAAATGACAATGGAGTTTTTTTTCTATTCTGCCCAGTGCACAAGATGCAGGTAAATTATTTTAGAAAACAGCCCAGGATACACAGATAAGCCTTTCAGTGTACAGAGGTCCCGGTCTGTGCAGATTGCACATGACCTTACTTTGAAGTCAGGAAGTCATCTCTACTACGGGCAGTCCCCGAGTTACAAACATCCAACTTACAAACAACTCACACTTAAGAACAGGGGTGAGACAACAGGAAGCGAGAAATCTACCCCTTGGAAAGGAAATTCACTCCTGAAAGAGTTATCATGGAGAAAAGTGTCTCCAATGAAGCCTTATCACCAATCCTTGTTTCCCCAACAAGCCATTTTTTTTCAAAATCCAGGTATCACAGGGATAGAAAATGGGAAATCTCTGAACAGAGGCACAGACAACAAACAAACAACACAGTGCTGTTAAGCCTTCTCTTTGCTAGTCTAACCTCTGGAGTTACACTTTAAAAATATACCTGTTCTAACTTAATACAAATTCAACTTAAGTACAAATCTACAGAACTTATCTTGTTTGTAACATGGGGACTGTCTGTGTACACTATGGCCAGTACTTTTAAAATCAACTTTTAAACATAACAATCACTCCTGGTCCAACTTCCCCAAATCTGTCAGATGCATCATCCATTCATGTCCCAGAAGAATGGACTTTCTTCTCTGCATGTTGCTAATGATTATAACGCAAGGCATGAGTGGATGATAATCATAGCAACAGGGTCACAATTATGACTAGGCAGTAAATATGGGACAGCTGCTGATGTATAAATCTAGGTAACCATTATGTATTGCTATGTAGTCATAATTGAGTAAATAAATAAAATGCTGTCCTTCCAGGTCTCCTGTGCATTGCTAAAATCTAGGGAAACGACACCTCCTCTTCCCTACCATCTGGATGCTGCCCAGGCACCATCATATGCCTCTGGCCACTAATAGGCCATATCATTTTGCTTTGCCCCTGAAAATATTTGTTGTGATGCAGAGTGTCATCACACACAGATGCATTGAATAGCTCCTCTAAGACTGGAAACAGACATATGTTAACTAATATACAAAACACGTCTAAGCAGCATTCTTTCTCCTTCTAAGTAATCATATGCTTCCAGTCTCCCATGTTTCACGTTCTTTTATTTTGATGTCTCAGTGAATATTTTTAAAATTCACTTTAAAATTTTAACTACTTATCAAGACAAATAAGTGACAGTTCACAACTCTATTGCAAACTCTATAAAATAAATACCCCTGGATTGCCTTTGCTTCCATTTTCAAATACTTTATCTTGGTATAATCTACAACAGGGGTCCTCAAACTGTTTAAACAGAGGGCCAGGTCACAAAATCTCAAAGTGTTGGAGGGCCAGATTATAATTTGGAAAAAAAAACCATGAATGAATTTCTATGCACAGTGCACATACCTTATTTGTAGTGCAAAACAAACAAACAAACAAACACACCAAAAAAAACAACACTTAAAAGCAATACAATAATTAAAATGAAGAACAATTTTAACAAATATAAACTTATTAGTATTTTAGTGGAAAGTGTGGACCTGCTTTTGGCTGATGAGATAGGATTGTTGTTTTTGTTGTGTGCTTTCAAGTCATTTCAGACTTAGGTTGACCCTGAGTGAGGGCTGGGTAAAGGACCTTGGAAGGCCGCATCCGGCCCCTAGGCCTTAGTTTGAGGACCCCTGATCTACAAAATCAGATATAAACCATTGAATGAATGAATGAATGAATGAATGAATGAATGAATGAACAACAAAATGTAACACATTATGTTCATTGGGTTGATCTAAACTGATAACTGTATCTCTGGTTATTTCATAGAATATTTGTAAAGATTGAATGGGATAATAATGTTAATTTTTCAGATAGTTTTCTATTATCCACATAGAGCATGAGTTCTCAATTTCATTATCTCTTTTTCCTCCCCTCTCACCCACTTCCTGTATGCATTTGTTCCTCTTCCCCTCTTTCATCATCCTCTTCTTCTCTCTCTTGCTGTATGGTTCCCCCTCCTCCCTTTTTTAATTGAAAAGATAGCGACAACGGTGCAACAAGTATGGCTTATCTGGAAAGAGCTGGGTGTGCATTGCGCCTCACAAATTGAAGGTGAATGGCGTAATCTAGTTATGAGCTATTGTGTACCACATTTCAGGATTAGATTAAATGAATGGAGTATACATAAAAGTGAACAGTTTGAAAAAGGTACGGTTTTGCTGCTTCAGTTATGATTTTGTAACGAAGTACTGTAGCTGCGCTACCTATCTTTGCAATTTTGGTTTGCTACCTTTGTCCCGAAATGCTGTATCATTTCACTTCTCATTATTTAATTTGAGGTCCAAAGCGCGGAGTTGGCTGAGGAACCCTGTGTTTGGGCAAATGCCTCTGTGTGAATCAACTGCTTTCAAAGCCTCCACTAGGGTCAGGTTTTCATAGATCATCAAATAAGCCAGCACTAAGGTCGCTGAGCGGCTTAACCCCATTGCGCAATGGACAAACACCTTGCCTGTAAAGAAAGAAGAGAGCAGCCCTGAATCACCATGGAATGTATAAAATTAGACATTCTAGTTTGGCAAAAGACCCAAAATACAGGGTGGGGCAGCATAACTTCCTTTTTTAAAAGGCGCGCCATTCAGTTGGTTGAAGACGTAGTGGATCACTAGTAGTCTCGTTCGAGAGGCGGGAGTATAAAGTTTTGTCCTGACACAGTTCAGTCGCCATCATGCGTTGGAACAGTGAAGAGCGTGTTTTTGCCATTGAGGCCTACCTTTCGAGCAGATTTGGAGTGGGTGGCCCACTCTCCAGATTTGGCCCCTTGTGATTTTTTTCTATGGGGTTTTTTGAAATCCTGTGTTTATGTGAATGGTCCAAGGACCCTACAAGATTTGAAGACCAACATCCAGGAAGAAATTGCCAACATAACGCCTGCTATGCTGGCAAGAGTCATGACAAACGCCAGAAATCGTTTTACTCAGTGTATGGAGAATGGGGGACGTCACCTACCTAATTTGATCTCCAAAACTACGTAAAACAAAACTTTAGGTATGTGCCTACATTATAAAAAAAATAAAAATTTCTGATTCATACAATGGGTTTTATTAAGTTTTGAAAAAAGGAAGTTATGCTGCTTCACCCTGTACATTATAATATCTTAGTTTGACAGGCAATTTAGTATGCTACGACTAGGCTAGTAACATACTTGGGAAGAGTTGTAAGAGGATGGGAAGGAGAAGGAAATGAGTTAATCTTCGAGGACATTTCTCTAAATCAGTAATGGGTATTTAGAAAAAATTACTTCATGACAATTTTTCCTTTCAGCGTTGGGGAAAAATATCATATATCACTATTTTTTTAAAAAAACAATGCAAAGTGAATGGGTTTGGAATAGCAGTGGGGAGAGGGGAAAAAAGATAATAATCCTCTCCCTAACATCACTTGACTCCTAGCATGATGTGTGTGATAGGGATCATCACCAGAGGTGATGGTCCAGCTGCAATGTCAGTTTGCTTGCCCCCATATTCATAGGGAGGATAGTATGACAAGTTAAGGACAGTCAGGAGGCCCCAAGTGTCTGCCTGTAATGTAGACTATATTGCAAGGCAAAGAACTAGCAAAATCACCTCTTGGGTATTCCTTGCCTTAGAAAATCTTGTGAAATTAATAGGGTCACCAGAAGCTGATAAGCAACCCAAAGACATGTACATACATGCATACAAATACCATTACTGCTCCACCCCTCCCGGGCACTTATACTTCAAAACAAAATGATCTTGCATCTTTCTCCAGTTCTAGAACCCCATACCTCTTTACTAGATAGTTGACACAAAGATGTCCCTCCTGCTGCCTGAGGACCAAAATAATTGACCTTGCTTTATGCCCATTGCAAAATTATAGCATGAACTTAGATGGTTTTGCTTGTTCAGAATCGCATTTGCATCTTTAAGGATATGCAGCAAACCCCTGAATACTACTTCCCAGTACTAATGATGTCTCTGCTCCCATCCCCATTTTTACCTCCTTCAGTGTTTAAGGCCTTATGTATGAAATCAGCAGCGTCATAGAAGAAGATGCTTATATCAAACGAGGTGTCATCAAATGCCTGGACCCCATAGTATTGCACTGGCAGGTCCCTGTAATAGCGAGCTCCAGTGTTGATGTTGTACGGCCCATCTGCTGCATTGAGGATGTGAGTAACGCCAAGGCTCTGAATGATTCTTTTACTCCGAGCTGCCCATCTGTCAAAAGATAATGACAGTCACTCTTTAGGCTCCATTGCTGAAGTGGATGCATTTAACAGGCCTCTCAGGAGGGTCTCCAGGAGGGCAGCAATAATCGGCTCCCATGGCTCTGATCCCTGACCATCTCTCCGCTCCAGTTCGTAGCACAGCTTGAAACCCACAGGGATTCTTCTTGTCTACTGGGTGATGTCTCTGCAAACTGATTCATCTCAGGCCACAATGTTAACAAGGATTACCAGCAACTCTTTTCTGCTCTTATTGAACTGTTGGAAGAAAAGACAATTCAGAAGTAGTTTCTATTCTCCTTGCATTTAGATGCAAGAGTATAAATCCTGCAGTCAGGCAGATGCTATTAAGACTGCAACTCCTACTTTCTATTCCTGCTTACTGTGGATATTAGCCAGGGCTGATGGTAGTCCAGTGACATCTGTAGGGCTACACTTTCTCCATCCCATGCTACAGATTTCCAGGAATCTACCTCACTATTCCAGCTTTTTCAGAGCCCACACTAAGTGCAGTTCCTTCTCAGTGTTTCTGGATCCAGCTCTGATACAGTAAAATGGCGAGCAAGACTGTTCCTTCACCAGCAGACTTTCTTTTGGGGGTGGGGGTGGAATTGCTATCCTTTATTCTCCTGCATAATAGAGAATCAGAAAACATAGTTATATCTAGTTTTTAATTCTGATTGTCTGCTTATTTTCATTACACTCACCTTGTGATAACTGTTCTGACCTTTAACATAGACCACCGCATAGTAATGCCTCAATAATTTTTGTGTCTCCAAAATGGGTGATTGGGAAGAGTATCTTAGTGGGAGTATAAAAGTAAAGGTTTTCCCCTGACATTAAGTCCAGTCGTCAGGCCTGTAGCGAGGGGGTGGTTTTAGGGATTCAAACCCCCCCCCCGAAATGTTTCAGATTTTTTTAAAAAAAACTGGTTTACTCATGAATTTTAACTGGTTAACCAAATCCCCATGCTAAGTCTATGAGATGCAAAAAATTAAGAGTACCTCCAGAACTGTAAGCACTATCTCAAGCAAATATTGACAATTTATTCACACTGTCATTACTTGCAGCAATAGCCGATGTAGTGAAGCAACCAAGTTGGGGTGTGTGTGTTGAATGCTCTCATTAAGGAGGCCAGACTTGGTGGAGGTGGTTGACAGGGGCGGAGCTGCAGGCTATTGAAGGTTGCTCTGCCCCCTGCTGTGCTCTTTGCTTCAGCGTGAGCTAGGAGGCAGGTTTCAACTCCCCCCCCCCAAATTTTCAACCCTCCCGGAATTTTCCACCCCCCAAAATTTCAACCCCCCCCCCAAATTCAACCCTCCCCAAAAAAATTTTCTGGCTACGGCCCTGCCAGTCGTGTCCGACTCTGGTGGTTGGTGCTCATCTCCATTTGTAAGCCGAAGAGCCAGCATTGTCCTTAGACACCTCCAAGGTCATGCAGCCAGCATGACTGCATGGAGTGCCGTTACCTTCCCGCCAGAGCGGTACCTATTGATCTACTTACATTTGCATGTTTTTGAAATGCTATTTATTTATTTATTTATTTATTTATTTATTTACTTTATTTATATACCACTTTTCTCAGCCCTCAGGCGACTCAAAGCGGTGAACAACATCAATACAAAACATCACAAGACAAGTATAGGGCAATTAAAAACAATTGTAACATATATAATTAAACATCCGTATAACAATCATTTGTGCCTCAACAGTAAAATCAGAACCCAGTCTCATCATCCACTGCCAGGTTGGCAGAAGCTGGGGCTGACAGTGGGACCTCACGCTGCTCCCTGGATTCGAACCTGCGACCTTTCGGTTAGCAAGTTTAGCAGCTCAGTGGTTTAACCCACTGCGCCATCGGGAGTATACATTTGTGTTACTATTTGTGGGGAAAGCACAGCCTGGGAGAAAATTCGAATTAGAGATTATTTTGTATGTAATGAAAAAATTTAGTTAAACATATTAGAGAGTTCCAGAAACAGGGAATAATATATGAAAACATTTTACAATTGTGAAATTTGTAAATAAACATATTTATTTCTGGGGAAGCTAACTGCTGCTCAGATATGCCCTAAACTAGTTCCACAAAGCAGTGACTGTTATTAAACTAAATTGTATATATTTTGAGGCAGAGTACAATATGAATTCCACTCTGCCCAAATGGGAATTAAAAAGTAATCCATTTATGCAACCATGGAAGTGTGCCTTATTATTAATTTCAATATTAGAAGTTTTAATGTAGAAAAAAGGATATAAGAATATTTATATTATATAAATTGTGCATTTGATTATATGGTACTGTTCCACTATCTGGGTGGAGGCCAAAAGGTGGCACTAGACAGAGAAGGATAGTCCAATTGGAGGGGGGGAGCGTTGGAGGAAGAAAACAACTTTCCCCGTTTTCACTGATTATTCCCTCCTCCTCCTCCCATGTCATAAACGATTGTTGTTTCCACAGCAGCAACATAGGTGGGGTGAATAATAGGAAAACAGGGGGAAATAGTTTTAGTTTATCACCCCCCACCCCCCGTCTTCCCTGTAAAATGTACTATCTTTCTCTAGTGTCCCCTTTTGGTCTCCGCCCAAATAATGGAACATATAGTTGTTTATATAATAATGTTTATATAAACAACTATATCACTTTTTAAAATAGTAATTGCTGGTGCTGAAGCAACTGTTGCTCTTCCAGACATCAAAGAACAACCAACTGAATTAACCCCTGGGTGAACTAATGAATTACCCTGGTACAGGTGTAGATCAGCTATAATCCTTCATATGAGGCAAGGGGAAAAGCTACTGCTGAAGTGCAGCTATTGTTACCACTCAGTAAGTAGAGATAAGTCTTGAGTCCAATCTGGAGCAACTTTTGAAGATAAGTGTTTCCCCGAGTGCTCTTGGTCGGAGAATCACAGAGTTGGAAGAAGGGCAGTCTTGTATCTAACAAGCAGTGTTCAAGATATTTTGATTGTGTTGTGAATGTGAAGTGCTTTTCTTTCCAATTTTGTCTAATGATTTTTTCTTTTATGTGTGTTTCAGAAAGCACATTCTGAAAAAAGAAAGAAATTATAGAGATCATTGGAAAAAGAAAGGGGGAGACATAAAGACCTGAACGGTAGGAAATTGTTTAACAGTCCACTTCTCAAAAGAGTTATAGGAAAGTTGTGCTTGCTGGATATTGGTAATGATTGGGGAGCTGAGTACTGTCATTTTTCTTTTCTTGAAAATAAGATCAACCATGTGTCATAAGATTTTACAGAGAATATATGCAATACCCACAAGCTGTTTGGCAGAATTCTAGCTGAAGTAGTCTTTGATCCAGGTTACCTACAGCCAAGTCTTTGAGAAAACAATCAAGTTTTCATATATTATGTCTTGCTTCTAAAGTGTTAGGAAACCAAATTGTGGTTGTAGGCTGCATGTGGTCCCCAAGGCTGCTTTTGCATTCTCTGTCCTCACAGTGCCCCCTTGTTATTGTGTGCCTTCAAGTCCTTTCTGATGTATGCAACTTTAAGGTTTTCTTGGTAAGATTTGTTCAGAGGACCTTTCTCTGAGGCTGTGAGATTGTGACTTATCCAAAGTCACCCTGTAGGTTTCTATGGCCAAGCCAAAATTTGAACCCTGGTCTCCAGGGATATGGGCCAATACTCAAAGCACTAGAGCACACTGATTCAGGTAAGTAACAAGAAATACTTCCTCCATTTCCTTACGCATCTCCAAGGTAGATGTTTGGCCAAACTTGATCCACATGATTGTCAGATCCTCCTCTATTCCATACCAGCCTTTGTAATTCAGAGAGGGCGGGTGTCTCGTAATGGTGTCTGCTTTCTGAGCTATGGTTCTCTGCGTGGATCATAACTTCTTTCTGGTTTCATGCACTCAACATATGGTCTTTCTGGAAACAAAGGGAAGAGAAAGCTTTTCGTTTTGACATATGCAAAAATGAATTCCATGTATGTGAGTGAACAAGCTAGTAGAAGGAGGACAAGCACATTACTCCATTCTTACTTTGACTTTCTCCTTGGTTTCTGTGATAGCTGTGAATCACATGAGGCTTCTTCATCCCAAGTGAGCATGAACATTCAGCAGGCTGACCTTCCCCTTCCAGCCCATGAGGTTGATATACTTGGCCTAGAAGAGGCTCTTCCACTTCCCCACCAGCATATAAATCAAGCAGGTAGGTATAGGAGGGGTTGTGGATCAACACAATAAAATGTATCACTCTCATGGTCATTATTCTATTGAACATCCAGTTTCACCCCTTTATGAGCCAGATCAGCAAAAAGAAAAAAAAAACACACAAAAATACAAGGCATCTGGAACAAGGGTGTGTGTATGACAGTTATTTCCCACTATAGGTAAAGGACTATACACTGTGGCCCCATCTACGCTGTCATATAAAATTCAGATTATCTGCTTTGAACTGGATTATATAGTAGGCTCATATAGTCCAGTTCAAAACAGATAATGTTTAAAAAACCCACGTTGACACGGATTTTGACGCTGTCTGGAAACACCCTTAGAGAAGGAACACTCAATGGTTTTTGCCAGCTCCTCCCTCTGAAATATAGCTTACAGCACCTAGTATTAATTGACATTCCCCCATTCAAGTGCTAACAAGGATTGATTTTGCTTAGTTTCCAAAATCAGAACATAACTGGTGCCTTTGGAGCAGTGGTTCCCAACCTTATTTTGACCAGGGACCACTCTGCAACATTAGTACCAAAAGAGTTTTTGGTCAACTTTAGATTCGGTTTGGTTATTTGGGGTGCTGATTCAAAAAATTGCATTCGATAGACCACATCATCTCTAGTTTCCGATACAGAACATATGCCATCCAGCAGTTGCCATCTGTTAGCCCACAGAAAACCATATTTAATCATCCAGAGCTGATGTGGTCTATCCAAGGGAGCAGTCTGGTCTGTGACAGGGAAGGAGTGGCAGGTGATGCGAAAGGAGCAGAAATAAAATAAAATAAAGAGGACGGAGTCTTACAGAGCAGATTTTCATCCTTGCGGCCCACTGGTGGTCCGCAGCACACAGGTTAAGAACCACTGCTTTAGGATATTTAGACCTGCTTTCGCTTGAATTCTTGCAAAAAATAGAAATAAAGGATGGGTGTGGATAGGGAAGTGGCAAGAGTAGCGCAAAACGGTATAGGACAAACCACCACAAATTGCCAGTCTGGAGGAATCTTACTCTTCCCTTGCAGGGTCAGACTTCCCATTAATTAGTTGTCTGTACTTGTAAGAGCGCTTATTCTGTAATGGCTGAATTTACTCAAGAGGCTTTGCAGAGGGGCTTTATTGAATACCTTTCATACATGAGGAGACTTTGAGAAACCTTTTGGGAAAGCCATGCTGAATTTTGTTCTTCATTTTAGATTCAAGAATGCTTTACACCAGTGTAAATGGCAAGGAACTTAGGATCATGAGTCTGTAAATTTAGAAATTTGAAATCCTTAGACAAATCCTCCCACCCCCCACTCCGTCGCCCTTTAAATGCTGTTTCTTTGGCTTTCTGTCTCTAATATAATGAAGTGGATAGGTTTGATGACCAGAAGGCTCTGTGAAAAAACTTGGAATATGGTTCCATTTTCACCTCTTGATGCAGTATGTATCTTGAGGATGCTTAGCATAGCAGAAGTTGTAATTGGCCTAATGAGGTCAACAAGATAAAATTGGTATCTTGGCAGAGATTTTGTTTCTCTTTAGATACTAATCACTAATGCTACTCTGGAGACAGTGAAAGACATGGCTGGAAACTGATACCGTTTTAGCTAATTGAAAATAATCTCCATCTGATGCTGCAAAAAAAAAAAACCAAAAACCTGAATATGGTTATTTCTAAGGAAATTCTTCTGGGAAGGAAACTTTTCAAAGGTGTCAGGAGGTTTTGTTAGAAACACCATTTCTGAAATGGGGCTTGAGCAGAATTAGGATATTAGTTTTTGAAATATTGATATTGACTTTATGAGAATATTTATCTTGGGGAGTGTTATTTCTAAAAGATATGCAGAACTCTTTTTCCAATGTAAGTTTCCACCTTTTTTGTATATATGGTATATCTCCCCATTTAATTTTTATAATGGAAATAGAAGCCTATTCGGAATATTGATGGAGGAAGAAGGAATATAGCTCTCTTTCCCTGCAATAGAACCTGTTATTTTGAGAAACTGGTGGAAGCAGACATTTTTGTTTTAACAAGATTTTTCAGATTTGTAAATCCTCTATTGGCCTCTGACAAGTCACTACTGTCTTTTCTCTTTCTGTCCCAGTTTCTACAGTGCAAGGAGTGTTGCAATCATGTTGTCTACTACAGCACTCTCACTCCAAAGAATTTATAGTTTACCAAGGCAATAAGCCAGAATGAAATATTGTTACCCTTCCTCTCATATGAAGTCTTTCGTGCTCCACCATGAACTAGCAGCAGCTCACCTTCTCTAGAAGTCAGTTTTTCCCATTTTCCCATTTTTTGGCCTAACTCTTTAATCTTTACTGATCTGGATCAGCACACATTCGTAGGGAGCCAGGCCTCCTTAAACATGAACTGGCCAGGGTCGAGCAACGATCACTTGGAGCAGGGTCCAACCGAGAGTCTCTCTCACTGGGTTCAGAAATTTTTAATGGGCACTCAGTTCTGACTCTGCCCTGATCACATGGAGCCCAGGCTTTTTAATTTCCGCTAGTCTGCAACAGTGCTTGTCTCATGGACCCCGACCAGGCCCGTAGCCAGGATTTCATTTCGGGGGGGGGGGGCGGGGGGGCTGAGTTTCGGGGGGGGGGCTGAGTCTGAGTGAAAGAGGGTCTACCCTAGCAAACCTTTTGTATCATTACCCCAATACCCCCATGCATATGGGATATATTGAATATGGTGATCAGATCATGATATGAATAAACATAACAGTTTAAATAATGCACCAGTAAGGCCTTTTCGTGAAACACCATTAGAATTTCGGGGGGGCCTAAGCCCCTCAAGCCCCCCCCCCCCCGGCTACATGCCTGACCCTGACCCATGGTGAGAAGTTTTTCTAGGGACAAACTAAATATTCAGTTAACCAAAATGAAACGTATCTTTATGATGCTACAATTTATTTTCTACCATGAACTTCAGAACACTTTCTATCCTTGACTCTGTCTATTCTATATCCACATTCTACTTGGACCAAATATGCACACTTGTGCAGGAGCTAAATAATTAAAGAAATAAAGGAAATAATCTTTCCAACCCCTCTATGCATGCCCACTGCACCACCATCTTGGCTTACCAGACCTTGCTTCTTTCCTGCATTTTCCCAACTATACACTATGCTTTATTTCATTTTAGACTTATTTTATTTCTATAAATATATTAAATAAAAGGCAAACTATAGTGAACTTTCCTAACCTCTGCCTGACTCCAGACAGAGCCAACAATTCTGGAATTTCCCTCAACACCTAAGGCAAAAGATGTAGCTGAGATATTATTTCCCTGCAACTGGGCAGATGGCCCTATGGTTGTCATCAGGGATCCCCCTCCAAAGGAAATATGATCACTCTGACATTCCAATAGGCTCACTCTTTGTTTGCTGTATCTAGGAACGGACTAGAAAGATCATTACACATTATCTCCAGAATCCTGAACTCAGCATTTGCTTAATCCCATCATCTCCACGACTGGATGTTCATTGTCTCCTAAAATTCTATCTTAAGCTTCCAGGTATGGATGCAGCTTCCTGGAAGCCTCTCTCTGCCGCAAGAGATGACTCCAACATCTGATTGGCAGCCCTAGGGCATTCCCACCTGGCTGTGTCATTGGGGCCAGAGCCACTCACCCAGTGAGCCAGCCTGAGCCCACCCCTTGGCCAATCAGGAGTGATGGCAGCATTGGCTGGCTTCTGGCACTCAGCCAATCAGGATGAGGGAAGGAATTTCAAAACTAGACAATGTTAATGCACGGGCTTTCTACTGTATAAAAATGATTTTGCATTCCATAATGCTTATGCTTGTACATTTTGGCATCTGTTGTGTACATTGCATCCCTTCTGCAGATTTAATAAAGACTGTCATTTGCCTTTAACTGATGGGTCCTGTTCTTTTCCTGGAACATTGATGACTAGCAGACCTCACCAGGCATGGGCCCTCCTTTTCTGCGATCCTTAGAAACCAAATTTCAACTACAAATCTAAAAGACTGATAGCTATGATAGGATTTTCTATGCCCCAGGGTTGGAGGAACTGCCTATTCAGACCACAGAAATTATATTTGATTCCTAAAACTGATTTCATTTTAGGAATTAAAACCAAAGATTTTTTTGCTGTAACTTTGCTTTAAAGAAATCCACCAAAGAAGATTGGGTGGAAAGAGCATTGTGTTGGAAATACAGATGTTTCAAAGAGATGGACCCAATTCAAAATTGCTATAACTCTGCAACCACAAACCACCCATGAATGAAACTCTTTTACTCCTTGAAAGGGATGGGAATAGAGTTTCAAATGATTACCACTAAATACCGCTCCCAGTGCACAAACAGTCCCTAGCCTTAGTCATCTGTAAGATGGTGACTGTGCAACATAAGGCCTAATGAGATGTTATCTATTTGTGGAGTTATTTTTTTTAGATTTGTATCAACTCAAAATGGTTACTAAAACTTGATAAATCATTAAACTACTTGGGATTTTTTGTGAAATTTTAACATGTTGCCATTGTGAAATCTACTACTTTGAAACCATATCCATCATTTTTATGGATTCAGTTCTTGGGGCTAATTCACATAATCTTTGAGGAATCAGGAGAGCCTGACTGGTTTTCAGAACTCCTCTGTCTCCATTTTTTGCCAGAACTTGATCCCAAGTCTCCATTTTTATGGGTCACCTCCAGGCTGGAGGTGAGTGTGGAAATTCTTTAGTTTTGTTGGGTTTGACCTCAAGCAAGGGGAAAGGGCTGTGTGTAAATCTTCAGTTCAGCTGGTAGAGCAACATTTGCAAGGCTTAATTGATGTGTGACTGGAATTTACAAAGACTCTCCAGGAGGTTTCTGCCTTCATTTAATTAGTTTCTTTCCCATCCTTGTGGTGTGGCAGTGCTCCCCCCACTTCTTTCTCACTAGAAACAAATGGACTGTATTAAATGTTCCTTGCCCCATCTCCCTAAATACTATGAGAAGGAATAATTTTAATTTTTCACATTGATTTGGCAATAGTACCTCTTGCAAGAAAGACTCTTCTCTTAATTTCAAAATAAGAAAACATATCCTCCCCCCCCCCCCATATTTCAATAACAAGATATAAGTAAGGGCAGTTGGTACTCAATGCATAATTCTTAATGATATTAATAGAAGTTATCCCTACATTTCAGGTTTTGGCTTGAAAACCTCAGAGCCAAGGTTAACCCTGAACTGGTACATATTGGTTCATGGCGAAGAATACAGAGTGGATTTGAACATTCCTTCCAAAGAAGCAAGAAGTGGATGTTCTAGTGAAATGACCTGAAACAACTGAGTAGTGTGAACGATACTTCAAATATGATGTTTCAAAAGCTCTAGATTTGATTGATATGGGGAGAATTGTTGTTCTTTGCTGCTATATGGCTTTCACTGTCTAAATTACCCTGCTTAGAAAGTACTTTTGGTTCCATTAAAGAATACATATGAATTTCCTGCCAGGATGCGAAGTGAAGGAATTGAGGGAACTGTGCATTTGGCAGGCTCATCCAGTGGTGGGCTACACTTAGTTTAGTGGCATGTGAATGCCTGCTTTAGTAAAAGGAGGGCTGATAGGAGGCTTCCTAATGAGATGAGCCCTCTTTTCTCATTTTCCAGATCACAGTGATCATAGGGGAGGGGAGGGAGCGTTACCTGGTACCTTTTTATCTTTTTCCTGTCTTCTATAAGGCCCTTGAATTCTCCTCTGACTCCTTCCTTGTTTCAGCCGCAAGGATAAGGCAGCCTGCCTCTCCAGTCCTTCTTGCTTGGTTTCTTTTCTTAGCCACCAATGTCCAACCCACTTGTTGGCTTGGGATAAACAGAGTGCCTCCCCCGTGATCTTATGGATTAAGTTGCTGATATACTCTGCTATTTGAAGTGCTTGTAGTTGTATGCCTTGAAGCAAGCTGTGTGGGCTGTTCTATGACTCTAATTAGAGGTGAAAGGGAAGGAGGGCATCTCATTTACATCTACAGGAGCTTCAGTCTGAGATAACATAGATTAGTAAAGATTATGAAAATGTATCCTGGAGGAGGCTTGTACTAAGGCATTTCCCAAGGCTATAGATTGATAGAATAGGAGACTTGGGAAAGTGTATTAGTTGTTACCGTATTGTTTTACTGAAAGAATTTCAGTAACTATGTCTCTTGAGGGAATAGATCTTTTCTAAATAGATTACTGAATAGATTTCTGCAATGTGCTCTACGTGGGGTTGCCTTTGAAGACTGTTCGGAAGCTTCAAATGGTCCAAAATGCGGCAGCGTGGTTACTAACGGAGCGGCGCTCAGGGAACATACTACTCCTCTGTTGCGTCAGCTCCACTGGCTGCCAATTTGCTACCGAGCACAATTCAAAGTGCTGGCTTTAGCCTATAAAGCCCTAAATGATTCCAGCCCAGCTTACCTGTCTGAACATATCTCCTCCTATGAACCATCTAGGAGTTTAAGATCATCTGGGGAGGCCCTGCTCTCAATCCCGCCTGCCTTGCAAGTGCGATTGACAGAGACAAAGGACAGGGCCTTCTCAGTGGTGGCTTCCTGGCTATGGAACTCCCTCCCCAGGGATATTAAATTGGCCCCCTCCTTCCTGACTTTCCGAAAAAAAAGTAAAGACCTGGCTCTTTGAGCAAGCTTTTGAGAATGCAGCGGAATAGATAACACGGAACTATGAATGATGAACATGGAATGGCCAGACGATGTTATTAGATAATGTTTTTAACAAGATGACACCGATGATTATATGCTCTAATGATTTTTATTTGTGTTTCATATTGCAACGTTGATTGTTTTTAATGGCACTTTTACAAATGCCTGACATCAAATTGTGCCAGTCTGTAACCCACCTTGAGTCTCCATATGGCTGAGAAAGGTGGGCTATAAATATTGTAAATAAATAAATAAATAAATAAATAAATCTTGCCCTTTTCCCTATTATACAAGAGATATGAAATATTGATACATTGTCTTGGGCTTTTCACTTTTTCTAGCCTACCTAGAAATTATAGAATCATAGAGTCGGAAGAGACTTTATGAGCCATCCAGTCCTCTGCTGAGAAGCAGGAAAATCACATTCAAAGCATCCCCGATTGATGGGTGAGTTCAGATTTGAAAGATACAATACAGTCCTGCATATGCACACCACATTATGTGAATATCCCAATCTTCAAGGGAGAAATCCATTCAAAGGTTTGGGGAAAGTAATCTGGGAGAGATCTCATTCAGATTCAGCAGGATTCTGATTATTAGCCTCTTGCCACCTTATCACATTGAGAAATTTCCCAGCCATAGGAAACTTCAGCCTCTTTTCAAGAATGGAGAGACACTGTGCTCGTCACATGAGTTAAACTACTTCCAGTCTTCATGCATAGCCCTCTATAAAGGCTGTTAAAGGGCTGTCTGGGCAGGGGGGCCAAACAATCCCACCGCTGTCACCAATTATAAAGACTCGTATAGATGTGGCCACTAATATATCCTGACAGGGGGGCAAACAGAACCCACCAACTGTCCTTTATTTATTTATTTATTTATTTATTTGCTGCATTTGTTGACCGCCATTCTCAGCCCTAGGGCGACTCACGGCGGTGTACAACATATAAAAGACAATTTACAATAAAGCAAAAACGGAAAATCAACATCATTAATACACAATAATATAGTTACACTAAATAATCCGCTCCGTCTCGTCATAGAATCATAGCCAAACTCGTAGTCCGTATTCCGTTCCCGTTGTCATTACCAGTTAATAGCACTCAATTAAATGCCTTCTCAAATAGCCATGTTTTTAGGCTCTTACGGAAGGACATCAGGGAGGGCGCCTGTCTGATGTCAACAGGGAGGGCGTTCCACAGCCGGGGGGCCACCACCGAGAAGGCCCTCTCTCTCGTCCCCGTCAAACGTGCCTGTGAGGCAGACGGGGTCGAGAGAAGGGCCTCCCCAGACGATCTCAAGGCCCACGTGGGCTCATAGGCCGAGATGCGGTCCGAAAGGTATTTTGGGCCGGAACCGTTTAGGGCTTTGTAGGATAACACCAGCACCTTAAATTGGGCCCGGTAGCAGATCGGCAGCCAGTGGAGCTGGAACAACAAGGGCGTTGTGTGCTCCCTGCGTCCCGCTCCTGTTAGTAACATGGCTGCCGCGCGCTGGACTAGCTGAAGCTTCCGGGCCGTCTTCAAGGGCAGCCCCACGTAGCGAGCGTTGCAGTAGTCAAGGCGGGATGTGACCAGAGCGTGTACCACCGTGGCCAAGTCAGACTTCCCAAGGTACGGGCGCAGCTGGCGCACGAGCCTAAGCTGTGCAAATGCTCCCCTGTTCACCACTGAAACCTGGGGATCCAGGCTCAATGATGAATCCAGGGTCACACCCAAGCTGCGAACCTGCGCCTTAAAGGGGAGTGCGACCCCATCCAACACAGGCTGTAACCCTATACCCTGTTCGGCCTTGCGACTGACCAGGAGTACCTCTGTCTTGTCTGGATTTAATTTCAGTTTGTTCGCCCTCATCCAGACCTTACAGCGGCCAGGCACCGGTTCAGGACCTCGACAGCCTCCTTAGTAGCAGGTGGAAAGGAGTGACAGAGTTGGACATCATCTGCGTACAGATGACACCGCACCCCGAAACTCCGGATGATCTCACCCAGCGGCTTCATGTAGATATTAAACAGCATGGGGGACAGTATAGAGCCCTGAGGAACCCCACAGGTCAAAGGCTGTGGTGTTGAACAGGAGTCCCCCAATAACACCTTCTGGGTACGACCCTCCAGAAATGACTGTGGTCGACGGTATCGAAGGCCACTGAGAGGTCCAGGAGCACCAACAGGGACACACTCCCCCTGTCTAGCTCCCGGCGCAGATCATCCACTAAGGCGACCAAGACCGTCTCGGTTCCATGTCCCGGTCTGAAACCAGACTGTGCCGAATCCAGATAATCCGTGTCTCTCAAGAATACCTGGAGTTGTGAGGCCACCACGCTTTCCATGACTTTGCCCAAGAAGGGGAGATTGGAAACAGGCTGAAAGTTGTCAAATTTAGTGGGGTCCAGTGATGGTTTCTTCAACAGCGGTTTTATAATAAAGAATTCACTGGCACCAATATAAATGTTATGAGGGGATGTCTCTCTAATTAACGTCCGCTGCCACCAACACTGAAATGTACAGGAACACCCTAGCTGTTTAAAATATTAAAAATGCGTTTTAAGACCACCAAGCACTGTGACTTCTTTTCCTTCTTTAAAGGAAAACAGTTGAGGTTGGAAAGGGACGGTATCCACAAATGCACACTTGACTCAGGCTTTTTAGGTTTTAAAATAAACAAGGAAAGTTTATTGATAAAAATACAAGAGAAAGTAAGTGCTGTTTAGAAATCTTGGCGGTTACAGAGAAAATGTTGATTATTGGCTTCAAAGCGTAATGGTTACATGTAAAGTTGTTCTTTCTTTGTTACAACAACAGAGATTTTCTTCTCTTTAAAAACCAAGTACACTTGACAGGAACTGAATCTCTGTCAAGATACAACTGTAGCTTAGCTACCCTAAACTGAGGCCTAGCTAACTACAGAAAAAACAGGTATCTTTTGCTGGCAAGCCTAAGGCAAACTGCCTTCTCTTAACTAATCTTAAGACACGAACTCCTAATCTACCTTCCTACTCTAATCTCTAACAACAACAGACTGACTGAAAAAGCCTCTTTCTTTCCCTCCAAACCTTGCTAAACTCCGCCCCCTTTTCTGAACCAATCCTGGCTGTTCTAATGCTAACTCAGGCCTAGGACACTCCCCCTCTCTAAAATGGTGTTTTCCCTAAACTAAAATGGCTACTGCTGCCCTCTGCCAGGCCTACTAAAGCTGCAACTAACTGGCCTGCTGTTCCTAGGCCCTGCCATCCAGGCTGGAAAGGTAAGGGATCTTTACACCCTCCATGCTTAAAAAGAGGCAGAAGTGTCCTGAAAGGAGGGAACTCTGGCAATCTGACCTGATCACATTGAGAAATTATCCCCTGGTAGGACATTTCAGCCTCTTTTCTAGCATGGAGAGGTACGGAGCTCATCGTATGTTCCAGGGTTGAAAAGAAGTAGAAATGTCCTGAAAGGAGGGAATTATGAACATGAGCCAGCAATCCTGTTTGGAACTCCTACCTGTTATTGCACTTTACTCCCATGGTTACAATGAAAAACAGATGGGACGGGAACCATCAGATTTCCCATCCTGTTTCATTGCCCAACTGTCAGAAGTCTGTTGGATCCAATGGGGTTGAATGCAGAACAATAGGATCCCATGGAAAGCAGTGGTTTTAACTTGGCCCACTGTTTCTTGTATCCTATGGGGTTTGGTGCAAAACAATAGGATCCCATAGAAAGAAGTGGTTTTGAACTGGTGCCAGTCTCCTTTAATGTAAGGAGCTTTGGGCTATGCAAGTAATATTTTGGCTTTCGAATATTGTTGTTTCTCCTGATTAAAGACAAAAAAATATGGTAATATTGACCTGTGATGAATGTACTGCCAGCTCTTAAGTTTCCACGTGTGACCGTATGAGGGACGATTCTCTGCTCTTAAAGGGACAGTCACCCATGCGTTCCTCTCTCAATGTGATGAGGTTGTTGTTCAATATCAGGAACTCCGTATAGTTCTCTAGGTCTGTGATATTCCAGTCTCTGAGCCATTGACTTCTGTTCTTGGAATCAGCTTGAAACTACATCAAATGGTCAGTGTAGATGTGCAGTCAACAGTAAGTTACACTGTGTCCAGTAGTGTATTCTCCAAGATAACTATAGTTATGAGTCTAGAATTTGATTTGATGGTCTTTTAGGAAGCTCTTAGCCAGTTGCTTGAAAAGATGATGACAACAACAATTATGATATTGTTATTTATTACACCATGCTTTTCTCGCTAAGAATCAAAGCAGCTCACAACTTTTTTTAAAAAAAAGTGCAGTTTAAAATCAAAATAGAATTCAACCTACAGTTATTAAAACAGGCCCGTTAAAATCACCCAAACTGTGAACCTGTATCTGCATAATCACCCACCAAGCAAAAAGAAAAAGCTGTTTCTTGCCCATAACCAGACCTGAAACTAGATTGAAATGGCTCTAGATAAACAGTTTCATCCAGAAACCCTTGAAATTGGAAGGTAACCATTCTCTCCAATACCTTGCCAAAAACAGAAGGTTGGATGCTGCCTGATAATTGTTTCAAGGATAGCCTTTTAAATACAGGTCTCACAATTACCTCCTTTAGTCAAGTTGGATTTCTGTCTTGTTTTAAGGAGGCATTGACCATGCCTTTCTCGCCTGTGTGATCAGCCTGGAATTTCAAGGATCTAGAACACATGTAGTGGCTCTCACCTCTCCAAGAATCCTGCCCATATCCTCAGACTGCTCAAATTGAAAAGTGTCATAGAATCATAGAATCAAAGAGTTGGAAGAGACCTTGTGGACCATCCAGTCCAATCCCCTGCCAAGAAGCAGGAATATTGCATTCAAAGCACCCCTGACAGATGGCCATCCATCAGCACCAGACAACCTCTCACTCCCATCCAATATAAGAGAGCAGGGAATTGTGCAACCTTCAGGATGCTGTTTGACTACAAGTTTCAGCAGCTTTGGTCAGTGCAGAGAGTGATGCCCAGTTCCAGTTCAACAAGATATGAGTGAAACACTTCCTCCTCCGATAGGCTGACCAATATTTTGTCATGGACTAAATATGTTCTTTTTAACAAGTTAAAATTGAATATGAGAGTAATGTGAAAAAGGAATCTAGTAACATCTTTCATCAATAATAACACACTTATTTACATGCATTTAATCTAGGGAAGTAGACTAAGATCCACAAATGTTCATGCTGAAATAAACCAGTTAGAATCAAAGATGCTACTAGGTTACTTCTTCCCACCAGAAGATTTTCACTTTTGCAAGGCAGCTATTGAAAATAAGTGACGGAGTTTCACACTTTGAACACTAGATGTTGCTCTGTAACTGCAAAAAGAATAAGAGGAAGCCAGCATCAAAATGGATGTTATTATATGCGAGGATTATCACTGGAAATATAACGTCATTTTAATGTGCCCCACCTCAAATTTAAGTAATACCAACTGACCTTTGGAAATTAAAGTTACAGAACACATCAAAACACTGCCCTTTTAAAATTGTAGAACTTTAACTGTTCGTTTGTGGATTAATTTTAATAGTTTTTTAGGTATGCTGTGAGACTGACCAGATTTCAGTTAGTCTTAATAGTTTGCACTTTGATATTATGACTATTCAACAATATAGTGTGAAAAAGAATAGTGGAAACTGGCAGGTTCCCCTCAATATTTCTGTTGTGTGATTTCAGCATCTGCAAGTACTGCTGGTTTGGAAACCCAGTGTATCTGGCTAAACCCAAGGGCCAAATCAGGCAGAGATGGGTTAGGAAGCAAAACCATTGAGGTTTATACTCAATGACCAGATAGGTTGTCAGTGAGAAAGTACTCAAAGTACTGACATACACAACTGGAAATACAGAGCCTTTTTATTCACTTGGACAACTATTCAAGTAATCTGTGCCAGCCTCTGATTGGCACATTCTCAGGACTCTGTCAGTTGTCTCCTCTGATTGCTCTTTGTATGGCAGAAAATTCAATAAACTTTCATTGGATCATTTGAAGTGTCAGTCCATTTAATAGTCTGCCTCTAAGAGAAGTGCAATCTCAAAGGAATGTGGTGTGGCAATATGCAAAGAGTACATGATGGGCTTAATGGGTTAATTTTGGTGGGCACAATAGGGTCAGTCCAGTGTACACAATAGATGCTTGTGTGTGATAACTATTTCAATAGGTGAAGCTGGCTTGAGGCAGGCATGGGTGCTGGATCCTTTAACCAGATATCCCTGATCTCATCAATGGGAACAGGAAACACACTCTGACATATATTCATTGAGTGATCTTTCCTCTGTCTCCCAGTCCATTGCGAAGGGATTATGGAAATTGAGATAAGAGGTCTGGATGTGTTGGAGCAGCAATCCAAAGGACAATTCATGACAAAAAGGGTTTTATCAGGAAAGGGTGTGTGCATTTGCTAGGTTCGCTGAAGCTGCACCCAAGATTTCATATCTTTAATATATTGTATAATTTGGGGGTCTGATTTCTCGATATCATTCAGAGAGCACTTATATAGGTAATAAATGTGCAGTGGGCTCTTCAGAGCCACTAGAATTTGGTTCCTGCTACTCAATGGATACCAAAACTAATGTATGCTCAAGTCTCATTATAGCATAGTAAAATGATAGTCCTTATATCAGTGGTTCTCAACCTGTGGGTCCTAAAGTGTTTTGGCCTACAAGTCCCAGAAATCTCAGCCAGTTTACCTGCTGTTAGGGTTTCTGAGAGTTGAAGGCCAAAACATCTGGGGACCCACAGGTTGAGAACCACTGCCTTATATCAAAAGACAAAATCAAGGTTTGGTTTTTTATTTTTTTTAATGTCCTCAAGCTTTGAGAATCAAGGTCCTCTGACATACCTCACAAATTTCACAAATGAAAATAAATACATATGCAACCAAGAAATGTCTAAGTGTGGCAAAAACGGCCAAAGATCCAGCTCAAAGGAGTTCCACAGTGAGGAAGAATACAAAAACTATGGATGTATCTACACTTACCATTATCCGGGACTAATCTGGCTTTGCCTTGTGTGTGATCCCCACAGGGACTCCCTCAACCACTACTGGCATGATGGGCTGTGTTGTGGTGGGAGGCCACTATGGTATGGAAGCAGGGGCGGCTCAACCCATTATGCAAAATAAGCAGTTGCAGTATAGTTGATTTTGCCCAGGGGCGCTCTTGAGGCTCTCTTGGGGGACAATAAACCTTGACATATGCAAGTTGTAGTTACTGGGATGTATAGTTCACCTGCAATCAAAGAGCATTCTGAACTCCACAAATGATGGAATTGAACCAAATATGGCACACAGAACTCCCACGACAAACAGAAAATATATATCAGTTATTGGTTTGGGGGGGGGGGGCGGCAAAATACTGTTTGCTTACTGTTGAAAATTACCTAGGGCCACCTCTGCCCACGACGAACAATAAATATATATCAGTGATTGGTTGGGTGGGTGGGGGGGTGGGGGCAAAATACTGTTTGCTTACCTATGAAAATTACCTAGGGCCACCTCTGTATGGAAGCTGGATGTGGTGGAGTAAGAGGACTGCCATTCTGTGTCCCCAGGTAATTTGGGAAATGTGGAATGGCAAAGGTAGTTGCAACTGGTTCCATTTTGGAACTAGCCCAACTCTTCCCACAGAGCCAAGTAGGAGATGTTCCAAATTCTGTACCAAATGTTTTGGACTTCAGCACCCACAATCCCTAACAGCAGGTATGCTGTCTGGGATTTCTGAGAGCTGAAGTCCAAAACACCTGGAGGAGCCCAATTTGAGAAACACTGCCCTGGTTTATTGAGAATGGTAACTCTGCCCCCTTCTTTCCTCTTCCTCACACTCTACTCTTCCCCCATCCCTGCAGGTTTTCAGCTGTAACACACTCTGCTCAGGTATGTGCTTGGCAGCCCTGGCAAATACTGATGTGACTACTCCCATCCCTACAGCGATCTCCTGCTATTTTCTATGACTTATTCTGTACTTTGTTTCCCTTTGAAGTGAATGGCTACATTCCCAACCATCCCCACCCAGATTCTCTTGGGTTTTTATGGCACATGCAGTAAATGACTCAGACAGCAGCACTCACTGAAAAATTGCACTATGTGTTTGTTTTGGAGGTTATTATTACTGTGCTGCTGCTACCAGAATGATGGCAGGGAGACAGCACATGGATCTAGCCAAAGGGGTTCCATGGGATCAGCATTCCTTCGAGCATTCCACAGATGAAAACTAGGATGCATGTGGCAAAGCAACATCAAAGTGTGGACATGATGGCAAAAGTTATGAATAAGGAGGAGCTCACATACTAGGAGAGGCTGTAGCAATTTGCTTTTGCTTGAACTTCCTGGGAAGGGCAAGAGTTTGCTCACTTATCTTCCTTCCTCCCTGAGTAATTTGAGCACAAAGAAACTACTTGAGGGTATGGATAAAACAGCTGATCCATACTCTCCATCCATACTCACATTTCTTCCTTTCACCCTGTATTTGTGCCGCTTCAAAATCCATAGCATTATTGGGTTACCTCCAGTTACAATACTTGAATACCAGGGCTTTGCAGGAATTTTTGAAGACATCACTGATGGAATCTTTCCAGAAGTTGAGAGTGACATTTGTAGATGGTCCTTGTTTTGCAGGCATACAATAGAGTTGGAAGGAAAACAGCTTTATAAACAAGAATCTTGGTATTCCTACAAATGTCCCAATCCACGAACTCTTTATGATTCATTCACAAAAAATGTGCTCACTGAGCTCAGACAGCATTGATGTCGACTTTTGTGAAGAGATGGCTGCAAAGGTAGTGGAAATTGTCAACATTTTCAAGAATTATATCATTAAACTGTATTGCTGGCATTGCAAAGATATCGGTTTGCACCTGCTGATAGAGCACTTTGTTTTTTCCCCCAATACTAAGTGAAAGGTCAGACTTTTCATATGCTTCTGCAAAGATGTTTGTTTAACTTTGTTTGATTTGTTATGTGTTTTATTATAATTTATACTGTTGTCTTGTTGTAAGCTGCTCTAAGTCCCTTTGGGAGATAGAGCAGGATATAAATAAATCTTAATTCATTCATTTATTCATTCATAAAGTAGCTTTTATGTCTTCATCTGAATGAGCACAGACTACATTATCATCAGCATATTGGATCATATGTTGTGATCATTTTGTTTTTAGCCTGCTCAGGTTAAAGTGCTTGCCGTCTGTCTGATACATGATTTCGGTGAGAAGCTTCCTGTCAAAAGGTGTAGAATCATAGCTATGAAGATGGAAAATAAGGTAGGGGCAATAACACATCCCTATTTGACATGTGATTTCACTTTAAATGGGTCACTGTGGCAAACATTGCTATCAATTATTGTTGTTCTATCATTGCGAAGGAGCTACAGGATGTTCACAAATTTATCAGGTCATCTGATTTTCAGGAGGATGGTCCAGAGCCTTCTGTGTTGAAGGCTTTTGCAAAGTCAATGAATGCCATGTACAAATGTTGATTTTATTCCTTGCATTTTTCTTGAAGCTGTTGTGTAGCGAAAACAATACCCACTGTTCCTCTGGAAGGGTGGAAACCATTTTGGTATTTAAGGAGGATGTCTTCTGAGATAGGTAGAAGGGTGTTTGAGAGGATTCAGGGTAGGATTTTTCCAGAGGAAATTAAAAAAGTGATACCTTGTGATACCTTAATAGTTTCCATAGTCTGTTCTTTCTCCCTTTTTGTCCCCCCTCCCCCGCCACAATTGCATTGCAGATGTTACATATTTTGGGCAAGATATAATGCTTCCCCTCCCTCCTCCTCTTGGTCTTCTCTGTTGACTTCCTGTTTCCAGGGCAATAAATATTATTACTTTGAAGATGTGTGCTGAGTATTGTCTCCTCCATGCTGAGTTGAATGTTAAATATGTTTTGCACTTTGAACTCATTTTGTAGCAACTGAAATAAGCCAAAGACAAAGGGGGTAGTAAGAAGAGGAGAGAGAAACTGGGACATTTTGAAAAACAGATAAAAAATTGAATTACAAAGGATTAATCATAATTGTTTCTTGTGACAGCGCGTCAGGCCCCACTTGTATGTGAATGTACAGTTGAATTGTTTGGCTATCTACTGCTTGCTATCAATGTTGTTTGCATCTGTTGAATTGCCTTCCCTGTTTAATTGTTGGCTTCTCCCCTTCCTGGGCAAGAGGGCAGGGCTTTCTTTTCATTCTACCATCAGACAGTTTTATAGACGGACGTGAAAAAGATTTGGCTCTAAAGCCCATGTTTAAGCTATCTCTCTTCACCAATTCTTAGGTTTTTACCCTTGAGACTCACACTTCATGCCCAGATCTCCCTGGACAATGTTGAGGAGTCTCAAGAGCCTTCAAACCAGTCCTTTGGCACTAGAGGAAGACTTTGTGCCTTCAGATATAGGCCATTTGGACTGGGGTGGTGGATGCTCAGGCATTCACAGCCATTGAGAAAGAGGGAACTTGGAAAGCTTCTCAGCTGCAAACTCCTTGGACCCAAGACTTCAGAGACTGTAACATATATTTTCTTTATCCCTGTTGAAACATCAAGTTTATGCCTAAGAAAGATAACTCATCGTGAATAATAAACACCATTTCGAGTTATCTGTTGTATCTTGGTCCTTGGGAGTTCCAGTTTCCTAAATGAGGGCAAGAAGCAATCCTCTGGGGAGAGATGTCACGTCCATGTTTCTTTCACCAAGATCTATAGACCCCAGGCGCGACTGCACATTTCTGCCAAGCTGGAAGCTATGTAACAAATTTATACCGCCTTTCTCTGCCAATTGTCGACTCAACTTTTATTCTTGATGCCAGCAATAAAGGCAAATTTAGGAAAAAACAAACAAACCTGCTATCCTTCTGGAGCTGTGTTCACAACCATTTACTCACTTCAGCACTCTGGTCATCTCCCAAGCAGGAGCTTTCTGTGTTTAAAAAGGATTCTCAAAATATGTGCTGCCTACCAATCACCTACAAATATGGAGTACATCATGCAATAGGATTTGAATTCATCTGTAGGTGAAGAGGCCCAAAAGACAGATTAAAAGGATCTGTGATAATGTCCTGAGGGAGGTCATTGGCCTTTATCATAGAGGACCAGGTAGTGCATAGCTGATCTATCACTGACCATAGCTGATCCACCACCAACTTTTTATTTGGAACCAGTCCTATCCTTAGGTAGTGTAAAAAGACCACTTTAAGTGGCAAATGCTGGAGGATGGGAAGCGGCACTCAAGTGTTACAACAAAGCTCTGTGGGTCGCATGGCCAATTCCGTACCTCCTAAAGTAGCTTGTGCTCCCTGAAGGATTTTTGTCTTTTTGTGGCTTCATCTTTATTCCAACATATGCCATTTCAGTCTTTAAATAGCCTTAAATCACAAGCCAGCTCAGGTTGTGCCTTGCCTAGAAGACACTTCCCTGGGTGCATAAAGGACTAATTTGGCAAGAAGCATCTCCTCCAGGGACCAGGCTTGGTTTTATTTCTCAAAGGGCGATTAGCAGCACTACCACACACAATTTATTTCTGTTTATTGTGCACATGGGGTTGCACAAATAATTTTCTGTATACCCTAGGTATGATAGTGGTTCACCCATCTGATCCTGCCTTTTAAATTCATCAGCTGCAACTTCACAACTGATTAGAAGCAGCAAAAAAGTAGGACATTCGATTTGGGTCAAAGGATTCCTCAAGCTGGCATGGATGGATGTTAGATGTCAGTAAATGTCAACTCTCTATTGTGAGCTTCACTCTGCAAGACGGTAGTTAAGGCGTGCACCAACCATAATGATGTTTAACTGCTGCCAGCCTGACACTTTTTCTTATCCTCATAAAATGTGAATAGCTGCCTTTTAACCTTTCTCTCATTCACCCGTTTTCTCGCTCTCTATAATTTGCTGCATGAGAATATGTGAACTACCCAAGACAAATGTCAAAAATGAAGAGTTCCAGGAAGAATTTATTGTGCATGCTCCAGAGAAAGGAAGGGTTTGTGCAATGATGTGACAAACAAGCTATTTTTCACCTTCTTTCTTCCCCAGTGTATATTTTGGCAGGATGAGAATAAAATGTGCTCCGTTCAGAACAATAATGTCTTTTGATCCCTGAAACTAAACCAAAGTCACAAAAGCAAATCAGTTAAGAAAACTGAGCCATGTACCTGAAAACAAATTCCTTGAGATACAAGAGGGTAGGAAATGGTGTGCATACTTCACACGTGTAGGGCCAATCTTTTCAGGTCTCTTGAGCACTGCTTCTCAAACTGTAAGTCCTGGCTCTGACCGGGGTCAACTTAGCTCAATGATGACGTTTGAAAAAAAATATGAATGTCACCTTTTGGCTGTTACAATTTACAAAGATTTGTTGTGCAGGGATTACAGTGGACTCTACAGAACATGCTTCAGCTGTACTTCATAAAAGGAAAAGCCAGCCTGTCTAGCAAGCCTTGCAAGATAGGGGGACAGGAGGAGTGTGACCCTACTGGTCCTCCTAGACCTTTCAGTGGCATTCGATGCCATCAACCATGGTATCCTTCTGGAGCACCTTGTGGGGATGAGACTGGAAGGCACTGTACTTCAGTGGTTCCAGTCCTTCCTCTCGGGACGTCTCCAGAAGGTGATGTTGGGGGAATGCTACTCTATCTCATGGCCTTTTGGCTGTTGGGTCCCACAAGGCTCACCATTATCCCTGATGTTAATATCTACATGAAACTTCTGGGAGAAATCATGCGGAGTTTTGGCATTTGGTACCATCTGTATGCAGAAGATGCCCAACTCTACTATTCCTTTCCATCACATGAAAAATTTCTTGGGTGAAAAGAAATTCCAAGATTGTTCAGAAAGTGATAAAACTTTTATCCCTGTTGTTCCCGTGGTATTTTGGATGTGGTAGGCCAATATGCTTGCAAGGCCGCTGGATCCTGTGGAACACACCAAGACTTTCTTTGACCAAGATGTAGTAGCCTTGCAGTAATAATGGAGCTTTTTCTAAGATTGTTCAGTCTGCATTTTTACAGATAACCCCATTACTGCACAAAAAAACCACATGCCTGAAGTCAGCCCACAGAAATCTATCTTAATGGGCAATGCTCCAGAAAGTGATGTCTCAGCAATCACATTCCAGAAGCTGCAAAACATTAAATAAGACCAATTGGTCTCTTGTAAGTTATCTTAGGACTTCATTCCATTTGGGGGAGGGGGAAGAAGGTGAAACCATCTTCTTATTGTAGAGTTCTGTGCCTTTCCATGTCGTTTGAAAATGGAGAACACAGTGCCCTTCCAGACGGACCCTATATCCCAGGTTTTCTGTTTATCCCAGATTATCTAGCAGTGCGGACTCATATAATCCAGTTTAAAGCAGAAAACCTGGGATCAGATCCTGGGATATAGGGCCTGTCTGGAAGTGCCCTTGGTCACACGTTGAGTCCAACCATCTCAACAGCAATCACCCACTTCATTCACCATCACATGCAGAAAGGTTGTCTCCACCATATTACTTCCTTTTCCTTTTTTACAAAAAAATAAAATAAAAGATAAGGGTACATACACAGTAATGGAAGTGCAATATCTCAGATTTTTGGGAAATATTCAATATTATGAAATTTTGATAATTTCATCATATAGTTGTTTTTTTATTGCTGTTGAAGGGTGTATCCTTGTGGGGCAAGTAGAATTGAGGAAAACCGAAGACTGCCCACTTGAATACCAATAAATAAACTTCATAAAATGCTAATTACATGGAGAAATACAACAATTGCCATTATACATTAAACTTTGCATCTTTTCACACTTCTAAGCACGTACAGACTGCAGTTACCTGACTCCAAAAATGCCCCGTTGATCAACACCTGGAAATAATAATGAGTCATCTGATGGCATTCTTGGGACTCCGATTTTAAAGTGTGAAGAAACAGGAGGAAGTCTTCATGTGATGTGGTCCTTAGAAGAGACGGATCCTAAAAACTGAGCCGGATTCAAAATGTGGCTGTTGATACAGCTGTACTTTACTTTTATCTTAACTAGCTCTTGAGGTTGTCTTAAACTGAATGATGGGCAGAAGGGTCTTGATCAATAAGGCTTTAGATTACTGTTCCACATTTTTCAAGTATCCCAAAATTGCCTCCGTAGCTTGGAATGAGGTCTTGTCATGGCTAAAACATGGTACTTCTATTACCCCAATGTTTTCCATAGCTAAAGCCCTTCTGCCTAAAACAGTCCGTATATGTGGTAGCTTACTATCTGCTCCACCTTCATAGCTGTATATTTGTAAATGATGGTACTATAGCTGCATGTATTTTATTGCATGTGTGCCTCTTCCAAGACAAAATCAACCATCTCACATTTGAATGTTTTGAGCTAAAAAGCTGATACTTATGAGACCACCCCCGTCCCTCTGCCCCCCTGATAATTATGCTTGAGCTTCACATATGCCAAGGGTCAGGTTGTAGTTGCCATCGAATTACCTCACCATTTGGAGATACATTTCTCATCTGTCCTTTCAAAGGGAAGAATAATAAATGTGTCTTTTTTCAGACTTAAACCAATTAGCTTAAAGCTAATTATGTGTGATACATTTTAGCTCTCTTGGTGGTTTGGAAAGGTTCCCTAGCCATTTGTGGTACACTTTGGATGCCCTATTTTGTGGAACTGGTGTCCTGTTTCCAAATTTTTCATAGTACACGTGTTTCCTTGAAGTACACACACGCAGCATTTTAGGAGTCTAAATGATAGAGATTACCTTATGGTTATGAAATCTGTATGAAAGGCCCGAGCATCTGTATAACTATTTTCCGACTAACATACAAACGCAAGAAGTCCCATAAAAAGATGCCATGGCATGTTTGTTGTTACAGGAGAAACTAAAGCATATTAAGAACAACCCTTTAATTTACTCCAAAGTTGGCAATATTCGTGCGTAGGAGATATCCCACAATGACTCATCTGTGTTCGGGTAGTACATTCTCTCCCTCTCTCCCTCCCCCCTCTCCCCAATTGACTTTTTGGTATGTGATTTTCCCTCCTTTCAGATTCATTTTCCTTATCTATAATGAATGGACTATATTTTTCACTTTAATGATGGATTCAGTATAATTAATAATCTATATATATATAAAATGCTCTGTGCATAATGAGTACCTTAAAAACAAAAGAACCAATGAACGAAATTACACCACATTTGGCAACAAAACGTCTCACTACACAAGAAGTGACCATCACTCAAAAAATTATGATTTTGTCATTTGGGAGTTGCAGTTGCTGGGTTTTATAGTTCACCTACAATCAAAGAGCATTCTGAACTCCACCAACAATGGAATTGAACCAAACTTGGCACACAGAACTCCCATGACCAACAGAAAATACTGAAAGGGTTTGGTGGGCATTGACCTTAAATTTTGGAATTGTAGTTCACCTCCATCCAGAGAACACTGTGGACTCAAACAATGATGGATCTGGACCAAACTTGGCATGAATAATCAATATGCCCAAATATAAAAACAGATGGCATCTGGGGTAACTAGACCTTGACATTTGGGAGTTGCATTTATAGGGATTTATAGTTCACCTACACTCAAAGAGCATTCCAAACTCACCAACGATGGAATTGGGCCAAACATCCCACACAGAATCCCCATGACCAACAGAAAATTCTGTGTTTTCTGGTGGTCTTTGGTGACCCTTCTGACTCCCCCCTGGTGAGCCCCCCGGGGTCTTGACTTCCCAGGTTGAGAAATGCTGCCTTTAGGCCACCCAGTTCAACTCCCTTCAACAGGGCAAGAAAACATAATCAAAGTCCTCCTGACAAAGAGCCATCCAGCCATTCATACACACACATATATGTATATGACAGCTGCAGTATCATAGATTTGAAAGGGACCCCTGAAGAAGAACAATGATATGTTGCATGTTCCAGAGTAGGCAAACCAGACAATCTCCACATCAACACTGCCAAAGAAACAGCAAGAAATACTGTTCACCCACAAGAAGAAAGAAATTACATATATTAGAAACCAACACTTTCTCATTACTTTATTTTCCAGATCACCAGACTGGGCCACAACAACGCGTGGCAGGGGACCACTAGTCTATTAATAATGATGATGGTTTAGATAGTTTGACAAAGTATGATAGTACGTTTCTAAATAACCTTAAATAATTAAACAGAGCATTCTAGATTAATTGATAAAGCAAGCAAGGAATTCTGTCAATAGTAATAGTAATAATAATAATAATAATAGTAATAATAATAATAATACTATATGACAGGAATTACAGAATTGGACTTGAGGACAACTACCTTGAAATTGAGTCAACTAAACTACACAGGCTAGGCTGGAGATTACGACTCCAAGAATTTGGATCCCTGCACTGCCATGTAATCCTACTGGATGAACTTGGGCAAGTCACACTTTCTCATCCTTCTCTATTGAACTTTCAAGTGAATCAATGTTGGGGCTAATTCATAAGATTGCAATGAAGGAAAAAATTCTCACAAATAAAGATGTAAAGTTAATGGGCCTTATGTTTGTATCCATCTGAGTCCATTAAAACAATATTTAAAGAAATAAGATTTACGTGATCATTCCTGTATTGATGACCAAAAATGCATGAAACAGTAAATGTGTGTGACTTTTCTGTGCATTATTGAACAAAAATGGAAATTGTACAAATGTAAAATATGTATCAGTAATTTCAGAATTATACCATTTTCCTCCATGAGAGATACTGGTGTTCATTGATTTGAGGGGATAATGTAAAAAAAAAATTGAAATAATGTTTGCACCCTGCCTGCAGAGACTATAATGGATATAGTTCAAATACAGGAAGGTGCTGCAGCTGGGTGGAAGCATTGCTCGAGGCTTCGCCCACAACACGGGAGGCTTCCTGTGTTGCCCTGGATCCAATGGAGATAGCACAGGTCCTCTGTAGAATGGTGATGCTTCCCACATCTGATGGGGAAAACATCATTGAGAGGATGCTGCGTGTGGGGCAACAGATTCGCACCACTGACCCTTCACTTTTTGCCGCAATGCCAGGTGAAGCGGAGCCCCCGGTGGCGCAGTGGGTCAAAACGCTGAGCTGCTGAGCTTGTTGACCGAAAGGTCGCAGGTTCTAATCCGGGGAGCAGCGTGAGCTTCCGCTGTCAGCCCCAGCTTCTGCCAAACTAGCTGTTCAAAAACATGCAAATGTGAGTAGATCAATAAGTACTGCTCTGGCGGGAAGGTAACGGCGCTCCATGCAGTCATGCTGGCCACATGACCTTGGAGGTGTCTATGGACAACACTGGCTCTTTGGCTTAAAAATGGAGATGAGCACCAACCCTCAGAGTCAGACATGACTGGACTTAATCTCAGGGGACAACCTTTACCTTTACTTTACAGGTGAAGCGGGACGCTTCGTCTGGCCTTTCTGATGAAGTCCTCAGTGATGTAATGATCATTCTTCATATCCTTAGGTAAACTCCGATCAAGAATAGTGGCTAACTGTAGTTCCGTTCCTCCACCTTTCCAATATGTTCCTTCTCTAGTATTTGATCAGAGAGAGGCATTTCCAGGAGGTTTACTGACGTGCAGGTTACAACCATTTGACCTAAAAACTAGATCTTCCAGTTGGCTTGGGTTGATCTCAATGAGGTTCAAAGGTTTCCTAGCAATTACATCATCAAATATCACCTACCTGACAATCTCAACAAGAATGTCAACAAAGGTTAGATCTCACCTATATGTAAATGCTCTTGAACTTAGGACATAGCTATATGAGTCTTTTAACCTGAATTTTGTGAGAATCAGTTCCATAGCATTTATAGGATGCACAGAGCTATCACACTGTCAACACAGGGCATGGCCCCTTAATGGGGATGTGCCTGCATTTGGCAAAGTCAGAAAATACTCCTTCGATTCCCTGAAAAGCCAGAATAGCCCTGCCAGTTTGGGATGGTAAAAAAGCTGGGCTGGAATTTTATTGCCCAAGTAGATGCACCCTTGTTTTCAGGTGTGTCGGTCACAATAAAAGTTGATGGAGCACAATCCCTAGCTTTTCCTACTATTGGCTGGAAGTTGATGTTCAAGAACACTTGGAAGGACATATATATCTCATCCCTGTTGTATAACATTTCCTTCAATCGCATTAGGCATTCTGTCTGTTTTGTTTCATTTGTAATCTTATGATGTCTTCCCACCATTTCTTCAATCTTTGTTCTTTTGACAAACATATATTAAAGGGAGAAGGACAGAGTAATTGCACATTACCGTAGACCTCTCCGTTTGGATGTATCCTTAATCTTTGTCATGTTTTCACAGAGTAATTCTAAACGTTATTCTCATTTATAGATCTATCATACATAAGTGTTGTAAGGATTACTGAAATATATTTGAAGTACTACAAAACATTTTAGTCTTTAAAAACTACACATTTAATCACCCTAAAAGAAATCCAGTAAATGAGTATATTATCACATGTTCTACAATTTAGATTTCCAGGTCTATACACTGAATTGTTTAAAAAAGAACCTACTCAGACAGGAGCTACACCTCCATATAATCCAGTTTCTGAACTAAGGCCTCATTTATACTGCCATATAATCCAGTTCAAAGCAGATAATCTGGATTCAGAAACCGGACTATATGGCAGTGAGATGGAGCCTTAATTCCACATCAAGGAAACATACAAACAT
This sequence comes from Anolis sagrei ordinatus, assembly GCF_025583915.1. NCBI lineage: Eukaryota > Metazoa > Chordata > Lepidosauria > Squamata > Anolidae > Anolis > Anolis sagrei. Next base: position 128,763,411 of record NW_026846588.1, on the reverse strand, counting down.
GTCCATGTAAGTTTAATTAATAGTGGTGCCATGACTGCGGTAAGACAAAATTATCAATTAGATGATTTGACGTTACTGAAGTTGACACAAACTTATCCTGTGCCTCAGTTCCAGCTCCAGGTCTTGCAGTTGTTTCAGGAACCCTCTGTTTGGGGAAATGGCTCGACTCAGCAGAATCTTTTCAACAGCATCAGCCAGGGTGAAATTGTGATGGATCATGAGATATGCCAGAACCAGGGTTGCTGATCTGCTTTTACCTAGAATGCAGTGAACTAGAATCTTTCCTGGGTGGAAAAATGAATAAGAATAATAATGACAACACCACATTCACTGCTTTGAGATATTTTTTCCTTTTACTTTATGATTCCTAAGAATTTGAATAAATGGGAGTGGGGGCGGGGAGAGAAGTATAGTGTTGGATTTGGAGAATAATGCAACAAAGCTTTGCCCAAAGAACCAAGAACTCCTAATGGAGATGTGGTAATTGAACCAAATACTTAGGATGACCAAAAATGCATCTACACTGTAGAATTAATGCAGTTTACACCACTTTAACTGCCATGGCTCAATGCTATGGAATAATGGGAATTGTAGTTTTACAAAATATTTAGCTTTTAGTGCCAAAGAATGCTGGTGCCCCACTAAACTATAACTCCAGGATTCCATAGTATTGAGTCATGGCAGTTAAAATGGTGTCAAACTGCATTGATTCTACAGTGTAGATCAGTGGTTCCCAACTTTTTTTTTTTTACCAAGGACCACTTGAACTAATTTGACCAGGGACCACTCTTCAACATTAGTATCAAAAGGATTGTGACCATATTTTAGTTCTTGTGGACCACTGGTAGTCCGCGGACCACAGATTGGGAACCACTGGTGTAGATGAACCCTTAGATGTTTCCTGACTTTGCTACATGCTCTGCCTTTGTTTGCAATGTAGGTTGATAGTCTTAGGGATTGCTTCCTTTCTTTTCCAGTCAGCTTTCTTCTGGGTCTGGCTCTCTCTCAAGCATAGCATAGTATCCATAAACTATGCTATCATTGGACAGAATTCCTACAAGAAATCTTTGGAGGTAGATTATTATGAAGAAATAATTGATTGAAATAGTGTATTGTCGAAGGCTTTCATGGCCGGAATCACTGGGTTGTTGTAGGTTTTTCTGGGCTATATGGCCACATGTTCTAGAGGCATTTTCTCCTGATGTTTTGCCTGCATCTATAGCAAGCGTCCTCAGAGGTAGTGAGGTCACTACCTCTGAGGATGCTTGCCATAGATGCAGGCGAAACGTCAGGAGAAAATGCCTCTAGAACATGGCCATATAGCCCGGAAAAACCTACAACAACCCAGATTGAAACAGTGTTGGTTTGAATGTTGAAGCATGCCAATGGAAAAATAGAAACCCACTGTGTGACCTTGGGCATGGCATTCCATAAAGGAAGTCAGAAGTCAGAAATGACATCAAGGGACCAAACAACAATAGCCCTAAGGCTTATGAATGAACCTGTGCACCACAATGCTTTATGTTTTAGAAGAGGCACTCACCTTTCGGAGAACTTAGTGCTTTATGAATGTATTCAGAGGCAGGATAGAAATATATGCTCAGGTCAAAATCTGTGGCGTCTTCAGCTGCTATTCCATAGTAAAAGAATTCCTTGCCATAGAAGGCTTGGTTTCCTTTGCTTCCCCAGGCATTATGTGCCGCATTCAGAATGTGAGTGATGCCATATTTCTTCAGTTCTTCTTTGTTGTGTGCTATCACACTACAGGGAAACAGATATTAAGAGGCCACTGAAAGATTACAGTGCAACTGATTCCCATCTGCAACCTAATACTATTTGTAACACGGTAACTCCAATTCTCCAGGTGGTGGGAAATTGAGTACCTCTGCTACTGTGATGCCTTTTCTTGTGTGAAGAGAATACGGGCAATTGAGGGTCATTTCTAAATTTTGTTTTATACATAAATATATAAGATGGATACTGACAAGCTAGAACGTGTCCGAAGAAGGGTGACCAAAATAGTCAAAGGTCTGAAAACCAAGCCCTATGAGAAGCGGTTAGTAGCTGTGTTAAGCCTGCAGAAGAGAAAGTTGAAAGAGGGCATGATAGCCATGTTTAAATATTTGAAAGGATGTCGTAAGGAAGAGAGAGTGGATTTGTTTTCTGCTGCTCTGGAGACTAAGACTCAGAACAATGGATTCAAATTGAAGGAAAAGAGATTCTATGTAAACATTAGAAAGAACTTCCTGACGGTAAGAGCTGTTCGGTAGTAGAATATGTTTTCTTACAGAGCGGTGGAGTCTCATTTTCTGGGGTTTTTAAAACAGCAGTTGGATGGCCACCGGTCAGGAATCCTTTGATTATGTATTCCTGCATGGCAGTGGGTTGGTCTGGATGCCTCTTGTGATCTCCCCCAACTGTATGATTATGGGACCACACTTATCACAAAGCTCTACCTTCATTGAACTAACTCCAGGTTAACAGTCATGGCACTAGCCTCCTTGAATTCAGATTAGGATGATGATGATGATGATGATGATAATCTTTATTTATAACCCACCACCATCTCCCCAATGGGGACTCGAGGCAGCTAACATGAGGCCAAGTCCAATAAAATTACAACAAGATAATATACAAAACAATAGAAAATTAGACACAGCAAAATACATATTTAGGATGTAATTTGTGTTAATATTCTTCTTTAAAGAAGCAGTAAGTAATTTTAGTAATTTTCTTCTTGATGTGAAAAAGCTTTCAAAAACAGTGAACTTTTCGTTCTTTGAGACTTATACAGTGCTAAAATTGCAAGGGGCATTTTTATGCACCCACTCCAGCATTTTCTGCAAAGGAGATGGCATTTTCTGTAGACAAAATGCTGTTTTTATAAAGCAGTTGTATTCTGTGCAAAACCACCATGTTTTGTGGGTTCTGTGCAAAATAAATCATGAACAATGAAGCTTTCCATCAGTTCAGAATTCTTTAAGTCAGAGCTTCTCAACACTAGTGAAAGCATGTTCAGACATTTCTTAATATTTTAGAATATTATTTCCATCTTGAATTTGGGACTGTTTTGTATATTGTCTTCCTAGCATGGAGATTAAAAGTCATATATGAAAAGTGGGCCAGACATAATGTACATGCTTGTATTTTACAAAAGAATATATATTTGGGGATCCAACTATTATGGCTCCAACATCACATGTATCATCCACATCATGAAGTTCTATATCCAAATACAAGAAACAGTGAATAGAAGTCTGAAATACACCATGTCCAAATGGTGTAGCAAAAAACATTAATGCACTAAATTCTTCAAAAAAAAGTCAACACATGTTACCTATCTTCTGTTGCTCCAAAACTGCCTAAGTATTTTTCTCCAAAAATTATAGCTTTTCCCCAAAAAACAATTAAAGGAGCTTTTCAGTACAGTGAGACCTAGAAATAGAGTCTGCTCTGACCACATTTAAAGTAATGAAATCATTTAAGAAATCATACATGTATTTTTTTCATAATTATTAGTTTCACATCAGGTACCTTAATAAATTCAAACAGTTATAGGAAACTTTTAGAGTTTATTTAATGCTGAGGTTAAAATATTTTAAGCTAACAAAAAGTAAGTGCAGTTTGGAATGTTGTTGTTCATTCGTTCAGTCGTCTCCGACTCTTCGTGACCTCATGGACCAGCCCACGCCAGAGCTCCCTGTCGGCCGTTACCACCGCTCCCTCAAGGTCAGTCCAGTCACTTCAAGGATGCCATCCATCCATCTTGCCCTTGGTCGGCCCCTCTTCCTTTTGCCTTCCACTTTCCCCAGCATAATTGTCTTCTCTAGCTTTCCTGTCTCCTCATGATGTGGCCAAAGTACTTCATCTTGGCCTCTACTATCTTCCCTCCAATGAGCAGTGGGCTTTATTTCTTATAGTATGGACTGGTTGGATCTTCTTGCAGTCCAAGGCACTCTTGAAATTTTCCTCCAACACCACAGTTCAAAAGCATCTATCTTCCTCAGCTCAGCCTTCCTTATGGTCCAGCTCTCGTATCCATCCGTAGGTAGGGAATACCATGGCTTTGACTAGGCGGATCTTTGTTGCCAGTCTGATGTCTCTACTCTTCACTATTTTATCGAGATTGGACATTGCTCTCCTCCCAAGAAGTAAGCGTCTTCTGATTTCCTGGCTACAGTCTGCATCTGCAGTAATCTTTTGCACCTAGAAATACAAAGTCTGTCACGGCCTCCACATTTTCTCCCTCTATTTTCCAGTTGTCAATCATTCTTGTTGCCATAATCTTGGTTTTTTTGATGTTTAGCTGCAACCCGGCTTTTGCGCTTTCTTCTTTCACCTTGATTAGAAGGCTCCTCAGCTCCTCCTCGCTTTCGGCCATCATAGTGGTGTCATCTGCATATCTGAGGTTGTTAATGTTTCTTCCAGCAATTTTCACCCCAGCTTTGCATTCATCAAGCCCCGCACATCGCATGATGTGTTCTGCATACAAGTTAAAAAGGTTGGGTGAGAGGATGCAGCCTTGCCGTACGCCTTTCCCAATCTTGAACCACTCTGTTGTTCCATGGTCAGTTCTTACTGTTGCTACTTGGTCCTTGTACAGATTCCTCAGGAGAGAGACAAGGTGGCTTGGGATGCCCATCCCACTAAGAACTTGCCACAATTTATTATGATCCACACAGTCAAAGGCTTTAGAATAGTCAATGAAGCAGAAGTAGATGTTTTTCTGAAACTCCCTCCCTTTCTCCATTATCCAGCGGATATTGGCAATTTGGTCTCTTGTTCCTCTACCTTTTCTAAACCCAGCTTGAACATCTGGCAACTCTCGCTCCATGTTTTGCTGGAGTCTTCCTTGCAGGATCTTGAGCATTACCTTACTGGCATGAGAAATAAGGGCCACTGTACGGAAGTTTGAGCAGTCTTTCGCATTTCCCTTTTTTGGTATGGGGATATAAGTTGATTTTTTCCAGTCTGATGGCCATTCTTGTGTTTTCCATATTTGCTGGCAATGGCATGCATCACCTTGACAGCATCATCTTTTACGATTTTAAACAGTTCAGCTGGGATCCCGTCATCTCCTGCTGCCTTGTTGTTAGCAATGCTTCTTAAGGCCCATTCAACCTCACTCCTCAGGATGTCTGGTTCTAATTCATTCACCACACCGTCAAAACTATCCTCAATATTATTATCCTTCCTATACAGATCTTCTGTATAGTCTCGCCACCTTCTCTTGATCTCTTCAGCTTCTGTTAGGTCCCTCCCATCTTTGTTTCTTATCATACCAATTTTTGCCTGAAATTTACCTCCAATGTTTCTAATTTTCTGGAAGAGGTCTCTTGTCCTTCCTATTCTGTTGTCTTCTTCCACTTCCATGCATTGCTTATTTAAAAATAGTTCCTTATCTCTTCTGGCTAACCTCTGGAATTGCGCATTTAACTGGGCATATCTCCCCTTATCCCTGTTTCCTTTTGCTTTCCTCCTTTCTTGGGCTACTTCCAGTGTCTCAGCAGACAACCATTTTGCCTTCTTGGTTTTCTTTTTCTTTGGGACGTACTTTGTTGCCGCCTCCTGAACAATGTCTCTGACTTCTGTCCATAGTTCTTCTGGGACTCTGTTTACTAAATCTAGTCCTTCAAATCTGTTCTTCACTTCCACTGTATATTCGCTAGGAATGTTAGTGAGATCATATCTAACTGGTCTGTGTATTTTCCCTGATCTCTTTAGTTTTATTCTAAATTGGGCAATAAGAAGTTCGTGATCTGAGCTACAGTCAGCCCCAGGTCTTGTTTTCACGACTGGATGGATGTCCGCCACCTTTGACTGCAAAGGATGTAGTCAATCTGATTTCGGTGTTGACCGTCTGGTGAGGTCCATGTGTAAAGCCGTCTTTTAGGTTGTTGGAAGAGAGTGTTTGTTATACACAGCGAGTTTTCCTGACAAAATTCTATCAGCCTGCGTCCCGCTTCATTTTGTTCTCCCAGACCATGCTTGCCTGTGATCCCAGTTGTCATTTGACTTCCCACCTTGGCATTCCAGTCTCCTGTAATGAAAATAATGTCTCATTTTGGTGTATTATCCAGTAGGTCCTGCAGATCCTCATAGAACTGATCTACTTCTGCTTCTTCAGCAGCTGTGGTTGGGGCGTATATTTGGATCACTGTAATGTTGAAAGGCTTTCCTTGCACTCGAATTGAGATCATTCTGTCATTTTTGGGTTGTATCCAAGCACCGCTTTAGCGAATTTCTTATTAATTATGAAGGCTACTCCATTTCTTCGATGTTCCTCTTGTCCGCAGTAGTAGATCTGGTGGTCATCTGATGTGAAGTGGCCCATTCCAGTCCATTTCAGTTGGCTGACCCCCAGAATGTCTATCTTTAGTCTTGACATCTCGCCAATAACAACATCCAATTTGCCCTGGCTCATAGATCTTACATTCCAGGTTCCTATGGTGTGTTGATCTTTAGAGCATCGGATTCGTCGTTCACCTCCAGTACCGTCGGCCCCTAGCCTTCCTTTCGGCTTTGAGCTAGCTGCGTCATCACATCTGGGCTAGTTGAACTTATCCTCTGCTCCTCCCCAGTAGCATTTTGGCCATCTTCCGACCTGGGAGTCCCATCTTCCAATGGCATACCGACATATCTCTGGTTGTACTGGTCCATTTAGTTTTCTTGGCAAGGATACTGGAGTGGTTTGCCATGCCTTCCCCAGGGATCACGCTTGGTCTGACCTCTCTGCCACAACCGTCCCGTCTTGGGTGTCCCTTCACGGTTTCGCTCATGACATCATTGAGGTGCTCAAGCTCCAGCGCCCCGACAAGGCGGTGATCCTTTGCTGGAGAGTTTGGAATGACAGAATATCATATAAAGACCCTTGTCTGAATTTGTAACCTTTTACCTCTGCATGATGATGATGATGACTTTTGTGGATTCATGTGAGAATCAATAAACTAAAGAACGGCAGAGCTACAGAGACAAAATTATGAATTAGGAATAAAGGAGAAGCAAGACGAAGGTGCAGTGGATGAAAAGGGGGGTTCAAAAATCCATGCTGCTTCTTTTCTCCAAGGCTCAAGTGGGAGAATAGAGGAGAAAATTAAAATTAAGCATAAGATTTTATAATTCCATTCCCATAATGATTTTAATGTAAGAATGTAAATTTAGAAAGTTAAAATTAAATGAATTGTTAAAAGTGTCCTCCATTCAATGCAAATGCAATTGAATTAGATTTTAAAAGCTTATCTGACCCCATGTCTTCTTTTTTCAAACTGCCTGCCACAAACACAGACTTTTAAAGAGATTTAAGGTGCTATCACATTTTATGCGTGATCCCCATATGCTTTCCCATTATTTCTTCTTTATATGATAAGAAAGATGAGACAAGATAGGGGCACCATGCTTTTTGACTGGGGCATTAGGAGGCACCCCTTGTCTGCAGTTCAACTTCTCACAAGTCAGAGACTGATACTAAATATTTTCATTATTGCACTGTTGTCTTTTGAATCGGGATTTGCAAGACTTCTGGGTGAAAGAGGACACATTAAACTGATTATCTGGATAAGCTTTTGGTTAAGTCCCAATATAGAGAAGCACATTCTGATGGCATAAATATCATCATGTGGTTTCATTAGCGTGGGATATTGTTCATGTCCTGCCCTGACTCACTGCTTAGCTTTGCTTGGCACTGATGTCCGGCTTTCAGATTCTGATCACAGGCTTGTAAATAATCTAGGTCTTCAGCTGTAATCATAATTTCATCTGGATATGAAAGGCTGTGACCATATTCTCTCTCTCTCCCTCCCTCCCTCTCTCTGCCTCACACACACACACATGCACACACAAAGCCACAATTCTTCTTTTTGAAAATTGGGTTTTATGTAAAAATGTGTTTAAATTTTATCCTATGTACTCATAACTTTTTAAATCAAAAATGTTAACTCCCAAAACGTGAGTGAATGTAAATACTGCATACTAACTCTTTAAAAAAATGGAACCATCCCTTTAATTGAGTAGCAAAAAGCTAGAGCTTAGTTCATTCTAAGAGAATCGAAAAGAAGCCTCAACCTTCTGTACTCTCTCCACGTTGGTGCCCCTTCTGGCTTTTTAAAATGCCTGGATGGAAAAATGGAAACAGTCGCCAAAGGTGATGGACCCCTAGGCAACACTGATACTTTTCCCTGTCCATAGAATGATTCCCAGATTATTCACAGGTGATATCAAAAACTATAATTTTGGCCCCAGGATGTGTTCTCAATTTATTCAGGCAGTCCTCAACCTGCTGTCTGTGCCCCTGTTCAGAATATTTCACCTCACTTTCTATCTCTATAGTAATTAGATTCTGAAAAATTTGACTTGTTGTGGAAACAAGGATTGGTGATAAAGCTTCAGTGGAGACACTTTTTCCCCATGATAACTTTTCCCAGAGTGGATTTCCTTTCTAAGGGGTAGATTTCTCTCACTTCCTGATGTCTCACCGCTGTTCTTAACTATGAGTTTTTTGTAATGACCCAATGAGATGGGGGATGACAATATGCTCCACTTCCCCATCCTTTTAAGCATGGAGCCTGCTGGCTCTCATTATATACCATACTACTATTTCTGACAGGGCTCCATGCTTAAAGGAGTGGTGAAGTGGAGCATGCCACTACTGCAGAAACACTGGAAGCTTCTGATGTTGCCTTGGAGCAATGGGGGGAAGCCGGACTGTTAATGCCTTCCCCATGGGATCACCCTGCGGGTAAGCCGGGTGATGTGGAGCATGGGACGACAGCTTCCCCACGCCCTCTGACAGTGGTTGTCAGATTTGCCATGATGTGTGACAATTCCAGTGGTCAGTGTGAAGAGGTCGTAAGTCGGATATTTGCAACTCGGGAGCTGCCTTTACATTAGTACATCAGAATACATCAGGATACATCTTGAATAAAGTAAAACTGTATTTATACAACTACATTTTAAATTTGTTGCTTAATTTCAGCAAGGAGGGGAGCATATTTTTTCCAGCAAATATCAGAACAATTTTGGGGAAATATATTATCAAAGTTATAAATCTGCAATGGGTTCATACAAGTTCTGATGTTTACCACTGATGAGCAAAATCTGAACCTGTGCCTAGAGGAAAATCTTTCTAATACTATAGATCTAGATGTCTCATATCTCTTTCCTCACTTGTTTAGACGTCTGCTTCTTGAGGCCTATAGTTGAGATACATCATAAACCAAGTCTAAAAGGTCTAAAATTTGCAACTATTGGCTGCTCTCACTACTACTTTAAGCCCAGCAGGAAGCCAGGGGGCCTCAAAGAGAGGTTCTCAGGGATTTTTCTGAAGTGATGGTCTTTAGAGTCTTTAATGATACAACAAAGTCTTTATTATGGAACAAACAACAAATCTTCAAAGGTTCAAACAACACTTTAAGGCTTTCTTTGTCTAGTCTTCAATGGACTGGCACCTGATCAACTGAACCTTCTCTGTAGGAAAAACCCTTTTTAACTTCTCCCAGGGTACTTTCTATCTATGCCTCATCAGTGTGGGTGCTGCTACCGAATCCAAGTGCGTCTGGGTATCGAGTAGACCTACCGGCTGAGATGTTTCAGCTGGAATTTCTGGACTTCAATTTCCCTGGATGGTCTTTTTCCCTGGATGCTCCTTTTTCCCTGGATGCTCTTAAGAAAGGAAGCTTTTCTACGGGACGAGCTGGTCTACGTCCTATAGCTTAGCTATCTTGTGTGAGACTGCCCAAAATGGCTCCTTTCCCTCCCAGAAGCCTGAACAAGGGGCGGAACCAAAGCTTAATTAAGATGGACAGGAGGCCTGCCCTATAACTGCAAAACAGATAAAATAAAGTTGGAGCTCCTGGTACAGCCGTACCAGCACACTTTTATTGCTTTTTTTTGTAGCCCATTTGGTGTTAGGCTGTGGGGGGAAATATTGTCCTCTGGCTTCCAAAATGTCCGCTCCTCAGTGTTGAGTAATGTTGGGTAGATAGTTACCTCAGAAAAGATTGTTGCAAGGAATCTCTTTTGAATCATATTGATTGTGAGAAAAATTGTGGACAGGTGAAGGTGAGTGTGTAGAAGGGGAAATCTTACATTGTCAGCCAAAGTCCATTGGATGTGGAACTTGTGATAGAAGATGTATAGATGAAGAAACCTTTGAGTTTGTGAACCTTGTACCTCCCAGCATTTCACAGATGAAAACTGTGACAGATGTAGCAAAGGAAGTTCATAATGTGATCAAGATGGGAAATGTTGATGAAGAACACAAAAACTGGAAGAAGTTGCAGCAGTTTGTTTTTGTCTGAGCCTTCCTCTCTTCTCCGCCTGCTCAGTTAATGGAGTACAAGTTGGACTGTTCTTGCCGAATCAGGACTGTTGGATAGTACAGACAATCCCTGAGTTACAAACATCTGACTTACATCCAACTCCTAGTTACAAAAAGGGGTGGGACAGCAGGAAGTGCACATTTCTGTTTTTGTTTTTAATGTTGATACGGTCAATGGACCAATCAATAAACTTTGCTTGCTTAAAAACCTCCATAAAAATGGCTGGGGCTACTCTTAAAAATGTACCTGTTCAAACTTACATAAAATTCAACTTAGGAACAGACCTACAGAACCTATCTTGTTTGTAACCTGAGGACTGCTTGTATGGGACCTGCTTTTACAAATGATAATCTAGCCCAGCGTTGTCTGCTTTGGTTGGAAGCAGTTCTTCAGGGATGCCCTTTTCTGCTGACTTTTCTTTAAGAAGGGAAACCAGGACATCAAGTTGGTACCAAATACCAAATCATTTGGCTCTACTGCTGAGCTGCCTCAATCTCACCCCACTTGAAGGTACAGTGAATATTGTTCAGTCATGTAATCGTTCTAACTATTCAAACAGACATGGGATGATGTTGCACGATTGGTATGTCACAACAAGATTTAGTTATTAGGTATGCATATACAGTATATAGAAACCAGTTTTGTGCTGTAGAGAAATTAATAATTTAGGTAGGTAAATCTGCATTGAGCTGTGAATATGGACATGATTTATTCCTAAAAGAAGGGCTTTTCTAGTCTTTTGCATCAAACATAACTGAGGATCTTGTGATGCTGTAAAGACAAACAGGCTTATTCTGTCAGAAGGGTTTGTAGATGAGAGATCCTTGAACACAAGTGTTCAAAGGAAACTACTAACACTGTGCCTGAGAGCTGACTCAAGTTCTTACTGTGATCTCAAGACCAGAGAATCAATATTTACATCTCTCTTTTCTCGGCCATGAGCTGTTTTGTGGAGTAGTGGACAGCAAGTATGCATTGGAGTGGATGAAGAGACATCTAAACCATCATCTGACTCTAGTCAGGCTTGTCTGGATCATGATCTTTGACTGCTAGATCACCTACTAGTTCATAATCTCTTGACCCTAATGCACATTCTGTTGTAAATAATGACCATCTGGTGTCTGACTCAAGGCAGAAAGCAATCCTGTGGCAGGAAGCACATATAAATACCATATGTATTTACATGGTATCTACATTTAATTAATTATTTCAATAGCTTCTCCTGTGATGGGATTGTAATGGTGAAGAACATTGACTCAGTGGAATATATCACTGGGTCCAGTGCAACAATTTTCCTCTGAATATTCTTTAGAAAGGTTGGGGTAGGACTGTAGCGGGCTCAGCCTCCTGCAGACAGCTTATTTATGAATTCCAAATCTTAGTTTATCCCATAGAAGACCCTCATGGTGGGTAGAAGGAACATACACATATATTTATTTAGTTTTTAACTATACCTAAAGTGCTGGTTGTATTTTAATCTGTAATGTGTTTTATTATGGTTTAATTGTCTTATTGTGTTTAATTGTTATTATTGACTATATCTATTTCCTTTTTTCCTAATGTACCTGTATGTTTTATACCTTGTTATTAGCTGCTTTGAACCCTCGATGGGGAAAAAAGTGGGATATAAATTAAATAATAACTATTATTATTATTATTATTATTATTATTATTATTATTATCATAATCATCATCTAGATTTCTTGATGGAGAATCTACAATTCTATAAAAGGGAAGGACATGGCAAGCTTCATGTTTTGACAAAAATTAAGGGACAAGAGTATGATATTTAATGTTGGGTGAAAACATTCCATCCATCTGCTACCCAACTTGCAGCAGATTTAGAGAAACAGGACTATAAATCTGTATCCACGTGATTCTGGAAATTATTGTCCACAAGTAATATCTCTAAGGTAGCAGATGAGATTTTTTTTCTTGCACTTAGCAAATGACTTTTAGATGTATGATTCTCTGGGTTGTTGTATGTTTTTCTGGGCTATATGGCCATGTTCTAGAGGCATTTTCTCCTGACGTTTCGCCTGCATCTATGGCAAGCATTCTCAGAGGTACCGCACTACCTCTGAGGATGCTTGCCATAGATGCAGGCGAAACGTCAGGAGAAAATGCCTCTAGAACATGGCCATATAGCCCGGAAAAACATACAACAACCCAGTGATTCCGGCCATGAAAGCCTTCGACAATACATTGTATGATTCTTTATTTTTATTTTCAATTTTTAAAAATTTGTTTTAATATTGAACCAGGACCTGGCTTTTACTGAGGAAGACATGTCAAAGCAAGAAATTACCTAGAATTCCTATTATTGCCTACTATCCCGTTCTTTCTTATGTTTCTGTGGTTTATGTTCTTCTTATTCATGCTTTGCATATTTTCTGCTGCCAACCATCTACTTTTCACTCATGTTTTGCATTTACTCCTTTTTTTCACATTGTGATCTACTCCATTTAACATTTGTTTTGTTATACTTTTGTTCATTGCTTATCTTGTATTACAGTTCTCAACCTGGGGGTTGGGACCCCTGGAGGGGTCATAAGGGGGTGTCAGAGGGGTCACCAAAGACACAGTATTTTCTGATAGCCATGGGGGTTCTGTGTGGGAAGTTTTGCCCAATTCTAATCTTTGTGTGTTTCAGAATGCTCTTTGATTGTAGGTGAACTATAAATCCCAGTAACTACAACTCCCAATGTCAAGGTCTATTTTCCCCAAACTCCAGCAAAGTTCACATTTGGGCATATTGATTGTCATGCCAAATTTGGTCCAGATCCATTACTGTTTGAGTCCACAGTGTTCTCAGGATGTAGGTGAACTACAACTCCAAAACTCAAAGTCAATGCCCATCAAACCCTTACAGTATTTTCTGTTGGTCATGGGAATTCTATGTGCCAGAATTCCCATGACCAACTCCACCAATGATGGTTCAATTCCATCATTGGTGGAGTTCGGAATGCTCTTTGATTGTAGGTGAACTATAAATACCAGCAACTACAACTCCCAAGTGACAAAATCAATTCCCCACCCAATGCCACCAGTATTCAAATTTGGATGTATTGGGTATTTTTTGCCAAATTTGGTCCAGTGAATGAAAATACGTCCTGCATATCAGATATTTACCTTATGCTTCATAACAGTAGCAAAATTACAGTTGTGAAGTTGTCATGAAAATAATTTGCTGGTTGGGGGTCACCACAACATGAGGAACTGTGTTAAGGGGTCGCAGCATTAAAAAGGTTGAGAACCACTGTTGTATTAGTTAATATTTGAGTAAATCAATACTTGGAATTTAACTTTTGTGGGATCAAAAGTGAAAAGAAATTGAGAAAATATATAATATATGGCCATGGGACAGTTTGGTTTGATAATATTACAATCTCATAGTTTCCTGCCTTGTTCAGCTTCAGCCACAAATATATAAATGTTTATAAAGTGTATTTTGTTTTTAAAATTGTTCCCCAAATACCAAGCACTCATGAAAACAGGAAAAACATTTGTTTCTTGATGTGTACATTTCTTTTTCATTGGAAGTATATCTTTTTAGTTTGAACAAAATGCTGCTGCGTTGTAAAAGAGCTTAATAGGGCAAAAATGTTTCTCCCACACTTAAGCTAGGACTTCTCTCCAGAAACACTTACATGCCGCCTATATAAATATTGGGCCACACTTCGTCTATCTCATTGGATTCCATCCTGCAGCTGTCCATCGCATGTTCCAGTTCTTTTAGGGAGGGCGCAGCAGGCTTGAGGGCGTTCATTGGCAAAAGGTGGTGATCGTCTTCAGAAATGGATCACTTGAACTGTCATGTGATCATCTGCTGACACTCTCTCATTGCAGTGCCTGGCTGAGCTCCAGTTACGTTTTGACATTTGACAGTGAAAAGCAGCTGTGAATTTTGAAATGCATCACTTCTCCTTCTTTCAGGCACACATGACTAATGAATGGGGGGGGGGGGGCAATGACAGTACTTTACTGACACAGCAGCAAGCCATGCAAAAAAAAAGTGAAATAGGCACATTTCTCCTCTTTTAATCATTTCATAGTATTCAGTGCATACATTGGTCTTTTTGGGGTGGGAAGCCAACCTAGTCCAACAGATAGATATGAACAGATGTTTGTTTCCAGTGCCAATATTGAATATTAGAGCCTGAAAAGGATCAGACTTTACATCAAATGAAACCTATCTATATAAATTAAAATGTAATGTTTATTTGTGGGATTAACAAGTCAAAAACCACTGGACGAATTGCCGCCAAATTTGGACACGAGACACCTAACAACCCAATGTATGCCCTTTACTCAAAAATTGATTTGGTCATTTGAGAGTTGTAGTTGCTGGGATTTATAGTTCACCTACAATCAAAGAGCATTCTGAACCCCACCAATGATGGAATTGAACCAAACTTGGCACACAGTTCTCCCATGGCCAACAGAAAATACTGGAAAGGTTTGGTGGGCAGTGTCCTTTGGTTTTGGAGTTGTAGTTCACCTACATCCAAAGATGACTGTGGACTGAAACAATGATGGATCTGGACCAAACTCTACAAGAATACTCAATATGGCCAAATGTGAACACTGGTGGACTTTGGGGGAAATAGAATCTTGACATTTGGGAGTTGTAGTTGCTGGGATTTATAGTTCATCTACAGTCAAAGAGCATTCTGAACCCCACCAACAATAGAATTGGGCCAAACCTCCCACACAGAACCCCCATGTGGGTCACAGCAGGGGACGACTAGTCTATATAAATAAAAATGTAATGTTCGTTTGTGGGATTAACATAGCTCAAAAACCGCTGGAGGAATTGACACCAAATTTGGACACAATACACCTATCAGGCCAACGAGTGACCATCACTCATAAAAACACTGAAAAACATAGCAGAAGAGACTTAAAAAGCACCCCCCCAAAAAAAAAACACATTACAACGCATGCACAAAATTACATATATGCACATATACACAAATATATACACATACATATATGCATATACACACATAAAACATATGTACACAGACTGGGACACAGCAACACATGGCAGGAGATGGCTAGTATGTAATAAAATCCATGATCTAGGCATCTCATTTTTTTTAAAAAACACACAAGTTATTAGTCAATAAAACTAATTTGCAGACTGATGAAGGTTTGGTGAAGCAAAAGGGAATGTATTAGCCTTTCATGCTTGAGCCATGGCTCCAGCTGAAATTCCTCTCTACCACTCCCCCTCTCCAGTTAGTATTAACTCCACAGAAGAATATATTCACACATCATAGTCCAATGGGCCACCTACTGTTGTTTGTGTTCACACTATGCTCTGTTCAGGCATCTAACGGAAGAAGGATATGTGTAGGATTGGTTCGAATGACAGGCAAGTGATTTCATATTTTAAGTTTGATTAGAAGTGATATAAATATCAGACAGGTGGCCTTCATCCTTGCCCACCCAGTAGAGCAGTATCTCCTGAATGTTCAGAGCCCGGTTTCAGCTCTAATGTCTGGCTTCAGCTGAAAAGATAGAAACATCTTCATTCCAGCTCTGGATCAGTTTATGGCTGCTTTGGTCAGTTCTGTGTAATGGAAATACATGCTTTGGCAGTTAACTGGAATACAGAGAATAGTCATCTGGATGTGGTTTATAATTCCTCAGGACCTTATTGCACAGAGATGCAAATAGGAGAACTGTCACCTTGAGTGGCAGTTCGTATGGCACAATGTTGTGCTATACCCATTGCTAGTCTGCCACCTCCTCACAATAAAGCTTTCAGGCGTTATTGATAGGCAAAGTTTGTCAATAATAATAATAATAATAATAATAATAATAATAATTTTATTTATCACCTACCTATTCTTTAGACTTGAAGCAGGGCACAACATAGTTAAAACACGTGACAATGCTAAAATACATTCCATAAAAGCACACATTAAAACGTATTTCTACGCCTATTAAAATACATGGAATAAAAATTAAAACACAACGAACACAGAATGTCAATTTAAAATGTATAGTTCAAAAGTGTCTGGGTAGGCCTGCGACAAGAAAAAAGTTTCCAATTGTGTTTTAAATTCCAACAGATGATTTAGCTGTCAGAACTCTTCCAGCAGGTCACCT
This sequence comes from Anolis sagrei ordinatus, assembly GCF_025583915.1. NCBI lineage: Eukaryota > Metazoa > Chordata > Lepidosauria > Squamata > Anolidae > Anolis > Anolis sagrei. The sequence goes on along the minus strand of NW_026846588.1, from coordinate 128,746,975 downwards.
TATGCAGTGAGTCCAGGTACTTATGGTGGCATCCACCACGCTCCCTTGCTGTATTTTTTTCCAATCCAGTCAGCACTTCACTGCCTGTGTTATTCAAGGGCAAATTGCATAATATTAGAAACAGTAATGGTCAGTTGAATATGAAGCACCAGTGTCCTCTCCCCTGTCTTTTGGGAACAAGTTATTTCCTATAACTCAATAGAATAGGAGGAAAAGAAAGAAAATGGCATAGGGTTGGTGTACTATAGGTGATAGCACACCCCCTTTATCACCCCTTAATACCTGTTAAGCTGCTTGCCAAAGGCAGGGGGAGAATTGCCATCAGGGCCCATGGAGGGTATTTTACTCAGAGTTGCTGCTGAGATATGCTTTCACTTCCTACACATGAAATAGTTTCATTGATATTACCCAAACACCTCATGAATTCATTTTGTTCCACAAGAAACAGAGCCTCAGGAATGCAAAGTTTTCAAGGATAAAAACAAAGTGCTGTGGGGTTTCAACAAGGGCCGGGTAATTGCATGTATGTTTCCTCCACTCACTAGATCAAATAAAGTTGCTTCTAGAAAACCATGGAATTATGAAGGGCTTGACTGCCCAATCAATGCCCAGTCAGTTAATCCAGAAAGATATTTTTCCTGGACTTTGGTGGCAAATTAGGACCAGGACTTAAATGTCCCTATCAATTAATTGGATCAACAGGTACAGAGACCACCTGGGCCTACTCATTTTACCATGTCTTTTGTATACAGTAGGAAGTCATTTTTCCCAGGACAGCTCTTGATGTATGCAACTAGCTAGCTTTAATTCACTGGAGTAGCAAGTGAGTGCTCTGAGTTTTCTTTTCAGTCTAAAAGGAGACACAACCATATTTCCCTTTTGTTTTGTCCCATCCTGAGTCCACACTTAGAACCATGAACTCATTTGCAAACCACTGACACTCATCTGAAACTTTTAATATGGTTTGAGAAACAATGGAGGACACCATGGGGCAGCGCCCAGATTCATCCCAATAGTTAATTGTGGGCAGCCATCCCAACTTGTTTCCTAGCTGTTCCCGGCTTCCACCCATTCTGACCCTGGCTTCTTCAATGAGGATATGGGTCAACCATATCCTCAGGGCTTTCTCTTAGCAAGCTGACGGGATGGAGCCAAGATGGAGCCCAATGCAGACATGCCGGAAGTAGCCTTGTGTCATGGGCTCTGGTGGACTCCGTCCCAGCAGCATGCTAGGATAGGGAAAAACCTGTGTGATGACATTGTAAAATCAGTCTGCTTCAGTTTCTTCAGTTCTGCCCACAACCCAATAAGAAGATGCTGGTTGTCAAGTTTTTCCGTCTTTTCTCACGTTGAACTGTGGTGTTGGAAGAAAGTTCTGAGAGTGCCTTGCACCGCCAGAAGATCCAACCAGTCCATACTTCAGGAAATAAAGCCCGGCTGCTCATTGGAGGGAAGGATATTAGAGGCAAAGATGAAGTACTTTGGCCACATCATGAGAAGACAGGAAAGCTTAGAGAAGACAATAATGCTGGGGAAAATAGAAGGAAAAAGGAAGAGGGGCCAACCAAGGGCAAAATGGATGGATGGCATCCTTGAAGTGACTGGATTGACCTTGAAGGAGCTGGGGGTGGTGACGGGCGACAATGAGCTGTGGCGTGAGATGCTCCATGGGGTCGGAAACGACTGAATGAATGAACAACAAGGGGTAATTTTAATTAGTAGTCTTCCTTAGTTCTGCCCTGAGTGTCCTTCACCCTCTTTGTATTTAAGTCTCCATCTACACTGCCATATAATGCAGGTAGAAACTGGATTACATGGTCAGGTTCATATAATGCAGTCTAAGGTTCCCATTTTAAGACCTGATTGAAATTCGGTTTTGAACAACATTGGTGGTGCCTTTATTTGGATGTGTTATTGTCATTGCAACAAACTCTTGCACCAGACCTATCTATGTATCTATCATCCATTGTCTGTCCCGGAACAATATGATAGCCAATGGCAAGCTTTCTTAACCTTTTAATCCTGAATGTACCCTTCAAATAATGTTCAGGTCTTAGGGAACATTATTATATTTTCAGCTTTTAAAAAAAGAAATGCTTACTTTCAATCATCCCTTGTGGAACCCCTAGTGACCTCTCACAGAACCCTAGAGTTGCAGGGAACCCTGGCTGAGAAACTCTCGTGAAGAGTGTTATGCTTTCTCATGGTGCATAACTTCCAAGGTCCCTGTCCTCCCATTTCCACTGTGCCTCCTTTGATTATTTATTTAGCAAATGATAAATTTCACAGTCCCAACTATCTTATTTCAAGTACGATACTTGTTTTGGTGCTGGCAGTCCTTATCTTTTCATGTGTATATGCATTATAGATCAAATCTGCAAACAAACAAAAATAAAGGATTTTGAACCAATAGTTATATGAATCTTTTCCTCCTGTGTCAGAAAAATCAATTTCCTACTTTGCAGAAGCCCAACACATACATCTCCTCTGTATGTCCCACGCTTTTGTCAAAATTAGTCAGTCCTTTGTGCATTGTTACACAAGTACATATGCAAAACAGAGTTGCCAGGAGTCTTTTATTTTAAGGGGTGTCCCCTGTTTGAACGTTAGGGCCCTTCCACACAGCCATATAACTCAGAATAACAAGGCAGATAATCCACAATCTCTGCTTTGAACTGGAATATCTGAGTCCACACTACCATACATCCCAGTTCAAAGCAGATAATGTGGGATTTTATTCAGCTGTATGGAAGGGGCATTAGAAAGCTTTTCCTTTTAAACAAACTGAATGAGATATCTTGTATTTCGAAATGTAGGCTCTATATAAAAACTGAAACGTGTGCACTGTGTAATGAATGAATATGGATTATAATTATACTTATGCACAAATGCATGGCTAGGTTAACTTAAATAAATATCCCAGAACTTCCTGCAGAGAAGTGAAACTGTGGGAAATAGCAGATGCTCTATTTTGGAACGAATACTACTCCCTCTGCTCCTGACTCACCTACTCATAGGAGCCCCCGGTGGCGCAATGGGTCGGAAGTTTGGTCAGAAGTTTGAATCTGGGGGGAGTGTAGATGAGCTCCTTTTGTCAACTCCAGCTCCTCATGCAGGGACATGAGAGAAGCCTCCCACAAGGATGGTAAAACATCAAAACATCCGGGTGTCTCCTGGATAACGTCCTTGCAGACAGCCAATTCTCTCACACCAGAAGCGACTTGCAGTTTCTCAAGTTGCTCCCGACATGGGGAAAAAAAACTATAAATGGAGGAGAAAGTAACTGCACTTCCTCTGCTTTATCACCCTGGAGAAGATGAAACAGCATAAGCCTGGTCCTGTTGTGTGAATATACACACAGCAGCCTTTGGCTTTTGGAATTAGTAATGGTGGTTTTTCCATATTTCCCATACTTCCAGCCTAAGCCTGTTTTGTGAACAGCAGGTAAGTTAAATCACAGATATACAATCTATGGATAGGAGCATCTTACTGTATTTTAATTTGATATTTACGTAGAACACAAGCTCGCTAATGTACTGTCTGATTGTCAACCCTGCAAAGTCCTTTCGTGCTCTTTTGAAAAACTAGCAACATTAATGCTCACTTGTGTATGTAGTACAACAGACCCTCTTAAATCTAAAATAACGGCACAATAATTCATTGTGTATTGTTCTCTATTTACCCAAGTGGTATAAAGTTCCAAAGTATTGTCCTGCTTGATTATTTATTTCTAGAGCAATCTAATTGATTTAGCATTGTACATCAGCCAAATTAAGACAGAGGCCTTGGACTCAGATTTATAATACAAAAGATACTCATGAGAATGTGAATGTTGGCATCAGCAAGCAGACTGATCAGGCACATGTTGGAACCGTCAGCACCATCTTTACCTTTTTAATTTAATTTGCTTCATTTTCTATAGCTCATTGAGTTGGCTGCAGTCACCACCATTGTCAGAGTGAAAGCTAGAATATTGGTTGTAGTATTTATTCCTTATTATCTGGGTGCATGACAAGTAACACCTGCTGGAATTTCCTCCAGATATAGAGTAATAACCTTCCGTTTTTTCAATTTGCCAACTCTGTATTATATACAATGCCTCTTCTTTTCCCACTGTTACTGAGTAAAAGGGATGTCTAATAATTGGAAAGCACTGGGGTGTTCTGTGTTTTCTGGCCTCTATGGCAGTGTTCTAGCAGCATTTTCTCCTGATGATGTGCCTGCATCTGCGGCTAGCATCTTCAGAAGATTGGAAAGCATGCTTATTGGAGACCTGCTGCAAGAGAAAACAGGCAACTACGGCACTGGCTGGAACTGGAGGCTAGGGAAGGATTTAATGTGCCATAATTTCCAACAGATTTCCCAACTGCTGCTGAACAAGAAACAATTAGGGACCAACTGGGGCTAGGTAAGCCCTGCCTCTGTAGAATAATGACATCTCCTGCCATGTAAAAAGTGGCAGCCTACTTCCGAGAGCATATTTATAGAGAATCTGTTGCAAGGCTGGTAAACAGCACCTGAGACAGCTGGGATCATCCCCTGAGACTTTATACATACAACTGGCTAGGTAAGTTCTGTAAAGAAATGTCATCTACATTCTACTTTTGAGAAATGACAGTGCCAAGAGAAATAGGGCAACCTGCTTTTGCAGCAGTGATACACACTGGAGGTCCCTTTAAGTGATGGGACACTGCCAAAAAGGGGCCTTTCAGAAAGGAGGGTAGACCTATTTCCTCTTGGAGTAAATGAAGAAAAAGTAAGACATCTGAAATCTCTTGAGATATCATTTGTAGGTCTTGAGTTCTTCACAAGATGCTTGGTAGCCTTTTGGGCATAAGAGTGGCAATGCTGTTTTAAGTTTATTAAATTCAAAACTGTGTTGTTTGAACTGTCATCTTAACAGTTCCATGCTATGAAGTTTCCTTATAAAGTCTAGGCAATGTATTGTTATAAGCAGAAAACAGGTAGGCTGCAGGAATTGGTCACTACCAATTTCAGAAATTTATTTGGAAGCAGTATCTAATTTTTTTCTCCATGAATTATTTTTGACATGTTAATAGCAATAGGTAACATGAGATTTTCTCCTATTACATAGCACTTTTTTAGTTTTAACAGTTAAATAAGAAGTGGAGTTAGATTAGCCATGAGCAAACTTTCTAATTTGGGGGCCGCATGGTGAGCTGGAGTGGGGTGGAAAGGCCCGAAGGGAACGGGGTTCTCCTCAAGTCCCCTCCTTGCCCTTTCCTCCCCTTCCTCTTGTCTTTCAGAGACAGAAAGTGAAGGAAAGACAGGAAATGTTTGGATCCCAAAAAGGTTGGTCTTGGTCAGGAGAAGATGGTGGATGGGAGAGAAAAAGTGTACCCATGAGATCCCATATTGCCGACTCCTGATATAGAATCCTAGAGCTGGAAGACACCCTTAAGGGCCATCCAGTCCAATCCCCTACCGTGCAAGAAAGCACAATCAAAGCACTCCCAAGAAGATAGCCTCTGCGGAAAAGCCTCCAGAGAAGGAGACTCCACCACACTCCCAGGCAGCCTATACCACTCTCCAACAGCTCTTGCCCTCAGGAAGTCCTCCTTAATCTTTTCAGTCGAATCTCTTTTACTGCCATTTGAAACCATTTCTCCCTTGTCCCCCTCAATGGGACAACCATTTAAATCTCGAAACATAATTCTCATGTTCTCTCTCTACCTTCTCTTCTTCCAGTTAAACATTCCTCAGGTGGAAAGGAGGAAGGAAAAAGAGAAGGGAGAAAGAGAAGGAAGGAAGGGTGTAGGAAGGGAAGAATGACAAAAAGGAAGGAAGGAAGGAGAGAGGAAAGGGAAAAGAAGGAAGGACAAAAGGGTGAAAGGGAAGGAAGGAGGGGGGAGGTAAGGAAGGAAGGGAGGGAGGGAGGAAGGAAGGAAGGAAGGAAGGAGGAAGGAAAGATAGAAGAAAGGAAGGAGAGGATGGTGTGAGAGAGGAGGGCCTGAGAAAAGAGCCCAAGGGGCCACATCTGGCCCCCGGGCCTGGGTTTGCCCATACCTGAGTTCGATGCAAGTAAATACTTTTCAATGACAGTAACACATTTCTCTAAACATTTTATTATATATTTGAAGCTTTTAGAAGTCATTCAAAATATTCCTTTGACTTAAGATGTCATTTTAGTTTGGCTGTTTAGTTTCGTGTGCTGTGCAACCAAAACGTCATTACAAATTAAGCAAAGAGGTTTCTCCACATCATCATGATTATTGGAAGTAAATCCATATTGCAAAATGATTCAACACATGTTGTTGGTCTTGTCAATGTATTCCAATGGTAGTGATTTTAGGCTAATCACTACCAATTTCTTGCAAGCCTACTAATTTCTTGCAAGACAAACAAAAACATACTAATATTGTTTTTGTGACAAATGCCTGGAAAAAATGGCACACACTTAACAGCTTTTGCATAAATGTTATTAATCAACATTATTTTTGTGAATATAGCTACCAGCATAAATTGTGTGTTGTTTTTAGTAACTGGAACATAAAAAAGAACAACAGTGAATAGTGGAAACTTTCAATGGCTAAATGTCATTTTTTCCTGACAATCAAGATCTCCCCCGCCTTTTGCTGAGTTTTTTCCCCTTAACTGAATGTCCAAACTTCTCAGCTGCTTCAAAAATCCATGGTTGGGGAAAATCCATCTATGGCTTTTCACTGTTTGAATTGCTTCGGCCAAAGACAAATGATGATATATCATGAGATATGCCAGCACCAAAGAAGATGACCTGCTTATCCCAACAGCACAATGTACCAAGAGTTTAGCTGTAAATGAAAGAAAAAGATAAGGAAACTTTTGTGTAATATAAAAAAAATCTGAGAAAAAAAATTATTTGACAGTTGTTCTTTCTAAGCTTATTCCTTGATGTGCTAATACTGAATAACATTTATTCCCAATCAGGCCCGTAGCCAGGATTTCGTTTCGGGGGGGGGGGGGGGGGGGGTTGTTTCAGGGGGGGCTGAGTTTCGGGGGGGGGCTGAGTCTGAGTGAAAGAGGGTCTAGCCTAGCAAACCTTTTGTATCATTACCCCAATACCCCCATGCATATGGGATATATTGATTATGGTGATCAGATCATGATATGAATAAACATAACAGTTTAAATAATGCACCAGTAAGGCCTTTTCGCGAACCACCATCAGAATTTCGGGGGGGGGGGGCTGAAGCCCCCCAAGCCCCCCCCGGCTACATGCCTGCAATCATATCCAAGTTACACCTCCTACACTATACAGTATATACACATTTATAATATCCCAACACAGCCCTGAGATAAATCAGGAGCAAGAAATATTCTAGGGAAGTTAGTATTCAAAATTTCCAATATACATGTAAAAATGACATCACAATTGAAACATTTCCCCATAATTCCATTTGGAGTACATTTTCAGTCCTGAGAAACAATGCAGCTTTTTTTTTTTTTTTTTTGGAAGAGTAGGATTTTGTGGAAGAGGGAGAAGGGAATGAAAAAGGGCAAAATGCATGGTAATTATGTTTATGTATAATTTTTATAACAATAATAAAAAACATTAAAAAAAAGAGAAGGGTTCAATCTAGATAATAGGTGACCTAGTTTTGTACAGACTAGTGAATCTTAGGACTGTTATTCTCGAACAGCAAGGCTCCCTCCTCTGTGAAATAAATCAACCTGAGTGAAATATGAAAACGATTGTGATGTAACATGATGGGTTATGGTTTTGACAGGGATCTCCAGTATATTGTTTATGTTGATAGGAGGCACAGGAGAAATGTATCATGGCAAGTGTTACCAGATTGACAGCATCCCACAATCTGAGATTTCAAGACCAACATGTGAGACTGGGTAAGGGAGAGCTATTAGGTTATTATGGGGTGGGCTCAGAGTTACAGAGATGAGGAAGTATGCAGGAAGATGCACCAGTAGTTACAGAGGTGGGACACTAGTTCCACCAGTACTCACATCCCAAGGAACCTTAGCTACTGCATACAATACACTGTTACAGGTACTATATGCAAAGAAGAGGGAGGCAGAATAATAATAATAATAATAATAATAATAATAATAATAATAATGCATGTATTATCCACCTCTTCCTGTGGCTCAGGGCATGATACAATATAATTGAAACAAGAGATAAAACACTAGTAAAAGACATACAAGAAGACTTTGAATGCAATTTGAATGTAATTTTCCTGCTTCTTGGCAGGGGGTTGGACTGGATGGCCCATAAGGTCTCTTCCAACTCTATGATTATATGATTCTGTGATTCTAAGACACAGAGAGTTAAAATACAAGTTAAATTCCACTGGAAAAAAATGCAGATTATCATTCATAACTTAAAATTGACTAGATGAATACTTGTGGTAGGGAAAAGGAAGTGAGATGCAAGCATGGCCAGAAAGTTATGGGGGAAAGACTCAGAAGGGGAGAAACTTACCACCTTATCATAAAGATCAGGTGAAGCATTCTGCTTCCGGGGAGGAAAGAGGGAGCAGCGCAGCAAATCTGTTGCCCTGTGCGCAGATCTCACTCGCAATGATTTCCCCATCACATGGCGAAAGCATTGCCCTCGTGGAGAGGTCCCATGCTGACTCCATTGGAGCCAGCACAACACTGGAATCCTCCCATGTTGCTAGGGAAGCCCTGGTGACACGCTTACCCCGGTTGAAGGTGGAGCTATAGGTGATGTCATCTGATGGCTGCCATGGGGCTCCATTCCCAAAGAAGGCTCTAAGTGTCATAGGATGCTTATTTTGAGCCTTGTGATGAAGTCTGAGATTTCATGTCTTTCCGACTCATATGCAATAAACTGAAGATGGAGATACAGAACAAAGGCCACTTCATGATCTATGCAGCTCCATCATAGGCCACAGGTAGCCATCCTGTAAGTGTAAGTACTGCCAGTTCTCTTACATCCATACCATGATAGTATGATGGTTCATGTCAGGTTAAAACCAATATATCATAACATCATTCATGAGTCAAAGTTATTTCCTACCTCCTGGTGTAGCCAAGGCTTTGTGTATAAATTCTGCAGCTGGATAAAAGTATGGACTTATGTCAAAATCAGGCCGGTCGTGTGCTGGTACACCGTTGTATTCAATAGTATCACCATAAAACCCGTGGGATCCTTTGCAATATATGTTTCCGTGGGCTGCATTCAAGACATGACTAATGCCCATTTTCCATAAACCAAACTTGTCATGGGCTATAACACTAAAGAAAAAAATAGCAAATACAGAAAAGAAGGAAAGGCAAATGTATACCACTATGAATGAGAGAGTCAGCATGGTGTAACGGTCTGAATATTGGACTATGTTTCTGGAGATCAGGGTTTGAATTCCTGCTCTGTCATGAAAACCACTGGGTGGCCTTGGACAAGTCAGACTCTCCCAGTTCAGAGGATGACAAAGGCAAACTCCCTTTGAAGAGTTCTCGCCTAGAAAACATTGTAATTGTCTTGTCTTAGGGTCCCCATAAGTCACAAATGACTTGAAGGCAAAAGTATGACAGTCACCTTAAATGAGATTGCAACATTTTTTTTTTAAAAAAGTAATGTGTTCTAAAATTTGGAAATCTTTTATTGTGGACAAGTCCAGCCTGATTGAAAATTCCAAATTATGTTTCTGTACTTTCTGATATTATACAGACTCTCCTTCCACACAGCTGTAAAAAAATCCACATTGAACTAAATTATATGGTGCTGTGGACTCAGATAATTCATTTGAAAGCAGATATTGTGGAGTATCTGCCTTGATATTCTGGGTTATATGGCTGCAGGGCCTTGAGTTCAAATAAAGTGACCTAGAGATTCTGAGATTGTACTTGGAGCTGATGAAAAATATTCTGGGTTAAACCAAATGCATGTAGATCTCTAAATTAAAATCAGAAAGCATGGGAAAAAATTGGGGACTTTTTGCTATTTTTAATCTGTCTGGACGTGCCGGTAACAGTATAAACTAGAATACCATATTCTGGTTAGATTGTGAGCTGATCAATACCTAAAGTGGTTTGACTCGAGAATAGAGAGAATATAAGAATCTACAGCATATAGGAAAGCTTCTAAGCAAAACAGGTATTGCTCCAATAATAGAGCATAAGTAAACCCTTGAGTAATGTAGCAGGCCTGCTATGCAGGTTCTCATAGTGGAGCAAGCCTGCTGGGAATTCCCAAGATCATAAATTGAATGAAATTGAATAGATAATATTTGTAAAAATTTATTGACCTCACCAGACAGGGTGAAATCAGTGTCTTTGGGTGCTTTCACCCCGTCTGAGGGATGGAGACTGACACCGGACATCACAGGTCATCATGTGACTTCTGGCATAGGTTCGCTTCCAACCGGGGGTGAAAGCATCGCTGGACGCTTTCTCCCCAACAGTTGCCAAGATAGGGCCTCCCCATGAGGGTGACGCTTTCCCCATGTGATGGGGAAAGCATTGTGAGAGGGAGCTGTGTGCAGGATGACAGATTCGCCCTGCTGCTCCCTCTTTCCTATCTAGAAGCCAGGCAAAGTTGGATGCGTTTCCTGGACTTTCTAATAAGTTTGTATGTCAATTCAGTGATGCACAAACTTCACAAAGAAGGGGGGGGGATTTGTTTGTTGACCTGAGAATTTAGATTCCCAGTTGAAAGGGCTTTTTGTTCAGTGTCCTCTTGCACAGAAAGTATATGAACAGTTTTGCTCCAACAGCCTTGAATCAAATATATATGTCACTAACCTGCTATTTAATGTTCCATATCACCACATAGAAGTGTTTACTGAAATATAAGTTGATCATTTGTACTTAAGACACAACAAGCTTGATTTTTTTCCTAAATCCCATGTGACTCTGTCCCATATATCTGCCCTTAATATGTGCACTTGGGGCTTTCTCCTTCCTAATGTTTGGTAAACCTGCAGGAGTCCCAGGTTATAAAAGCACACACTGAATTTCAGCACATACTGAGTGGCATGGAACCCAGCGTCAGTAGGCCAGGATAGCATCTAAATAGCACAAATATTTGACAGAGGTTTGAAGGATTTATGGGAATGAAAGTTCATAATTAACACACTTGGCTTGATGTAAGTATTTTAGAACATGGATGTCACCCCAGACTATTGATAAGATACATCTATAGAATATTAGGGTACATTGCACCACGGCTTAAGCAGAAGAAAGAAACCAATTGTGTATATACTATTTTAAATGACATTCTATCCTTTATTCATAACTAATTTGTCAGCCAATCAGGCCACAGCATTAAGCACTCCTAGGATATAGTATTTCCTTGGCTGCAGTAAGTATGGTAAGCGAGTCCTTAATAGTTTTTAAGATATGTCACTCGAGGATTTTAAGGGATGCTAAGACTGCCACATCAACATTTACTTACAGATCTCCTAAGAAAAGATTAGGCCATACTTCATCAGCATGGTTACAGGAGGGCCTCCCAGTATTCAGGAGCTCTTCTAAGTCTTTAAGCGTGGGGGTCTCGGGTGTAGATTTTCCAGAGTCTTCAGGATCTTTGGAGAGTGATATACTCTCTTCCGCCATCATCATCAAAACAGCAACCCTCCCTCCTGAAACCTGAGAACGTGAGCCACTTTGGCTTGCTTTTGCTTCAGCCTTTCCAGTTGTCATTCTGGATCCAACAGTGATGACAGGAGCAGGGCATTAGCAAAGCTAGTAATCCGGTAAAATCCAAGATTGAAAAAGGGGTGCAATGAGTACCACTAAGACCCCATCTGCACTGACCATGTAATACATTTCAAAGTTAACTTCAAACTGTGGCAACCAGACAACAAACTCCCACAAAAACACATAAAAGAAAAGCTCTTGATGTGCTCAATACTCTGCAGTTTATGTAATCAACGTCCTGGCTTCAAGCTGTTTCCAGGATTTTCTATGCAGAGCACAATCACTGTCAATAATACCAGTTTGAAACTGCAGTAAAGTGTCTGTGTACGAGGGCTGAATGAAAAGTAATGTCTCCACCTTTGTTACTTGGTTTGGACGGGAATATTTTAATAAATCAAACACAGAAATAATCCTTAGAATATGCTCTGTAACTACCACTATTAACTTTTCCACATAATCACCAGACAATTGGATACATTTCTGCCAACAATGAACAAGTTTTCTGAAGCTGTCACGGAAGAAGTTGACACTCTGTTTCCGCAACCAGCATCTCACAGTTCTCTCAACGTCTTCATCAGAAGCATAATGATGTCCCCGCAGATTTTTTTTCCATTATGGGGAAAAGATGGAAGTCAGATGGTGCTAAATCTGGACTGTTTGAAGGATATCATACGGTGGTGAGATCCAGCCTCTGAAGTTTCAAGTCTGTGCACTTTCATTTCATGCATCAGCATCCTGGGTACCCACTGTGTACAGATCTTCCAATAGCCAAGCAAAGCAATAATGTGACCCACACATTTTTATGAAATGCCTATTATGCTTGAAATTTCTCTCTGAGTGATACAACACTCGTCCTGAATTAATCTGTCAACCTTTTGTTTGTGAAACCCGGTGGTTGCTGTCACAGGACATCCAACTCTTTGTCACGCAAGTCAAATGTTCCCACCTCAGCGTCTTTAAACTTACTCGCCCAACGACGCACAATACTCACATCAACACAATTACCGTAAACAGCTTCCATTCTCTGATGAATCTCCTTTGGGGTGACACCTTCTGCTGTCAAGAATTCAATGACTGCACGTTGCTTAAGTCGCATTGACCAACCGTCTGCGCAGGGTTCCATATTTTGCACTTTAACAACACAACCATTCAATCCTAAGACTTCCCGTCAAAATGGAACTGTAGAGGAAAGTCTACTGAACAAGCCAGTACCTGCTGTGTACCAGTACTGCCATCTGTTGTGGCGTTACAAAGGTGGAGGCATTACTTTTCATTCAACCCTCGTATATATAGCTCCTAAAAGTCCAAGGTGCTAAAAAGTCCCCCCCTTCGATTTCTACACACTTCTGACACAGTTTACAGATGGAGTCCCACAGAGCCTATACGACGCAAAACTATTTCTACCTGGCGCCCATAGGGCTCCGTCTGTAAACTGTGTCAGAAGTGTACAGAAATTGACTTATATGGAATCAGGGATCAATCAAGTTTAAAGTCCCAAATTCCCACTTAGCTGTTGCTTTTTTCTCTCCTTCCTTAAAACCTTGGATTTCCAAATTTTGATATAGCACACTAATGATTATATTTCTCTTTTATATTTCAAATAACTCAAAATACTGGTGACCGTCTTATAGAAATCCCTAGAAAAAGTTTTTTAAGTACATTGTTCTGCTTTAATTTTTAGAATATCAGATTGCTGAGAAATAACAGAATTATAAGTTTAATAGTATAATAATTAATTATAATGGCAACAAAATAATTTAAATATTATATTGATATATGTAAACACAAGTAGAGGAATACATTATTTGTGAGATTTCAGGCTTCTACAATTGCAAAGTTTCAACTTTTAAAAAATTAAAAATGCAGAATAGGTGGAGACAACACTTGTCCATATGATAGCTCAGAATACAGATGATTTCGTTAAAATAGTCACAACAACATCACATATGATGGGGTTGAAAATATCCATTTTCATTTTACACACACTGGAATGAAACATTATGGTAAGAAGATGATTCCCCCCGCTTCCCTCCCCACTCATGGGATGGGGTCCCAAATCTACTACATGGCAAATCATTATTGAAGAAATGTGTTTGGGGGCTAGAACTCCCATTTCTCTTGCAGTTAAACTCTCTTGATTTCATTGACACTGTTATGCAACAAGACATGGTATAGAAGGCATCTTTGCTCCTATAAGGTCACAATATGTACAGCGAAAAAAAGCTTTCTTCTGTACATGCATTGCATCAATGGATTCACATCCAGCTGAGCTGTTCAGAATGGTGAAAGGTTTAAAAGGTTTAACTCATGTACTCTCCCCTCTTAACCCATTATTAGAACCTTCAGTAGCTCACTGTGATGCCTTTAACAACCATTTCACAGATGAAATCTCTCACATAAGAGTCGACTGAGATGCTGTCAGGTTCGCCTTCTCCTGCACAATCCACCCTTTAGGATGGTGAGGTCCTCTGGTGGGCAGCTACTCCAACCAGCCAGAACCTGACTGGCTACTGTCACTCAGAGGACGATTTCATTGCCCACCCCAAGACTATGGAATGACCTGTTGGAAGAGCTCTGACAGCTGAACGAGGTGTCAGAATTTAAAAATGCAATTGAAGACTGGTCTCTTCTGGTATGCCTTCCCAGCCAACTTTCAATTGTGGGGTTTTTATTTCCATTCTCTTGCCACTATGGACCTCATCACAAACATCTATGGGTTCGCCACACATCATGGGGAATGCATGGAGTCCTGGTGGGGGGTTTGGAGAACCTGTCACTCCATGCCTCTCGTTGCATCACTTACCAAGGACCTCATCACATGGGGGGAAGCGTTGCCACCTGGCTTCCCCTCATTGTCCTGAAGGCAACACAGGCAGCTACGGTGGTGACATATGCCACTTCCTATATCTGTGTCTATATCTGTGTTTGGTATAAGTTTTCATATGTGTACTTGCCTCAAGACATCAGGAGAGGTGGATAATAAATAAATAAAATTATTATTAGTATTATTATTATTTGAAACACAACAAGATGAGTCCACAGTAGACAAGATCACTCTGCTGGCTGTTGTCTTGGATCACATGTCGGACACTTTCCAAGTGTCTAGGACTGTGTGATGTATCGGCAAATAATCCTACTAAGGTGGCCTTCTGCAGCTGGCAGCTGGCATCATCATCATCATCATCATCATCATCATCATCATCATTATTATTATTATTATTATTATTATTATGTGCTTGTGTTTGTCCACAAAAAGATCTAGAATACAAAATCTTACTGTCTAAGATAACTGAGTCCTGATGTATTTTGATGGCAGCAGTCAGGCCAGCAAATGGATTGTGATGTCACTGGTTACCCACATTGTCCTGAGTGGCCTATTCATTTGAGACAGAAAGAGCTGCAAACACAGCCCTGGCCCATGTTGTGTTGCTTATTAGCCAATGGACTTCAGCCTTCAAGGTAAAATGCACGACTATTACTTCAGATTTGGGAGCAGGGTGATGGAAAACAATTTCAGAAAGGAGCAGGAATTTGGCAGGCTCTTGGTTCATTCTTGGATACATTCAAGGTTAGTGGAATAAAAAGCAATGTGTGCTAAGACTTTGCATTGCTACTGTGTTTAAGATTGCAGGATTATTTTAACTATATTATTTGTATAAATCATTCCCATTTATATACATTTATTTTTAAATGGTGGGTGTTTGAAGACTTGCTTAATATATATGCTAAGTAAAAAGGACCATCTATGACATTTGTTTAGTGTGTCATACCAGGAATTTAACTTCACTGGCACAGCATTCTGAAGTAAAATGGATAACTATCCCATGCTACTGTCTCTGAATATATCAGCCAAATTTAATTCTGTGTAGTTCTTTCAGTGTCTTTGGCTGTGATATGGTAGTAGTGTTGGAAATAGCAACCTTCCAAGCCTTCACTCTTTGTTTGTTAAAATACATATTTGCTAACCTGTATTGTATGTATATATTGATTGGCCAGTTTGACCACTTTTGGTGTGGGAGGGGCTACAGACATGTGATTGTACTGAACATGTTGAGACTCAGTATGCTTTTCAGCTTTAATGGAAAAGTATGTTTTTGGACTTATGCCGGAATAGTTGACTATATGTTTGCTTTGAGAAGCACAGAGTGCAATTATACAGTTTGGACTTTCATAAGATATATACTTAAAGGCAGGGCTGTTGCAAAGGGGGGTGGGGGTGGGGGTGGGTTAGGGGTTCAACCCCCCACCCCAAATTTTCAGGTTAAAAAACCTGGTTTACTCATGAATTTTAACTGGTTAGCCAAATCCCCGTGCCAAGTCTATGAGAAGCAAAAATTAAATTGATGAAAGTAAATCTATATAAATTATATAATGAACCATACTATATAAATTATTTTGTGTTATGGAACTACTCTTCATGATTCACCAAAAAAAAAAAAAAATTCAACCCCCCACCCCCACCCCGGGAAATATTTTCTGTCTATAATGCTGCTTAAAGACTTTGGACTGGACTATTGATTAAGAATGCTGCCCTGTGTTCTCAACACAGAGAAACCACATTCTATTTATAACTGAACTTTAATAAGAAATGTGCCTGTATGGTGTATTAATACAATATGTTTGTGAGTAAACAAGGCATGATATTTTTCAAAGAAGATTTGGTTTTTTTAATCTCTGAGTACATATTTTAAACTAAAAGGTTTCAAGGGGGAATATATGTTTTGGGCAACTGCAACTTCAGCTTCGAAGAAACATTTTAAAACTCTGCTAGCCAAATATATTTTTATGCAGTGGCATGTGTTTGCCCCTGACAGTTCAAAGACATGGTTCTTCAGTTTAACCACTTAGTTACCTGTGTGACATTACATGAATGCTTGTGAACATAACTTGGACAAAAGGTTGACTTCTAACACAGTAATCTTTTTCCAAAAAGTAGTAACTTCACATTCAAAGGAAATTTATCTATGAAGCTGTTAGATATGCCAACCAGTGGGAGACAGCTGTTGTCTTCATGCCCTATCAAGGAAGCAATTGTTTCTCTCCCCTTTTCTATATCATTAAGACAGGTGAGGTGGTGGTGTATATCTTCTCTCTCTCTCTCTCTCTCTCTCTCTCTCTCAAAGTCAAAGTATATAGGTATATATGTTAGCTTGTTGGTTTGCACCACAAAGGCTCCTATATGGCTTGATGAATCTGGACTAAACTTGCCACACAAATCCTTATTTATCCAGCTTAAAATAAATGTGAATTTGAACTAAATAAAACCTACGCCTTTTGGGCCCAGAGTAGAGGGAAGGGACAAAGCAGATTGTATGTGCCTATTGACTTCATCACACCGAAGAGTTCTTGTGTTGCCATACAGTCTACAGGGGGAAACCATGTTCAAACACATTGGCATTCGACTACCATTCTCCCCGATATAAGTAATCCACCTGAACGTTGAACATTCCTCTCAATTATCTGACTGATATCATTTTCAGATTCTTTTCCATTCACCACAATAAGCTGTTGGACTCCATTAACAAGGAGATTGATCTTATACTTCATTGATTTGACATAAACCATTTTTGTCTGAATCAGGAAATGATATCTGAGAGAACCAACCGTACCTTTTTCAATTCCAGTCTTGTCTAGTCTATTTGATTCCACAAATCCTGAGTCAATAGAGGATCGCAGTGAGCTTCTCATCCCTCAGGCTTCTTACATCCTTTGTCACCTGCAGCTGATCTGCTATTATAAGATAAACTCTGAGTCGCCTGAGGGCTGAGAAGAGTTCATTTACATTCATTTATTTACAAATACAGTAAATAAATAAATAAATAAACTCCCTCTGTCAGTTTTTTGTAATTCAAACATAATCTAATTTCCTTCTTTAAGCCCATCTGTATGCTTATAGGATAATGAAGCCTTCTGCCAATGTGATCTGATGTGACATCAATAGCTTCCGAAACCCTTCTGAATGGTATTGGTCCCAAGGTACTGGTTGAATCATGGAATGCTGTCACTGAAGATGTAACCTTGTGAGCCTTATTCAGGGCTGCATCTGCTCTTAATTCATCTACTTCCTTTAATGTTGTGTCCCCTTCATGAGGCACAAATATGTATGTATTTATTTATTTATTTATTTATTTACTGTATTTGTATGCCACCTTTCTCAGCCTGTAGGTGACTCAAGGAGGTTAACAGGGTAAAATTCAATGCTTACAATATCATAAATACAATTAAAAACATAACATATAATAAAAACTAAACAAATCAATAAAATAGAAATTCATAGTGTCTCCTTGTTAAAAATGTTGTGCAGTCTCATTGTCATCATTCCATTTTCCTGTTTTTGTTTTTTTTTTAAATTTATTTGATATATCCCAACAATCAACAAAATTTTGCCATACAGGAGTTATTTCAATATACATTATTCCAAAAGTAAATATTCCTTGAATGACATTCTATACATTCCTTAGTTATGTATCGCCCAACAACCCCCCCTCCCCCCATTCCCCCCACCCCCCTGGAACAGCAATTCAAAATCATGTCATTGCATCAATTTAACCGCGTGGAAAGCCTGGTTCATAATGCTGTATCTGTCGTCTCCATCTATTTTGTCAATTAACACAGACCATCGTTCCATTTTCCTATGTCATTTACTCTGCATTTGGAAATGCTTGTTCAAAAAGCCATGTCCTGACTTTTTTCTGGAATGGTAAAAGGGAGGTGGCCGATCTAATCTAGGGAGGGCGTTCCATAGCTGAGGGGCCACCACCAAGAAGGCTCTGTCTCTCGTCTCCGCCAAACGTACTTGTGACAAAGGTGGTAACAAGAGCAGGGCCTCCCCACATTATCTTAAGATCTTAGATGGTTAAATACCACTGAAATAATGCCCCATATCAAAGCATCAATAAGAGGAACTTTCAATAACACTTATCTGCTTCCAGTCTAACATACATAATTTTTGACAGTAGCCTAAAACCCTTTTTGAATTTAAAGAGGAAGACTATTCGGCTATTATTGCTTCTTTGAACATATGTTTGACTGTTTGAATGTTTTAATACTGTTTTATATTGTTTTTATTTAAATTGCATATTTATGCTTTTGGTTGTGGGCACCATGGTATGCCAGTTGTTAGCTGCCCTGAGTCCCTCTGCGGAGGTCGAGATAGGATGGGATACAAATGTCTGAAATAAAATAAAATAAAATAAAATAAATAAATATCAGCTCTTACTGACTAGTTTTCTAAAAACAGATGTTCTAGATTCCTTTATGATCTGATTGTGAGTCTGATGAATTGCTCTGTGACTCTGATGTATTTATCACTTTTTAAAACTCTTATAAGTATCTGTTTGAAAAAAAATCTGTCAGTTTTTAATTTGATCTCCTGTTCTTCTTCAGAAGAGTTATATTCTCCTGAATTTTTTCCCTACATCTTGCCATTCATCTTCATCCACTTCATCCAAATGCCTAGTCTTCCTTGTGTACTTTTCCTCATCCTCACTACCTTTGCTGTTTGTTCTGACATCCTTTTCCTATGGCTCATTAATTCATTAGTATGTAACTATTCCTTGTATAATTTATTATTATAAGTCCTTGTAATTCAGCATGTTTAATTAATTCATTTTATTTAATTCTGATCTGTCGTCTGGTGTATTTCAATTAATTTCTTTGGTTTTTTTCTCTCCATTTTCTGAGAATAATAATTCTATTTCTTTATTAACTGCCTCTCTAATAGTTAAATGAATATCAGCCATCACATTTGCGATCTAATTTGACTCATAGACAGCCGATTTTGAAGAACTAGCCCTCAAACATCCTTCCGAATGCATTGTTGCCTCCATGCGTGGCAAAGTTCTTAATTGTTTATGGATATATTGTTCTTCTCAAATAAAGCTTGCAAATATTCCATAAATTTGGGAGTCATGTGTTTATCGGGCATATATGTCTGCTACTTCCTCTTTTCAATACCGCCTTCTATTAGGGCAATTCCAGATCCGCAGCAGCAATTTTCTCTGCTTAGGCGATTACGTTTCTACCTGTTGCAGTTTCTGGAGATTTCCCTGGTTTTATGGCATTTTCCTCCAACACTATAGGGTAAATAGAATTCTTTTTATCTTTATTCCTTTTCAATGAAGAGACATTTAGACATTGCCAGTCTTTTTCTTAGTTTCAGCACCACTTTTTGATTCTGTTTGTAACTGTATTTCTTTAGCTTCACTTTACTAGAAGTCATAAGTATCGTTCCTATATCATCTTTCTGCTCTACTCCAGAGACATAGTCATCCGGGTGGCTGGGTTTTTGGTTTATGCTGTCTCTTAGTCTGCTGGTCAGTCATCAGAAAGACTTGAAAATTTCTCATATTTGTATTGTTGAAGGCCTTCATGTCCAGAGTCATTAGGGTGTTGTGTAGTTTCCAAGCTGTATGGGCCTGTTCTAGCAGCATTTTCTCCTGATGTTTTGCTTGCATCTGTGGCCTGCATCTTCAGAGGATCTGATAGTGGTCAAGCAAGGGGAGTATATGTACCTGTGGGATGTCCAGGGTGGGAGGAAAGAACCATTGTCTGTTAAACTAGTGTGAAGGGTTCAATTACCAAGCTTTGAAGTAGCCTGGCCTTTGCTCCCTTTGAATTGTTTGTTGCCTGGAGGCATCTTTTGAGTAAGCCCTTGATTGCTTACTATCTGGAGACTTCCTGAGTCTGGGTGGTTTCCTTACTCACTGTCTTGATTCTAATGTTTTTCAATACAGGTAGCCCAATTTGGTTCATTTTCATGGTTCCTTTCTGTTGAAATTGTTTATGTGCTTCTGGATTTCAATGCCTTCTCTGTGAAGTCTGACAAAGTGGTTGCCCGAGTGGTCCAGAATTTCTGTGTTTTCAAATAATATTCTGTGCCCAGCTTGGTTTATCATGTATTCTACTATGGCTGATTTTTCTGGCTGAATTAGTCTTTCGTGTTCTTTGATTCATGTCTGGGCACTACGTTTGATGGTCCCTATGTAGACTTGTCCACAGCTGCACAGTATGTGATATATTCTTGCACTGGTTAGAGAATCCCCTTTATCCTTAGCTGACTGTAGCATTTGTTGAATTTTCTTGGTGAGTCTGTAGATTGTTTGTAGGTTATGTTTCTCCATAAGCTACCTATGCGGTCAGTGGTTCCCTTGATGAATGATAAAAACACCTTTCCTCTAGGTGGCTCTATATCTTAATTTCTGTGGCTTGTTCTTGATCTTGCAGCTCTTCTGATGTCTGCAGAAGAGTAAACATTAGCCTATAGAGCCCAGTTTATGTGATTCAGTTCATCTTGAAGGAAGTGAGCTTCACAGATTCTGTTGGCACAATCCACCAGAGCTTTAATTTTGCTCCTTTTTTGTCCTGGGTGGTGATTGTAGTTTTTATGTAGCTATCAATCCATGTGTGTGGGTTTTCTGTATACTGTGTGGCCCAATTGTTGGTTTGGTTATTCAAATTTGCTTTTTATGTTTAGTTCAGTATTCACTTTCCTTCTATCCTAAATCTATCCTGACTTGCATAATACTATTTAATAAACAGAAGGGTTATAAACACATCAGGTTAGCACGACAGGTGATTTAGGAGGAGTCCTAACAGAACTAACAGAAAAATAACATGAAATCCTGCCTGTCAGGTTGGCATGTGAGATAAGCCCAATCCTGGTGGATTGCTCCTCCTGTTTTCCCAGGATGAAATTGCACAGTAAATCCAGTCTCTCATTTCTTCTTAGATGTTCATTCCCGGAGTAAAATACTTCCTTAAAATGTCCAATTCCTGTGTTCTTTACCCGCTCTCCCAAATGTTTTGTAATGTTTATGTGTTCGATGTATAGCATTCCCTGATTCATACTTCTCACATTTAATAGTTCAATACTATATATTGTTCAGCGTTGGATTTCCGTTTTGCCTCTGAGCATAACAGCTGAAAGTCCTTCCAGCATTTTTTTTCCTGTTGCGTCATTAACCACAGTAGTACTCATAGTTGTTTTCTGTTCTCTCCCAATAGCTCATTGAGTGCCATCTAATCTGGCACTTTCATCTTCTGATGCTATGCCTTGTTTCATTTTGGATTTTTGTGATAAAAGATCTCCAGAAGGAGATTCACTTTTCCTCCCTTTATGCCAGCAGTTCTCAACCCGTGGGTCCCCAGGTGTTTTGGCCTACAAATCCCAGATATCCCAGTCAGTTTACCAGCTGTTAGGATTTCTGAGAGTTGAAGACCAAAATATCTGGGGACCCACAAGTTGAGAACCACTGTTCTATGCAGTACTAACAAGTGTTAGCTATGGTGTTACTACTGTTGTCTCTGAGAGATCCTCCACCAACGTCATGCTCTACTACTCTTGCCACTAAGTAGATGTTTGGCACATTTAGTAGGCTTCTCAGCAAAAGTCTGATATGGGAGATCCCACCAGCGGCACTGCTGTCATCATCATAATCTTTTGCCTCAAAGAAGCATACAATCCACCACCATGGAAAGATAGCGCCATTGGTTTGTACTTAATGCATAAACCTTGATCCCATCACCAGGTACAAGAAACTTCAGGACCAGAGATTATCCTGAACTGGCAAATTGTCTATCTTATAGGGCTGCTGGTGCCTGCTGGGGCTGCTAGGTCAGAAAGTGGGTTCATTACAGTCAAAACAGTCCTTTCTGTTCTCACTTGACAATGTTGCAAGGCAGAACCCACACAGTGAGCCAGTAACATTGGTTCTTGATCCACACACTCCTGCACCAACAACAACCCTTGTATTATAGAGAATCAAATGAATTTACAGTGATGAGCTCAAAAGCCATGGGTAAGTTGGGAGGAAGACTGAAACAATTTATTTGTTTAATATCCAGTCTTTATTTATTTATTTACAGTATTTATATTCTTCCCTTCTCACTCCGCAGGGGACTCAGGGCGCATTACAATGTACATATACATGGCAAACATTCAATGCCATAGACACACACATAAAAAGACAGGCACACGGAGGCTATTTAACATTCCAGCTTTTTCATGAGGGTATTCTGGCCACCAGGGGACCTGTCGCTTCACCGTCCATTTGTGACACTGATGAAGTACTTCCTCATTCTTTGCATGCTTGCTGGAGATTTTTATGGCGTCATAAATTAGCCTTGCCTCATAATTGGTACCTACATTTCCTACTTGAAAGGTGCAACTTTTCTTTCAGGCTGCAAAGGTAGACAGCAAGCTACAAAAATCACTCCGACCCGGGCTGACTTCGAACTCATGATATTTTGGTCAGTAGTGATCTTAATGGAGCTGACTCCCAGCCAGCTGCACCACAGTCCCAGTGCACAGCCCACCACCGTCTTTCTCTCAATATGGTATCCTAGGCAGTCCTCGTTGCAGTTGTGGATGTGAGAGAAAACTAAGTTGTAGGTGTGTACCAGCAATACCAGAATACCCTTATGAAAAATCTGGAATGTTAAAAGCCATGCAGAAAACTAGCATTCTTTATATGTATTCCAGAAAGCAACTCTAACACATTTTCCAAGCATCTTCTCTATATACCATAAGTGAGAAACACTGCAAAATATACATAAAATCATCTTCAAGATACCTCAGCATAGTATGGATTACTCATTTGTAAGGATGGACAGCAAATTATGAATCTCAAAAAAAGGAAAAAGGCCAAGAATGCTGGAATTAGAACCGTTCCTTTTCCATACTGTCCCAGCTAGAAAAAATATGTTCTGGTGAAGGATATAAAAAATAGTAGCCAACAACCCCTTTCTGATTGACAGTAAAGGTGTCTTTCACTGTCCATTTCTCCAGTTAATTCCAAGGTGCTCTTTTATTTGGATGGGTATATGTCCATTTCCAGCGATGGTGGTAGATATGTCAGATAATTAATATGAGCAAAGAATGGTAAAAGAATATGTCTAGCACCTCTGCTCATTCTAGAAGACAACCATGGGTGAAAAGCTGGAGTAGACACAGACATTACTACAGGCAGAGCACATACACAATAGGAGAAAGCAAATTATGGACATAATTTGCTGTCCATAGGTTCATTTTTTCTTTGTAATGAATCAGATTGGGACTGTTTGTGGAATTTATTAAGAAGAGACACAGACAAGCTCTATCCCCCACCTTAACGGATGGTGTAAAAAAAAAAAGACGAATGTTTCTCAGATAAAAATAGTCATCAGCATTTGTGACTTGGATCTTCCAGCCAACACCTCAGCTGCTTTATATTTCTGAAACCTTCAACCCAATCTGCTGAGTGCGGTAATACTTTACTGTAAACTCCCCCTCCGCCAGTTAAAAGCCAAGAGGTTAATGGTTCTTTTGGCAATGACTCATTGGAAAAACATGATATCCAACTGCATACGATGATTGCTACTTCTCTGTTTACATATAGTTATACGTATGTGAATAGATGCATCCACCTTCAAGGATCTCACTTTTAAAAATTGAAGAAACTGATACATTTAATCCCGTCCCCGGATCAAAACTTTCCTCCTTTGGGTACATGGACTGTGCTAATATAACAATATTAGGATCCCATATTAACACAGTTTAGCAAGCAATCCTCAAAGGACAAAATAGTGTGAGTGATTTACCAGAAAATGGGACATCTGAATATAGTGGGAATAATGGAAAATTATAAAAGCTATTTCTATACTTAGAACCATTTTAATGTTAAATCTGTATCACTTTAGAGAAATCACTGCTCTTGAAATGAGTGTCTGCATCAGAGATCAGTTCATCCACAGGAAAAGAAACACAAATAAAACAAGCCATATTTTCTGTAAAGGAATTTGTCTCTGATACATAGACTCACTTCAGCAGCCGCCACCTCTTTGAAAACCCATAGATTTTGCACTGAAATCAAATTTGTTCTAATTATAGACATTGCGATTATGATTTTTCATGATTCTCACTTCCTTCCGATGTTTCATTTTGTCTTATGAGTTGACAGTATGGAAATTACATGTTTGCTGTCATCACTGTGGCTGCTCTCAAAAGTGAATAGAGAACCTACTTACAAAGAAGCACTCACTCAGCCTCTATGACTTGGCAACATGAGACAGCCAAAATGTGGGCAGGATTGCTACTGTTGAAAACCAGTGATGGGTGATAATAATTTAGTTCAGGGGCAGAAACACTTGGCTTGCTGGTTTTTGAATGGTTTTCCATTAACATTGTCCATGCTGGTTGGAGCAGAGAGGAGTTGTGGGCCGATACATTTGGAGGCCCCAGGATTTACAATCCACATCTTCTAGAGTCATGGTATGACAAAGTTCACCGCCTCATGATTTACATGGAAAGAAGAGGCAGAGTGGAAACAAAACTGAATTAATCTCAATAGTTGACAATGGCATATTAAAGTGGAAGGTGAGACTAGTGAGACTGGAAGGGCATGTTTATGTCACTCACTTTTAAAAGTAAAATATTGTTTTATATATTAGATATAATAGTCATAAGGCAAGGAACTGATGAAATTGGGTGAGAGAATGGAACATTGAAAGTGAGTGGGGAAGAAGAAGAAGAAGAAGAAGAAGAAGAGGAGGAGGAGGAGGAGGAGGAGGAGGAGGAGAAAACTGGCGAAAGAAGGCTCTCCATGGACAGTTCCTGGGAAAAACTGAGAGCCAAATTGACAAAGAAAAAACATGGCTGTGGCTCACAAAAGGAACTTTGAAAAAGGAGACGGAGGGCCTGATTATGGCAGCCCAAGAACAAGCCATTAGACCCAATGCCATCAAAGAATTGAAAAGTTGATGACAGAACCCAAATGTAGACTCTGCAAGGAAGCAGATGAAACAATAGATCACATCCTCAGCTGCTGCAAGAAGATTGTGCAGACAGACTACAAGCAGAGGCATAACACCATTGCTCAGGTGATTAATTGGAACCTGTGCCACAAATGCCCTCTGCCTGCAACAAAGAACTGGTGGAATCACAAGCTTACAGAAGTTACAGAAAATGAACACGTCAAGCTACTCTGGGACTTCTGGATTCAGACAGACAGAGTTTTGGAGCACAGTACTCCTGACCTCACGATCGTGTTAAAAAACAAAGTATGGATTGTGGATGTTACAATCCCAGGTGACAGCAGAATTGAAGAGAAACAACTGGAAAAGCTGGCACAATATGAGGATTTAAAGATCAAACTGCAAAGACTCTGGCGCAAGCCAGTCAAGGTGGTCCCAGTGGCGATCGGCACACTGGGTACAATGCCTAAAGATCTTGGCCTGCACTTAAACGCAATCGGCGCTGACAAGATTACCATCTGCCAGCTGCAAAAAGCCACCTTACTGGGATCTGCACGCATTATTCGCTGATACATCACACAGTCCTAGACACTTGGGAAGTGTCCGACGTGTGATCCAATACAACAGCAGGCAGAATGTCTGCTGTGGACTCATCTTGTGGTGTTTCTGATAATAATAATAATAATAATAATAATAATAATAATAATAATAATAGCTTTATTTGTATCTCGCTACCATCTCCCCAAAGGGACTCAGCCCGGCTCACAGAAAGCACTCAATTGTGCAACAATATAGAAATACCGGATTAAATGGCAGTGGAGATCCAACCTAAAAAACCCAACAGTACACATTGTATTCAAAGTTGACGCATCCTGACTATTTTAGAAAGAGCTGTTGATCTGCAATTTTTTTAATGTCTGCACCCATTGAAACCCTAGGAGAGTAAAATATTTTTTGTCTTTTTTTGTCTCAAGGTTTTGTAATCATTTTGTTTCCTGGGATTTTTCTCCCAGGTGCCGTGTGCAGCTTCACTTTGTTTTTTCTCTCTGCTTTGATCATCTTCGGTTTCTTCCTTGAATTAATATGTCATCTTTTCATCTCATGTTTATAGTTCTCACTGTATTGTTTCCATCACCTTTTTATTTCACCTTGATCGTGTAATATGTTCTCCTGTTTGTGCTATGTCATTCCCACTCATAATTTAAATCTCCCTTTGACTTCTCAAATTTTGTAGAAGAGATCTCTTGTTCTTTCTTTTTTGTTGCCTTCTTCTATTTCACTGCATTGGTTATTAGAATAATTCTTTTTGCCCCTGTACACAAGTTACTGAACAGCTGCATCCTGGGTTCTGACCCCATTTCTGTCTTCTTTTACTTTTGCTTTTCTTCTGTCCTTAGCTGTTCGAAGAGCTTCTATATCCCTGACAAAAAAGCATCACCTGCAACTGAATCTCTTGAAAATAATTTTTAAAACCACAACATCCACCTCCATAAAAAAAGTTTTTCTTGCCAAATGTACTTTCTTGCCAAATGTTACTGCAAAGTCTGATCCCATAGGTTGACATTACTTCTAATATTTTGCATAATTGTGTTTCTTTACAGACTCACCTTGTGTACTTTCAGTAGCTGGGGCTCAGACTTCAATTGATATTTTATATTTATAAATGTCAATATATGGCTTTCTCTGTCTGTTTGTAACACAAAGGCTGCTGCTAGGTAAAGTGGTGCTCTCTGATGTCATTGGGAAGGGAAAGCAAAGGAAGAAAAAGAAAGAAAAGAGAAAGGGAGAATGTGTATGAGCCTGCCCACTGTTGCCAGAGTGTTGCCATTGAGACATTCTCTCAGAGCTGGAGAAGGGAGAAAGTAGGTGAGCAGTGGTCCCAATGACGCCCAGGCAATGCCGTGTATATGTGATAATTCAGTAAACCATATAATAAAGATCCCTTATTTTCAGCAATTTAGTTTATGCAGAACTCGATGATGAATCCTTGAATCACGATGGATTGGAATTCCACCTATTCTGGGATTTTTTTTTTTAAAAGGACTGTGTCTAGTTCTTAAGGACAACAATTTTAAAGAGTGCACTGAGATTCAAGAGATATAGGCTCTACATCAGTGGTTCTTAACCTGTGGGCCACGGACCACCAGTGGGCTGTGAGGATAAAAATCTGGTCTGCAAGCCTCCTTCCTCTTTATTTACTTATTTTATTTTATTTTATTTCCATTCGTTTTGCATCGCTTGTCACTCCTTCCCGGTCGCAGACCAGCCCCGCCCCCTTGAATAGACCACATCAGCTCTAGATTATTAAATATGGTTTTCTGTGAGTGAGCTGATGGCGAGTACTGGATGGAATATGTTCTGTATCAGAAACTAGAGCTGATGTGGTTTATCCAATGCAATTTTCTGAATCAGCACCCAAATAACCAAAACGAATTTAAAGACCAAAAACTGGTTTGTAACCCTTTTGGTACTAATGTTGGAGAGTGGTCCCTAGTCAAAGTGGTCCCTGCTCAAAAAAAAAGGTTGGGAACCACTGCTCTGCACCAATGTCTGGGACATACAATGGCTTTCCTTGATCATGTGTTTGCTGTTCACCTCCAAACTCTCATAGATGAAACCAATACCCATGGTCCATTTCAATCCCATGAATTTACCAGACTTACAGAGCACATATAAATACTGTTTTTTAAAAAATAAAAACAAAACACACACAAATGCTTGAGAAAATGGTAACTCTTATTAGCTTTTACATAAATGTTATTGATAAACATAATTCCCGAAAACATGGCTACCAGCATGAATTGGCTGTTGTTTTATTAGCTAGAAAATCAATATGAAGAACAACGAATAGTGAAAACATTCAATTGTTAATTGTTACTCTTCCTGACAATCAAGGATAGTTTCCCCTTTGCTCTGTTTTTCTCTTAACTGAATGTCCAGATTTCTCAATTGTTTCAAAAATCCATGGTTGGGGAAAATCCACCTATGTTTTTTCACAGTTTGAATTGCTTCAGCCAAAGACAAATGATGGTATATCATCAGATACGCCAGCACCAAAGAAGATGACCTGCTTATCCCAATGGCACAGTGCACAAAGATTTTAGCTGCAAATGAAAGGAAAAGATCAGGAACATTTTGTATAAATTTAAACAGGACATTTCAAACTACAGAAGTTAAAAAATCATTGTGAGAAATTATATATTTGTACTAATTCTAAATAACATTTATCCTCAATAATATCCAAGCTGGATCCCCTACACTATGACATCACTCGTGAGTCGAAGTGATTTCCTACCTCCTGGTGTAGCCAAAGCCTTGTGTATAAATTCTGCAGCTGGATAAAAGTATGGACTTATATCAAAATCAGGCAGGTCATGAGCGGGAACACCGTGGTATTCAATAGTAGTGCCGTAAAAGTCATGGGGCTCTTGGCAATATAGTGTTCCATGGGCAGCATTCAAGACATGGCTAATCCCCATTTTCCATAAACCAAATCTGCTGTGGCCTGTAATGCTGTAGAAAAGACAAATAGCAAGATAAGATAGTTGTCCAGGTAGGAAAATTATTCTCTTTGGCCATTGGTTTTTCTTTCTTTCTTTTTTTTAATTGAGCTCTTTACATTTGACAACACATTTCATATTAGGGAAAGGCAAATGTTATTTTATGAATGAAAACATGAAATCCCTTTAGAAACATTTTTAAAACCTTATTTTTTTATTATGTTTGGAAATATTGAAAAGGAGGTCAGTGATAGTGAGGATGAAATGGTCTTGCTAGGTTGTGAGCCAACTGAAAGCCTGATGATGGTTGACCGACAGTGGAGTTTAGACAGAATATTAAAATATTATTAGAAATTATTTACAGATTAGAATCACAATCTACAGGATGTTGGAGAGTTTCCAAGAATTGCTCCAAAGATAGTCAGATTCTCACCTTGAATAATGTAGTAAGCCTTCTGAGTATACTCAAGATCATGACTTATAGGAGCAAAGTAATGGTGTGAAATTATGATTACACAGCATGAGATTTTGGTTTTTCTTAAATGGAATTTCCTAAGTGAGTGTGGAAATTAGAGTTTTTGGTAGATTGATAGAGCCTAGGGGGTGGAGCTGTCTACCAGTCGCATATATGGTCCCGATAACACACAACTTAGATGAAGTTGAAAGGAATAAAAAATAGCAGTTTTAAATGTCTGCATATCTTCTTCTTATATATAGCAAAATAAGTGTTTAAAGTTGGATTTGACAGGTTTAGAGGGTTGTGAGACTAGGGTTCACAGCACCTCTGGCCTAATTTAGCTTTGTGGAACACTTGTACTATTTTAGCTGTCGATGAACTGCATCTATTCAGGTATCTTGTATGAGATGCCTGTTTCCATCACAGTGGCTAATCTGGGTCTCAGCTGTACTATTTCCAAACGTATGATTTTATATGACTGAATGTTTCTCCATACAAACACACACATACACAGCCTATGTATAACACTGGGTGTCATTGAGAAGGTTGGTTAAACCAACACCCATCTCCCTGGAGCTGTTTATATACAGAGGTAATTGTTTTCAGTGGAGAGGTTTCATTCATGTTAGCTTACCTGTGCA
Organism: Anolis sagrei ordinatus; assembly: GCF_025583915.1. Lineage (NCBI taxonomy): Eukaryota > Metazoa > Chordata > Lepidosauria > Squamata > Anolidae > Anolis > Anolis sagrei. The sequence goes on along the minus strand of NW_026846588.1, from coordinate 128,717,024 downwards.
GATCAAAGCGGTTACAATATGAAAATAATTTAATTGCGCTTTGTTTTCATTATAGCTCCCAAAGGCCTGCTTCCCAACAGCAGGCAACTAACTTGACAGGAACGTGCAGAGTCATGACAGAAGGCTAAGCTTCTAAATCAGGGGTAGGGAACCTTTGGCCCTCCAGCTGTGGTGGACTTCAACTCCCACAATTCCTTGAGGCTCGGCATTCACCCCAAAGGCTTACCTTGGCCCAATGCCGAGCCTCAAGGAATTGTGGGAGTTGAAGTCCACCACAGCTGGAGGGCCAAAGGTTCCCTACCCCTGTTCTAAATGACTGAAACACTGCATCTATAAAATAATCAGGTGCATAAATATCTGATTATGAATATGCTGTTTTAAATGGCAGCATATTCAACAGGTATAACCAATCTGGCAACCAGTCAAGTCACAGAATTAAGGACTCTTTATAAATAGTATTTAATTGGGGAAGCAATTGTCAAGATATGGTTGTTAAGCTGTCTCACCAACATTTACTTACTGATCTCCTAAGAAAAGATTAGGCCAAACTTCATCAACATGGTTACAGGAGGGACTCCCAGTATTCAGAAACTCTTCTAAGTCTTCAAGTGTGGGGATCTCGGGTATAGATGTACCAGAGCATTCAAGGTCTTTGGCGAGTGATATCTTCTCTTCCGCCATCATCATCAAAACAGTAACCCTCACCCCTGAAACCTGAGAATGTGAGCCACTTTGGCTTGTTTCTGCATCAGCCTTTCCAGTTGTCATTTTGAATCCAACAGTGATGACAGGTGCTGGGCATTTGCAAAGCTAGTGATCTGGTTCAATCCAAGATTGCAAAGGGGTGTAATCAGTACCACTCCACAGGAGAAACAATCAGTAAAGAACCAAGTCTAATAAATAGGAAGCTATTACCAAAAGAAATGTTTTGGTGATATAACACCCATTATTCTGGCCATTGAGATTTCTGTTATGGACTATCCTTCTGCCTCTGTTTCCTGACTGGATATGGCTCTAAAGCTGAGGGTGAATCTAGAGTAGGAAAGCCTGTAGGGCGCAGGTACTGGAATGACAGGTTTGCCACAAACCTTTCCACATAATTTCACACCATTACTTTGCTCCTATAAGTCATGATCTTGAGTATACTCAGAAGTCCACAGTGGCATGGACTTTGGGGAGACCCTCAAACCAGTGAAGAAAGATTATGCTCAACCTTGTTTTTGATGAAAGAGATGCTCCTTATCTCACCAAGAATGCAGACCAACCACCTTCTTTCATGAGTCAAGAGGAACAGTTTATTGATTGGTGGTCACATTTTAAGGTTTTGTTTGATAAGCTAATGTCAATTACAGCACATCTGTGGATCAAAATTAGTTTAGTTGTAACATTAAAACATACAATGTCATCAAAGGAGAAAAACAAAAGACAATGGTGCAGTTGTGCAATCATTAGTTGCAATGCAGGATGATGCTAATTTGTCCTTGAGTAGTTACTTTGTATGTATAAAGGCAGATGAGAACTGAGCTAGGCTACTGACATGTTAACACAGATCCCACAGCACATTCCTCTTCTCCTTCGTGGTGTTTGGTGAAATAAGCACATGTGATAGTTGATCCACCTGTGCAGCAATCACTGGAAACCTCTGAAAAGCTGAGAAGGCTTGTGGCTGCTGTCCCGCCCCTCTTCCCCCATGAGGCATATAAGCTGGAGGAGGGGCAGTAGATCTAGTTCCCTGCCGCCGTGCAGCGGCCCGAGGCTAGAGGCATTATCTGCAGGGAGGAAGGGCGGGGATGTGCTAATTTCACAGATCACTACTCGAAGAAACATGGTTACAGGTAAGCAACCTTCTCCTTCGTGGTGTCTGGTGAAATAAGAACATGTGATAGACTAGCAAGCCACAAAGCTTGGATGGTGGGCATCATGCCACTGCCGAGAAGAGAACCGCTCTGCCAAACGCGGCGTGCCTTCAATCCCTCTCGTTTTTTGAGGAGAGGGGTTGTTGGGTTTTTTGTTGTTGGTTTTGTTGTTTTTTTTTGCTACAGGCCTGGTGGCATGAGACTACGAGTAAAGAAAGACATCTAATAAATATTGTCATTTTTATCACTGTGAAATTACTGTACTTTGCTATTAAAGATCAAAAGAAGAGAGTCTGGGCACATCTCATCTACATGCAATACACTGGCCCTGATTTGGAGGAGATTACATTATCAAAGCAATTCTATATATTTTGTACTTAACATTGTTTTATTTGGGTTAATAGCTTTTTAGCAATTGATGATCTTTTTCATCATCATGAGACTTTGTCTCTTCTCTAATATAAATTAAATATATACAGGAATCGATTCTGTTCCTCCACTGTTTCGACCAGTGTAATCTACACTCTTGCCCAGAGTGTAGGTTACACATCAGGAGGATCAGATGCCGCAGCACTCTCATTTCTTTTTGAGCAAATATTAATTTCTCTTCATCTACAAAGCCAGCCTTTGCTGATCTATAAAGCACAAATTGATTTATAATCTATAAAATGCAGAGTGATTTTCTTTGAAATTATTTGCAGCACCAGTTCAACGTGAGATGATACTTGTTGCCTCTTTCCTTTCAGAAAGTAAGATTGGCATTCTTCACTCTCTTATTGCATTAAAAGACAATCTAAAATGAAACAAAGGCAATACCTTTTAATAAATAATCTGATTTGATAGTTTCATATTGACTTCATTGTTGGCATCTCCCTCATGTGTCAGCCTATTGCAACAAGGGAATTTTGAGTTCCAAGAGGAATGGTAGCAATGAGAAAGGGCTAAACTTGAGAAACATTGAGTCATTGTGATAGTTGATAGGCCCAGAAACAGATATATTTCAGAAAATGATATATGTAGACAAAGCTGTTTAAAATGTAGGCCTGCAATGCATTCAAGACAAACCTGCCAGCCACAGACAATATGTTTTTGTTTCAAAATGTAAAGACTTTTCATAGTGACAGTGAGACATAACAATAGGTAGATTGTGATGTCACTGGTTATGCCCTATGTGGCATTTTCATTTGAACCAGATTAACAGGAAATATATCTATAGGATGGATTGCTTTTCCCAATCCTGGTCCATTTTGTGTTGCTCATTACTGAAAGACTCCAGTCACCAAGGTAAAATGCAAGAGCTTTTTTTCAGGTTTGAGGGCAGGGTGAGGGAAAATATTTTTCAGAAAAGAAAAAAAGTTGCAAGGTCTTGGTTCATTCTTGAAAATATTCAAGGTTATTGGAGAAGACTGAAGTGTGCTCTAATGGTGTGTGTTGCTATTGTGTTTGAGAATATAGATGATTTTATATTTTCTGTTCATATCCTTTTTGTTCTTGGGTTGTTTGTTTCCATTGCTGAACATGGATTTGAAATTAGTACAATGCTCAAATCACATCATGCTAGCTGTCAAATCATTACCACAGATATATAGCATAACATAGTACAAAGGCAATCCTCCTGTAGCTTGGATATATACATAGTAAAGAGGCCTGTGCAGTTGCTTGGTATGTAAATGAATTTAACTTCAGATACAACATCTGAAGTAAAACAGACCCCTATCTTCTGCTACTTTTGCTGATTATATCACATATGTTTGATTAAGGATATTCCAAATTTATTGGATAAGCTCACATTACATGCATCAATTATGATCTTGAAAGATGGTGATAATGTGAAATGTAGGTTTTCTTTCCTCTTATCAAAAACTTCTAGTTTGGAGGAGTTGGAGTTGGAAGAGAGCGTAAGGCCCATCCAATCCAATCCCTTGCCATGAATGCCACACAATCAAAGCACTCCTGATAGATGATCATCCAGCCTATTTAAAACTCTCCAAAAAAGACGCTACCACACAGACTCCAATATCCTTCTTGAACTATGGTGCCCAGAATTGGACACAATATTCCTGGTGAGGTTTGACCAAAGCAGAACCAAGTGGGACAATTATTTCCTTGATCTAGACTTCCCTCTTACTGATGCAGAATCACATTGGCTTTTTCAGCTGCCACATCACACTTTTAATTCATGTTCAGCTTGTGGTCTACTAAAACTCCTAGATCCCTTTCACATGAACTGTTATCAAGCCAGATATGACCCATCCCATATCTGTGCGTTTCATTGTGATTGTCTAAGTGTAGTGCCTTACATTTCCCCCTGCTGAAATTCATTTTGCTACTTTTGGTCCAGCTCCTTAATCTATTATTTTAGATTCTGATTCTGTCTTCCGATGTATTAGCTGTTCCAATTTCATGTCATCTGCAAATTTGATAAGCATGCCCTCTAATCTGTTATCTAAGTCATTGATAAAGCTGTGAATAGCACTGGGCCCAGGACAGGACCCTATGCCACCCACTGGTCACTTCTTTCCAGGATGAACAGGAGCCATTGGTAAGAAGTCTCTGGGTTTGGCCAATCAACCAATTCCCAATCCACCTAACAGGAGCATTTTCTAGCTCATATTTTACTAGCTTCTTTGCGAGAAAATTATGGGGGGAATTGTCAAAGGCCTTGCTGAAATTGGCATATGCCACGTCCATAACATTCCCTTTGTCTATCAAGCTTGTAACTCTATCAAAAGAAGAGGTAAGGTTAATCTGGAATGAGTTGTTTTTGAGAAAACCATGTTGACTTTTTGTGAGTACGGTATTTATTTCTCAGTGCTTACTGTTTAATGATCTGCTCTAGAATATCTTCTGATATTAATGTCAGGCTGATTGGGTAGTAATTAAGTACTATTTTCCCACTTGTTAAGTTGGGGACAGTATCTGATCTTCTGGAACTTCTGTTTTCCAGGAATTCTCAAAGATGATTGCCAGCAGTTCTGAAATAGTTTCTATGAATTTTTTAATAACCTTGGATGTAATTCATATGGCCCTGGAGGCTTGAATTCATTTAGATTAGTCAGATATTCCTCTATTACCTCTTTACTTCCATGCTGCATTTCCTCTACTGCATCCTCTGCTCCATTCTCCCCAAGTTGAGCACTGTTAGCCTTTTGGGAGAAGACTGAGGTGAAAAAGGTGTTGGTAGTTCTGCTTTTTCTCTGACTTCTGTTAATTTTGCCACCATCTCTACACAGCAGGGATCTGAATCATATTGGCGAATGACAGTTGATCTAGTCAGTTAGAATGGTTAGGAAGAAAAAAAAAAGAAATGAAGTGTCAATCAGGTCTGGGAATTTAATAAACCAGAGGTGGATAGTGTGAAAAATGTGAGCTGTGTTCTACGTCTATTAAATTAATGTTTTTTCATGTTTAATGTAGAATTGTTTAATATTAAAACACATTTGCCCTCCAGCAACACTATATTTGGCGGTCTCTTAGTATCTGCTGAGGTTTTGTTCCAAGATACTTGGAGGATACTCAAGTTCCATTATATACAGTAACACAGAAAAACAGTGTTTGGGAATAAAATAAAATAAACCATGGATGGTGGAATATTACTTAGGCAACCCCTCGTTTTCTGAGTGTGGTGGCTTTCCAAGTTCTTGGTAGACATGTGTGAGTTTTTTTTTAATGTGTGGAGGTCGGTGCACAGCCAATCAACACAGTTTTCACAGAGTGAGGGTCCCAACCAGTGGCATGGTTAACACAATGATGGTGGTTTCTCAATCTGTTGCAGCCTTCTTTCGCTTCACAGCCATTGTAACATGTGCCATGCTATCTTCTGCCTGATCTGCCATTGAGGTCTTTGGATTGTGCTCAGTCTGGAACCTCCCTCCCCACCACCCAAACCGGGAGTGCATGACTCCAGTGGTTACGCCTGAAGGTTCACTGGAACACACAAGCCCCCTCATCACAGCAAGGTGACAATCCATTGAGGAAAAATATATGGATACGAAGGGCTGAATGTATTCAAAAGCTTGGATTCAGACAAGGATTATGTAGTCACAGCACTGAATAAAGAGGGAATGATCTCCAAGGGGGATATAGGTTGCACAATATATCACATAAGTACATTAAGAATAGCTGGGAGGCTCTCGCGGTTAGTGGCCGCAGCAGAAGGGCAGGAAGAGGCCTTTACATTAATGTGAGACAAAGGTAATCTCTCACTCATAGTAGTAATTATGAGATTTGTGGAAGTCATTATGTTTGGTGGCAGCAGAGGTTTAAGCTAAGCCTCACATCTTGTGAGAAAGTAATGGCTGAATGAAAAAGTTCAAATTATAAGTATGAGAATTTAGACTACAGATGAAGAAGTGTATGAGCCCCTAAATATTGAGATAGCAAGGTAGAATGAAGAATGTGTCTAAAATAAGAGATTAGCAGGATTCCAATGTTTTCCTTGTGTGTCTTTGGGGTGGCAAGTTCATTTTAACCTTTTAATTTTATCATTTTGATTATTGTTTTAATGTAGAGGGTAGAGAAGTTAGCTTTAATAGGTGCATATAGTTATACAAGTCATATATGTTAAAATTACCATCTTTAGAAATTATATAATAATAATAATAATACTTTATTTGTACCCCGCAACCATCTCCCCAAGGGACTCGGTGCGGCTTACATGAGGCTGAGCCTAAGCACAACAATACAAGCAATTAAAATAAAACATAGACGATAACCATATAACATTATCAATAAGACAACATACGATTAAAACTGTGGGAAGGCCAAATGTAAAAATTAAAATTGGAAATAGTGCTGAGGCATGGACGAAAAGGTGATAGTGGCATTTGTGGAAGACATACGAGCAGACCTAAAAATATAAAGTGCTTTGGAGGGACAAAGTTACAGTATATGGCTGAAAACAGTATATAGTACAGTTATGGGCGAAGGCCTCAAGGCGGCACTAGACAGAAAAGGATAGTCCATTTTACAGGGGGAGTTGAAGGAAGAAAATAATTTCCCGCGTTTTTGCTGGTTATTTCTCCTCCCCTCATCCTATATCATAAAGGAGAGTTGTTTCCATAATGGGGAAGGGGGATAACAAGACCACAGAGAGAAATGATTTACTCCTTCAACCCAACCTTCACCCCCATAAAATGGACTATCCTTCTCTTTCTAGTGCCCCCTTGTGGCCTCCGCCTGGATAATGGAACAATACCCAATAGATATATATTGTGTGTGTGCGCGCGCAAAATGTATTTGTGTGTGTGTCCCACAAAGGCTATTGCTAGGTGAAGTGGTGCTCTGTGATGTTACTGGATTGGCTATTGGTGGGCAAAGTAACTCTCTGGCCCCTTTCACACAACTGTATAAAATCTACATTGAAGTGGATTATATGGCAGTGTAGACACAGATAATCCAGTTCAAAGTAGATATTGTGAATTATCTGCCTTGATATTCTGGGTTATATGGCTGTGTGGAAGGGCCCTTTATCATGTCAAAGAGACAAAGGGAGGAAAACAGGCAGGGAAGAGTCACACAGAGAGCCATGTTGCCATGGACGCCTTGTGAGGTGAGCCTCCTCAGAGCTGGAGAAGGGAGAAAGTAGGCCAGCAGCTGTCCAAATGAAACCTGGGCAACCCAGAGTATGTAGGCCAATATGTAATTTTTTTAAAAAAAGAAACAACTTGCTACCCTACTCAGAGTAAATCATACTGCACTCTAGAGAACCAACATGGTTTTTGTCCAGGTTACCTCAAGGATCACTTGCTCCCACACAATCTGCCCCAGACACTTTGATCTTCTGGGGGGAGTCTGCTCCAACCAGCCAGAACCCGACTGGCAACCACCATCCAGAGGACTTTTTCATCTGTCGCCCCAGGGCTGTGGAACAACCTGCCGGTAGAGCTCTGATGGCTAAATCAGCTGTTGGAATTTAATACACAAGTGAAGACCTGTCTCTCCAGGAGGCCTACCCAGTCTTTAAATATAAACATGAATTTTAATGCACGTATTTGGTTTTAATCTCTGTTTTGTCTGTTTTAATATGTATTTCATAGAGATATGTTTTGGTATATAACTTTTATGGAAGTATGTTTTAGTGTGTGTATATGTAGTGTTTTGTTGTGTTTATTTATTTTGTTTTGTAACCTGCTTCGAGCCACATGAAGAGGCGGGTAAGAAATAAAATTATTTGATAAAAAACAAGATTAGTACACAGCAAACAAGATCAGTATGCCGGCTTTTATATTGGATCACATGTTATTGAGATTAGCTTTGATTTATTCTAATAATGTGTTTATATTTTACTGTTTTAACTGTGTAATTAGATTGCCATATGTTTATTGTGCATATAATGTGTTTTTATTTGTCTTCGTTGTTATTGGCCTTGGTCCAGCATGTAAGTCGCCCAGAGTCCCTTTGGGTAGATGGTGGTGGGATACAGAAATAAAGTTGTTGTTATTTGAAACACAACAAGATCAGTACACAGCAAACAAGGTCACTCTGCTGGCTGTTGTGTTGGAGTACACGTTGGACACTTCCTAAGTGTCTAGGACTGTGTGATGTATCGGCGAATAATGTGTGCAGATCCCAGTAGGGTGGCCTTTTGCAGCTGACTGATGGTAATTTTATCAGCACCAATTGTGTTTAAGTGCAGACCAAGATCTTTAGGCACTGTACCAAGTGTGCCGATCACCCCTGGGGCCACCTTGACTGGCTTGTGTCAGAGTGTTTGCAGTTCGATCTTTAAATCCTTGTATTGTGTCAGCTTTTCCAGTTGTTTATCTTCAATCCTGCTGTCACCTGGGATTGCAACATCGACAAATTATTATTATTATTTGATACACAAGAAGATTATTACACAGCAAGCAAGATCACAATGCTGGCTGTTTTATTGGATCACACTTCGGACACTTCCCAAGTGTCTAGGACTATGTGATGTGTTTTCAAATGATGCACACAGATCCAAGTAAGGTGGCCTTTTGCAGTTGACAGATCGTGATATTGTCCATGTTTATTGTTTCCAAATGTCGGCTGAGATCTTTTGGCACGGCACCCAGTGTGCCAATGACCACTGGGACCACCTGTACTGGTTTATGCCAGAGCCTTTGCAGTTCGATTTTGAGGTCTTGATTGCGACTGAGTTTTTCCTGTTGTTTTTCTTCAATGCGACTGTCACCGGGTATGGCGACACCAATAATCCAGACTTTTTTCTTTTCCACAATCGTGATGTCTGGTGTGTTGTGTTCCAAAACTTTGTCAGTCTGGATTCGAAAGTCCCACAGTATTTTTGCATGTTCATTTTCCACAACCTTTGTGGGTTAATGATCCCACCAATTCTTTGCTGCTGGCAGGTGGTACTTGTGACATAAGTTCCAGTGAATCATTTGGGCCACAGAGTTGTGTCTTTGTTTGTAGTCCATCTGTGCGATTTTCTTGCAACAGCTGAGGAGATGATCCATGGTTTCATCAGCTTCCTTGCACAGTCTGCATTTTGGGTCATCCGCTGATTTTTCGATCCTGGCCTTAATTGCATTGGTTCTGATGGCTTGCTCCTGGACTGCAAGAATCAGGCCTTCTGACTCCTTCTTCAGTGTTCCATTCATGAGCCATAGCCACGTCTTTTCCTTGACAACTTTTCCTTCAATCTTCTTAAGGAACTCTCCATGTAAGGCTTTGTTGTGCCAGCTGTCAGCTCTTGTTTGCAGTGATGTTTTCTTGTACTGACTCGTTGTCTGCTGTGCTTTGAGAAGTTTCCGATTATTGACTTCAATTAAAGCAGGTTCTTGGCTTTCCTTGACATATTCTGCCAGGGCATGTTTTTCTTTTTCAACTGCTTATTATTATTATTATTATACACCTTGTTGTTGTTCATTCGTTCAGTCGTCTCTGACTCTTCGTGACCTCATGGACCAGCCCACGCCAGAGCTCCCTGTCGGCCGTCACCACCCCCAGCTCCTTCAAGGTCAGTCGTCACTTCAAGGATGCCATCCATCCATCTTGCCCTTGGTCGGCCCCTCTTCCTTTTGCCTTCCACTTTCCCCAGCATAATTGTCTTCTCTAGACTTTGCTGTCTCCTCATGATGTGGCCAAAGTACTTCAACTTTGTCTCTAGTATCCTTCCCTCCAATGAGCAGTCGGGCTTTATTTCCTGGAGGATGGACTGGTTGGATCTTCTCGCAGTCCAAGGTACTCTCTATTATACACCTAGAGTTATTATTATTATTAGAGTTATTATTATATATATACACCTAGAGTTGAATAGAGGCACTTTTAGGAAGTTGGCAACTCACAGTACACAAGAACAGAGTTTGGAGAAGGAATGGGGAGCTTGAACAAGCTCTAGGTATTCTATGGAATCATATAAATTTGCTTTTGAACATCGATGATCCATACTCTATTTTTAACACAATCGTGAGGTCAGTTGTTGTTATTGTTATGCACTTTTTGACTACAGACTTCCATCAATGTTGGTTCCTGACTATTATTATTGTTTGTGACAACCCATTCATTTAGCTCAAAAGGTTTGTGTAAACACTGGGGGCTGGACTATACCTTTTGGTAGGGGATGGCTAGGCGAAGCGGCCCTCTGTGATGCCACTGGATTGGCTGTTGCTAGGTGAAGGAGCTCGGTGACGTCACTGAGGTGCAGGCAGGCAGGAAGGAAAGAGCCACGTTGCGATGGGAAGCAGCCTGGCTGCTGAGGAGCTACTCATGCTTTAGGCCTCTCGGTATCCTTCAGCGAGGGCCATGAGGGGGCGCAGGGCCCTTGGCCTTACAAAGATGGGCGTGGCCAAGCCCTGGCCTGGCAGAAAGGCGCCTCTCTCTCTCTCTGGACAGGCAGAAAAGAGTTGTCAGGGGGGTAGCAATAGTGACGTCTCCTTCCCCGTTGAACCTCATTGGCCGGCTGCGTCTGTTCCCCCGCAGCACGCGCTGAACTGGGGAGGGGGCGGGGCTTGTGGTGCCCCTCGCGCGCCGTGGAGAGAGGCGGCTTCTCTCCTCTGACGGAAGCGCTGGGCCGTTCAGGCCCCGCCCCTTCCGCTACGTGAGGGGACGAGAGCGCCAGGAGTCTGACTGACTGACTGACTGACAGACAGGCTGCGCGACTTGCCGCCGCCGGCCGCTCCCCCGGCTCCTTCTCTTGCGGGGGATGGCGAAGGGGGCGCGCCGGCTCGGGGAGCGCAGACCTCCGCCTCAAGCGCCCCTCAGCAACACGTAGCACGGCGGGGAGGCTGCCCTGCCCCGCCAAAGGTGAGGAGGGGGCGAGGCGGGGAGGGGGCGCTTCTGGGCTAGCAAGAGCCGAGCCAATCCCCTCTCTCTCCCGGCTGCTTCTCGCGGGAGTGTCAAGACTCAAGAGGCGCCTCTTTCGCCTCAGAAGTGATGGGAGCTTCCCTCGGAAGAGATGGTTTCTCTCTCTCTCTCCGTTGGGCACATTCAAGCATTTCTCCTTGGCGACACACTTTTTAGGCGTTCATCCTTTTGCTGCGGCAGGGATTGAGTTTTACTAGCAAGCCAGAGGTTGACCCAGGCATGGGCAAACTTGGGCCCTCCAGGTGTTTTGGACTTCAACTCCCACAATCCCTAGCAGCCTCAGACCCCTTCTTTTCCCCCCATCAGCCGCTTAAACCAATCCTTTATGAGAGGTAAATTGTAATAACAAAATGTATGTGAGACGTATCTCAGGGAAACCTTTCATATTTTCAATATAGACCATTTATTGTTTCACTCGCATAAGACTTAGAGGTTTCTTGTTACATTTGCATGACACACCGATATGCTGATGGTGTGTTTTCAACAGTGTTGTGCCAGCCTCAAGGAGAAGGCGGGCCAGAAATAAGAATAATAAACTCTGAGGATGCCTGCCACAGATGCAGGGAAAACATCAGGAGAGAATGCTTCTAGAACAGTGGTTCTCAACCTATGGGTCCCCACAGGCCCGTAGCCAGGATTTCGTTTCGGGGGGGGGGGCTGATTTTGTTTTGGGGGGGCTGAGTCTGAGTGAAAGAGGGCCTACCCTAGCAAACTTTTTGTATCATTACCCCAATACCCCCATGCATATGGGATATATTGAGTATGGTGATCAGATCATGATATATGGTGATCAGATCATGATATGAATAAACATAACAGTTTAAATAATGCACCAGTAAGGCCTTTTTGCGAACCACCATGAGAATTGGGGGGGGGGGCTGAAGCCCCTCTAGCCCCCCCCCCCCCCCCCGGCTACATGCCTGGGTCCCCAGATGTTTTGGCCTTCAACTCCCGGAAATCCTAACAGCTGGTAAACTGACTGGGATTTCTGAGAGTTGTAGGCCAAAACGCCTGGGGACCCACAGGTTTTAGAACACTGTTTTAGAACATGGCCATACAGCCCGAAAACTCAACAACAACCCAGAGTAATAAACTCTTTTTCTGTTGCTTCTAACACTGTACACCTCTTTGAATCCCACTCATGGGAGAAAAGCGAGATATAAATAAAATAAAATAAATAGTAATATTTTCCCTTTCCAGAATTTTGGAAATAGAGTTAACTTTTAGAGACTGGAGAGAGAAAGTATTCTCATTATTGTATTTATGTTTAACCAACTTTATCTCACCACTTTATTTCCCTGCATAAAAGCATCAGCACAGCCATTTAAAATATACAACTATACAAAAATTAAAACAGGATTAAATATAAATAGTATTTTTAAAAAATTCCTGGTTGAAAATCATTAAAACAAATTCAAAGTTTTTGAACTTGATCTTAAACATCTTCATCTTTAAAAACCTGTCTAAATGAAAAGGTTTTAGCCTGCCGCTGGAAGGACAGCAGGGAGGGGGCTATTTTGTCTTCCCTGGGAAGAAGGAGGTTCCAGAGTTGAGCAGCCACCGAGAAGCCCCACCAACTGAGCTTGAGATGGAGGGGGGACTGCCAAAAGGGCCTCTCCTGAAGATCTCTGGACCTGGACAGGTTCGTACAAGGGGATGCGGTCGGCCATAGCCTGGGCCGTCATGGGCTTGAAAGGTTATAACCAGCAGTTTGAATTGTGCCCAGAAACAGACTAGCAGCCAGTGTAGCTGCTGCAACAGGGGGGTTGTCCTCTCCCTTTAGCCAGCATCAGTGAGCAACATGACTGCAGCTCTTTGGACCAGCTGAAGTTTCCAAGCACTCTTCAGAGGCTGCCAAATGTATTATACAGAATAAATATAGTAATATTTTGTGATCTTGTTCCAGCTCTTTGTCTTTTACTTTATTATATATTGTTATATTATTGTTGTTGCTATGTACCAATAATAATAATAAAAATAATACAATATATAATAAAGTAAAGGGCAAAATGATAGAAAATATCACAAAATACAAGGGCATACACATTGAAATTGGACAACTGTATCAAAAGAGAACAATAGTGGTACCAATCGTGGTTGGTGCTCTTGGAGGCATGCCAAGAAACTTTGAAAAGCACTTTAAAAAATCTTAATTTGGACAGAACATCAGTCCACATGCTGCAGAAGGCAACACTTCTCGGAACTGCACACATTCTATGAAAATACTCCAATATCTTAGGCTCTTGGGAAGATCCCAGTATTCAGACACTTGTTATTTATGTATTTATTTACCATATTCATTCTCCGCACTTTTCAACTCTGAAGGGGACTCAAAACAGCTTTACACATAGGCAACTATTCAGTGCCATAAAAATAACATGCTATTAAAATAAACATTTAAGTTAAAACCACATTAAAATACTTGGACCTAATATACATGTGTGCTGCGTTATGTACATGTAATAATAATATAATTATAATTATAATAACAACTTGAATTAATAATAACTTGAATTTCTTAAGCAAATTAAGAAAGATGTTTTGAAAACACCACCTTTGATTGCTCTTTATAGTCTGCTGTGATTGTTTTACTGTTGTTATTTTTGTTACTGCAGCCAACACACAGTTTGAAAAGCTCTGGTAAAAAGAGTAGGTCGCTTCTCTGTGTTTGCGGAAGTTCCTGACTGGCTCTTTAAACTGCTACATTGAGTAAGCAGACTCTCGCAGTGCATTTGGTGTAGGTGTTGTTCTTGGTTTGTGGAAAGCAAGTATTTTCACAACAAATAACCCCCCTTCTATAAATTGCCGAGGTGGACATGTATGTATGTGTGGCTCTTGCCAGTAGGCGTTTCAGTTTTCAAAGCTATTGTACCAACTCTGAATATTAGTTTTTTGGGAACAAACGTAGGAAACAAGATCATACCATTGTGCTCTGCTTATAGATCCTATGGGGCATATAGCTGGCTATTAAATGCTAGACCTTTGGAGAGATCAGCTGGTATGGGATGTGCACAGGTGACATTTTTACGAGGGAAACATGCTGTTACAGTGCTTTCTATGTTAGATATGGACTCTATGGCCTTTCAGATTTTTATGAGTGATCACTCCCATTGCAATTGGCCCTGCCAGATAGGGCTGATAAATCCCCCAGTTATGGTCTAGAGTAGAACTTTCCAAATATTTAATGTTGCTGATCCACATTTTAGGCATGTACTGCTTCGTAATATAGTGAATCAGTTTTATTAGCAAACCAGAAATTAAACCAACCTCACATAAGAGACATGCATAAATTGTAATGATGAAATATATGGGGGGACACAATATAACTCATGAAAACCCCTCATTTATATTTTAAAATGAAAATGTATGACTTGTAAAATAACAATATTCAGCTCAGAAGTTTCTCGCTATGTTTGCGCAACACACCTACACACTAAGGTGTCGCGACACACAGTTTGGAAAGCTCTAGTCAAGATGAACTCACTGCAGTTTACTTGTAATTTGAGCTGCTTTTTCAAAGCTCACTTCAATTGCCATAGATGCCCAAATGCTTTACCTGTTGTATGCTGAACTTTGTAGCAGTCTCCACGTTACGGCTGTACTCTGTGCTGACAACTGAACTAGGGTGAGTTAGGGCCAAAAGGCATTTCTTACATACAGTAGTTAATTTCATAGTGCTTCTATAGTAGATACTAGAAGAACCGAAGTTTCAGAGTGTGGGGAGGATGTGTCCCTCTGTGTTAAATATCATCCCCTACTATCCCTACCATAACACACACACCCCCAATCTGGGACAGCAGCGAAGCTGATACTATTTTTATAATGTGTTAGTGACTGTTGTCTTGTGAAGTGCTGACACAGTTTAAATTTTTAAATCTTGCTATGTGTTCAGAGAGAAGTTAGATTTGAGAAACAGAATTATTGCCATTCAGATCAATCTTAGATTTGGACATGAAACTTCTGGAAATTTTGAAATTTTTGATTTTTGTGTTTGACGTCACTTCTGGTGTGTGGGGGGGGGGGGAGTGAAATGTTTGCAGATACTTTAAAAACAGAAGCCAGGCTCTATCAGATGCTTAATGGAGCCCAGGCTTTTGTTTTTCAGAGATCTGTGGAAGCATCAAGGTAGATCAAAGAACCAGGTTACAGGTGAGAACAAAGAGGCATTCTTGACTCTTCAGTGCTAAATGTTTTTGCATTTATACCACCTCTTCTCAATGACATAAATCCACAAGATTCATTTTCTCTTGTAGAGTTTCATAACGGTCTTTGGCAGTAGTTTGATAAAGACAGCTGTAATAATATCTTCTGTTGAGCAATATTGCACCTTAATAAAATTAGACCTCATGGTATGTTACTACATTAAGAACATCAGCTTTATTACGTCTATGTATATTTCCTGGAATGAATGCACTTGTTAGACTCGTGTTTATGCTGGATTTAGCTCATTGACTTTAATGCAAGTGTTTCATAAATATATGTGTTTTAGATATTTAAATAGTCTTCTTTTACTAAATGCAGTATTAACAAATGTACTCTGAGGTGCAGTCCATGCCATCTCCAGCCTGGAAAAAGAAAAGGAAGGTTGACAGTTAAAGCCAATAGTATTATAATTACCAAAAGAAAGGTTGTATTATCTCAGTCATATTTGCATAGAGACTTCAGTATTATAATAAAAAAATAAAACATGCTCAAGAATATCTGTGCTTGAGGAAAAAATCATTCCAGTATTTAAGGAGTAACAGTGAATATGACTAGTTGAACTTTGCAACAGTATATTATCATGTAGAGGTTGCAACCTATGTACACGATAAAGCCCTAATGAACTGGGTGGGACGTTCATCTAAGTAAATATGGATAGGGCTGGATGCTGAGGTCATAGTAACACAGAAAATTAGCTATCTGACCCTCATGTGGTCATTCTGTCCCTCTTAGTAAATATATACAGTGGGATCTCACTGTATTTGTCAATTAGGAAAAGTATCTGACAAACACAGCTTTTGATTTTGAACTGTGTTTTTGAATTTCATGAACTACAGTACGTTCATGAAGTTTTTTCTTGCACGAGTTGAGAGAAGATTATCAATTTCTTCATTTTTTAATATATCCTTTGTGATTGTATTTTGAAACAGTAATTTCACTTTGGAGGAATATGAGTAACGTGTGAAGTAAGAGGAGCGTAAGGGGGAGAAATGAGAAAGGAAAGAAATAAGAGGGAGAAGTTGTATGAGGGAAAGCCAAAGGAAAAGAAAGGAAAAGAAAAGAAAGAAAAAAGGGGGAAGGTGTATGAGGGAAACAAAGAATCACAAAGGGAGCCTGCCCAGAGAGTTGCCAGAGCACTGCCATGGAAATCTCCTTAGAGCTGGAGAAAGGAGAAATCAGACAGGCAGTGGTTCCAATTATATCTGAGCAATGCTAAGTGTTTATATAAAATTCACACATTTTCCCCAACTTCATGCTTTTCTTATTTTTCCCCTGGGGGCGGAAAATTAGACAAGTTGAATATCTTTTGTCCAAAAACTTCACATCTCTATCATACACGTTTTGGACTGAGGTCTGAGGTAGTAGGAGCCAGGTTGCTGGATGGTTCATCCCTCTAAGGGGTATAACAGATGGCACACCATTTGTGCTTTTGGGATTGATTGATACTCAGGAAATGAACTTGGTAGTGGCAAATTTGTTTCAAAGTATTTTGATAGGTTCCTGGCTTGTATTTTTATATGCCAGGTTCAGCTCTTCCTTAGGCTGTATCCCCATTAATAAATGATAGCAGTATGACACCATATTAATTGCCGTGTTTCAGTACTATGGAATTCTGGATTTTCTATTTATCTGCTATATTTGTCCTTCTCTGTAACCCTTGCCAGAACGAAATGGAAATCATAGTATTCCATAGGATGGAGCCAAACAATTAATATGGTATCAAACTGTTGTAATTTATCAGTGTGCATGCAGCCTGAGTGTGGATGTACTGTTACTTAGGCTAGTCACCTGTTCTTCTTCATAAGAGGAAGAGAGCCATTATCTGGCCTTCAGTTTGTTGGAAGAAACACAGAGAAATGTAATAAATTAAAGTGGAGCTAAAGTCCCACCCACAGCTTTGGTCTTACCTCATGCCAGTGTATGTGGTTATGTGGTTACCAAAGGCGTTTTCAAAGGCCAGCACTCCTCCCATACAAACGTTTACCTGTTCCTGAATTAAATTGTTAGACCAGTTTCTGTTTGAAGATTCTTCTTGTTCATTGGTGCTTAGCATTGCAGAAGTTTCCACATATGAAGCCATAGGTGGACAGTTATTGTGGAAGCAGCTTGGGAGTAATATTTAAAATGTATTAAAGAATTTATAGTGCATATATTTTAAGAGGTGTACACAAGCATGTCCTATAATACCAACTTGGTGCATTCCAGATGTTTTGGATTTTAATTTCTTTTAGCTGTGGTCAGCATATTTTAAAAAATTATTTGCTTTATATCTCACCTTTCTCCCCAACTCAAGATGGCTAAAAGCAAACATAACAAAAACAATTAGAAACAGAGCAAATCCATTAAAATGTGTGTGTGTTTTTTAAAAACACAATTACTTACTTTCTGCCATGGAGTATAAAATACTAAAATATATTTAATTACATTTCCAAACTACACATCCTCCCCATCCCACTCACACAATCCCCCACAGCATGCCTTTTATCATTCCCTAAAACAGAGAGCTGTGATCCTTCAAATATCCTCGACCAAGGTGTATAGGGCTTTATATGTCAAAACCAGCACTTTGAATTGTGCCTGGAAACAGGTTGACTGTCAGTGGAACTTCTGCAACAGAAGAGTTGTATGCTCCTTATAGCCAGCTCCAGCAGTTAATAACTTGGCTGCCACTCTTTGGACCTGCTGAAGTTTCTGAGCACTTTTCAAAGGCAACCCTCACAAAGAGTACATTACAATAATCGAAACAAGAAGTAACCAAGGCATCTGATTTCTCCAAGTACAAGCACACTTGGTGCACTCCTAGTTTAGGCACACTTGATGCAAAAGCATTCATGGTCACTGCTGAAATCTGAGCCTCTAGGTTCAGAGCCCAACCAAGGAGTAAACCTAAATTGCAAACATGGATTTTCAGGAGAGTGTGACCCCATCTAACTCATGTTAAATCCCTATGCCAATCCAAGCATACCCAATAATCAGGATTGTTGGGAAGAGTAATCAAAATATTTGGAGCACAGTTGCTTGGAGAAAACTGCCATATAAATGGGGTTGCATAGTAGTAATTGTTTTTTGTTCGCAGTTCATAGAAGTACTCTTTAAATGTAGAACTATTAGCATTTACTGAAGATAATGACATAAACATGATTTTGTTATCACCAGGTGCCAGAATGTATACCCTTCTCTATGCAGATCAACAAACCTAGCTTTATTCTCTATGTCTTGAAATGCAGGTCATTTATTCTGACTGTTTCTCTTATCTCATTTGTAAGTGGAAAATGATAATGTTTGAGACCTTGAGACTTGAACCTTATATGTCATGATCACTTTCGGAATATGAGTCAATACCTTTTTCTTTTCCTAGAAAGATATATCAGATAGGATATCTCAGTAACTAAATATAAAGAAATGACCCATTTAATTAGCCACTGAAATAATTCTATCAGTTTGCAGAACAGGACATGCTTTTTAAATTAATTTCTAAATATTGTAGTATAAATGCTGCTTTCTAATATTACATTACTTATTTTTAGGTATACTATTCCATAACACAAGCCTTAATAAATTGAGTTGGATACACACAAATTAAACATTGGTCAAACTTTTTAAACCTGCCTTCCAGACATTTTCTGTATAAAATCTTACATTTCTTCTGAAAAGTCTTCAGGAAAATGTTTAATAACTTTCCCGGAAGGCCATCATGTGCTCTTGAGTGGCTTCTTGCTGATTTTACCTTGACTGCCATCAAGCAAAACCAATTCATGTCTCGATTGGTGGTGAAACACATGAGGAAAAGCAACTATCCAGGTATCAAGCTATGAACCTATGAAATTACAAAACAGCACCTCCAATTGTGTCCAAAACCAATTAACTACCTCTATCTTTTATTTCCTATGTATTCAGCTGAATGTATATATTTGATAGTCGGTCTGCTAGACTTTCAAGCTGTCAAACTTGATTAACATGCTGATAGTTGTTGAACAAGACAGCCAGAATTCCAGGGAGTGTGTTAAGGAAACATTTATGTATCCTGGCTTGAATGCTGATTTTAAAACAAGATTATAGAAGTTGCAGGAAGAATTTGGAAAGGAAATTTGCATATAGTTTTGGTAGAAGAAATTTATAAGTGGAAGAGTTTCAGCAGAAAGCTTGCAGATATCTCTTGTAGCT
This sequence comes from Anolis sagrei ordinatus, assembly GCF_025583915.1. Taxonomy (NCBI): domain Eukaryota; kingdom Metazoa; phylum Chordata; class Lepidosauria; order Squamata; family Anolidae; genus Anolis; species Anolis sagrei. Next base: position 128,697,510 of record NW_026846588.1, on the reverse strand, counting down.
ATAACGTTCCAGCTTCTTTTCGATGATGCTTACAGTAAATGCTCCCCCTCTTACTGTCAAGATGTTTTAAAATCTGCCTTCCTTAATGTGAAACCATTAGAACTGGTTGGGTTTTGTTTTGTTTTTGCAGGGCAGCAGAGAGCAAGCATGCACTTTCTGTATATGACAGCACTTGAGGTGTTTAAAAAGTGCACTCAGTGCTCAGACTTTTCACCTATTGCTCATATGTTTTGTTTTTTTCTCCCTTATACCATCCTTGCTACCTTTCTTGCAAGTGATTCCAACTTGTTTGTATCCTTCTTAAAATTAGTTGCCTTGAATAGAATGAATTATTCCAGTACAGAATATAGTGTTATTAGAAACTGAAGTTCAGTTAATGCAAGCTGAAACATTATGTGCTTTTTTTTCTTCAGCAGCACACTGTCCACCTTGTCCAACTTCTGATCAAAAATAATCCCAAGGCCCTTTACATATGTAGTACTGCAAAGCATTCTCTACCCCCATCCTGTACTCATGCATTTGATTTTTGTCACTTAAATGTAGAATTTAGCATCTGTCTCTACTGAATTTCATTTTGTTAATTTCTGCTCAATTTCTGTCTTATCAATATCCTTTTGAATTCTACTCCTGTCTTCCTGTAATGGGAGGTATCCCTCTCAGTTCTGTATCATCTGCATAGTTGATAATGACTTTGAGCATGGTTATTCAACCAATTGTGAAGGGGTCCTCAGCTATTCCATATTTAATCAATTTGTTAACCATTTCTTCAGGGGACATACACTATTTGATCATTGGAATTCTTATTGTTTGATAATATTAAAAACAAGATAAGAAAAAAGTTTCTCTAATGCTGATGGTTTCTTCTGTTATTATTGTTTTCTGCCGTTCCTAATTCTGCTGTTCCTAGTTGCAAAACCAGAAAAGTTCTTTATAGTTCAGGACTGTGTAAATCTGTTTCTAACAAAACAAAAACTCTAAAAATGGAATTCAGTTTGTAACTATCTTCTGACTGAATTGTACTCATATATAACAAAAATGATAGTGCTATGCCTATGAAGAACATACAGTGGGATGCCATTGTGTATATAATTCATTTGGGAAACAATATGAATTTTAATATATATAAGATTCTAATTCTTTAAAAAAATGTTCTCCCCTCATTACATGCCCTTCCTGGACACACATATTTCCCCCCATGTTTTAAAAATGTTGTATCTTGTCGGATTTTAGGGGAGGTAATTATATACACATGAAGAACAGATAGAGTGGACCAAATGTTTTGCTTGAAATGGCAAATTATAACGCTTCTTTACCAGGAAATGTATATGTATCTTCTTATTTAATGTAATACTTGTAAATGGGAGAGTGTTATTTTGTGGTGTACACTCACTTACCAATGCTCCTTTATGGAGACACTTGATTCGATTCTGAAGAATCTGGAAAATGGGGCTTATAGTAATACTCTTGACTACAGAAAAGCCAGAAGGTAAATTACTTGGTATTGGTACTTTATTGACCTCATTTCCTGTAGAGCAGTAGAAAATGTTCCTTTAAGAATTTGTAATCTGTTTTGATTATATGCCTCTATCCTGAAAAGGGATGTATGAATCATAGATTTGGGGGGGGGGGGGGGGAGCTCTTTTAGAAAGCATTTTTTCAGGCATGCAATCCTAATTTTCTGTCCATTCCACTGATAGAGAATCGTGTTTCCTTCCCTCCTCAGCACCAATTGTGGGCGATGTAGATGGAGATTTGCCCCCTTTTAACATATTTGCCTCATCTGGTCAGCTTTCTGAAAGCAGTGATGTATCAGAATGCGTTGTGTTTCATTCCTGTACACAGTGAACTAAGTTTAAAAATAGCCATATAGAAGAAGTAATAGTTGTCACCATCTGGACTTTACTGTGGACTTTCTTCTTAGGATAATGCTGACACAGATGACCTTTGATGTATTGGTGAATACTTGATAAACACTGAAGTAGTTCCTTACGACACAATCTGAAGGATTATTGTGCAATATTGGAAGAGACTTTTATTTTGCTGGTCTTTTAGAGTAATTTTGACACAGCTTTCCAGGGATGAAGAGAATTTTGAGGGTTAATTGTTCACATTTTCTAAATTTATCAGAAGGTTTAGACTCAAGTTGTCCTCTTTTGAGTCTGTTTGGTTTTGCTCTTATCCTTTATACTTAGCATGTTTTCTTTCTGTAATGTCGAGATGTTTTGGCTAGTTTTCAGTGGTGGGATAAAGGGCATATGTGCCTTAATTGGAAGACATTACAGTGGGCCTACCATATCCACAAGGGTTTGATACTGGGTGCACCACAATTGTGAAAAAATGTGGACTATCATAGTTCATATTATTAAAGAGCAATGATATGAATATGCAGACTTTATTAAAGCAGGACACAGTGATATACGGTTCTGGAAATTGCTGATCTAGAAGGCCCACTTAAATAAATTGAATGCCAGAGCAAATAAGAATTCAAGTCTTCTTCTGCCACAAAAATTCTTCCACACAATTGTCTGGTTCTATTGGGAATTTAAGTGTTTTTCATTCTGGTGATACTTTAATAGCCTTTTGAAACAATGTCTATATAGGTATTTTTTATTGATGACTTTGTATGTGTTTTAATCTGTTGTTGTTTTAATACCTTCCAAGTTGCCTTAATTTGGGGAAAGGACTGAGGAAAGGCCATATATAAATGAAGTAATAATAGTAAAAGAATTATGACAATCCTTAACATACATACCTCTTCTATTAGACCCTTGTTACTCTATGTGCCATGTGCATCCAATTCAGCAACCTACTCCTTAGTTTTGTCCACCTTCTGGTCTAGAGTATCCAAGGTCATATATACTTGGGATTACACAATAGATGGTGGGAAATTTGAAGTGTACTTGATAATCTGTGCCCTGGGATAGGCATGTCTGTCTCACCACTTGGTAATGCAGACTTGACCCACAGCACAGGAAAGAGGAGAAGAGGAGACTGTCGGGGAAGTACATGAGTACATAGACAGTTATCACATCTTAACTGCTGTTTGACTTGTGATGAGAGTCATTAATAGCTAGCAAAATTACAGTATTTCAAACTAGATAGGGGTACTCCTCAAGGTGTTCTGCTTCTTTCTCCATGCTTGACATTTTAAATAGAGAGCCATGCCAGTCCCAGCCACATCACTCTTGTGGGAATGTAGATGGAGACATTTGCTTCATGTGACTTTTTTTTCAGATGTAGGACATCAGCAAATATAGTATTTAACATTTTTTTCTGGAGTTATATTTATGTTGAAAATATAACTTGCTTTCAGCTGCTTCTTAACTATCAGACAGGGTAAACTGCCAATTTAAACAATAGCTATGTTAACATTTCACAACATCCTATTGGGTTGAAGGAAGACTAGCCTTTGCCAATTTAATCAAAGGGTAGTTTTTGTTCAGATAACTAGGATGTCACGAACTGTTAACATAGGTATATGTAAGCAAACAAAAATGTTTGTAGGCATGTTGCATTTCAGTGTTTATTGATAAGGATGTCGTATATCCCTTCTTGCTTGATTATGATAGGTATATAAGAGTGTAATACCTCTTTGAACATTGTTCCTACATTTTGAGTGAATTTATTTGAATAACTTGGATTGTGACTAACAGAATGCTTGAGATTTTGGAATCAAAACTGTGGTGTTAATGATGTCTTTTTCATTTTCTCTTTATTGATTATCAGAACAAATGTGTGCCTTGCTAAAATTGGAAAACAATAACTTTTAAAAGCTCTTGTCTATTTGTTTATTTCCTAAATTATTTAAGATGACAACAGATCCTGGCTGATCTAGTCAGCCCTGTTTGGTATTTGAATGTGTGACTGCCAAAGAACATCAGATGCTGCAGGCTATATTTCAGAGGATGGAATTTGTAAACCATTTCTTGCTTAGAAATGATTTAAACTCATAGGGTCACCATGAGTCAACAGGCAACTTGAGGGGACATGCGCATGCACACACACACACATACCTCATTTGCTCTGATCCAAATATCTGTTGGGCCACATCCAAAGGGTAGGTTTGATTCCCATGGAAATACAGTTATAGACCAATACATATGTAGTTACAAACCATTTGGCAGGAATGTGCCACTTTTGGATTTAAGTTATGCAAATCTAAGGGGTTCTGTCAAGCATGCTATGTCCTATTACCTTGTGTCATGTATGTTGAGGAAATGCAAGTGCTGCAGAAAACTGGCTTTGTAGTTGTTGTGTGCTTTTGAGTCTTCATGGTAATCCTACAGTGAATCTGTCACGGGGCATTTTCTCTAGCTCTGCTTATAACATGGTTAGTCCTTCCCCATGCATGTGATAATGACCAACGGTTGGATGAGAGAGAAGCACTCCACTTGACCCCTCTATCACTTGAGGATGGAATGTATCAGTTTACCCAAAATTGACATATCTTACTTATCCAGTGCTTAGGATGTGAGGTTCCATGTTATCTTAATCCCTTTGTGTTGATGCTAATGTTATTCTTCATTTAAAAACAGGTGTCTACAGGGGAGTAGTCTTCTCTAGATTGTAGTTCTAGGATTCTGAGGAAGGAAGGCAGGAATCTGTTTTGTATTTTGTAAGAAAATAAGTAACTGTTATCATTGTAAAGCAATCTCTTAGAAAGCCTCTACATATTACTGACTTAATCTTTAAAACATCTGATTTTTAGGAGACAAAGAAAATGGAAGGCAACGGTCATCTTTGCATTCGGCGTTGGTCTACCAGGCATGTAGCCAAGTGGTTGAAGGAAGAAGGTTTTTGTGAATATGTAGAGATTTTGTGTGATAATCACAGATTGGATGGCATTACACTACTGACCCTGACTGAATATGACTTGAGGTCTCCTCCTCTGGAAATCAAGGTTCTTGGTGATATCAAAAGGCTCATGTTATCAATACGCAAGTTACAGAAGCACCACATTGAAGTTTTGGAAGAGCTTGGTTATAACAGTGACTCTCCGATAAGTTTACCATCTCCTGTGATTGGCTCTCTTCAAGGAACAGATTGGTTTTCTAATGGTGAAGTGCAACGTGATTTTGATGACTATGAACCTCCTGCTGACTTGAATGCTGAGCAATATCAGTATGCAAATGGCAAACACAAACATTCTACGCGAAAACTGAACCCAGAGTACTGGAAGACAGCTTTGAGTTGTATATATGTGTTCATTGTGTTTGGCTTCACATCGTTTGTCATGGTCATTGTCCATGAGCGTGTACCTGACATGCAGACATACCCACCGCTACCGGACATATTCCTAGACAGGTAAGTGGCAGCATTAACATCAAAACTATTCTTTTTAATCAGATGTATTCAGCTGTTTAGATTAAAATATTCATGTGACATCCTCCATTTTAAAAATCAAAACAACTCCCTAGAGGCAGCCTGTATGTATACAAAACACTGAGAGTATATAAATAGAGGTTGTCTCCAGTTCAGTGATATCTTGCCAAAATATTTGAGGCTGAAGAGCATCAAGGTGAAGATGGGAGATTTTCTCAGAAGATTCATAACACTGCATATTTTAACTGCAACTCCAGTGTCTCTCACTTTTCACTGCCAGCTAGGTTTGTTGGGTCTTTTAGTCCTATAACTTCCAAAGGGCCAAATTATTTATATCCATAGATGGATGATGCATTGTGGATTTGGAAAGAGTTCTTGCAGTCTGTTTTAGCTAGTCAGAGATTACTGTACTTATGACTATGAAGAAAGTGCAGGAAAGACTGAAGTAAGTTAAAAAGAAAACTGTTTAAATTGTAATTAAATTGCTTTTTCAGAGTAAACCGTAACTTCACCATAGCTTGGAAGAAACTAGCTAACATTTAAGTCATTCCCTTTTTTTACTAATGAAAATATAACTCAGTTAAATTAGAATGGTACCATAATGAGTAATATTGTCGCTATAGCAGCATAACTATAACTTTCTAGTTTCTGCTATAAATACTTTTATGAATTTGGCATAATCTTGAATACCATATTTGATTTACTTCTCTGTGTGATGTTGATTCTTGCCGAAACAGGAGAATAAGCTTCTAAACAACTGTCTTTTTATGTTGTCTCCTCTTTCAGTTTTGTGTTCATCAGGTTAATCTGTTGATTCCCCCTTTTCTGTAAATGTGTAGATAGAATAGGAAAGTGTGCCTGTAAAGAGATATTTTTGTGTCGCTGTTGGGATTAGCATCACCACAGTTGGTACTGTTTGCATGGGACAGGTTTTGGATACTCTTAGTATTTGCTACCCATCTTATTCCAGAGAAATCCAGTTCTTTTTGCTTCTGAATAGATATACAGAAACTGGATTATGCTACTCTGCTGTTTTTGCTATTTCTGAAGATACGTTTAATAAAAGCAGTGGTTCCTAACCTTTGGTCCTCCAGTTGTTTTGGATTTTATCTCCTAGAAATCCCAGCCAGTTTGCCAGCTGTTAGGAATTGTGGGAGCTGAAGTCCAAAACACTTGGAGAACCAAAGATTGGGAACTACTGAATAAAAGGTACATCACTGAAAAGAAGATATGCAGATGTTTATTGCAGTGTCTTTTGGTTTTCACAATTGATAACATAAACCAGGACGATTTTTCTTATGCAGTAGATTTTCCCATTAAATGCATGGTAGAATAGCTAATGGGAACTAGTGTGGTGGGACAGTAACTAGTACTATTGAAATCTGCAAGTTTTGAACAAGGTTTGTTCTTTCTTGCTTTTTTTTAAAAAAAATCACTATAGGTTTTTACTCACCAGATAATACAGTGATGAGAATGATAATATTTATTTATTTATTTACTTACTTATTTCATTTATATCCCGTCCTTCCCAGCCCCTCAGGGGACTCAGGGCGGCTTTCCAAAAAGGTACAATTTGATGCCACTTTTACATACATAAAATAAATATATATACACATTAAAATCAATAGTTAAAACACAAAATCTTAAAAACAGCTACATTAAAAACCATGCAGTCCAAAGGCATATTCTAGGAGCCGTTTCATAAATTGCACTATTCCATAGTCACTTATTTTGCAGATCACTTATTCCATTGCAGATTAATGTCCAAAGGCTTGGTCCCACAACCATGTCTTCACTTTCTTTCTGAAGGGCAGGAGGGAGGCAGCTAATCTAATTTCACTGGAGAGAGAGTTCCATAGCCGAGGGGCCACCACTGAGAAGGCCGTGTCTCTCATCCCCACCAGTCGTGTCTCTGAAGGAGGTGGGACCGAGAGCAGGGCCTCCCCAGAAGATCTTTACCTCTGAGATGGTTTATAGAGGGAGATACATTTTGATAAGTAAGCTGGGCCGGAACCGTTTAATGTTCAATATGAGTATCAGGCTCCCAATGGCCACACTCAAAATTGCTCTGCATTTTTATTGTTTTTTTGTTTGTTTTGTTTTTGTTTCTTTTTTTCTGAACAGGGGCAGTCTGTAATATCCAAAGATAAACTTTGGATGCCACAGAGAAGGATTAACACCCCTGTGGTGTTTGTTTTGCTGTCTGTGCCCCTGTTCAGAAGATTTCATCTTGCTTTCTGTCCCTGTGACAATTGGAATTTTTTTAAAATGGCTTCTTGTTGAAACAAGTATTGGTAAGAAGGTTTCAGTGAATTCTCCTTCCTTGGGGTAGATTTCTCTCACTTCCTGTTGTCCCACCCCGGTTCTTAACTGTGAGTTGTTTATAAGTTGGATGTTTGTAATTCGGGAACTGCCTGTAGTTAATTAAAGCATTTTGTTTCCAACCCCAGCCTTTAGTAGTTTGAACAGATCCAATTTTGCATCTTAATATTTAATGCTTTGTTAATAGATATGGAAAGCATAACTCAAATTTTATTTACTTTATTTTAGTACTAGCAGTCCCCTGCCAAGCGTTGCTGTGGCTCAGCCTGTGTATATGTGTTTCGTGTGTTTATATATGTGTATGTGTGTGTGTATATTTGGTTTTTGTGTGTTTGTGTATATATGAGGTTTTGGGCATGCATTGTAATGTATTTTTTAAATGTTTTGGCTTTTTAAGTCTCTTCTGCTGTGTTTTTTTTCAGTGTTTTTATGAGTGGTGGTCACTCATTGGCCTGATTGGTGTATTGTGTCCAAATTTGGTGTCAGTTTGTCCAATGGTTTTTGAGTTATGTTAATCCCACAAACGAATATTACATTTTTATTTATATAGATAGGGTAACTTTTGGAGATGAAAAGCTACATTTTATGCTCTCTGAACGGAATAGAAGCCATATCCCACTTTTGGTGCTGCTGTGCCACCAATTGGTCACTGTAACCCCAAAAAACATGTTCAGGAAATGCACATGTAGCTTTAATGGTACATTACCCAAGCTTTTGTTACTATCAGAATATAGCACACATGGATCTGCTAAAAAGGGTGAATATTTTCTTTCCTTTTTACTAGTATAAATAAACAGAGTTTTTCTTGTTTATAATATTTTATACAGCTTTGTATTAAACTTGGATCAGTTTCCAAAACTAAACTAAAAGAAATTGTTAAAAACAAGAAGAATAAAAATTATGAAATCCACTAACCTGTTCAGGAAAATGTGTGGTAAACAGATAAATCTTTAATTGATGGGAGAAAAACCCAACATTGGGAGTGTTGCCTGATCTTAGTGTGGAAACTGTTTTGTTTAGTGAGCATTGCATTTGAGAAAGCCCTCCTCCACAGTGCAGCCACGTAGTATGAATTAGTTGTGGCAGAGCCTCTTCCTTTGTTCCTGAGCAAGATGACCACACATATATATGAGAGAAGATGGCATCTAAGGTAGGGTAGTCTTGAACTGCAGGTTCTTATATAAATTGTGTGCGTGGTACAGGTTGAGCATTCCTTATCTGAAAATCTGAAAAGGTTCACATAGTTGGGTGACATAGTGATATTTCTACTTTCAGATAGTTCAGTGTATGCAAACTTTGTGTCATGGATAAAGTTAAACTATTGTATAAAATTACTTCCAGGCAATGTGTATAAGGTGTACAGTGCATGAAACATAAATGAATTTCATGTTTAGACTTGGTCCCCATCTCCAAAATATCTTACTGTGTATTTATATGCAAATGCAGGTACCTCCCCCCCCCCCAAAAAAAAAAAGATGCAAAGCACTTACCCAAGCATTTTTAATCTGTATTTACTTGGCAGCCAGTACCACTTAATTCATTACAAACAATTCATAAACACAAGAAGGCTACCTGCTGTTTTGATTATTTATTTCCCAGTCAGGGGTCAGAATACCCTAAAGGCATCAGTTCTTGGAAGCTAAGCAGGGTCAGCCCAGATTTTCCGTGAATGGGAGACTGCCAGCAAATACCAGGTGCTGTAGGCTATATTACAGAGAAAGGAATGGACAAAATGTCCTCTGACTTTTCTTTGCCTTAAAAAATCCTATGAAATTTATGGGGTCACCATAAGTCAACAGGTGACTTGAAGGCCTGAACACACAAGCACATCCTTAATACTTTGAAATATAGTGAGCTATCCAGTATTCTTTCAAAACATCTTTTAAACACGTGTGTTTTAAAAAACACATTGCCCTGCAGTAGATATCACGTGAGCAGTGAGCAATACTTATGCCTGTTCTTGTTGGGAGGAAGCGTTGAAATACCCAGCAACAGCTTTTGGTTCTATAGACTTCAACTGATACCTGTTTATTATTTTTGTAGCCACAGAGTGGCTTTTGTTTTAATTTAAATGATGTAATATTATCTGCAAAAGCGATGCTGATGCTGAATTAAGGCAACATTTTTTTAAAAAAAGAAAAACAAGTTTATGATATTTTTAAGGTAACAATTGTCCACCAAGTGTTAGACCAAGCTGCTGTTATTAAAGTGCTGGAAGGGGTTTGGTGGAGTGAGTGTTAAAAGAGGAGGCAGCAAACAAAACAGAAAATTACAGTCATGAATGGTTTCTGTCTTCTTATTCTTTTGTAACAGAAGCATGTGACAGCAGAACAAATGCCAGCCAAATTTCTAAGCAATGTTATGTTTGTGTGATTGTCCAGTACCCATACACTCTCTCCCAGAAGGATATATTACTAGCACTGATTGCAAAGCACTTCAGAAATGACGCTAAAAGATTCATAAGAATTTGTAGGCCAAGGGAAAGACCTAATCTTTCTGATGATTAGACAGCTAAACAATGTTTTTTGGTGTCTTGGTTTCTGGACTTGTTTCTTGGGATATTTGGGGGCACTGATTCAGAAAATAGCATTGGATAAAGCATCAGCTATAGTTTTTTAGGCATAGTTATCATGGTAAGAGGAAAACGGGTACCATTTTTGCAATCAGCAGGTCAAATGTACCCAGAAACATGGCTAAAATCTTAGGCACCAAAATGTCTGTTGGCCAGTGTTATCATTGGCTTATAATAGATGGGATAGCAACAGTGCAATAACTGAACAGATGAAAGGATCTCTTATCACAGTTTAGGTCCTCAGTTAGCTCCTAAATTTATTACATGTTTCAGTTTCTTTGGATTGCTTTTTCTTATAGTACAACTGAACTTTAAAGATGTGTTAACTGTTTGTGTTATGTGCCTTCAAGTCATTTCTGACTTATGGTGACCCTAAGGTAACCTTATCACAAGTTTCCCTTGGCAAGATTTGTTCAGAGGAAGCTTGATTTTCTCAGAGGCTGAGAGAATGTACCCTGCCCAAGGTTAGGTTATTTGTTTCTTTGCCTGAATAGAGATTCAAACTCTCATCTCTAGAGTCATATTCCAATGCTCAAACCACTATAAGTGGTTCTGGCACTCAATAGCTATTTCACCTTGTGTTCAATGGGGAAAAACACTATATGATAGGGATACTCATGAGTGTTTCCATATGTTTAAGACTGTCTACCGATGGTGTTTGTAGAATTTTTTTTAAAAAATGTTATTTGGCTGTAGCCTACAGGTACCAATTTGCCTGGTTCTATTAAGAAGTTCCTCTAGAACAACGGTTGTCAAACTGTGGGTTCCTTGGTGTTTTGGCCTACAACTCCCAGAAATCCAAGCCAGTTTACCAGCTGTTAGGATTTCTGGGAGTTGAAGGCCAAAACATCTGGGGACCCACAGGTTGAGAACCACTGCTCTATAAGTTATTGTCTCCAAAAGTTCAAGAGAGCTTAAATTAGTGATATATATAATATACACATGTAGGTAGATATTTTTGCTTGTTCTTGTGTCTTGGGAATAAACAGCTGCATATTTGTCCTGTTTAAAATGCTGCCAAAATCCATCAGCAGTAGTGGGGTAGATAATTTAAAAAACACATTCCAAATAGTAAATTTCTGGGAGTTGATTCCCTTTACATTGTCATCCTTGTTTATGTCGTTTGGGATATTGAAATAAATTAAGGGCTAGCTGTGTCTGTACTTCTTAAAAGGTGCTACCACAGCTATCCTTCCATTAAAACGTAATGATTGATTGTAATGTGTTTGCTTGGGCTTGTCTTAACCTCAAAGATTTAGCGTTCTGGACAAACAGAGTGGCTCTTTAGGTCATGCAGTCATATGATTGCTATCATCAGATTGTGTTCTCCCCAGACGCACATGTCAACTTTGGTCCCAACTTCTCTGATTGGAGCTTATTTCTTATGGGGATTTCATTTACACAAGAAAGAAAAATATATACAGTAAAAGTGTTGAAGCAATTTAAACTCTAATAGGAAACTAAATTTCTCAGGCAGTATACACACTCATAGGTGTAGGACACATAAATCAGTGCACACAACAATACACACAACTTAGCAGTACACCCTCGTAGAAGAGATTAGTAGAAACTGGAAGTGAGAAAGTGATCAGTTGCATCCTACTTCAGGAACAATTGAAAGACCCTCCCCCAATCCTTCTGCTTAAGACAGAAAGACTTGCCTCACTATTTAAAGCAGTGGTTCTCAACCTGTGGGTCCCCAGGTGTTTTGGCCTACAACTCCCAGAAATCCCAGCCAGTTCACCAGTTGTTAGGATTTCTGGGAGTTGAAGGCCAAAACATCTGAGGACCAGCAGGTTGAGACTCACTGATTTAAAGGCATGGGGAATGTGAGCCTTTGCCAATTTACTCTCATTGGGGGCCTGCAGCCCATTCTGGGCTACAGTCATCCAGTTTGGTAACTTACAGAATAGACTACTGTAATGTTTTGTTCATGGGACTGTCTTTGAAAACCAGTTAGAAGCTACTGTTAGACTTCTGGACCAGTTGAGGGGGACATATTGTATTAGGGTACTCATATTTTCACAGGATTTTTTCTTGTTTGAGCTAGACATCTGTTTTTACATAAGCTGCCCTAAGTCATCATTGAAGGCCCTCTTCTGACTGGCCACTTCATTAGAAATAGACAGGTAGCATTTTTGGGCAGAGCTCTTTCAGTTGTGACATCCCACCTTCAAAATGCTGTCCTAGAGGGGATTTTTTGTTTAATGTTTATGTCCTTTTGATGCAAAAGACTTTCATTTTCTCAGGTTTTTAAACATCATCTGCTGATATCATTTATGTGGTAGTGTTACTTGGTTTTTAAAAGGCATGTTTATTATTTTGAATCTGTTTTTCTTTTACTAGTTGAGTAACTGAAATGGTATGCATTGAAGGGTAGGATAAATATCTGTAGAAGAAAGTGTGAGTTAGAATTATTATTACAAGAAGTAGGATGAAATGTGAATAACAGATGAATGGGGAGCTATAGAAGAATGAAGCTACAATAAAACTGTGAACCATGGTAATGCTAAGTAGGATGGATTCATTCAGCCAAGAGAAAAACAACTCTACTTCAAGAAAGTGATGTAATTTAGAAAAAACAACTGAAAAAGTACCCCTTTCCCCTCAGATAGTGTTGGATCATCAAAAATGGTAAAATGGCAGAGAACTTTATTTTAAGGGGCTGTCAGAATAGATTTATGTACACCACAGCAGTGTATAAATATTTGAATTTTATAACTTTCATTAACATAAAAGCATTCAATTGAAAATTATTTGGCATTTGCTTCTTTTCTCCTAAAGCATTTATTAGGTTACAGTGCTTAGGGTTTGAAATGGAAATTAGAAATGTTAAATACTACTTGCAGAGTTGGTCTTTTTGTAGATATATTGGAGATATATTATGTAAGGGTGACAGTTTCTTGATAAGTAAATCTGGAGGATATTTTACTAGGGGTATCACTATTACTTGGGACATACCTAGCCCAATAATCTGTACAGCATAAGGATGGAATTTGACTCTAGAATCACATTTCCTTCTACCACTTTCTTAGCTGTATTAAAACATGTATAAGGAGCAAAACACCTGGTGGGACACCAAAGGGAGATGAAATATGGGGTGATTGGGTCTTGGAGTCATGGCACAGTAGAATGACTGACTTGGATTATTGCTTGTGTCTTTTCAAGAACTGACTTTTTCTCCTCTCAGTGCCTTGATTACAACTGGTCGGTAAGGCATTAAAAAACCAAGCAGAGAGATGGCCTGTATCAGGAGGAGCATAAAGGGTGGCTGACATCTCCTCTAGTCAAAAGGCTAGGCTGAAATGCCATCATTTGCTATGGCTACTGCTTGTATAAAGAGGTCTTCAGCATCTTCCTGCACCATATATGACTCATCCAATATGCAAGAGGTTTAACTCGATAGTTGACCTGTGTGTTTAGACATAAAAAATAGAGAATTGTGTAGCAAACCACTTTCACATCATGATTCTGGTTTTGATGCACAGTCACTTATAGATTTCAAAGAGATTATAAATATTTCAGTGGAGTAGGATCAATTTTACACTAGCTAAGCAAAAGACAAATTTAATATAGTAAAAAATGGTATAGTGGTTTTGAGCATTGGACTGTGACTCTGGAGAAGAGGGTTTGAATCATCGTTGGCAATGTAAGCTACTGGCTGACTTTGAGCAAGTTACACTCTCTCAGCCTTTGAGGAAGGCAGTTACAAACTTCTTTTGCACTAATCTTACCCAGAAAATTAAGTGATAGGGTTGCCTTAGAGTTGCCAGAGGTTGGAAATGGCTTCAAGGCACACAACAATGACAGTTAATCTCCACAGAACTTTGATCCTTCTGACACATTCAGAGTTGCTCCTTGGTGTGCCATATTAAAGTATCAAAGTTGAGCTCAGATTAATCTGACTGCCATTGCTAGCAGAGTGGTGTGTAATTAGTTATATACATGAATGCTTTTCTTTTAAGCCAAAGGACTTAGGTTTGTAAAGGTGTTAATTAAATATGAACATCAATTTGCTTGAATATGCAGGTCAAGGACTGACTTTTAAATGTTTCATGTCATATTTTTCATTTCTATTTTTAGTGTTCCTCGGATACCATGGGCTTTTGCCATGACAGAAGTATGTGGAGTGGTTCTCTGCTACATCTGGTTGCTTGTTCTCCTACTTCATAAACATAGGTATAGTCCCTCGAACTTAAATTTGGAAAGAACAGGCTACCTTGTTTTATCTGTCCACTTCATTTCAGAATCAAGGAGAATGTGATTCTCCACTAATTGGGAATACTAAAGTCCTCTGGATATAAAGAAAGTACCATGGAAAGCGCAAACTGCACCCATGGTAGCTACTCAACATGGTGAGGTATATGTTTATAGCACTTTTTCACCTGTTCAGTCATTACCAGAAAACAATTTGAGAATGTGATGTGGTTTGAGAAACATTAGCAGGCACAGCAAGCTACATCACATTGCTTATTTTGTAATACTCCAGTGTATGTCTAGCTTTGAAAAAATATGGTATGCCATTGCCAGAAGTATATGAACCAGTTACTTCATAAACTCAGTTTCAAAAGACCTTTATGTTACATGAGGCTTGTGTGAGCAAACTTACTAGCAGGAGGAATTTCTGTTAGCAGTTATCCATATGGAATTTATGTGCCCATTGTATTTTATTTTGATGGCTGGAAAATTAAGGCGTCCCCCCTCTTTTTTTTTTTTAACTCTGTGGAGATGCAACTTTAATAGTAAAGACTATACTTGGAGGGAGATCACATTACTGTGACCCTCCGCTCACCTAATGCAATTTGCATGTTGGCCATTATGTTTTAATAAGGTCCTAAACGTGTAGCACACAGTGTTACTAAATGAAGTTCACAGTTTTGTGCTGTCTTTGATGGGAAGTATCCATGACCTTGCAGTGTATCTGCAGGAATCCTGGCTTGCCTTCAGGTTTGGCAGCCTCTGAATTTCACGAAAACATAATAAAATATCCAAGTTCAAAAAGCTATCATGGCAAACAGATTCATGGTCCTCATGTGTATTTCCTGGAATAAACGTTTATTTTTATTGTTCTTATGGCCACCTGCACCCCTTTAAAAAAAGCATCTCAAGAGTGATGCTTAGAGCTGTTTGGTGTAGAAGGGACAGAATACATTCCTCCCTTGGATTTCCTTAGCTTAGCTTATTCAAGAGTTCAAGGCCAAGTTTTGAAGCCTACACTTTATGTTTGTTTCTAGATCTATTCTTTTACGAAGATTATGCAGTCTGATGGGTACAGTATTCTTACTCCGTTGCTTCACAATGTTTGTGACCTCACTATCTGTGCCAGGCCAACATTTACAGTGTTCTGGAAAGGTAAGCTAGCATCTGTCTTCTGCTCCCAACTGCATTGCTTGATTTTTTCCTATGATGCATTCTTGGGGAGAAATAACATTTCTGAGAAATTAGGAATGTAAGAAGTCCCTTTTACCAGCTTAAGCTGTTTGCCAGTTCAGTGCAGTTTTCCCCATTCATTTCAGACTTCATGTCTAATAATAGGAGTGATAAGGAGGCATGCTACAGCACATCTAGAAGGCACCTTGTTGTTAAAAGTTAGTCTGCTTGGTTTGGCAGCAGCACTTCAGCATCACTTTTTAGCTAAACATTTTCACTTTGAATGGGGAGGTTCAACAGGTTATGGGGTCCCATTTTCTACTGCCAAGAAAATTAGCATACTGTGTCTAAATGCCCTCCAACTCCATGAAAAACATCGAAGTGGCTCCCAACTCACTTCTGGTATTGTTTTTAAATGTTTTGAAGATCTCAGAAGGGTTAGGGGTCTTCTGATTCCCCCCCCCCCCCAATGAACACAGAAAATGCAGACTGAAGTAGGGATCTTTTATATTCAGAACATATACTCATTTTTGGGAGTTTGGAATATCTTTATTTTCATATTCATTCTGAGTGAGGGATAGGGGGAAAAGGGACTTGCCCCTACTGAGTTTTTCTCAAGAAGCTGGAGAAAGGAAAGGGGGAGTACTCTGGATTTTGCTGATAGACTTACACACAACCCTAGTAAAAAGCATGTGTTGGGACAGTCCAAATGCATCTGGCTATTGTGCTTGTTACAAAGCTTCAGCTGCCTGACCGATCTATATAGCACTCACAACCCATTTCCAGGACACCTACCCTGCTGCGTCATTGACTTGACAGAAGGAAAATATGGCATCGATTTATCAGACAGCTGGAGCTTTGCAGCAATCGCAGAGCCCTTGGCAATTAAATGCATTTGGACTTTTCCCTCTCCTGATGCCTACTTTTTACAGAGTAAGTCCAGCGATAGAATCCAGGGCCCTCCTTTTCCATCGTCAAGTTTCAGAGTATGATGAAGCAACAGCTCCTTGAGAATAAATTCAGCCCCTTTCCTCAATGGTGAAGCGGGGGGGGGGGGGGGGGGGGGGGGGGGGGGGGTAGCAAAAAGTTTTGAGTTTGGGAGTTGGTTTTTTTTTTGGATTTTCAGGAAAAGGAGATTCAACCTGTCATACTGAATCACTTTACAGGGCAAGTGCACAGACTTCTGAAATGATGAGATAGAGGTATTACAATACTTTCATCTTCACTAAGGCAAAGTTAAAAAGACCTGTGAAAAGATACTAGTCTTTTTATATGTTATGGCACATTAATGCATAGACATAGGTATACACAATGTGTTTAAAAGTATGAATATATATTACCTGAGAAATATGAAAATCTATTTCAGGTAGGTCAATGTTTGAAGTATGAGAAATCTTGTATAATTGATGCATCAGATAAAAAAAGACGAGTAATACTAAAATAAAACATGAACTGTATTTCAATTATTTGTGGAATGCAGGGGGCGGATAACAGTGCTTTCCGAAATGGCAAGACTCTTCAAGTGTTCTTAATGTGTTCCTTTACAATGTTTTATATGATTCTAATTCTAGCTGTATGGCAATGTATGGGCAAAACTTCAACGGGCCTTTGCAATCTGGAGTGGGTTTGGCATGACGCTAACAGGAGTACATACTTGTGGAGATTACATGTTCAGTGGCCATACTGTTGTCCTGACTATGCTAAACTTCTTCGTCACTGAATGTAAGTGCAACACTGAAATACTACAAGATTGCTGCCATTAATCATGTGTGTTACTGTTTCGATAGTTATTGTTACATCAAGCTGTTCTGTTCAGGAGGTAAATGGCTAAGTGGGGGAGAAAACTGGTTTGAATTGAAAGAAAGTCAGGAAACTGTCTATCTATATGGCAGCAGTAGTAGGCGATTGGATTCATTATGGAAAGCATAGCAAGACAAATATTAAATGTTGAATACTCAAAGTGGATTGCTGCCTTTATTTTAAAGATGTATACTGTTGCTATATTGATTTTGTATTGATGCCATCATAATTTTTTTATTGGTACAAACACAGCATGAAACGTATATGTTCACATACTGTTGATGCTCTAGAACAGGGGTCCTCAAACCTCGCTCAGGGTCAACCTAAGTCGGAAACTACTTGAAAGCACATATCTACAACAACAACGATCCTATCTCATCAGCCAAAAGCAGGCCCACACTTCCCATTGAAATACTAATAAGTTTATATTTGTTAAAATTGTTCTTCATTTAATTATTGTATTGTTTTAAAGTGTCTTTTGCACTACAAATAAGAAAAGTGCAGTGTGCATAGGAATTCATTCATTTTTTTCAAATTATAATCCGGCTCTCCAACAGTTTGAGGGACTGTTACCTGCCCCTCTCTTTAAAAAGTTTGAGGACCTCTGCTCTAGAAAATAAATTATCCAAAGGCAGGTACTGCACTGTCCCCATCTTTATGGTCTAGCAGTAGTCCTCAACATGTAATCCTCCAGGTGTTTTGGACTTCAACTCCCAGAAATCCTAGCCATCCTACCAGCTCTTAGGAATTATGGGAGTTAAAGTCCAAAACACCTGGAGGACCAAAGGTTGAGAACAACTGGTCTAAAGGAGAGTAGGAGCTGTGGATAAAAGTACAAGAGAAAGATCAGTTCAAAGATGCCATAATAGTCAGGCATGTTATTAACAGACATTTAAACCAAATGAGATCCATGTACTCCTCTTGCAAGTAACCTCCTGGTAGTCTTTGGTCCTTTATCTGGTAAATGGGATTGTTCAGGACCTTCCTTTGGTTTCTATTTATCTGCTCTCCAGATGTGCCTGTTGTTGTTTACCTTCAGGTTGTTTCTGACATGTGGCAACACTAAAGCAAATCTTTCATGGGCTTTTCTAGGCAAGATCAGTTCAGAGGGGCTACCTTTGCCTTTTTTGGAGGCTGAGAGTATAACTTGTCCAGGGACTTCCATAACTGGACAGGGATTCAAAACCTGATCTCCACGGTCATAATCCAACATTCAAACTACTACACCACACTGGCTCTTTCACCTATCTCTCATTATTATGAAACTGTAGAAACCACATTTGTTTTAATGCTTTATTTCTTTTGCAGATACACCAAGAAGCTGGAACTTCTTGCACACTCTGTCCTGGGTGCTGAATCTCTTCGGGATTTTCTTCATTTTGGCTGCACATGAACATTATTCTATTGATGTCTTCATTGCCTTCTACATTACTACAAGACTCTTTTTGTACTATCACACATTGGCTAACACAAGAGCTTATCAACAGAGCAGGAGGGCCAGAATTTGGTTTCCTATGTTCTCTTTTTTTGAATGCAATGTAAATGGTACAGTTCCAAATGAGTATTCTTGGCCTTTCTCAAGGCCGGCTATAATGAAAAGACTGATTGGCTAAAAATTACTGGATTTAATTCACATCTGTGTGAAGTATTTGACTAATTTTCTTCAAGAATGGGCTCAGAAAAATTGATTTCTTCTTACCCATGCATCTCCTTCTATTCTTGTTAATTCTCATTGAGCCACAAGACAAAATGAAGCCCTGTCACAATTTTTTACAAGGTGTTAACTTGTAATAAGGTTCTGTGCGAATGAGGATAAAGTTAAGCTACCATATCAACAATTCTTAACATGTTTTCATTTGGAGGACTTCAAGATTGTCCTGTGCTGAGGCAATGGTTTTGGATCTAGATAACATCAAATACTACCTAGTTAGCTACTGTGTCTCTAATAAATAACACAAGTGTCGTTCTTTTAAAACAATGTGTCTCCATATAAGAATAGTGCGTGTGATAGGAGGTAAGTGGGCAAGGAAACACGCAAATGGTGAAAAGGGCCCCCAGAGCCTTGAGCATGAGAGAAACTTGCTGTGCCTGATACGTAGAGAAGGGAGCCTCTGGAGCTGTGACAGTTATGAGCAGGGCATCACTGACATGGAGTAAATGTGTTCTGCCATAGACCCTTTCCTTGTTTACATTTCATTCAATTGGTAAGGAATAAATACTTTATCTTTTGAAATGAGATTGATTTTGTTTGGGTGCCCTGATTTTTCTTTCTAGTTCAGTATTAAACTCTTTAATTTTTGCAAGCTTTTAAAATACAGCTTTTAGGAGAATATTATTTCCTTGGGAGTGTAGCAACCAATCTCCCATTGAGCCAAGGTGAACGTTTTTTTAAACAAAATTAGTTAAGAAAATGGCAACAGTGGCTTTTGCGAAATCTGTTTAACAACAATCTCTTTTCTCTTCATTTCACTGTACAGTTTTCAAAGGCCTCCCATTCTGCTTTATGTGGAATTTAGTAAATGCTGAAATGTCATTGATTGAGAAACTCCTGATGGTATTTTCAGTAAGTGCTCTATTCTTTTCACAATTTAAAATTCCTTCCAATTTCTTCAGAAAATTATGGCTGTGAAAAGAAATAACAAAAAGAAATGGATCTTAAAATATTAGGAGTCCTGCAAACACAGCACACAGCACTTGGTACTCATTAAAGCACTATATTTTTCTTTTAAATTTAGATTTTATAGAAGATACTCAGGTTTTCAATTAGTGTTTTAAGCCATCTATGTACTCAGATGTTGTTTTTAAGAGTAAAAATAATGCTTGAAAAAATACAACATGAACTTGCACAGCCATAGCTATTAGCATAGAGTGATTTATACTGCATTCTTTCAAAAGAGTTAGTACTTGCTGATTCACAAATTAAAATTGGCATGCAGGTTGGGTTAATTTCCATTATATATATTAAATAATATACCTTTCTTGCACAACTGGGTGGTCGTAAATTTGTTTAGATTGTAATCTAGTTATTTAAAAGTGTTCAGCCCACATTATGTATTTGTATCAATTAAAATTATAAATCTGGCATTAAAATGTATAGTCAAGTAAACTAGATTTTCAGTTGTAGTACGTCCCATACTATGCTAAATTTCTGTAACGCAGAATAGTAAATGAGCTATCTTGCATTTGAAAAATTTATTAAGCAGTAGAATAACATTAAATAAACGAACTTCCGTATGGAAGTTAGATAATTAGGTTTTACCACTGGCCTCTAGTCAAGTCTCCGGGCCCTTCCACAAGAATATCAAGGCAGAATAACCCACAATATCTGCTTTGAACTGGATTTTCTGAGTCCACACTACCATATATCAAAGTAGTTCAAAGCAGATATTGTGGGATTTTCTGCCTTGATATTCTGGGTTATATGGCTGTGTGGAAGGGCCCTCCTTTCTGCTGCATCCTCCTGGAAACACAGTTAAACCAGGCCCATAAAATAGACATTGCTTTTATATTTGAGAATTATCAAAGGGTTCTCCTTAGCAGATGGTGGCTACTTGTCTTTGTTTCCAGAATAGGATAAACACACTTTCCTTTTTGATCTTAGTATTAAGCATTGCTGTTCATGGAATAACATTTGTAGACACAAATGTATGAGCCATTTCATTGGAGGGCTGAATAAATGTTTCCAAAAATGAACTCAACTAGGAATAGGAGTAGTTAAACTTGCAAACCTGGACATTCAAAGTATTTGTAGGCTAGAACATTGATCATCTTCTAGCTATGTGTAATACTGCAACAGGGATCTATTTATACAGATTTATATGATCACATCAGTATTTTTATGTGCCACTTTAAAGGGGAAATACTATCCTCCGGCATGCTTTGTTTTCTTCACACCTTACAAAGTCAGCACTGTTGCAGTGTCAACACTATGTATCCAATTAGGTGTTGTAAACCTTTTCCTTCATGAGTTGGTGCCTCCATTGTGTGCGTTTGCTAATTAGCGCGGATTTGTGTCATAACAAATTGAGTAGGATGTATTCTATTGAGATATTTAAATGGACCATGTTTTTAAATCAAAAAGACACCTCTGTTATGCAGTTGCAGCATTTTTATTCCTTTCCTAAATAGTAAAGATCAATGCACATCTTTGCATTTTTGAGTAGAATTATGTTTTTTTTCAGGATAGCACTTTCATGTGGCATATAAGAGAAAAGATCCAAAAAGTCTCCTTCTCCTCTGCCCTTCTCCTGGTGATGTTCCCTAATTTCTTTGTTCGAAGCATGTAGTATTGGTTGTTTACAAGAAATCTCAGGCCCACCTGGGAATTCAGGATACATGCACTCTTTTTAAGTTTATACATTTGTTTTTGAAGAAGAATTATACCCCACCCAACAAAATGTATAGATACGTTTACAGTTCAGATATGCATTATATTGTAAGCAGTATTACTTTGTCAGTTTGAATAGAAACAAAAGCCCCAATCTAATAAAGTAGGGTAAACAAAAAGCAGCAGTGGGATTCAGCATACATTATGATCCAGTGCGTGTTCTATTGAAAGAAATCCTACTGGGCTTAGTTCTAACAGGTGGTTAGCCTATGTATGGACTAGGCCCGCTGAGGATGTAGGTGACCACTTCCCCAGAAGAATGCTCCAAGAGAAGGAAAAACATATGTAGAAAACTAGGGAAGGCCAAGTTGAAAAATCTGTATTCAGGACATGATATTTTCCATTAGAAATATGCTTTGTACAAAGGAGCATTCGGTCTGATGAGTCACTGCTTCAGTCTAGGAGGTACAGCACAAGCACCGGAGGATGACCTCAATGGACACGATGGCATACTTGAAAGTGAGCAAATATATAACTGTGTTAGTTAGATCGGGGCTGTATGTTTTAGTTTATGCAATAGAAAAAAAGGGAGATGAGTAACCAAAACTATCTTAGTTTTTAGGATACAAGCAATGCTTAAGCATAATAACATGAATTGTGTACATTTTTTCCAATTAAAAAAATAGTCCTGTGGACTAGATTTGCACTTTGGGTTCTAATCAAAATGATTCATTCTATGGATTCATCTACTTCAAATGGTTGATTTGACATCCTGTTCTATGTTTAATTACACATTTGTTCATTCTGAGAGAAGATACATCCATCAGCATTTCCAATATTTGTCGATTGTGGAATATCACAAAGAATAGAATTCTTGTACTAAAATGTCTGGTTTGAACACTTCTTTTTATCTTGGAAATGTTAACTATATATTACACTGTAACTTATTTCTGGGACTTCCGAGCTGTACTGTCTTTGTGTGAAATGGAGACTGGTGGTAAAATAGGCATGGTTTGGTGCTGAAAATATAACAGATCCAAAGAGATAATGAAGATCATCATGTACTCATTGACAGCATACCATCAATTTACTTTATCTGTTCTTTCATCTTTTAAATAGTGTCCCCACATGTGATTTGGATAGTATGTTAAGGCTCTAAATTATAATTTAATAAATGTGTTTTATTTTTTGATAATTGCGTTGACACTTGAGAAACAGATAACTAATTAGATTATTAGATAAAGGAATATTTAAGTGTATTCTTTTTTCAAGATCTGTGGTGTGCAAAGGTTTGTTTTAATCAGAAGAGGTAAATGTGTTGACACACTATCTTACAACAGTACTTAGCTGGAATGATCGAAATAACAGCTTTGAGATTGTGGAGTGTGTACACTATTGCTACATGGATGTCCTCCGTGTTTTGAGTTGCATGACAGGGTGGTGGTCTAAAATATATTGATGAAAATGAGATGTGTAAATCTTAAACTACTAAATGTGAACAGTTTTAAAAACAGAGCTTTTAAATTCTGTGGAGTTTTTAATAGTCTGATGGATAATTTGGTTCAGAACTTTCAAATCTGGACTAGATCCTGAAAGATGCCGGTACCCAGCACAATCTGCGGATGTAATGTCGAAGGCTTTCACGGCCTGAATCACTGGGTGTTTCCGAGCTGTCTGGCCATGTTCTAGCAGCATTTTCTCCTGATGTTTCACATGCATCTGTGGCTGGCATCTTCAGAGGATGGAGAAACATCAGGAGAAAATGCTGCTAGAACATGACCACACAACACCCCAATCTGGGGGTGTCCTTAGGTCACTTTAAGCCCTTGGCTATGCCGAATGAGACACAATGATTCTTTCCATTGCAAGAAGAAGGGCCAGTTTGAGCACAGGTTTTAACAGTTATATTGGTTTTAGTTTCTTAGGCGTATATTCAAATGAAAGACACATTTGCAATAATTGTAGCACAGTCCCAGAAACTGGAGAGGAGTGGCTAGTCTAGACTTGTTGACGATGCTTGGCATGATCCTTATATTTTGGGTTTCTCTTCTGCCCCAGAGAACGTAGTGTTACGGGAAAGCATGGATGTTCCTACTGCAGAGGAATCTGAAGCACAGATGTGTAAATAAAGATGGATTTCACTTAAATTTGAACCCAGATTTAATTTATATTGTTTTGTATGTATTGTATTAAACTATTGAAGAAATAAATAAAATATAAAATGAATTTCTTAAAAAATGACTAATCCTGTGTGTCCTAGTTTTTCCATTTGTCTGAGTAACCAACTACTCATTTCCTTTTACAGTCATTACTCTTTGTATTCCCCTTTTACAGAGTGTAGAATGGCTATTTCCCAAATGTCACTTTGGAACTTGGGGGCTGTGAGATCACTTCTCAAAGACTTCTGTAAAATACCTTGTCTGCAGAAGAGTTTAAGTGGGTTTCTGCGAGTTCTGCTGCTCTGGCCTTTCCTCTTCCTTTTAATCAGTCTCTACTGGGATTGGTTATTATGTTTGTTTTGGATGTTGCTGGTTAATTTGGTCACTTTGACAGAAGATGGTACCAGCCACTAGATATCAGATCCTGTTATCTTTAAGTCTCTAAGCAAAGACTGCTGAGACTCTAATTTTGCATTGCACGGTTTGTGACATTGTAAATAAGTCTCAAGGCTAATCCCCTGTTTAAACAATGCCTCCTATAGTCTGGAAGGTTACCTTTTTCTTACATGTTGTCTGTGTTAAGCATTCATTAGTGTCAACAGAACTTTTAGTCTCAGAATTGCCAAAGCTTGGCGGTTTTAAAGTTATTCGTTGGCTAATGTATTTAATGTAGTTGCCAGGACGCATACATCTTAACAAACCACACTCTTTATGAATTGTTAGTTTTATAAATGTACAATAAGAAAAGCCCTAGCAAGAGCATTTCATTAAACCCAATTACAATATTGGCTTAAGGAGTCAAAACCAATACCCCAATTAGATTAATGCTTTAAACGACAAGGCCACAGATAGGCATGTGGAATACAAACCCTTCCAAGTTGAGAGTTTTTATAAACCTTGTCTGTGCTTCTGCATCGAGTTTGAACCAAAATGTGCTCAGATTTTCCTTTAAGCACATTGGAAAAAATGTGGAATGCAAATTCTGGTAACAACTGCACTCAGCTTTGTTTATGTGGGCAGCTCATGCATTCATTAATACCTTTCTGTTGAAAAAATATTGAAATAGTATCTGCAGAGGTGTTTGGGAATCCTCTTTTAACACCCCTATTTTCATTTACTTCACTAAGAATTTAGTGTGATGGATTAGGGACTAAATACTGCAAACCTTAAATGTAGCCAGCCAGGGATAAGATTGCATTGCTTGTTACCATAGTAGTAGCCAAATGAAACCATTTATTTTATTTAGTTGCTCCTTCTTTTCAAGACAGCCCTTCCTAAGCACACTGCTTTATTTTTTTCTGCCTTCCCTTTTACCCCACAGTGAAGGTTATCATCCCTATGTCCTAATTATTCCATTTGTTCTTAAAACATCTGTTATTTTTTCCAAATACTTCCATAGTATTCTTAAACTAATTTTCTTCATCTATTGCTCTCTCTGCTCCTTTTTTCACTGCTCTTAATTTCTGCATGAAGCTTGAATGACAAACCCAGGCAGGGCAATATCTATCTTTTGTGATCGTTATTTTTGCGTACTGATCTTAGGGAGGTAATGTCAAGTGGGCAACAATCCTATAAAATGAAATTACTGTTTAAACTGTCCAGAATCAAAAGTTGCTTTTGGAGAAGCATCTTGATCTCATCTTAATCCCCCAAATGCTATCTGAGAGGATTAGGGTTGCTCTGCTATTGATTTCAGCGAAAGTTAAGGGAATGTTTGAAGTAGTAACCTTTATACAGAGTTAACCTAAACGCAATGTGAATGAAATATCCCTTCTTTCCTCCTCCAGTTTCCAAAAAGGAAATGTTCCATTGGAGAAGATTTTGATGAGAACAAGGGTTGCAGGAAAAAAAGAGGCCATCCCTTCTGTTCTGTCAGTGAAAATCTAGCTTTGGATATTGGAATGTATCTTGAGTTCAGAATTACTCCATTCTAAGTAGACATGTATAGCCTTATCTTACCAATTTTTTCCTGTTGAAATAAATGGGTCTACCAAGTGGTTAAATTTCCCTGGAACGTGTTGAGGAACATCTCAGAATATTATTTTTGACTAGGTTTCATTCTCAGTGTTGCACGGGAGAATTATTAACCATAACGACTGTTGAGTTTTAACTGTACTCGTACATGCAATGGCCTTGCCTTTCTCTTTGGTCATTCAAACATTTCGCGAGATGAATGTCAGTCTCTGTTGCCCTTGCCCTACCAAACACACTACTTTATATAAATGAGGACCCCCAGGTGAATCCCATTTGTGTTGCATTACCTATGCGATATGTCTGGGAAATCCCAAATAACCGCTCTATTGAAAATTCATCTGCCTGTTTCTTGAACAATGAAATTTGAGAGGAATATTAGAAAGAGAAAAACTTGGATGAATTATATTCACAAATTCAAACCCATTAGCAAAGATATGAACAGACAAAATTGCCTCGTGGGCACACTACAGTATTAATATAAGACTCACTGCTACTTGCACATGGAACAAAAATAATCTCAGAGTTTTGAACCCAGGGCAACTGACTATTGGTAAGCAAATATATTGCTTTTACACATCACCACTAACAGACTACTGTAGTTGCTTTGAGTACTCTTTGGGAGATAAAGTGGGGAATAATAATAATAGTAATAATAATATCTGAAAGACCCTTATCATGTTACATAGGCCCTTGGAAATTTAGGGCAAGGAATATGATTTGTAACTTTCTCAATCCTGTTATAATCTCCACTCCCACAAGAGTATAAATATGCTTTATACCTGAGACTTTAATATAATTGGGTACTACAAGGGCCGAGTTTTAGCACAGCTGGTTAATCAACAGCAGCAATAGCTCTTACTAATTGAAAGATTGGCAGTTTGAAGCCTGGGTCGAAGTGAGTGCCCAACTTTCAGCCCAACTTACTGTCTACCTACTCACAGTTGTGAGTAGAGAAATTAGGCATTGCTTAAGCGGGGAGGTATTTTATGGCACCATAAAGGAAATACGAGAAAAATACCTGCGATCAAAGGAATGAGGAAGTCTGTGATCAAGGGCTTTTTATCACAGAGGATGGAGCGACAGCACCCCATGTGGCCAGAATTTAACACAACCTCCAGGACGCCAAAGTTAGGAAAAATGCCGAGGTAATACCCTTATATGTTGTCTGTCCTGTCTGTTTAATGGCATTGAATGTTTGCTGTCTGTGTGATCTGTCCTGAGTCTCCTTCAGGGTGAGAAGGCAGAATATAAATGCTGTAAATAAATAAATAAATCAGATACATCCCAAGAAGAGGGTTTTATGCATGAAAGTCATGCAACAAAAAACACCCAGTTAATTGTAAATGTGCTACTATCTCATTTCTTTTTTATGTAGCAAGAGAGTAAGACAACCAGCTACGTGTAAGAAATTAACAGACAAAAAGTTATAACTTCTAAAAACTTGTTTAAATGTTTCAGGAGATATGCTATGCTACTCCATTTGATATGAATAAACTAAGTGAATTTTATGTAGCCTGTTAAATCAAGAAATTCCAAACATGCCTTTCAAATTTGGTGAAAATCAGCAATTGGGGTGCCCTTATTCACCCAAAGTTAACCTTGGGTATACCACATACATTATGTGTAAAGCCATACCATCCCAAACATATCCTCCAAATTCAATCAAAGTACATCCAGCCATTTTTACACGTTGCAGTAATAACATAACAATAGAAAATGTGATTAGATATCTGTATATATTCATTCCTTTGGGTGAAAAAAAATCAATTCTCAGGTCCATCACATTTATATATGCCAGCAACAATTGTCACTTAACTCCTGTAGCCTGTATTCTTTGCAAGATCTTCTCATCTATCTTTATATAAAAATGCCAAGTATATTATAGCAGAAGAGAGGAGGGGAAAGTGAAAGACAGAAGCTGTGAGAAGAATATGTCCATAATCAAACTCTGATCAAGCTGAAAAGGCTATTTAAGCAGGAATCTCTGAAATAACATGAAGTATTGAAACAGGGTAATTTGAATCCTTTCATGTCTCCATGCCATTTGTAGTTCAAACCTAGCACTAAGACTTTTAGTGCTAGGATGACAATTTTCTGCAAAATCCCGGCTTCTGCAATTTAGGGATGGGCATTCAGGATTCTTGCCAGAGAACTCTAGAGCCTCACCAAAACACAAACCTCAAGTTTCTGTAAGATGAAAGTGTGTCAGGTAAAGTTGAGTCATGGTGCTATAACTGTGTAGTGAAAAAAGAGCCAAGGTATTTTGGGCGACTGAAATGTTATTTCTTCTGCAGGAGACCTAGTGCCAACTATATCA
This sequence comes from Anolis sagrei ordinatus, assembly GCF_025583915.1. Taxonomy (NCBI): domain Eukaryota; kingdom Metazoa; phylum Chordata; class Lepidosauria; order Squamata; family Anolidae; genus Anolis; species Anolis sagrei. The sequence goes on along the minus strand of NW_026846588.1, from coordinate 128,669,347 downwards.
ACTTTGGCATTGCAATTATGGGCTTAATTAAGTCCTCCACAGCCTCACAGATCCCTAGACTTGCTCATCTTCTAGTGTTCTATATGCCATATTATTGTTTTATTGATGTTGTGTTTATTGATTTTTGTTCAATGTATTTTGGGCTTGGCCTCATGTAAGCCGCACCGAGTCCCTTGGGGAGATGGTAGCGGGGTACAAATAAATATATTATTATTATTATTATTATTATTATTATTATTATTATTATTATTATTATTATCAGTCAAAAATAACTATAATTTATAAAAATAACTACATAGAATATATGAGCATAAGCCTGATCAATCAGTCATATCCTCATGGCTCTTCTCATGTTCTGTGTTCTATTGATTACTCTTTTCAAAACAATTCAGACTGTAGCCTTGGACAAATTTCCAAGGATGCCAGTTATGTGTATATCTAGATAGGTGTGTCTAATATTGCACTACACAACTAATATTCAAACATATATGGCCAATCCCCAAGTTACAAACAAGATAGGGTCTGTTGGTTCGTTTTTAAGTTGCACTTATTTGTAAGCCGGATCAGGTCCAGCAAAAAGTGCACTCTGTAATTTGGCCAGACAACATGATCAATAGTCAGGAATTATGGGAACTGCAGTCCAAAAAAATCTGGAGGGCCACGGTTGCCAGCTCGTGTTCTACTGTTAACCCACACACAGTTTCTTGTTGTTCCTTTCATGTCTTGCTTTAATTACAAGGTTACACTCGAAGTTATGGTTTATCTTTCCCATAGTTAGAACACACTTTTTACAGTAAAACTATATTGACTGAAAATTAGCAATATGGTCACAGTATTTTAAAAGCACATTTTGCCAGTAAACAAAATAAGTAATTGTCGAAGGCTTTCATAGCCAGAATCACTGGATTGCTGTGAGTTTTCAAGGTGGTATGGCCATGTTCCAGAATCATTCTCTCCGGATGTTTTGCCCACATCTATGGCAGGTTTCCCACACATCTATGGCAAACATCTTCAGAGGTTGTGATCTCACAACTTCTGAGGATGCCTGCCATAGATGTGGGTGAAACATCAGGAGAGAATGCTTCTGGAACATGGGCATACAGCCCGGAAAACTCACAGCAACCCAAAGTAAGTAGTATTTATTTCAGTTCAGATGTATAGGGTTTTTTTTTCTACCACGAGGCTTCTAAAGGACTTGATTTCTCACTTTCATGTTGATATCAAGCAACAAAAAGAGAGAAAATACATGCTGAGATTACCAGTTTGTGACACATAGTTGCCCAGCCAGTCTTCAAAGCCAGAACGAGTTTTATCATAAATAACTATGCATTCCTTTTACTGTGCCAAGACTATGCAGTTCCCAGGAATGACTCATCTTCCTTTTAGCCAAAAACCATAGGAAATTCAGGACAGATGGAAATTTCTGATGGCTGAGAAGAAAGCTTTTAATCCTTTCCCCAAGCATACTTACCTAATTGAAGTAGGCAGCACTGTGTTTTAGAATAAGGAAATATTCCCTTTAGGGACATAGTCTTTTTATTTTAAGAACAAAACTGTGTTTTAGACAGCTCCTTGACAGCTCCATACTGTGGTGATAGACACCAAGCCAAAGGGCAGCCATCCAGTCTTACCAGTAAGTCCACTTACTTCTGTCACCGTCTGTATTTTCTGCATTTCATTTTGTCCTGTCTTCACTGTTTAGATTACCCCGAAATCTTTGCTCTGATTACTAATAATTTCTTTATATGTTCCATCCCTATCCCACTTTTTTCTTTAGTAAGCACGAGGCAGCATATGTGGCTGTTCTCCCTCCCTTCTTTCTCTTCACAATAAGCAGGGTTGGTCAGGCTGATAGAGAATGACTGCTCCAAGGTCATCCAATGTGTTTCATAACTCAGAGGGGACTATAATGTGCTGTCATGAATCAGGCGCCTGTTCAGCACTTTAACGACCCCCATTTAACAAGTATAGAAATAATGAAGCCTTTTACATGCATGTTTTGGACTACAGTTCCTAGAATTCATCACCATTGTGTGAGGCAGCTCAACAATATCTGGTGGACCACATGATTGCCACCCGTCATATAGGCTCTCTGCCTAAACCTGTAACTCGGCATGTCACTTCATGCATTTGTCATTACAGACTACAGCCTGCAAATAACAGCTTGCAAATAACATATCCTTGGTGAATTATGGTACTCATTTGCTTGCATGTTGACTCCCCAGAAGGTAATAAATAAACATCGTCTTCTAATTTAATCTCCGTCTACACAAACTTCCTATTTAGGTGCTCTTCACCTTGCAAATTTGCTATAGATGGAAATGAGACTGCAGTGGACCCATGTATCTATTAGGATTTTTTCTAGGACCTACATGGATACCAAGATCCATGGAATGTGGTATCTATTCTATAGAATGGCGCAGTACAATGGTCCCTTATATAAATGGTAAACGGGTGCTGGGCAGAACCTGTGCAATGGAGAAAAAAACTATAGCAGAGTATGCACTGAACAGGGTTGTGTTCAGTGGCTACAAAATCAGGGGTTGCTTCTGAGAATTAAAATATATTTTCAAGATATGGTTACTGGAAGACATAAATAGAGAACCTGTATTTATGTCTTCCAGCTGATTTACAACCCTCCTAATGTAACATATGCTAACATAAAACCAACATAGAGACAAACATTTTGCACATACTATGGTCAAATGCTTTGCTGAATCATATGGTTTTAGTAGAGGTAGCATGAGTGGCCATTTTGAGAAGTATTGTATTACTGCCTGGTATCTGAATCTGCCTAATCATCTATGAAAGGTAGAATTTAATAGACTGTTTGTTTTTTTCCACCTGCTCCTGTTCAACTGCTTTAGACTTTTCATTGTTATGCTGAGAAATAAACATTTGCATATTCTAAATCTTCCTATACCCAGTTTTGTTGGATGTCTGAGTTGGATGATATGATCTGAGTTTTTTCAACAGAACTTTGGGGATGGGGATAACTTGCCAGATTACTGATTTCACAGAAACTATTCTAAGGTATCTTAACTCCTAATTAAAATGCAGACAACTCATCAGTTAATTCAATTAATTTATTTAGGTCATTAGTAGTGCTGTGCGATCAATGAAAAAATGTTTCAAAACTCATGCCAAAATTATGGGGTGGCGGCATTTCATTTCTAAAGTGTTTCTAAAGTTTTCCTAAAGTAGTGTTAGTGAAAATTTCATTGCTATAATGAGAGTAACAAAATTTCATTGGTTTTTCATTATGGTAATTGCTCAAGTGGGGAATATTTTGGGGGCTTCTTTCTTTCTCGCTTTTACAGATATTTGGGGTGAAATGTGCTACAATGGTAGAACACATTTACCACTGTTAGCCCATCACATTTCAGAACATTTCACGTATCCACAATTTTTTGGGGAATGCCCAAAGTTTTTATAAACAGCATTTATAAACAAGATCCATCTCCTTGAATTTTCTATACACAGATTATCTGGATTATATGGCAGTGTAGACTCAGATAATTCAGTTCATTATTGTAATTTGAATTATCTGCTTTGATAATCTGGAATATATGGCAGTGTAGAAGGAGTCTGAGCTGTTTCTGAGCACACCAACTGTAATGATTAGAGTCTAGGCTCTCAGCCCAACCAGAATAGAAGCAAAACATGTTGCTGATGTTCAAGTTAAACATATAAAGTACAGGGTTCAGAACACTGGAAATGTCCTTCTAAAATTTCAAGACATTGGCTCATCTAGTCCAGTGTTGTCTACACTGAGAGGAAGGAATGCTTTGTGATTCCAGATGGGACCATACTTAGAGATGGATCTGAAGGATTTTCATGCAAAAAATGTAATCTGCCAATGAACTAAAAAGCCCTTCCCTAACAGAATATGTAAGGAGATTGGATGTCTGAAGGGTTCTCTCAAGCCTACACCAATTCTTCATCCATTCTCACAGTTGGTAAAGGATACCCCTTTGTCCAAGCTATCTGAGGTCCCATCAGAAGCTGGCCCTTGCCCTTTCGCAGGGTTAGTACTGCCACTTTTATTCTAGCAGGTTGACTATTTCCAATGACCGAAATAAATGATTTGATTTGATACTCTAGCAGGTACTACACCTTGTGGATCCCTGCTTATTGTACAGATATTTAGAGCACAGGGGAAAGCAGTATGCCTTGGAGTGCTGCATCTTTAAGAAGTATGGAAAGAAGTATTTCAGGTGTGTTTTTACCACTAGAGTGCAGCAAGGATAGAAGTTAAGTTAAATAGTTTTTTTCCCTCTGAGCAAATAGTTGCACTTCATTCTTAGATGAATTTGTTGGAAGTAAATCCCATTGACCTCAATGGGATGTATTTATAAACAAGAATGCATCTTGATGTTATGTTTATTTACTCAGGAGTAAGTTGCCATCGAGTTTAAGAGGACACTGTCAGATAATTACATACATACCACACAGGAGCTCACTGAGGATCTGACAGAATTAAAGCAGAAACTTCCATTATGTAAAGCCAAACAATGTTTGAGCTTGTACAAGAGTAACCTAATACCCTGAAGTCCAGGTACAATGTTTGGGTTTGTACAAGGGCAACCTGATACCATACAGTCTATTCTTACTTTGACGTAACTCCTACTGAGCTCAATATAATACTTTCATGTGATCTAGGAGAAATTTTAAGTTCTGTCATTTTAAAAACTTAACCGTCCCAGGGCTATATAAACGGCAAGATACAGGTATTTGTTACTTAAGTCATAGCTTTCCTTTGTCCAATTACAACAGTCCCCTTAATCTTTTTGTTAAGACAGGGGGAGTAGAGTATATCTTCCTCACTACAATAGGGCAGTAAAGTGCTAAAGACTATCAGTTTGGCAGGTTTGTGGCTTCAGTCACGTCAGGAGTTGCTGAAGAAACTGAACCCCTGTGCTATTTTTTCTCATGTCGGAGAACCTACCTTTCTTTATGTCGGAGGGTGGAAAAACAGAAATGATAGAAGAAAAGAAGAAGAAGAAGAAAAAGAAAGGACATAAACATACAGGTAAAGATGAATGTAATGGAAAATTTCATTCTCTTGCTCAAACTGCAGGATTGACTCGGTGTGGGAGAGTGAGTGAATGAGAAAGGTGGGGTGGGTACATGAGGCATTTTGGAGGGCTCTGGTGTTAGTAAAGGGTTGTGCTCTCCACATTTTGTAGGGAGGTTGGAAAGAGTGTGAGAAAAACCCATGGTGGGGTGTAGACCTCTCTGACTTTCCCAAAAGCCCCTACCATGGGTATGTCACCTGGGGAGCACTCATATGCCACAATGGGCAATCCTGATACCGTCTGAAACTCATTTCGTTTAGTCACTGATTGGAATTGTATTACGATCACCTGCATACTTCTAAGACACATAAAAGAAAAAAGACACACTATGAAGCGTCAACTGCTTTTGCGACTGAAAATACCATTACTAAATAAAAGATATATCCTAAACATGCTTAATGAGATCATAGAATCATAGAATCAAAGAGTTGGAAGAGACCTCATGGGCCATCCAGTCCAACCCCCTGCTAAGAAGCAGGAATATTGCATTCAAATCACCCCTGACAAATGGCCATCCAGCCTCTGCTTAAAAGCTTCCAAAGAAAGAGCCTCCACCACACTCCGGGGCAGAGAGTTCCACTGCTGAACGGCTCTCACAGTCAGGAAGTTCTTCCTAATGTTCAGATGTAATGTAATGTAAGTTCCATTGGTTCAATGATTAGCCAGTGATTTAATTCAATTGGGAAACTTTCCACAGGGTTGCAGCCTTAGGTTTCACAATACATGATTTGAAAGCCAAGCCCTATGAGGAGCTGCTTAGGGAGCTGGGTATGTTTAACTTGGAGAAGAGAAGCCTGGCAAAGGACATAATAGACATGTTTACATATCCCACCTAAACATGAAGAAATCATCTTGATGTGAAGAAGAGTTAAACCAGTGGTTCTCAACCTGTGGCTCCCCAAGGTGTATTGGCCTACAACTCCTAGAAATCCCATCCAGCTTACCAGCTGTTAGTATTTCTGGGAGTTGAAGGCCAATGCACCTGGGGACCCTGCCTCACAGGGTGGAGGAGTCTCCTTCCCAGGAGGTTTTCAAGCAGAAGCTGGATGGCCATCAGTTGAAGGTACTTTTGAGTGTTCTTGCATGGTAGCAGTTTGGACTGGATGACCCTTCTAGTCCCTTACAACTCTATGATTCAATTATTCTTTAAATTTTTATTTGGCCAAAAGTTTGAAACACATGACACACAAAGTTATAAAGTGAACTTTAAAGACCCTTGTGTGATGAGGTAGTTTGTCTTCAACTTTTAGATTGTTGCAAAGCAAATTGCAAAAATTGTTTATACTGAGTTAACTGAATGGGTGGGAGTGGAATCAGGTAAAAGCAATCAATCTTAACTTATATTACTCCTCATGAAATAGCTTGTGCTACCTTTACCACACACGTTACTTGACCACATGTGTTTTGTGAAATGCTAAAGAGTATTTGGCAGTGCTGGCCACTGAGGTTGGGGTGTAAGACATGGTCTTCAGAGCAGGAACCAGCTACACCTACCACCAAGGACACTTCAGGCTCATTTCAGTGATGGAGAGGGATGGAGCCCATCACATGATGTTGAACTACTTCCGGTCATCATGTGTTCCCATCTATAATTGAAATGAGCATGAAAGAAGGAGTTCCCTCCAGGGTTGAGTAATCACCTTGTGAGCTGCTACTGCAATTTGAGCCTCTCTTTAGAGCTAAAAACACGTGGGATGGGAAGTATTCTTCCCTATTTTGTTTCGTTGCTGCAAACAGAGAGCAGTGTTTGGCTGGGGAGAAGCAGCAGAGAAAAAAGAGAAAGAGAAAAAGAGGATTTTCGGCTGATAGAGAATGGGGAAAAGCAAGGAGGACTTGACAAGCCTTCCCCCATGCGATGAATGTGAAGGCGGGCAACATGGGGTCAAAAATGCTTCAAGAAAACAGTGGGATGGGAAGCAGTAAAAGTTTCACAGAGCGATTTGCAATCAAAAAGCATTATTCCCATCGCTATGGGGACAGACCCCCACGCTTCTCTACAAATCCATAAGTCCATGTGATGAAGTTCCTAGTTTGCTTCTAATATCTTTCCTTTCAAGGTCTCAATATGCCTCGTATTCCCTTGCTGGTTGGGATGAATAGTGTCACTTCTGGACAGAAACTATAATCTATCAAGAGTGCAGACACAATTTGTATCTAGAGTGCCACATTTTCATTACTTGTATCAAGACTGCAAGACAAAACAAAATGCAAGATTTTAAAATAGAGATGCAACCATGGCACAATAAATAAACATATTTTGTCACTTGCTGGTAAGTGTAATAGCCCCTTTTACTAGATCTAACAAACATGTGGAGTATGTATTTTATTTTTTTAAAAGATTTGCCTCTCTTTTTGAGTGTTCTCATAGAATTTTATTATTTCAATTCAAGACTACAAACGCTGATAACTCTAGTCAATAGGGTTTTGGCTTTATGTTTTGTCTAGCAGATGCCTGCTAAGCTGGTATTATGTAATGATTTTGCTGACTGAGGGCTTCTGCCAGTCCCTCTGTCTAATCTCTAAATGATGCCTGTGATTTGGTTCTGTTCTATAACATTTCTGTGCATGTTTTTTAATGTCAGGATCCTAATAAATCGGTGTCCTATAAATTTACCTTGGCCCAATTTGCCAGCTTCTTGACCTAGTATTCCTTTTGTGGTTACCTGGGGCACTCTCACCTCTGAACTTCTTTGAAGTGTTTGTATAATATGTTTCAACAACCTCAGCTTTTAATCTCAGAGCTGGCTATTAAACCCGCTATGACATCTGTTTAATGTTGTTCCCATTTTGTAAGGTATTCTTCCAGCATCGTGATGTGGATTACAAAGCTTCAGCAGGCGTTCCTTTTTAAAAATTATATTGGTAGGGAAGTAGTGACCTGGAACTCTGTCACTGGTCTTCCAGTTAATGACGACATGGAAAATATGTGACACATCTGTTGTAAACTCTGTACAGATGTACTAGTTGTAAAGGTCCTGCGTGGAATATTTCCTGGGTGGAGGTAGTGGTTTGCATTCCAATAGGACTGTACACTTTAATTATTTTTAAAACACTTGTGGTGGGTTTATGGCTAGTGCACCTCTCATTAGTATGCTCTATTTTGCTTTGAGTATGCACATATTCTCACACTTTTCTTTCCTAGTAAAGCAGGCCAACACAATTCTATAATTTACTACGATGAAATGCAGTCTGACGGGCTCCATAAACTTGTTTTAGCAACTTGCCCGGGGCTGCAAAACTTAGGAGGGTCAGGATACTAGCAACAGAATTATTTGCAATGCATTAAACTTCTTAATGTTGTTATTTACATTAGCCTATTTCACAGGGCAGGTATGACAAAAATTATTTTACTGAGTAATAAAATGTACCATCTGTGATCCAACATGGACTGAAACATCCAGAAAAGGAATATTATAGCAGAATATGTTCAATATTTTTTTAATGGTATTGGGGAGAGGAAAATGATCAATTGGGGAGGTTGGGGAGGGGGTAAAAGGGGTAATTTCAACTTCCAGTTGTCTCCGTATCAGGCTTCATAGTTTCTTTGGTTGATATTCGGAAGAGTGGCTAACCCTTTTCCAGTTGTAGTATTGTGTTATATTAACTTGTATTCAATTGTCACTATATATTTATCATCCATTTATAATTTTCTTCAATTAGATAATTCTTTACCACAACCTTACCCCCCTCCTCTTCCTTTTTTAAACCCTCGCTGTAAAAATACTCAATACAAATTATATATATATATACACACACACACACATATACATACTAGCCATCCCCTGCCACGCATTGCTGTGGCCCAGTCTGGTGATCTGGAAAGTAATGAGAATGTGTTGATTTCTAATATATGTAATGTCTTTATGCTTCTGGGTAAACAGTATTTCTTGTTGTTTCTCTGTCAGTGTTGATGTAGAGATTGTCTGGTTTGCCTACTCTGGAACATGTAACATATAATTGTCCTTCTTTAGGAGTCCCTTTCAAATCTATGATACTATATCTCTCTGGGTGTGATTTATATCTATCTATATCTATGGCTGGATGGCTCTTTGTCAGGAGGGCTTTGATTACGTTTTCTTGCCACGGTGAAGGGAGTTGGACTGGATGGCCTTAAGTATTTTCTGTTGGTCATGGGGGTTCTGTGTGAGAAGTTTGCCCCAATTCTGTCCTTGGTGGGGTTCAGAATGCTCTTTGATTGTAGGTGAACTATAAATCCCAGCAACTTCAACTCCCAAGTGTCAAGGTCTATCCACCCCACCCCCTCCAAACTCCATCTGTGTTCATATTTGGGCATATGGAATATTCGTGCCAAGTTTGGTCCAGATCCATCATTGTTTGAGTCCACAGTGCACTCTGGATGTAGGTGAACTACAACTCCCAAACTCAAGATCAATGCCCACCAAACCCTTCTAGTGTTTTCTGTTGGGCATGGGAGTCCTGTGTACCACATTTGGTTCAATTCCATAATTGGTAGAGTTCGGAATGCTCATTGATTGTAGGTGTACTATAAATCCCAGCAACTACAACTCCCAAGTGCCAAATTCATTTTTTTTTTTTTAGTGATGGTTGCTCCTTGACTTAGTAGGTGTCTTGCGGCCAAATTTGGCAGCAATTCATCCAGTGGTTTTTGAGTTCTGTTAATCCCACAAACGAACATTACATTTTTATTTTTATTTAATATCTATATATTTATATATATTACATATTGAACTCAGTACGCTAAACAGGGTGAAGCTTGGTTAATATTTGGTCTTGCTAAGGATTATCTGATGTTATCGGCAGAATTTCAAAGACAGACAGTGGCAATCTACCTTTGATACCCCTTGTCTAGGAAAATTCTATGAAGTACATGAAGTAGTTTTAAGTTGAGAGATAATTTGAAGGTGTGTGCAGGCACACACGTTTCCATTTCTGATTGCAAATTTGTACCCATTTGTTCTTTGGTGGAGAGAATGGCCTTACATAGCACTGCTGCTACAGATAGATGGCATATGCAAATTCAGTGATAAGCAAGTAACCAACTTCTATGTTGTAGGTGACTCTATAACAGTATTGTTAAGCTGCAGGGGTTTTGGTTTCAAACAGAATTGATTGCTGTGTTCGTATCCATGTGCGGCCTGTTGTTGTTAGTAGCTACCCTAGATGCTCATATGTATAAGCTTAGAATGTTTAGTCAAAAGATCATCCCCCAAAACCTGGGTCAACTTATCCACAGGTCTATAGTACTGTAGCTTGACTCTTATCAAAAGAGGAACAGTCCCCTTCTCTGAGTAGAGTGGTGAAAGGCAAGAGCGTAGTCCATCCCAGGGATTCTATGATTTATATTGTGGTGTGGTCTATATGGAAGTGTATATGCACATGTAGCAGCCATATTTTCATTGTGGAGTTATGTTTGTTCTAATGAGTGCAAATGTACTCCTTTGCTGGGAGTAGTTTCCATCAATTACACTATGTTAAAAAAAACAACCTGTTCCTGGTTTGAATGTGTTATTTCCTGTTTAATTGTGTGGTACTTACTTTGAAAGTAGTTGTTATATCCCAGAAACTTTGTTTTTTGTTGATGCCACAAACTCATTGAAAAACTATAGCAAAAAGTACAACAGGATGTCCCTCAAAAACAAAGTTTTGGCGGTTTAATAAACTTTTTTGATGTTTTTATGATAGAATCAATAAGGAAATGACATTTATGACCCAGGAACAAAAAAATGTGTTACAGTGTTGTTTCTTTTCCCTCGCATATTATCTGGGATGTAAAATGGCATATAAAAAAGTGCATGGAATAACACAATCCTAAACAGCAGAAAAATGGAATGATTTCAAAACCACAATCCTCTGATCACTGTTTTAAATACCTGTTTGATTCTGTGTCATCGACCTTGCAACGCCAGGATGTTAAAAGACCTCTTTTATTAGGTGGGTGTTAAGGTTGACATCTCATGCATAAAGCAAATGAGCATTAATAGGAAGTTTAGAAGGCCACACAAAATTTTTAAAAGAAAAAGTTTAAAGATAATTGGCTTCTTCATCGGCCAAACCTTGAGAAGTGATGTCAAAGCCACATGGTTAAATACCTGGAGCAGGCCTTCAGGTAACAAAAGTGTTTGGTTCAGGCAAGAATTCCAGGCACAAAAGGGAGCAGTAGTGTGACAGCAAAGGCAGAAAAAGGAGGCCACAATAAAGGATCTTGGAGATTTTATGTAATGGCCAAGACATGTTGTGTGCTTCTAGGGACCACATGGGGCATCTTTGGTCCTGTTCTTCCATTTGTTGAAGGAGCCTGCAGCGAGTTATCAGATGATGCTGGTTTGGCCCTGCTCACATTCTTCCCGAAGTGGAGAAGTGTCACAAAACACTTCCTCCTCCACCATGGACAGGAAAGTGTTTTTCTGGTAGTTCCAATTGAGCTATTTGCACTTTCCTCTATGATGGGGGAAAGGGGGGTGGGGCAACACGCATTTCCGCTTTCGCCCATCTGGTGGGGACAGAGAGCCAACATGACTTTTCCTGTCTCCATCATATGATAGGGGAAGGAGGGAGGGCATGCGGGGCACCACAAGGGCTGTATAAAGAGGTCACAAGTCCTTTCCACCATACATAGACTCCTATCCCAGTGTTTTCAGAGTGTGAGTTGCCTAAGGCCATCCTTTTCATTGCTTGATGAGCCTTCCTGTGCCCTCAGCCTCTCCACTGTCATGAAGACTTTTTGAACCTTAAAATGTTCTTTAATCCATTTTAAGTGGGACAGAATACATCAGGCACTTTCAGAGAAAGTAGACAGGCCCAGGACTGGTTTTATAATAGCTATATTGGTTACACATGTGGGAAACATCACATTTACTCTGGCGAAAAAGTCCGAAGAGAATGCTTCTAGAACATCACAATATAGCCTGAAAAAACTCACACAGGCTTGTTGTAGGTTTTTTCAGGCTATATTGCGATGTTCTAGAAGCGATGTTCTTAGCAATGTACAATCTCGATAAAATAGTAAAGAGTAGAGACATCACACTGGCAACAAAGATCCACATAGTCAAAGCCATGGTATTCCCTGTAGTAACCTACGGATGTGAGAGCTGGACCTTAGGGAAGGCTGAGTGAAGGAAGATTGATGCTTTTGAGCTGTGGTGTTGGAGGAAAGTTCTGAGAGTGCCTTGGACTGCGAGAAGATCCAACCAGTCCATCCTCCAGGAAATAAAGCCCGACTGCTCATTGGAGGGAAAGATACTAGAGACAAAGTTGAAGTACTGTGGCCACATCATGAGGAGATATATAGTTTATATTCAATGATGCTGGGGAAAGTGGAAGGTAAAAGGAAGAGGGGCCGACCAAGGGCAAGATGGATGGATGGCATCCTTGAAGTGACTGGACTGATCTTGAAGGAGCTGGGGGTGGTGACGGCCGACAGGGAGCTCTGGCATGGGCTGGTCCATGAGGTCACGAAGAGTCAGAGACGACTGAACGAATGAACAACAGAAGCATTCTCTCCGGACTTTTCGCCTGCATCTCTGGAAAGCATCCTCAGAGATTGTGAGGTCTGTTGGAACTAGGAAAATTGGGTTTATTTATCTGCGGAATGTCCAGGGTATCTGTTGGAGCTAGGTGTGAAATGCTTGATTAGCATTTGATGGCCTGGCAGTTTTGAGAGGAAATTATCTGTCCCTGATTGTTTCCTCTCTGGAGTGTCCCTGTGTTTAGGTGTTGTTTTGCTGTTATAATTTTAGAGTTTTTTTTAATGCTGGTAGCCAGATTTTGTTCATTTCATTGGTTTCCTTCTTTCTGTTGAAATTCTCCACATGCTTGTGAATTTCAATGGCTTCTCTGTGTAGTCTGACATGGTGGTTGTGAGAGTGGTCCATCATTTCTGTGTTCTCAAATAATATGCTGTGTCCAGGCTGGTTCATCAGGTGCTCTGCTATGGCTGACGTCTCTGGTTGAAGTAGTCTTGTTCCTTGATTCATGTTTGTGCAATGTGTTTAGTGGTCCCTTTGTAGATTTGTCCACAGCTGCATGGTATACGGTAGACTCCTGCAGAGGTGAGAGGATCCCTCTTGTCCTTTGCTGAACGTAGCATTTGTTGGATTTTCTTGGTGGGTCTGTAGATAGTTTGTATGTTGTGTTTCCTCATCAGCTTCCCTATGCGGCCAGTGGTTCCCTTGATGTATGGCAGGAACACTTTTCCTCTGGGTGGATCTTCGTCTTGACTCTTGTGGCTTGTTCTTGGTCTTGCAGCTCTTCTGATGCCTGAGGTGGAGTATCCATTGGCCTGGAGAGCCCAGTTTAGGTGGTTCAGTTCATCTTGGAGAAGGTGGGGTTTGCAGATTCTGCTTCTGCTGGAGAAGCAATTCTGCATTCCCTGCAGATCTGGCAGACAATAGAAAAGGAAAAGGCTTTCTTTATGTAACGGTTTTTGGTTGTTTAGATAACCTCTGACGTTGAGCTCAGACTTGCTGGAGCCTCATCAATTCTGGGCCAGAGAGGTTGTTTCTTAAAGTAACATTGTATTTGATTATGTAAACAGGTGTGGTTTACAACCAAAGGTTCAACAGTTGTGCTCTGGATTTCCCATTAGCCCTTTGCATGGTAATGAATTATCCAGCTCTTTTGTTCTTTCCATAATGCAGTTTGGTTTCATTTTTAGGATGGTGTCTTTAGCCCTGCCAGACCTCCATAGGCCCCAGCCAGGCCCCAAGCGTCCAAGTCATTCAGTCCATTCTCCAGGCAGCCAGGGCGGCTCTGTCTCTCCTGTGGCGGGGTTTCCTTGGCGAGGCGCGCGCCCAGGGCACGAGGAGCGCGTTCTGCACGTTCCCTCACACAGCGCATGCCCAGAACGCTCTGCTCCTCCCGCCCCCCTCCCCCCGTTATGCAAGCGAGGCCGCGCCCCGGCGCTTCTTCCTCGTCCCCCTCTCTCTCCCGCCTTCTCTCTTGGCCCCGCCCCTTTGTTTCTCCGCCCCAGGCCCTGCTGTGGCTGAGGACCTCTCCGTTACTCTCGCGGGGCATCCTACCGCAGTGCCTGACTAATTAGAGAACACACTCAGGGCGTCGTTTCCCTTTGTATTCTCTCAGCGGTGTTTGCGCCTCGATTTGGCCCCCTCCCTGAGGTGACTGCTTGGATCCCCAAAGGCAGCGGCAGGGGTTCGGCACAGGCGCCTGCCAGGGCCAGCCTCGCTCTCCCTCGGAGGGTCCTTGCGTGCAGGCGGGCGGCGAGCGCGAGGTGTCTCCTTCACTTCGCCCTCCAGCGCGGCCTTCACGCGGCGAGAGGAAAGGAAGCGCGCGTGCGAGAAAGGTGCGATATAGAGACGCTCCTGCGCCCTTCCCCCGTGTAGACAGGTAGGCGGGGTTGCCATGGAAACATGGCGGGCCCCGCGGGGGAGGGGGAGTCTTGGTGCTCGGCCTCCCAATTGGTGGGGAGGAAGCGAGGGCTCAGGACCCTCCAAGAGAGGCTTCTCTCTGCATGGAATTGGCGCTGCTCCAAAGCCAAGGCCCCACTTTGGACCCCCCCCCCCACACACACACACGTTACTTTCCCAACAGCCTTGCGAAGTTGCCCCCCCCCCCTTAGGAGTGCCCCTCTCTTTGCAAAAGTCTGTTCCTAGTATTTCCTCAAAGCCTTGTGTTCTCTCAATAAGAACGAATGGACATGTGATCTGGGCGGAAATTAAGGCCTAAACACAGTCGCTGGCCTCCATTAAAGTAGTAGGCGTGTGGAGTCGATTAGTGAGTGGTGAAGCAATATTCTCCTCGGGGTCTCCAACTGGATTTAGGCCGCTTCGCTTCTTTCTGCCCCTTTCTCCCTTTTTTGGGTTAATTCGTATAAGTTCTAGCCAAGCTGCCTTTGGTGGAATTATCCTTGGAAAAAAGGGATACTTCATTCTGTCTTATTCCTTTGCTCAACTTCTGTTTCCTCTCCCTGTCTTTTAAGTATGTCTGTAACCTGCATTTTTAATCCCCGGGCCATTGTTCTTGGCTCTCCCTCCTCTTCACACACTCAGCCTTCTAAAATTGCAGCCTTGAGGGAATTGGTTACTCCTCTCTGTGCTTCTTAAATGGTTTAAGCTTTTTTTTCTTTTTCAGGTATTCTTTTGTTGTGACCTGCTGTTACCTCCAATTTCTGTTCTGTGTTCTCCATCCTCTTAATATAGATGTCTTTTCTTTAATTTGCAGCAAGAGCAGCAGCAAAAGAATCCAGCTCTGGGAGAATTTGAACTTTAACAAGAGGAGGGATATGCTCTTCGTTTGTTGCCGTAGAAAACAATAGAATAAGGGACCGGGGATATTTAAGGGGTCGCCATTCTGTCTCTTTAAGATGGCGGCATGGAACAGGTCACACTGCAGTAATTGTAGGGATGTCCTGGTTCCCCTTCACTCTTCTGCCCCTCATTCACCTGTGCATCGTTGCAAAGCCACAATCCTATCCCATGAGTGGGGCAGAGGCAGCTTCTGTGATAAGGACTTAGATCTGTTTGGAAGAGGATCTAATACAGAGGTTTCCAAACATTTCATGTTGGTGACACCCTTTTTAATTCAATTCAATGATTTATTACGGTCTTTGACCAGCACAGTACAGAAAGGGGCATCGGTGCCCAAGGAAGGGAATCGCAGTTCCCAAGTAGACATGCTTCCTTTTTGTGACACAGTAATTGAGTTTTCCTGACAAACCAGAGTTTAAACCAACCCCTTACAAGAGTTTCTTTCTCTTTCTCTTTCTCTTTCTCTATATGATTACACACACACACACACATATAAAATCTATGTTAAATAAAGTATAATATATACTTTTCATATAAACTTTACTGTATAAACAAGGTTTGGATTTTTCACACTTATGTACTACAGTTGATCTTGCGTAGTTTCCTCTCCACGTGCTTCATCACAAACATTGTCAACATTTTTTTTCTTAATTAGACATTTATGCATTTTAGTGGCAATTACTACAACACAAACAATTACTCAAATTATAAAAGTTAAACAGCATTTACACTTGAACAATACCAGCCTTTGTTGGTGGGGGTGGGTGTGGGTGGGGGAACATTTTTCATGCTACACACCTAGGTACTACAGGTGACATATGAGTGTGTCCTAATACAGTTTGGAAAGCTCTGATCTAATTGTAATGCAAGATTTTAAAAATTACCAATGCTGAAATTGCTTATACTCCAGTTAACTTGCATTTCTATAATTTTCTTAAAAATCTAATTCTTCCCATTTTATAGATTTTCTAAATTGGAGTAGATAGCTATGAGTTTTAATCCAGCATGTCATCTCCCGTCAAGAAGTAAGTAGGGACATAGTTAAAGTAAGGATGTTCAAGTAATTAAACTAATATGTTGATAAGTTTAGTCATCGAAAAGTTTGAAGGGAAACTAATATCTAACAAAACAGTTCATTGATAATCAGAAGAAGTTGACTCTTTTTGGTAATATTAAGTGCTTGAAATAAGCCTATGTGCCATTGAACTGCCTTAAATGAAAATTTGCTTCCATCTGTTCTGTGTCTTTCTGCATGTTCTACTTAATAGATGGAAACTAGAGATATTTCCAAAGCCTTCTAAGAATTACTTAGGAGTGCTTTGAGATAAGGGTGAGGAGGAGTTTGAAAGAGTAACTTCAGTGAAGGGTGCAACATTATCCAATCTTCATGAAATTTAGTTTTAATTGTCATGCATCTACCTGCTTTTGACTAATATTTGCCTAAATTTTGCATAAAGATTTATTTGTCTCACTTTACATTTATGTTCCAGTTGGGGTCTACTTAAAATTGAAAACTGTAGCCATTTGAGATAAGAAGTTTTTATATGACTGGAAGATAACATTAATGCATAACTTGAAATTACTTCCATGTATTTTAATTGAACTTACTATTAAATAACTTTTTAGACTGAAACATTTTATTGCATGATTATTATTTTTTTGCAAATTTATGTTTTTATCAGCTTCTCTGCATTTTGGAGAGAGAATAGTATTTCGGCTAAAAAGTTACATACAGTAGTAGGAAACGGAACTAGATTTACAGAAATGTAACTTTGAGAAAGCATGGTAATGGTGTGAAGGTCATTCACTCTGTCCATCAGGGTGAATTAATGTAGGTATAGATCAGCATTCAAAATACTCAAAAATCACCCACATGGCTAACCGATATAGTGGCATCTTTCCTTTCTTCTTATTCAAAGTTCACAAGCTTCATTTCATGCCCAAAATTGTTTTAAAATGTGTCTAAAAGGACACATACTTCCTAATTATTAATATATGTAGTGTTTAGAGCTCGGTCCCATTCGCAAGGTATCTCATTATGAATATGCAAATCTGAAAAATCCAAAATACTTTTGGTCCCATGCACTTTGGATAAGAGGTGCTCCACTTCTACCTCTTCTAAACCGAAAAAACAGGAAGAGGTGATGGTACTTGGAACCTTAATTTGCCTCCCAAGTTCTCAAGTTGCTGATCTTTCAGGACATAGAAGATATTTCAATTATTTAGTCCCATCTAATAAAACTAGACAAGTAAACCCACACAACTGTGTGTGACTTTAATATACAGATAATACAAAGAAAGAAATCCTTATAATATGTCATTGTCAGACTGTAATGATAATATATACTGAACATTGCTGTATGTTGAATGCAACCACTGAATTTTATTATTTACTGTAAAGGATGTGGTGCAATCCAGGGATGCTTTATCATGCTTGCCTTAAGATTTACAGTAGAATTAATCCTAATGTGAGAATATTTTCTCTGCACAATAAGGCATGGCAGATAATACTTCTATGCAGCACAGCAGAAAAACTAAAACAGGGACTTTGTGGTTGGGTAAGCATTCCAGAAGTGCCAAAATACTCCATTAATGTCAAATGCCACCCCCGCTGCCCATTTCAGACTTGCTCTGTGGGTGGTACACTTACCTTAGCCTTTAGCTATGCTCTCAGAGCTGAGCAGCCAACTCTACAATGATTTATAATATGATGATCAATGAATTGCAGATGGAAATAATGCTAAAACATTGACCAGAGAATCATAGATTCCAATTAGTTTTAGGATTCTCTTAAAACTTGGCATCTGTAACATTGGTTCAAAGTACTCAAAGAAAACAAAATTAAAGATCATATTTCTTGGATATAGAGTCTCATTAAGGTATACCCAGGAGTACCTGTTTTCCAGAGAAAAACATTGTATTCCAATATCTGCACATCAGTACTTTAAAAGTTGAAAATAATAAAAAATAATAAATGCGGCAGCGGGTCATGGAGTGCTGAACGGTGGTGTTTGTGTGTCCCCTGAATACCATGCAACTTTTTGTGATCTCTATTGCTTCTTCAGATTCCAGGCATCTGTCAACAAAACTGCATAACAAAATGAACAATTTTCTTGTGTGACAGTAGACCTTAAACAGTAAAGAGGATATTGGATTTTGCTAACATTGTGCAGCTGTTACTCAGCCTTGTTGTGAAATAAGCTTGTACCATTGTCGGATACAAACATTTGTTTGCAGGAATTTAATATATGGAGTGAGAAAGAAGAGACTAGCAAAAAGTTTGTCTTTTGTATCCAAAAAGTGTGTCCTAAATATCCATAAAATATTGGGGCGTTCTGGTCTGAAAAGGATGTCTTCTTTCATTATCTTCCGGTTGTATAGCATTTCATATTCTTCTTTTTAAAGAAAAAATATTAAATAAATGTATCTAACCATGAAACAGTACGTTTACAGTATGTATCTTATTAGTTGTCCTCTCTGGACACCTACCTACAAATATTTTTTTAAAAAATCAAATATAATTACAAGTGGAACTAACAACTGTAATGATAAAGCAGTTTTGTATTCACTGCTATAGTAAAACATCGGAATGTTTTAATGTTAAAAAATAAATGCAGTTAATTTTTTAAAGAAAATTCAGTACTGATATGTCTTTTTTGTTTGTCAGCAACTCCAATGGCTATCCCACCAGCATATGGAGATCTCGGCAAGTCTGCCAGAGACATCTTCAACAAAGGATTTGGTATGAATTAAATTTGTGATAGATGTGGTATTGTCCATGTACTATTGTTGCCAATCTTTGTCCCATTTCCCTTCATGGTATTGAACAAAGTAGTTTCAGGGAGAGAGAAACAGTATTATGGCAAACTACCATTTCTTGGAGGACTGAGTCAAGGTTGAAGGCCAGTTTTTGCCCTTGTGCCTCTCAAGGGCACTGCAGAGATGTGTTTACTCTTAAGGTGGGAGTGGCATGATACCACTTCTGATTTTGTTTTCAGCAGCATCTGGGAATGTCACCAGGGCTAAATTAAATAAAACTGCTGCCTTTGGAATTATTTGCTTTTGCACTATTGAACCATTTTTGACCAATGAATTGTCTGTTTTCTAAAATAATGATTCCATGTCTTTATTTATTTATTTGTGGTATTTGTATATCACCCTTCTCAACCCCAAAGGGGACTCAGGGCGATTATCATCAGGGATTTCAGGGGTGGAAAAAAGCATGTAAGGGTGGTCTCCATTTGGACTTTCAGATGTGTCTTCTGTAGCCCCGATCACATATTTTTAGCATTGTGGTATTTGGCTTTGGGAATGGATCTCTTCAGTAGTAAGGGTTCTGCCCTCCACACTGTTTGTCCTGACTGAAACAGGAGGTAGGCGAAGTTACTCCTGTCCAATGGGGAGAATCCTTACCACAAGTCAGTGGTGACAAATAGCGGGGCAGATTTTCCTTGGTGCTAATGGAAAGTTGTGATGTAGCCAGAACCTTCACTGTTTAGCTGTTGAGAGACATATGTTGTTTAAATGTCAGATTAACATGCTGCTATATTCTTGTTCTCAACCTTACAGATCATCACACCTCTTATAAAGCAAAAAAGATACTCTGTAGGAATATTTGTTAGACATTTTTTCCTAAGAAAAAATTGCGTAGAACATAGGCAATGCAACATGAAAGCCCCAGCTAGAATATTTGGACAATATTAAATAAATGTGGCTTAATAATCAGGCTCACATTGTAATGGAAAGTCATGGAAGAATATGTGTCCATAAAAAAACTTGGTTTACATTTATAATTTCCTTCTGCTGATTAAAAAAAATGTAATCACCTAGATGTAAATAAATACATCCCGTCTTTATCAGATTGCATCTGGAACGTATTGTAAAACAGTGTATATAGGACCCATTCTGAAAATCCTTTCACCCCAAATGGAACTTGAGAGTGTATTTCTCTGGACAGATCTCTGCCTCATCCCTGCTCCTAGATTCCAGTCTCATTCATTTCTCATCTGTCTTTGGCACAAGGATATGTGAAAGTGAGGAGACCTTTCTTCCTCAAACAAATAATTATATCCAGAATTGGGTGAAAATAGATTTTAATTGTGTAACCTTATTTTTTCTACATTTTATTTTTTATATATACATGCTATATTTTTCCTTGTTTTCCATCAGAACTTTTTAACATCAAAATTTTCTTGTAGTAGAACCAATATGACTCCACCTCGAAACATAGTCAAAACTCAATTTATAGTGTGGACTGCTTGACTGCTTAAGTTTTAAAAAGTGGTAGTAATTTTGTTCTGTTTGTCAAGGTTTTGGCCTGGTGAAATTGGATGTGAAAACGAAATCTGCAAGTGGAGTGGTAAGTGCTTCACACAGGGAATCATACAGCTACCTTCACTTTCTGCTTATCCTGGCTTCCCATTAGTCATTCTGGAGTTCCCTCCTGCGGAAAACTTGTTTTTGCCCTTAAAATGTGCCTTGCTATTACCGGAAGCCTCTGTGAGCAGTAATTCTTTTTAAAAAGAAGGCACACTCAAGTCTTGTTTTGCACTCTCCCTCCAAAAGGGACTCTCAAAACTACAAGTGAATTTTAAAAGTTTAAGTCAGCCTTTGTTGGGTTTCAGAGGTGGAAAATTGAAACTTGTTCTCCTGAAGCCTGTCCACCTGACATACAGCATGACATTGAATAGTAGCAGATTTATGAGAGATATAATTTTATCTTTTGATCAGGGAGCTGCCTTAAGGCCCTTCCCAAGCTTCCTGTGTCTACAGCAGAGGACATAGGAAGCTCATTTCAGAAATCTTTAAAGAATCAAGATGAACTGCTAAATCTGCCTGTCTCGCTCATTGTAATGATACTCTACGGTTCATCCTTCACTCTGATGCAGAGAGAATGAAAGAGAAAGCTAGTGTTTTCTGACCTAGTTACTCATCAGCGCTGCATCATTAAGTAACTAATGGCACATTTCTACACTGGCTTTGTCTTATTATGTTTTGACGTGATTCCTGAATAGGAATGTGTCATTTCCTTTTTCATTTTCATTCCGCCTTTCCCCTAATTTGTAGTTTGCAGTTATGTCTACCAAACTAATGTTAACATCCAAATCATAATTTTGAATCCGTATGCCCATCATGAATTTGAAGGATAATATTAACTTTTCATGTAATGGAAAGCAATGATTAGTTACTGAGGAGGGCCAATCTTTGGGCTGAATAATAGTTTTGAGGACTATAAAATCAATATTAATTACATGGTTACTTTGTGTAGACCTTTTCACTTCATGCTTTATGTTTTGTAGCGTGATCACTGGAGTCAGTCTGACATTACGAGAAACAAAATAATAAATTTCGTTTCAAAAGCATTGCATAAAATAGTTTTATCTAAAATTGATAATAACAATAATGTCTTTATTACCCATATCTCCTTGTGGTGTGAAGTAGGATAAAACAGTTAAAACATTGAGGTAAAATAAAGCACTATTAAAATATATATAATCAGTACACACAGGAAAAATGCAGCTTAAAATTTACCGATAAAATACAGCTAAAAATTAACAAATTAATATTGATTTGGTAGGCCTGCTAGAAGAGATAGGTTTATAGGTTGTGTCTTAAATTCTTGTAGCTAATTTAGCTGTCGGATCTCTTCCAACAGTATACATTCCTCCCATCTTCTCTTATACATAACACTTTGTTAGAGAGCCAATGTGGTGTGGTGTTTTGAGTGTTGGACTGTGATTTCTGAGACCAGTGTTTAAATTGCTTCTTGGCCATGAAAGCCAGCTGAGTGACTTTGGGTGAGTCACTTTCTTTTAGCTTTAAAGAAAGAAAATGGCAAAATCCCTTTTCATCAAATCCTACCAAGAAAACTTCATGATAGGGTTGCCTTGGGGGGCACCATAACTCAGAAATTACTGGAGGTACACAACAACAACAAGTTTTTGCAAACTGATTTCTGGTGCATCTAGTCCCAGTTTTTATAAATGGTAGTAAATGAAATGGTAGTTATTTAATTGTAGTAAATAGTTGCAAAATAAACATTAGGGTTTTTTTTTATTCTGACTTCTTGGATCCTTTATTTTGCTGAACTCAGACATATCTTTGCTTGCCTTACTAGGAGTTTGCAACATCTGGGTCATCAAACACAGACACAGCAAAAGTGACTGGGAGCTTGGAGACCAAATATAAGTGGGCTGAGTATGGCGTGACTTTCACAGAAAAATGGAATACAGATAACACTCTAGGAACAGAAATGGCAATTGAAGATCAGGTAACAATTTCACTCAACAGATATGCTATAAGAGATGTGTTTCTCCAATTTGCCTAACAATATTTTTTGTTCCTAAACTAGATTGCCAAAGGTCTGAAGTTGACATTTGATACAACTTTCTCACCGAATACCGGGTAAGTTTTCCTCCCATTAAAATTCTTAACATGTGCCAAATATATTACATTGAAGAAAGAAATGATTAATAAATATAAATGAAGAGAATGTCAGTGTCTGTGTTTGTATATGTACCTGAAGGCAGAGGGTTCATACCTACCTCGGTTATATGATACTATTAATATTATATATCTTGAAGAACCACTTGTTTTTCACTTCTCTGCATTCCTTTTTTCCTTTTGTGTCATGGTTATTTGATAGTTAACCTGAAGGCAAAGCCTGTCTTGTCTTCTAATCTCTCTACAACGCTTTAAGGAGTTTAATGATTTTAAGTGATTAGATATATGCAGTTGTGGTAATAAACAAGAGTTTGGTGGGTAAAAATGTCTGCAGAATCAGGTCGTACTTCTGTAAACTCTGGTTGGTCTGAAGCATTGATCCCGATAGCTGTGAAAGCCATGTCTATTAGCCAAAAAAATGCACAGGTTTCTTTTAATGTTGCCTGGCAGAAAATTCCATGGTGGCTCCATTGGCAGATATCTCTGAAAATAACTTAGAGCTAAACTGAACAATCTAAAATCCTAAAAGCTTCTGTTTTCCTTGACATGTTTTTGGGGGGTGTTTTTGTTGTAATTGGAAAATCTAGTTTTTCCTTTTTTAGTTATCAATTTGTGTGGTTTTTTTTAAATCTAGTATCAAAAGAAGCATTGTCTGGAAAAGAAGGAAGTAGTCTACCTTAATCTGAATTCAAAATAGTTTGATTTGTGAGTTGCTTATAAATGTCTTAAACTCCTGAACCAGCTTTGGTTAAAGTTATGGATTTGGGGAAGAAAATAAATAGATATATATATTAAATATACACAACCTAAAATGTGAGAGCCACCATGGTCTAGTGGTTTTACTGCTTGATTAGGATTCTGGGAAACCAGAATTTAAAGCCCTTTTCAGCCATGGAAATCCACTTTGGGCAAGTCGCATTCTCTCAGGCTCAGGGGGAAGCAAAGGCAAAACCTCCTGTGAACAAGTCTTGCTAAGAAAACATCTTAATAAGATCATCTTAGGGCCACTGTAAGTTGGAAACAGTCCTCATGCACAAAACAACAACAGAATACTAAAATATATACATCTGCAGTAGTCCTTCCCCTTTTTATAATACTGTTCTATTATAGTATTTGGAATATTAGGACTATAGGTCTACTGTTGGACTGGACTGTAACTCTCCCTGGTTTCAGACAAGCGTTTTTTCCCAGCCCCAACCAGAGGTCTCCAGGAATTTGATCCTGAGTAAGTTGTCTGTCCCAAATCTGTGGATGTAAAGTGAAGTCAGGCCATGGAACCCCTGTACATTAAACGTATAGCTAGTTCAATTTGAGCCTTCTTTGCTCTTTCCATTTTTTCTTGTGATTAATCACACTTTGAATGGGACTTAAAGAGATGTCTTCAATTTCCCTGTTGGGATGACAGATAGTAAATGTGGTGCATTCTTTTGTGTGTGTGTGTGTGTGTGTGTGTAGGGGGGGGAGCAACTCATACTCAAGAATTTCTCCTTTCAGAAAGAAAAGTGGCAAAATCAAGTCTGCCTACAAGCGTGAATGCCTAAACCTCGGGTGTGATGTTGACTTTGATTTTGCTGGACCAGCTATCCATGGCTCAGCTGTCCTGGGTTATGAAGGCTGGCTGGCTGGGTACCAAATGACCTTCGATAGTGCCAAATCCAAGCTGACAAGAAACAATTTTGCCGTGGGTTACAAGACCGGAGATTTCCAGTTGCACACTAATGTGTAAGTATTTAATAAACTGATCATATCGTGGTTAATAAAGATATCCAGGAATGTTGCAACTTCACTTCAAAAAAAAAAAAGAACTTTTTATTCTTGTGAAGTGGTATTATTGAACATGCCTAAAATGGGTAAGATATTTGCTGAATCCTTGGATTATAAGAAGGTATCTTGAATGGGAAGCAAAAAAAAGTTGTGCACATACTTTTAAAGTTACACTTCTAAAACTTAGCAATTACTAAAAAAAAACTGTTCATATACTTCGTCCAGAGTTTTGTGAAAGAAGATAGAGTTCCTTTTCTTGTGTTTCAGACTCAGGTGAGATGTTCTGTTTTATATATAGTTTCAATCAGATATTATTTAGCACTATTCATTATCCCGTGGAATTGAACAGATGGTTTGCAAAAACATCTCAGATAGTTGAAGATTATGGTGCTTTTTAACTTTTACATGGAATTAACAGAAATATGGCCATTTCGGTCACACTGGTCATGCAAAAATGTTTCAGTTACCTTTAAAAAATGTTCAGCAGTTGGTGTGCTGCAGAACATTTTTTCTGTGTTCTTATTTGTTATAGTTAATTGTAGTCTGTAATATAAACAAATGAAACAAGGGGGTTTTACACTTACAAAAGTTAAAAAGGACGTAGGTATGATTACATGTAGAGCTGGTGTTGTTAGTTAATTGGGTGAATACCCAAAGATATGGAATCCTAATTTGTTGTAAACTAGAAGTAGAAGGAAAAAAAGTACACTTTGTGTTTGTGCTGTTAACGTGTGTAGCTAATAGTCATGATAAAAAAGGAATTGGTATTGGAATACCATCATTGCAGTTTCTTCTTGTTCATCAGTAACATCAGTATTTATTTATTTATTTATTTATTTAATACACTTGTATACCGCTAATATCTCAGCCTGGATCGGCGACTCATTGCGGTTTACAGCAATTAAAAAACAGTCTCCAATTTAAAAACATATACACATACAGTACAGATTATTGGGCCACCAATAATAATCCCATGTATCTCGAATTAAAATCATAATCCAGAATTCGTTGTCCATATTTTCCTGTCCTTAGTCACCAAAATTCGATTGCCACAGATTAGCCGAATGCTTGTTTAAACAACCATGTTTTCAATCTCTTCCTAAACACCATCAGCGAAGAGGCTGATCGTACCTCTATAGGGAGGGTGTTCCAAAGCCGGGGGGCCACCACAGAGAAGGCCCTGTCTCTCGTTCCCGCCAGCCGCACTTCTGAAGCTGGAGGGATAGAGAGAAGGGACTCTCCAGAAGATCTTAGGGTCCTGGTGGGCTGATAGGCCGAGATACGTTCGGATAGGTAAGTTGGGCCAGAACCTTTTAGGGCTTTAAAGGCCAACGCCAGCACTTTGAATTGAGCCCGGTAGCAGATCGGCAGCCAGTGGAGCTGGTGCAGCAGCGGAGTTGTGTGCTCCCTGCGCTCCGCTCCAGTTAGTATCATGGCTGCCGAGCGTTGAACAGTTGGAGCTTCGGGCTGTCTTCAAAGGCAACCCCACGGAGAGAGCGTTGCAGTAATCAAGGCGGGATGTAACCAGAGCGTGGACTACCGTGGCTAAGTCAGACTTCCCAAGGTACGGTCGCAGTTGGCGCACAAGTTTTAACTGTGCGAAGCTCCCCTGGTCACCGCCGAAACCTGGGGTTCCAGGCTCAGCGATGAGTCCAGGATCACCCCCAAACTGCGAACCTGCGTCTTCAGGGGGAGTGCGACCCTGTCTAACACAGGCTGTAACCCTATACCCTGTTCGGCCTTACGACTAACCAGGAGTACCTCTGTCTTACTGCAGTCCAGTTACATTTAGTACAAAAATGTTTTTCAGCAATGATGGCTCAGAGTTTGGTGGCTCAATTTACCAAAAAGTCAGTGACAACCTTGAGACTGCTATAAATCTTAACTGGGTGGCAGGCACCAATAGCACTCGCTTTGGAATCGCAGCAAAGTACCTGTTGGATCCCACTGCTTCTATTTCCGTAAGTACAGCCTCATCAAAACTAATACAAAATTAAGTAAATCTTATATACTGTCTTTTTACACAAAAAAGGAACAAATGTTTACTATTTTTTATTACAAGAGTGATATTCATTAGTGTAAAAATGTAAAGAATTTAAAATTACCAAGGGCAAGGACTGTGAGGCTCATAGCGTAGGCACTGTTGCTTTATGTGTAATATATGTTAAGTAGTAGGGGTGCATTATTTGTAGTGAGGATAATGGTTGTAGACTAAAAAGTATTTGTATCGTTTTGTTTTTGTGAGTGGGGAGACAGTTCTGTGATTTTTTTTGTATTTTATCTAGTGTTTCATACATTTGGTTTGTTTGTCTACTTTGTGTCAAATACAGACTACATTAATAAAAACTGCTAATACAAAATTGGTCTTACTCTACACGGTAGAGCTCCCTTACTGCCTTGGATTGCTCTTTGTTTTGTATCCAGACTGATTAAGCTGGATTGCCATCCTTGGCATGGACAGACTTGCACTTTGAGGTTTAGTAATCTGAAGAAATCAGGGGTATGGTATCATTGGCTCATTATCCTTATCATTATTGATATACAACAAGATTAGTACACAGCAAACAAAATCACTATGCTGGCTTTTGTATTTGATCACATGTCGGACACTTCCCATGTGCCTAGGACTGTGTGATGTATCAGCAAATAATGCATGCAGATCTAAGCAGGGTGGCCTTTTGCAGCTGACAGATGGTAATTTTGTCATTTCCGATTCTTTTTAAGTGTAGGCCAAGGTCTTTAGGCACTGCACCTTTACTGACTTGTGCCAGAGTCTTTGCAGTTCAGTCTTTAAATCCTCATATTGTGTAAGCTTTTCCAGTTACTTTTCATCAGTTCTGCTGTCACCTGGGATTACAACATCGACAGTCCACACTTTGTTTTTTTCCAAGATTGTGAGGTCAGGAGTATTGTTCTCCAAAGCTCTGTCTGTCAGTTGTTGTTGTTGTTGATGATGTCTGTCTGTCAGTAGTCTGTCTGTCTGTCAGTTGTTATTGTTGCTGTTGTTGTATCTTGCTTTTTCTGTCTATAAAAGAGACTCAAGGCAGCTCACAATCAAACCAATGCAGTACAATTAACACTTAAACATATACAAACATTAAATATAATTAAATATGAACAATATTAGAAATAAACTCTTAAACCTGACTAAAACGTATTCAAAGCTAAAGCCACAGCACCCCCTAACTTGACTTAAAAAAAAACTTCTTTAAAAGCCTGTCTGAATAGAAAAATTGTAGCCTGCCACCAGAAGGATAGCAGGGAGGGGACCATTCTGGTTTCCTGGAAAGAAGGGGTTTCCAGGGTCAAGGGGCAGCCACTGAGAAAGAATACAGCAAGATGCCTTATGAACAAGTCAGATCTTTTGTCCATCTGGCTGTATTCGCTATACTGACCACTGGAGCTTTCCTCTGTTTTCATGTGAAATATCATGTGCACATGTGATGTCATATACTATGTACTAATGCATAGGATTGACTTTGTCCCTTGCATGATAAAAAGCTGCATTGTAGTAGCTGAATTTGGGATACAACTTTGGGCAGCCAAAAATGTTCTGTCTGCCAGGATAAGCCCCTGCTCAAGGAGAGTGGTCTTGTCACTAATCTTATGAAGCGTTTTTGAAGCTCTGTGTGTGGTCAGAACAAACAAAAGTGCCTCAGTCACTTGTCTCTGCCCTCCAATCATGTACAAGTAAGGAGTGATGGTAAAACATCAGCTTTACCTGACAGGGAGTTAAATCCACTTAACAGGTACAGATATATGTGAAATTAGTCTTATTGTTCCCATTCACTGGAAATACCAGTGTCCAGCCCGTTTTGTACAGTTGTAATTGCCACCCAAGAAGTTCAGAAAGGGAAGACATGTGTTGAGCACTGATTGACAAGAATAAGGCTCTGTTCAAAACCAGAGAGAAAAAGCAAATACGTACTTTGACTCTCTGCTTCCATTTAGCTATTAGAAAATTACACGGTCTGTTGACACCTGAGACTTGGTATCTTCTCTTTCTTCCTGCTGCTGGTTTTGCTTTAGGAAGGATCTTATTTCCTGCATTGGTTATAATGGGCTGCCTATTGAGTGCCACTGTCTAGATTTAGTCTGATACACTGTTCATCAGAGCACTAAAATGAAAACAGGACAACATTCAAACTCATTTGCAAGAAACAGTGTCAGCCATTTCTTAAAACTACTAGTCATACTAAAAAAAATTGAATTGCACACCAAATTTTTTTTCAAGTAAATGTCTTCACTCAAACAAGTATGTAAATTTATTCTCAGGAATTTCAAAACATCAACCCCCTTTTTAATGGATTCTATGGTTATCAGAGGGGATCAGCTAAATCCTTAACTTGGTTGCTTTTATTTTGCAGGCAAAAGTGAACAATTCTAGTCTAGTTGGAGTCGGTTACACCCAGACCCTGAGGCCAGGTAAATATTTGCTTTAAGAATGTAAAGACATACAGGAAACAGATTCAAGCTGAGCATAGTTGACTTGCACTTGAAAACACTCCTGAAAGTTGCCCAGTGAAAGAACTCAGTTTCTCAAAAGGAATTGAGAATTACATGCATTCACTCTGACAGTTTTGAATGAAATTGATCCTCTAAGTTTGTGGGTCTAGCTTTTTGTGGATTTGATTTATATTTATTGTGTCAGAAGCAAATTGAGGGTACAGCTATAGTGTATTTAAAAACACAAGCAAAGTTAAAAACTTGGCATTAAACTAAACGTCCTTTGACCAGAAGCTGGCCTCTGGTGTCACTGTAAGAAGGTCCTCTATTGTGCATGTGGCAGGGCTCAGGCTGCATTGTAGTAAGTGGTCTGTAGATTTGATTATTTACAGCCTTAATGAATCTAGAACAGTGGTTCTCAGCCTGTGGGTCCCCAGGTGTTTTGGCCTACAACTCCCAGAAATCCCAGCCAGTTTACCAGCTGTTGGGATTTCTGGGAGTTGATGGCCAAAACATCTGGGGACCCACAGGTTGAGAATCACTGCTCTAGACACTAAAAAAGTTGATCATAGACTTGTGCTGAAGAACCTAGAGATTCCTAGAGATAACACTCCACTAGGAATCTCTCGATCCTTCAGGGCAACTCCATGGTCCATTTCTGATAGACAAATTTAACAATCAGATCTTGTCAGGTAAGAGGCATAAGCTGCAATTATGATTGTAATCAGCATAGCTCTGATCATGATAGTCTAATCATGCCTTCAGGTCATGTCACTCCCTATATCTTGCCTCTCTTACTTTCACATTTAAGAGTTAGGCCTTTCTCTCGTTGTAAATGTGATAGTAGGAGAGAGTTCAGATGTGAATGCTCAGTACCAAACAGTTTCCTGCACATAGAAAAATAGCATGTCAGGACTAAATTTTCCTGGTAACATTCTGTCTGAGGGATTTCTTTTGAATTTTGGAGCGACATAGGCTGGAAATATAGTTTCAGTCCTGTAGAGAGAGGCAGGTGTGTAATTCCCTTTACTAATTTCGGGTCCCATTTTGCCCCACCAACCCTTTCTTGAAGCTTTATACTTCTTAGACATTCATATTAGCCTTCTTGTATGTGGGCAGGAAAACAGCCTCGATAGCACTCAGTTTTGAACCATCTGCAACTTAAAATTCATAGTGTATTTAACTTGCAATTTTCCTAGGGTTATGTAGGACAGTGCTCTTTGCCTGCAGAACTATTTCCGGTATCTGCTCCTTTGATTCAGGCCAAAATTAATCTTCCTGCCCTGAGGAGTTTCCAGTTAAAAATCTGATAGTGGAAGAAAGCAACAAAGATGGGAAAGCAGAAAAGATGAATGAGAGCAAATAGCTTTGATTTGTTTCAGCTGGCGAGGCCAACGATGAAGTTCAGCTAAAGTATTTGCTTATTGTTCTTTTAGCAATGAAAATCAAATGCCTGGAAACAAGTAGATATACTAAATGCATCTTGCTTTCTCTAAAACCTTTTGGTTCTGTTGATCTGCAGGTGTGAAGCTCACTATGTCTGCCCTAATCGATGGAAAGAACATCAATGCTGGCGGACATAAACTTGGTCTTGGCCTAGAATTGGAGGCTTAAAAGGCGTGGAGAAAACAGCTGCAGAAAATGGGATATTGGATGAATATGGCCTTAAAAATGTAATTCCAGTGCGACCCGGAGGCTTTCTTCCTTCTCGGAGGAATGGCCTAGAACAAGAGCTGTATTCAGAGTATTTAGGCAGTTCCTCGTTAGCTGGTTTTTAGTTTAAATTGGTTATCTCTCTAGTTTTCAACACTGCATTAGTGCAGTCACTACAATAATACATTATGTAAATGTATTTAACTGTTGAATGCGCTGCCCACAAATAATGAAATAGACTTTATGAAAACCTGTACAAATGTGTGCATGTTATGTTTCTTTTAACACAAAATAGCCATTGAAATGACAAAATGGATCAATGGTTATTCTGAAAAGTGAGGTCAACAGTTTTGTCAAAAATCACTATAATTAGAAATACTTTTGGTATCCCAACGCAATTCAGAATTATGAATAAAACAAATACACACACATACTTGTGCCTCCAGATATGTTAAGTATCAGCCTTAATTTTCATTGGTAAATCTTCCTGCTGCTCCAGACGAACTTTAGCTCTGTGGCATTGTGGCAGTTGTATAGTGGTTTAAGGTTGTTAATCTGCCTTGTGTTTATTAAGGTAATGACTTGATGAGACACTTTTATGGGCACTTTCCTTTGCTTCTCTTAAAACTCCTCCTTTGTTTGCACATACTCCCATTCATGTTTTGTGACCTTTTTATTTCATGAATCTAATAATGAAATAAGAATGTCATGTAATACAAAGATCTCAAATACGTGTTGCTAGCTTTGTGAGGGGAAATCACATGTTAACTACTTTTTTCCCTGTTAATGTTGGAAGACATATTTCAGCACTGATGTTCCAGATAAAAATATATTTCCATTCTTGCTTGTTGTGGATGAATGTGCCCATATTCTGTGAATGAGGATGCAGATGTATGTGCCTCTGGGAAATAATGCCTATTCTTTGCACTGAGAATTTTTAAATTAAAAAAACACATTTGGAAATAACCCAAACAACGTAGTACAGCTGACAAATTGTGACCGTTTTCAAACATTTCAAGGACTGCCCTAATCCCATCCTTCCCAAACTCCACTTCTGTTTTTCATGTGTTGCAAGGGTCAAATCTAAACAGGAGGCTTGTGCTCACATATAGTGGTTCCATGTGCATTTGGCAACCCTAGAATTGCCAGCTTCTCAGTTGTGTGAAGAACTTCTATTTGCATTAGATGTTTCTGTTCAGAGTTGTTATCCTCTTAAGGAGAGCAACAGAACAGAGATGACCATGGCCTGTGCTCTTACATCCTCACAGGTTGAGTCAGCATGTTTCTTAAATGCTTGAATAGACCTGAAAGACTTGAAGATATGCTAGGAATTGGCCACAGTTTCTCCTTCCTCTTGTTTCTTTCATTTTTAATATAACATGCTTGCTGTTTTGCACAATCCTAATTGTACTTGTTTTATACGTTAGTTTGCAATTTGCATTTGGCACTGTGTTTATAAAAACAATGCCTAGTTAGTAATCACCTATGTACATCTAGTTCAATTATTTTTCTTGCATGTGGTTAGTCAAAAAAGAGAGCCAACCAGGCTCTAGATTTCACTAGAATGAACTGATGAACTTTCTCAAGTATGGCAGATCCTCATGCTCACCTGCTTCTCCCTTTTCACCTGCTTCTGCCAAACTAACCTGAAGACCAACAGACAGTGCTTAAGGATTTGTGTAAGTCAAGGGCTGAAACTATGACTTCCCTTTCAGGGAAAGGACCGGTTTATTTCTGATTAGGCAGCATCAATTAGATCTGGATGGGGAAAGGTTTGGTCCTCCAGATGTTGGAATGCAAGCTCCATTGACCCTTCTTGCAGACAGTAGATTGAATTGAACATACATTTCACCAGAACATGACTGACAATGGTATAATCTTGGATATTCAAGAGAAAAACTACCGATTAAACCAACCATGCTTCACAAATATTTGGAAAAAAATCGAAACAAGCAATCCTAGGTTTTGCCATTTTATAAATGGGATCCTATTTTATTCCACCGTTGTTTGTAATGGTATTTGAGCATTGATACATTTTGCTATCTGGAGGATTCTGGATCTAAATCCCAGTGGATACCAAGGATTTGAAAAAATACCATCAGTTGATTTGAAAAAATACCATCAGGCTTTACAGTCCACTGTAGGATGTCACAACTGTTGCCTGGATTGTTTCATTTAATTAATCCTCAACTGATTTATCACTTGATCCTACATGCCTGTAGAGCAGGGGTCCTCAAACTAAAGGCCAGATGCAGCCCTCCAAGATCATTTATGCGCCCCTCATTCAGGGTCAACCTAAGTCTGAAATGACTTGAAAGCACACGACAACAATCCTATCCCATCAGCCAAAAGGAGGCCCACACTTCCCATTGAAATACGAATAAGTTTATATTTGTTAAAATTGTTCTTCATTTTAATTATTGTATTGTTTTTAAGTGTTATTTGCACTACAAATAAGATACGTTTGTGCATAGGAATTCTTTTTTTTTTTAATTATAATCCGGCCCTCCGAGAGTTTGAGGGACTGTTACCTGGCCCTCTGTTTAAAAAGTTTGAGGACCCCTGCTATAGAGCATCTCTGCAACTGAGAAAGCTGAGAGCCTTCATATTTTAATTTCCGAGTTGCCTCATCCTATGATTTCATGTAGAGGCTGAGCAACCAGGCAAAAATAGAACAATGGCATCTTACAGAGTGCAGTTGCTATATTCTGAGACAGTTGTCTCCTAGCACCACATCTGATATTTGCTGGTTATAAGGACTGGAACTCCTCCAAATTTTGGACCAGGAAGATACCAAAAGTTGTCAGAATTAAAAACAGTGGTTTAAAGCTAGACAATAGATTCATCAGGTAGATATCACAGACATTCAGGAAAAGTAAATAAGATTTATATCTCCACATGTCCAATTCACATCTTCAGTCCGAAAAACAAAAGTAACCAAGCAAATAGGACATTGAAATTGCCACTAAATTGAAAACAGAACCAATATAATACAACTATATAATTGTTGTATTGTGGATATGTTGTTTTGTATTGCCTTTTGTAAATTGCCTTTTATATGTTGTACACCGCCGCGAGTCGCCCTAGGGCTGAGAGCGGCGGTCAACAAATGCAGCAAATAAATAAATAAATAAATAAATAAATAAATACCTAAGACAAAGTGGACATAACCAGATTTCTTCCAAGTGCATTGCAAATGGGTCACTAAAGGTTCTTCACATACGTGCAATACTCATGGCTGGCACAAACTGATGTAAAATGTTTCATAATGTATAATGTGATGGCTGAAAAATAAATGCACATGCATTTTTCTTTAGCAAATATCAGATTCATTGGGAGGCAAGATAGCACCTTTAGGCTATGAGAAATCTGAAAAGGCGATGCTTTTAAAATTTGAATTGATCTCCAGAGTAAGGGCAAGATACCTGTGGTTGACCAAGTTCCAAAGATAGAAAAGATGACGAAACGGGTACAACCAGGTAGTTTTAAAGCCAGGATTTAATTGCCCTTTTGCTTTAGTGATCTATTCCAATATAAAGCAAACAAGGTCTCACTTAGACTCAGAATCACTGTGTTAGAAAAGACCTCATGGGCCATCCAGCCCAACTTCTTGCCAAGAAGCAGGAAAATCGTATACAGAGCACTCCCAATAGATGGCCATCCAGCCTCTGTTTAAAAGCTTCCAAAGAAGGAGCCCCAACCACAGCCTGGGGCAGAGAGTTCCACTGCTGAACAGCTTTCACAGCCAGGAAGTTCTTCCTCATGTTCAGGTGGAATCTCCTTTTCTGTAGTTTTACCATTGTTCCACGTACAAGTCTTCAGGGTAGCAGAAAACAAACTTGCTCCCTCCTCCCTATGATTTCCCCTTATACATGGCCATCATGTCTCCTCTTCCCATCTGGCAATGTTATATTTTAGTGTTGCTTTTACACATCTTTAGGGAGAAAAAAACCTTGTTAGTTCACCTTGAATTTTAGACAGCACAGTATTAAACATGTATGTACTTTTACATACATGGCAGCAGCACGAACAGGGGTGTTTTTTCTGCTGCACTGATGCTAAATACTTTGCTTTGTAAATAAAGTCATTTTGATATAAGAAAGGTTAATATATTTTAAAGTAAATGGGGATCTGTAACTAGAATGTATCGGTCTGCCTGCCTTGGTTGTAATATTAAGGAAGATGCCCATATGTTGGTGTAGGGCTTAGTAGCACCACTGTTTCTAGCACTTTCTTCTCAGCAGTAGAAACAGATTTTACACCTTGCTCATTTCCATCAACTGCCCTGCATTGCTAGTCATGGATAGAATAACACAGGCCCAGGCAAACGTTGGTCCTCCAGATGTTTTGGACTTCCAACTCCCACAATTCCTAACAACCTACTGGCTAGTAGGAATTGTGGGAGTTGGAGTCCAAAACACCTGGAGGGCCACAGTTTTCCCATGTCTCTAGTAACAGGAAGCAATGCGGTCTGTAGCTTCACGCATCAGTGGACTGCATCTGGCTAGTTAGTTGTATGTGAAAATTGAAAATGGCTCTACCTACTGAAGAAAAGGCTGCACTGGTAGGTTGCAAGGCTATGAGTGGTCTGACTCCAACAGAACTGAGAAACTACAAAGTGCAATACAAAAATAATTTCATCCTACATGTGCAACTAGGTTCCTCTCCTTGTTATCTAAACCAGACTGATAAAAGCCCAGTAGCCCTAAAAGGTACCAGGTCTTGTCTAAATGTGGAAGCTAAGCAGGATCAGTCCTGGTTAGCACTAGGGTAGGAGATTGCCAGTGAAAACCAGAGGGATGAGCTGACAAAACCATTACTGTGTATTCTTTGCCTAAGAAAATGTGATAAAATTCATATTAACATAGGGCAGGGGGCAACTTGGTGGCACATATACACACAGAAAGTCAAGGACACAGAGAAATTGATTAAAAATAAACGAAAAGATATTTAACCTAAAAATTAGGAAGAACTTCCTTATGGAAAGAGATGTGCAGCACTGGAATATGATGCCTCAGAGAATGGAGGAGTCTCCTCTTGAGGTTTTTAAACAGGTTGGATGGTCATCTGTCAGGATTAGTTTGATTATGTCCCTGCATGGCAGAATGGGTTTCGACTGGATGGACTTTCTGCTCTCTGACAACTGTATGATGCAATGATTCCAATACAGCACTGAAAGCAGCAGATTTTTTTTTTTTTGCAATAGACATTGTAACAAACTATGGAGCAATTATGCCATCTACTGGTGACTCTGTTTTTAGAATGTCATGAAATGCTGGTCATAGTTTTTGATGTTTTGTTCCCACTGAGGCAGAAATAATTTCAAAGTGAAGAAATAGCCACCCCCAAGAATATTTATCTTGATAAACGAAATACTCATTTGATGGCATCAGTTTCTACAAGTGTACCAATATTCACTTGCTTCATGGGATACTTCCACTTAATGTTTTTGAGATCATTGTTATGAAATAGGAAGACCAAGGGCTGATTCATATTTATCAAGTTTTGAAGTGTTTGGAGTCATAGGATCAGGGGAAAGCCAAGTGTTTTGAAACTCTTTT
Organism: Anolis sagrei ordinatus; assembly: GCF_025583915.1. Classification (NCBI taxonomy): domain Eukaryota; kingdom Metazoa; phylum Chordata; class Lepidosauria; order Squamata; family Anolidae; genus Anolis; species Anolis sagrei. The sequence continues at coordinate 128,633,158 of NW_026846588.1, read as the reverse complement.
GGAAAGTGTCAAGTTAGAGAGTGCCGTTTTCTTCAAATTTTATTTGATGTATGGTATAGTATGCCTTTGGTATACATAGCCAGTCCATAGACTTATTTCATTGCCTGTAGCAGTGGTCACTCAGTGTGTGGAACAGAGCAAAGCTATCCGTGGCTCCTGGTCAGCAAAGCTAGGCACCAGACAGCATTTATACTTTGGTTGTTGGAAAATGGGGAAGCAATATCAGATCATGACTATCGTTTTTATTCCCTGCTGATGTTTTTATTCCCATTTAGCTGACATTAGTAGTAAATATTTTACATTATGTGATCAGGATCCACCAGGGCAATTTCAATGTTTTTAATACTCTGAAGAATAAATGTCATAATAATAAAATATAATATATTATAATATATAGTATATACATATAATATTATAATAATACAATATAATACTAATAATATGATATTATAGTTATATATTTTATATTACATGTAATATTACTAATAATATTACAATATAATGGTATAGTGCAATATAGTAATATATAATATTGATATTGTACTATGCTAATAATATAATATATTGTATGTATATATATCTTGTAAGCTGCTCTGAGTCCCCTTCGGTGTGAGAAGGGCGGCATATAAATGTCGTAAATAAATAAATATGCAAATATGTAGTCTGCATTGCAGTAGGAGGAGGGAATGCCCCCTTCCTAAATGGAATACAGTGGACCCTCCCTATCTGCCATGATTTGGATCAAGGAACAATCTGCCAATACCAAAATGTGCGGATGCTCATGTCCTGTTATACATAGTAATGCACAGTAACATTGCATCCCTTTTATAAAATGTCTAACTCAAATGAGTAAGAGTGCCCAGAGGTTTATGAAATGCAAGGCACCTACATCATAGCTTGTCTATACTTCAGCTTTGTGCTTGACACATGGCAAAATCAAGGTTTGATTTTTGAATTTTTAAAAATCAAATATTTAGAGTCATAAATGCAGAACTTGGATGTGATACTGACACTGTGACATAAAAGAATTGAGAAATGTAATGAATGTTGAGGTACTGTAAATATGATTCAGTCTAAAAAGACCTACTCGTGGCTAACAACTGGTTACTCTTTCAGGTTTAGTGAAACACCACTCTTAATTTCTGTAGAGCGTCTTGAATTCAAGTATAAAAGTCCTTAAATATGCAGAATTTCAACAGCATGTTTGAGGGTTTTAAGCAGTCTGAAACATTCATTTTCAAATAATCCATTGTTTACTTTTTGCAAGTCCTCCCACTCTTAAAATAATGAAGCTATTGACATTACACTGTAATGTAGGAATGGGTTCTAGTATAGCTTTTTGGTTTGTTAAAGTGTAGGTTGCACACTACTGTTGAACATCCAAACTCCTAAATGGGTTTGAACATCCATGAACATCCAAACTCCTAAACGAACTCTTCTGTGGCTTTCCACACTTCTTTCCTCTGCACTGGTGGTCAATTTTGAGCCAAAAACAAACAGCAGAAGAACTACAAGCCTGTCCTCTTTCTGTTCAATGTTCCTGCTGCACCAAGTTGCTTTGGGTTACAAGCAAAACAAAAGACAAGCCACAGAGGAAAAACATACATTAGCCGAGTTTCCATAACTTCATATTTACGCCTTATTACTAATTGATCAAATCCTATGTGTATTTTCATTGTGTCAGTTTCACTTTTACCTGAGGGCAAGACTTCAGCTATAATGAGAATGGAAGTGGGTTGCAGGGAGGAATCCTTATTATCAACATACAGGAGGTTTCAAAATGATGGACCCAATTTCAAAGAGATATATTTCACGATGGCAGCATGCTACAATTACACTAAGAGATGCAATTGTTGTAATGAGTTATCAAGTTTTACTAACCACTTTGTGCCACAAACAAATCTAAAAAATGATTCCATAAATGGAGAACATCTCATTCAGTCTTGTGTTGTGGGGTCACCACCTTGCGAATGACTGAGGCTATGGATTATTTGTGCTATATATGCACAATCTGTCCATAGACTACCATTTCAGAGGGAAAGTTCACCTTGTTTGTTTCCCTGTAATGCTATGTATCCTTTGTAAAAGTATTTAGTGTTTATGTTAAACAAAGGGGTCAAGCTTGCACAGTATCCAAAGCGTCTTGAAGTAATAGAGGATTCGAAATATCTTGGCAGAGGATTCCCTTACCTGTACAAACTAGCCCAAAGACTATTGATATCATCAGATGCAGTCTTCTCTCTGTCTTCTCCCCATTTCTCTACGCTGCTGAAATGGAGTCCCACAGAGTCCATCACATGATGCAAGGCAACTTCTGGTGGTGCTTCATGGGACTTCCGTTTTGGCAGCATAGAGAAACAGAGCCCAGATGGTTCCTTTTGAGAGGTTGGGTGTTACTGGATTCCAAATGACACAAAGTGGGGGAAAGACAGACCTGAAGGGGGAAAGGACATGGGATGGAAGAAGACGGACCTGGATGGTAGGGAACAGAGTTGAGATGGTCCTCTCTGAAGTCCCACACTTTCCTTCTGCTCTTATGATGAGGTCCTTAGTGGTGTCTTCATATCCATTCAGCAACCTTTACTAATTGCCGGATAAAATCATTTTGTTCGTTTCTTTGTACCCATGATCCCCCTCCTTGGGAACTGAGCGGTATTTCTGCATTAACATCTGACATGCTGGTCTAGTTGCTTTGCTCGCATTGCCAAGCAAGACAGCAATATGGTGAAAAGCAGTTAAGTAACAGAACTTTATTTGTAACCTGCCCTATCTCTCCGAGGGGACTCAGGGCAGTTTTCAGCAAAGAGTGGCAGTCAAACAGTCAATGCCATGATACAATACAAAATAAATGAATAACCCCAAGAATAAAAATCTAAAACAATTACAATAACTACTTCATATATTTAAATAATTAAAAATATGAATCTAATTAAGCCAATGAAGTAGCAACTAATTAGTTTTAAAACAGCTGCAAATTAACTAAGCCATTTTTATATAATTTATTCACCACCAGTAAACCAGAGTAAGGTGCTATGTTCTAGCCAACATTGCTACTCCTCCTCCTATAGGCTAGAGAACAAATATATGTTTTGAGTAGTTTTTTAAGGGAGAGGAGGGGAGGGGCTGTTTTTACTTCCTTAGGAAGAGAGTTCCAGAGGCGGGGCAATCACTGAGAAGACATCATCTCTCATTCCTACAAGCTGTGCTTGAGACTGGGGTGAGACAAGGAGCAGGGCCTCCTCCACTGACCACAGTGCTTGGGCTGGTTTATATAAAGAGATGTGGTTTATCAGATAGTCTGGGCCAGATCTGTTTAGGGCTTTAGAGGTAATGACCAGCAATTTGCATTTAGCCTGGAAGCAGACGGCAGCCAGTGGAGCTGATGCAAACGGGAGTAGTTCTCTTCCTGTACAGGGCTCCAGTTAGTAACCTGGCTGTCAATCTCTGGAACAGTTAAAGCTTCTGAACTATCTTCAAAGACTGCCCCACACAAAGAAGACTGCAGTAGTCCAAATGGGGTGTGACTAAGGTGTGGATTACCATGGCTAGATCTGGTGTCTCAAGTTTCAATTGTGCGAAAGTGCTTCTGACCACCGCTGACACCTGAGGTTCCAGGGTCAACAATGATGTTCTAAGCTACTTAAAGGAAGAACAGGCCAAAACAGTACTTGTTTCTTATTCAGGTACTACTTCAAAATGTTGTTCCTGTCTGCCAACCAATTGGAGTATTGCAACAACAAAAACACAATGTAACGCCAAAATGCACAATTGTTCTCCTGGAACTTTTATAGTCTTCTCAAATTTTATGTTGGCACTCTCATCTTTCTCTAGTTTGAATGCAGTCAGATAGGTTCCCTTTAAAGCAGTAGTTCCCAACCTTTGATCCTTCAGGTGTTTTGGATTTCAGTCCCCACAATTCCCAACAGTTGGTAAGCTGGCTGGGATTTCTGGGAATTGAAGTCTAAAACACTTGGAGGACCATTGCTTTAAAGGTTTTAAAATGGTAAGATCAGAATGAATCCAAATTCGGTAACTCACTCTTAGAAGGGGTGGAGACAGGTTATGTGTTAACAGGGTTAATAGCTCTGTTCCTGTTCACCTGGAATGAGATAATAGGTTTCAGCTGGCCAAGCAGTTGGTACCCAGGGTGTTGACACAGCGTCAATGGATTCTCAGGGAGGGGGCCTGATAGAGTAATTGGGATTAGGAAGTGTTCCCAGGGATAAGACTTGATAGTATCTTGGGAAACACCCCACGGGTCTTCTTAATACCTACTGTGCAGCTTCTGGGTTATTGTGAAGGAATTATGTTTATTTGTGGTCCAAATGATGCTATATCAGATTTCTCAAATAAATATTCCTGGTGAGTGTGTGTATATGTTTGTGCAACATTGGTGAGTTCATTTGGAAGTCACCTGAAACTGGGGAAAAGGTCATTTGCAGTCTTCATTTTCTGGATGCGCTTAGAGCAAAGGTTTTGGGGTTCTGGTGTTTCAATAATATATCTAACTAATTGGCAGCTTGCTCAAACTCTGACGTTGCTTTGATACACAGTTCCTTCTCTTCATCTGTGATATTTTGGAGGGTATGCAAGTGCCCTCCAATGATCCCAACAGGGATTTAGGAGGCGTGACAGTGACAATAAGGCACTAGAAGACGAAATATTATGCACCAATTGACCTGGGTTCTGCTTTTGCGTCGTCAGCATAAAACAAAGCATCGCCAGTCTTGCGAATGTCTGTGAGCTGGCTCTGGGAGTTATGGGAGCTGTAGTCCACAAACTAACATCTCCAGGCTTCCCTCTCCCATCAGACAAAAAACTGATTTATAACAAAAGTTAGAACCCCATTACAGAACTTCTGTTTCACATAGCAATAAAAATTATCTTTTTGCATGCTCAAAACATTCTGTATACATTATTATTCCGTAATATCCATAAACTACTCTTCAATCAAGTTTGGATGGTGCTAAGTATAGGGCAAGTAGTAGATTGTTACAGATGGAAAGAGCTCTAAGTCCTTGTCTCTCGGTCTTGCCAAATAGGTCCCTTCTAATTATGACCTAGTCCGGATCCAACTCATTGAACCCAAAAAGGAGAGGTTTACTTTATGGAGAGCAGGAATTATTTAGGCAGTGATGAAAAATTCAATACAGCCCAGGAGGGATCTATGTCCTCATGAATCTCTCATCCCCCTTCATCCATTTTATCCTTGCTGTAGTTCTACGATGATGAAATACAGTGATATTGTAAATGTTTGTAGTAATATGACATGGCAATTTTCTTCTAAACTGGCAGTAAGACATAAGCATGAACTATTTTCAGTAACTCCGGAATGGTATTTGCAATAAATGTTGTGAGTATGCAACCTCTCCCTGGAGCCTAAACACTGGAGGAGGTTACTGTGTTTAGTACATCAGTGGGAGAAAAATTATGAAGCTTTAAAGAATGATTTTCCCCCTTGCAGCAGTGCTAGTCAATCAATAATCTCGCTGCTAACTCTGGGGAGAGTTTTTAGTTGCCTTCATAAAATATTTTAATTATCTAAAAATCATAAAATATAAGTAGGCACAATTTGCTTGTAACTCAGGAGAGTAATATGAACAATAAGAAAAGATAAATGTTTTCTTTTCCATGAACTTAAATCATTCTCGAAAATGTAATGCAGGGAACAAAACCCATGAGTTATTGGCAATATTTATGTTTGCAATAATAGGAATAAATATTGGAACAGCTAGTTATGCACTCATCCACACTGTAGAGCAAGATAAATACCTTTCTCAGAAATTGTACATTAATTCTTCTCTTTTGTGCCTTTATGACTGATTATTTCTTCTTTTTTAAATGCTGCTTGTATGCTAAGCCTTCTAAACAGAAGCATTCTATCTGATGTTCGCAGATCCTGGTAACCATAAAATTCAAGTGACCCGAGTTATGAAATAAGCCATTGCAAAATTAACACAAGGACTAGAAAGACATGTAATTGCTTTTGGTGGCTTCATTTGCAGAGACATAGCACCTACCCAGCCAGTTTGTAAGCATGAATTTTAAACTTGTTTCCTTTGTTTAATCTCTTTTGAGTATTTTAATATGTATTTTATAGAAATATGTTTTAATATGTATCTTTTATAAAATACATATTATGTGTATTTGTGATATTTTTACGTGTATGGGGTTTAATTATTCTGTAATAAATTATTCCTCGAGGCGCGTAAGAAATAAAATTTATCATCATCATTATCATCAGGTTCTTGTGGGTTTTTTCGGGCTATAGAGCCATGTTCTAGAGGCATTTCTCCTGACGTTTCGCCTGCATCTATGGCAAGCATCCTCAGAGGTGGTGAGGTCTGTTGGAAGTAGGAAAAATGGGTTTATATATCTGTGGAATGGCTGGGGTGGGGCAAGGAGCTCTTCCCTGCTGCAGTTAGGTGTGAATGTTTAGCTGATCACCTTCATTAACATTTGAAGGCCTGCCTGAGCCTGGGAAAATCTGTTGCTGGGAGGTGTTAATCTGTGCCTGGTTTTTTCCTCTCTGTTGTTTAGCTGTTATAATTTTAGAGTTTTTTAATACTGGTAGCCAGATTTTGTTCATTTTCATGGTCTCTTCCTTTCTGTTGAAATTGTCCACATGCTTGTGGATTTCAATGGCTTCTCTGTGTAGTCTGACATGGTGGTTTTGGTGTGGTCCAGCATTTCTGTGTTCTCAAATAATATGCTGTGTCCAGGCTGGTTCATCAGGTGCTCTGCTATGGCTGACTTCTCTGGTTGAAGTAGTCTGCAGTGCCTTTCATGTTCCTTGATGCGTATCTGGGCGCTGCGTGGTGGTCCCTATGTAGACTTGTCCACAGCTGCATGGTATACGGTAGACTCCTGCAGAGGTGAGAGGATCCCTCTTGTCCTTTGCTGAACGTAGCATTTGTTGGATTTTCTTGGTGGGTTTGTAGATTGTTTGTATGTTGTGTTTCCTCATCAGCTTCCCTATGCGGTCAGTGGTTCCCTTGATGTATGGCAGGAACACTTTTCCTCTGGGTGGATCTTCATCTTTACTCTCGTGGCTTGTTCTTGGTCTTGCAGCTCTTCTGATGTCTGAGGTGGAGTATCCATTGGCCTGGAGAGCCCAGTTGAGGTGGTTCAGTTCATCTTGGAGGAGGTGGGTTTCGCAGATTCTTTTTGCACGGTCTGCCAAGGCTTTAATGGTGCTTCTTTTTTGACTTGGGTGATGGTTGGAGTTTTTATGTAGATATCTATCTGTGTGTGTGGGTTTTCTGTAGACGGTGTGACCCAATTGTTGATCTGGTTTGCGGATGCCTAGGACATCTAGAAAAGGCAGTCTTCCTTCATTTTCTTTTTCCATGGTGAACTGGATGTTTGGGTGGATGCTGTTAAGATGGTCCAGGAACCTGTTGAGTTCTTCTTCTCCATGGCTCCAAATGGTGAAGGTGTCATCCATATATCTGAACCATATCGTGGGCTTTTTGGTTGCTGTCTCCAGGGCTTGTTCTTCAAAGTGTTCCATGTAGAAGTTAGCTATGACCGGGCTGAGAGGGCTCCCCATAGCTACTCCATCTTTCTGTTCGTAGAATTCATTGTCCCACTGAAAGTAACTGGTGGTGAGGCAATGGTGAAACAGAGCCGTGATGTCTTCTGGGAACTTCTGGTTGATGAGTGCCATGGTGTCTGCTACCGGGACCATGGTAAATAGAGATACCACATCGAAGCTGATCAGTTTGTCGTTTGTATTTAGCTTGAGATTGCTGATTTTTTCTATGAAGTGGGCTGAGTCCTTGATGTAGTGTGTAGTGAGCCCAATATGGCTTTGTAACTGTGCAGCAAGAAATTTTGCTAAGTCGTATGTGGGGGATCCAATGGCACTCACGATGGGTCTGAGTGGGGTGGAGTCCTTATGGATTTTTGGGAGTCCATAAGGCCTAGGTGACCCCAGCCATCCCACAATTTCTATATATAAACCCATTTTTCCTACTTCCAACAGACCTCACACCTCTGAGGATGCTTGCCATAGATGCAGGCGAAACGTCAGGAGAAATGCCTCTAGAACATGGCTCTATAGCCCGAAAAAACCCACAAGAACCTAGTGATTCCAGCCATGAAAGCCTTCGACAATACATCATTATCATCGTTGTTGTCATTATTATTATTTGAAACACAACAAGATTAGTACACAACAAACAAGGTCACTATGCTGGCTGTTGTATTGGATCACACATCAGACATTTCCCAAGTGTCTAGGACTGTGTGATGTATCGGTGAATAATGTGTACAGATCCCACTAGGATGCCCTTTGGCAGCTGACAGATGGTAATTTTGTTAGTGCTGATTGTGTTTAAGTGCAGGCCTTGGTCTTTAGGCACTGCACCCAGTGTGCCAATCACCACTGGGACCACCTTTATTAGCTTGTGCCATAGTCATTATCATTATTTTACTGACACAAAAACATGGTATGTCACAACAAACACGATCTGCAAGCTGGATTTCATATCATAAAATCACAAATAGAACACTTCCCAAGCGTTTAGGACTGTGTGATGTATTTTCAAATGATGCGCGCAGATCCAAGTAAGGCGGCCTTTTGCAGTTGACAGATTGTGATTTTGTCAATGTTCATTGTTTCCAAATGCCGGCTGAGGTCTTTTGGCATGATACCCAGTGTGCCGATGACCACTGGGATCACCTGTACTGGTTTATGCCAGAGCCTTTGCAGTTCCATTTTGAGGTCCTGATAACGGCTGAATTTTTCCTGTTTTTTTCTCTCAATGCGACTGTCACCTGGTATGGCGACATCTGTAATGGATTGATAAACATCTCTAATGGATTGACACTACTAAGATCAACCCTAACCCTAACCTTACACATATTTCAAGAAAATCTTCCTCCTTCTCCTTGGGCCTGATTACATTTGGGGATTTTTGGACTGGCTTAGTAGTGTAAATCCATTACAGTTGATCTTCAAGCATGGCTTTGGGACAGAACCTCCATAAATATTCAGTGGAATGACCTCTGCAGGGAAAAGGACCCTGTGAATTCTTTTGCAGCTTCCAAGACCATCAGTCATGATGTCCTTTTCTATAGGCTCTTCCAAGTTAGGTACTGAAGGCACTGCACAGAAAAATAATTCCCAAGGATGGTGCCAGGGGATCATGGTTTGAATTGTCAGCAGTCATGCTTTGGGATCTCACAGATCTTTCCTTATTGGGGGGGGGGGGGGGGGGGGGGGGATAAAATTTCAGGCTCTCTAGAAGTGAATCTGACAAACGGGACCAGCAATTCTCTCCCACCCAACCCCCAGATGTACCAGAACCTAGTACCACTGTTGGTCTCCATCTGTTTTAGTACTGATCTAAATAGTTGGATTGGCACCATAGCATGAATGTTACTGAGATTATCTTGTTTTTCATTAGTATCCCCTTTGGTGTACTAGTTAAAGTGTTGGCCTAGAACTGAGGAAATCCTGATTCCAGTCCTCGCGGAGCCATGAAATCTATAGGGTGGCCTCATGCTTATCATTCTCAGCCTGGCCTACATCTACACACGGTTGTGATGATATTAAAGGAGGGAAGCAGAGCCATGCACACCAGCCACAGCTCAAGGGAAACAGGATGTGTGATAAATGAATAAACATGCTCAGGTGGGCTTAAAAGACTGTGCCCCTGTCTCATTTTTCACTACCAGTCGGGCTACTTCATACACCATTCCTTTCTAAATTATGCTAGTAAGACAACAAAAACACTCACCCCATTTATCTGTGAAAATTTATATTGAGATGCACAATTTCTCTGTGCCCTAAGAAAGAGTTGGTCATGATTGTAGGGACTTAAACATCAGATCAAGCGACCATTTGCCCCTCTTTAGTTTATAACATAATTTCTGTCCTAAGGTATTTGGTGGAGGCAAGGTCAAAACAGACATCTTGTATTCCTCGACATTATCCTTGCTGAGTTGGGGGTGGATGTTTCCGGGGGCTTCTTCATGTGCCATAATCTTCATTGCTTTCTCCATTACAGCTTAAATGCTAATGTCACTCCATCCCCCATCAAGATCATGCTGATGGTCACTCGTGGATCATGGAAGATCTTTTTATTTAGCTCGTGCATGCTCTGGACTTCACCACCATATTTTTCTGGGTTAAGTACCTTTCCCGATAACAAAACCTGTTAGAGGGTGAAACAAAATGGTTGAAGGAGAGAGAGACAGACACTTTTTATGATCATGATGTTCATCTGCATGTGTGAAACTGGGCATTTGGTCATCTGCAGCAAACCCCTAAACATGTGAGACAGACCTAACCTGCACTGATTCAACTGAGGTTTACTTTCATATTCATTTGCATTTTCTCTCTCCCTTTCTTCCCTTCATATAGGACTGCAGCCTTCATTCTTTTCTATAATTAAATAGGCAAACATACAGACCATATATGGCCAAACTGTGTTTGGTGGAAACCTAGGGTTCCACAAAAAGCACCATAAGGGTTCTGTCAAAAAAACAAAAACTAAAACCAATCCAAAAAAACCCCCACAAAACAAAGCAAAACTTCAACATTTAAAAAAAAAACTTTTTTCAAAGTCCATGCCAGATTATGATCTTACTGAAATTCAATGTACCTCTGATTTTTAAAAAACAACCAAACATTTGAATCTCTTTATTTGCAAACCCACAGTCTATAAAACATCCAGGCAATTGGAGTAAATGAAAGAAGGAAGAACTTTGTAGGTTCACAATGCTTAGGGAGGGTTGGAGTTAGGGTTCTGCAGGAGAAAGGTTTGGGAACTGCTGTTCTAGTATTTCTAACAAACTAAAGTACAGCTTTTAATTGTTCCCTTGTACTTTCAATGTTGTTAATGATGATTATTATTATCTCTGTGTTGTTGAAGGCTTTCATGGCCGGAATCACTGGCTTGCTGTGAGTTTTCTGGGGGGCATGTTCCATAAGCATTCTTTCCTGACATTTCACCCACATCTATGGCAGACATCCTCAGAGATTGAGGGGGTCTGTTGGAAACTAGGCAGGTGAAGTTTATATATCTGTGGAATGTCCAGGGTGAGAGAAAGAACTTTTGTCTGTTAGAGACAAGTGTGAATGTTGCAATTGACCATCTTGATTAGCATTGGTGGCCAGTTGATACTACTGGCCAATGGATACTCCACCACAGACATCAGAGGAGCTGCAAGGCCAAGAACAAGCCACAAGAGTAAAGACAAAGATCCACCCAGAGGAAAAGCACTCTTATCATACATCAAGGGAACCATGGACCACATAGGGAAGCTGATGAAGAAACCCAACAGGTGTAACTACTACCAAATGTTCCAATGGGTCCCCAAAATGTTGGAAGCTCCTATGGTGTTCTGTAATGGCATAAAATGTTTTCTATTTATGAAAATAGTACTTACATTGTCAATAGCAATTATCCCCCCTTTTCTTATAAGCTGTAGACATTTCTCGTAGTAATCACTGTAGCCTCCTTTGTCAGCATCAATGAAAGCAAAATCAAAGGTTCCAGCTTCACCATTTGCCAGAAGGCCATCTAGACATAGAAAAGGTAACAACAGTTGAAATCTGGAAACTACAAAATTTGCCTATGCTTTGCTTCTCTATACCAGGTTAATGGGGAGAGAAATGTTCAAGTGGAGAAAGTATACAACTATGATACAGAAAGATGATGTGGATCGGAGAACTGAAATGCACAAGCCCTATCACAGTGGTTCTCAACCTGTGTGTCCCCAGGTGTTTTGGCCTACAACTCTCAGAAATCCCAGCCAGTTTACCAGCTGTTAGGATTCTGGGAGTTGGAGGCCAAAACATCTGAGGACCCACAAGTTGAGAACAACAACCCTAATTGTGACAAAACAGCCTAGAAATGCCCCAAATTAGCATAATGCTCCTTTCCCTTCATACAGCAGGCACCCTAGAACCAGAATGGTAGGCAAACCAGAAGAGGTTCTATTATTCAGCAAACTGGCCCTAAATACTTTGATATAGAAGCAACTAACATTTCTTAATAAACTAAATGTGGATAGACTCAAGTGGGTTTGGCAGATTTCTTCAACTCTTTCATTTAGAAACAGAGAGCTAATTGTTGCTGTTGTAGGTGTAGCTGTTTTGCTAACTTCATCTACTCATGGAAGGACAAATTTTGAGGGTTTTTCCACATTAGTTGCAGCTTGCAATATCATTTTTTTAAAAAAATGTGTTTTTGCAGGGGTGCAAAACTGGTGTTCTCACTCTTATCTAGTTATTGAGGTAGTTAACACTTTATGTGGTTTCTCAACAAGAAATATTACACTATGTAACATGATTTTTGTTCTTGGATTATAAATGCCATTTCCTAATTGGTTCTATCACAAAATATTGAAAAAATGTGTTAAACTGCAAAAATGTGTTTTGAAAGGTTAATAAATAATAATAAACTTTATTTATATCCTACCCCTTTTCCAAACAGGACTCAGGGTGACTTACAGAAAATAAGTCATAGCACAAACCAGAGCAAAAATAAAAAAATACATAATACATAAATGGCAATATCAAAAACATAGCAACCTAAAAATAACAATATCATAGTAAAATGCACAATTTACTTTTTTTACTGGATTTGAAACCATATTGTACAACATGGCAAAACCAGTTCAAGCCAACAGTTCCCAACAGTCGCACTTGTGAGGGTAGTGGGACCATGAGAAGGGCCTCCCTGAAGGACCTTAAGGCCTATTTTCATTAAGAAAAATCACAAACTTTTGGGTATCAGGTAATAGGATAAAAAACAAAAACCAAGTTTCTGGAGTATAACAACTACTTTCAAAGTAAGTACCGCACAATTAAACAGAAAATAACACTTTCAAACCAGGAACAATTTTTTTTCCAAATTTTGTTATAGTGTTAAGACACTTTGTACCAAAATGGCCTACATTATATGCTCCCTACATCTTTAGGAAGCTAAACAGAAACTAAACTTAATTTAATAAAAAAATAGCAAATTCCATCTAGTAATTTTCAGAAGGTTGTTCAGAATTCATTGAAAAAAGCGAGCCTTTATTCATGAAACCTGAGAAGTGGGATTTTTTCTTCCCATTTTTTAAAAAATCCACAACTATCAGTGGTGTAGCCACACCAATTTTCATTTCTCCTGAATTCCTATTAGTTTTTGCACAATGGACATTCTCCTTTATAGCCTATTGTTTTCATGCATATGTATTTACCTAGTGTTTGGCTGGCTGGCTTTATCCTGAGGTCAATTTTGTGCTCCACTCCTGCCTGAAAAAAAGAAGAAGAAAATATTATTTCACCACCTCAAAGGGTAAAATGATGACTATTTTCAGATGAGAAGCTGGACAACGTTTTGCTTTCCCATATGAAATGTCCCCATTGCTGCTGGACATAGCAGGATTTTGTTTACTCTGATTTAAACTGAAATTTAAGGGATCTTCATTTGGCCTGTGAAAGTTGAGCACAAGAAAGACCCTTTCTGAAACATTAAATCATCACCCACCAACAACACAAAAACCAATGTATATTTTATAAGCATTTAAAATTCCCACAAATGATCAGGAAAGTGGTTCTCAAACGCAAAGGCTAAAATTAAAGTCCCCATATTTGACAATCAAATTTTGAAGAGTAAAAAGCCAATAAAGCCCAGACATTTGGGGTTATACTCATGGGTCAGAAACTATAATACACTGTTATACTCACGGGTCAGAAACTATAATACAGTATTCACGTTGTTCCACCAATATATTGTGCAGACTGCCAAGACCTTCACACATTTTTAAAAACACATTATTTCAAGAACAAAAGGACAGCATCCATCAAAGGAAAGTCAGTTCTCAGATGAGCATGCACAACATACAGCATGATTTCACAGATACAAACTCCCTTAGAGCAGCTACACTTTGGGTAAAGGGGGAAATTTTAACTATCTGTGATAAAAAAAGCCAACAACACTGTGCTATAAATGACCAGGAAAGTGACATGATTCTACTGAATGTTTCAGAGACTGATTACAACAGATGAGTTAAGCACCAGCTTCAATCTTTGCATTAAAATAGGATTTTCACATAATTAACCTTTGAAGGATAGCACCCAGTATATATGCCTGCAACAAAAGAAATACAGTAGCTTGAGCAAAGATAACAATGTCTAAATCTAATGCACCACTAGCAGAGAAAAGAATGCAAGAGTGGAGTGCTATATAGCACTTCCAATAGCTACAAGTAGGGGCATTCATTTATACATTGAACAGGGTGTTTATATAACATTCATTTTCACCAGCCTTCAAAGGAATGCCAATACATGTTCCAACATGCAGCCTTTAGATTGTGCAAACAAAACCTGTGCTGGATTCCTGCTAGATAGTTTAGAGTAGGCTTGAGCACAAATCTGTTTTAGTTGTTTCCTTCAGCCAATTTGGCTTTTTCAATTGGTTCAGGTGCCCGTAACGGCAAGGGCCCAGCCGTCACAGAATCCCGTCCGAAACGGTACCAAAAGGCAGCCGATCTCGGCTCCTCCCTGCCATTCGGCACCCCAGTTTATTCTTTTTGATTTTCCTTTTCTGATTTTTTTGTTTAGTGGGACTGACTGGGAGTTGGGGACGTGCAGGGATGGGTGGGTGGCTGGCTTGGAAGAGTCACCTTTTTAGCTCTTTTTCTCCTTCCTTTTCTCTCCTTGAAATACTTCTAAAAGATAGTATTCCAGCAAACAAAAAGAAACCCTCGTTCTCTGAAAACGATTACCACCTAGTTACCTCTCCTCTGGAGTAGAAAGTAGAAACAGCTTTAAGGAAGCATTAATCTCAAAGCAGAAAGGAGATTGAAGCGTGCCCAATCAAGGAAGGGCCTGCAGTAGAGAAAAAAGAGAGTTTTTTTTAAAAAAGGAAGCCCAGGGAGGATAGCTCCAGGTCAATTGCTCTTTCTTCCCTGGGAAGCGGGAAGCTTCCTTAAATGCTTTGGAAAGCTGCATGTGGAGAGAAAGCGCCCACCTGCAGCCTGTCTCCTCTAGAGTAGAAATAAGCAGCTTTAACTAAGCATTAAACCTGGTCTCCTCTACAGACAGAAGGGAAAGGATTGCAGAAAGAATGGCATCTTAACTCTGATGCTTGTAATCCAGGTCTTAATGAAAAATATGGAAGGGGAGTCTGTGGGAAGCCCCCCCCCCCATAATGGACCAGATAGGGTGTTTTCTTAACCATATTGCTCACACCCAGTCTCCCTTGAAGGAAAAAAGGAAAGGGTCCCAGAAAATAAAAGGGGAGGTTCATAAGTTCTCCATTGCTGCCAGTGGGCCAGATCTAGCCGTATTTATGGCTGCAGACCTAAAATGGCTATCCAGCTACCCATCCGTTTTTGAGGGGTATGCAAAAATGGATATGGGGTCTACCAGTATCTGGCCAGCAGAAATGGATTGAAGTTCAGCTGCAATGCAGAAGCCTAGTTTAGAGTAGAATTTGGGATTAATTTATTGGTTGCTTTGTAAAATGTTTCCAGTATTTCATCTAATTTTTCAGATTCCCAAATTAATGCAGAAGTTAAACATAAGATTTAGGAACTAGAATTGGAAGAAATCAGTATCATGATTTATTCATTTACAATGAATAACTGTCAAAATCACTTTATTTAATTAGCCTCCCAATACAAAGCAAACAATTAAAAAAACTATTAAGATAACACGGGGCAGAAAACCAAGGTTTGATATATGATATTTTAAACAAGAGATTCCATGGATTACTTCTTAATGAAAAACACCTTTCCTTTCATAGATTTTTGTGGACCAGATGTAGTTAGCCTACGCTTCATGCAGTCATGCCGGTCACATGATCTTGGAGGTGTCTACGGACAACGCTGGCTCTTCAGCTTAGAAATTAAGATGAGCACCACCTCCAGAGACGGACACGCCTAGACTTAATATCAAGGGGAAACGTTTACCTTTTATATAAGTGCATTTACATTGAAGAAGGTTAGAATAATAGTTTAATAAGAGTTGGACAGTTTTATCTTAAATTACAGTTTTATGTTAATATTCAAAAACATTTCATCTACTGATGCCTCAATTAATGTGATTTTATTGGTATCTATTTTTCTTTTGAAATTTATCAGAAGCTGTTGCATTTCCCACCCTTGACTAATACTCGAGTCAAAACATTTTCTCAGTTTTTGGGGTGAAATTAAGTTATATTCAGGCTGGCTTATACTTGAGTATATATGGTACAAGGTCTCCTGATAAAGTATAAAAACAATTATCTATCCTAAAACATGCAAAATTAGTGGGAAAACATTTCACAGCATGAACTAAAATGGCTTATTACTGTATCTCCCTCAATAACACTTTCAGGGGGTGATTGACTTAAGAAGTCAAATCCAGAGTGAGTTATACTGAAGATAAAGAAATGAAGAATATTTTTTATAATTGTGGGTGACTCAGATCTTGTTGCCTTTAGTAAACCTATTCTAACTTTGGGTTCAATCCAAGAGAAACATAGATAGGAGGAGGGAGGAGGATTTCAAAGCTTAGAAGATAAAGTTTCCACCTCAAAGAGAAATGCACTCATTTCAAAATAAAAAGGCCAGATGGTGCATAGTGCAGGTCTCTACTAGCATACATAGTTTCAGTGCCCACAGTTCTCTGGTGCACTTAACATTATTGGTACATTACTTAATTACCTCTTTCCACACTGGCTTTCCAAGGTTGGCAGACTCTTCATTTACATCACAGGCAACAACTTTGCCGTCATCTGGTATGACCAAAGCCATGTTTAAAGTATTGTACCCTGTATAAACACCTATTGCAAAAGAAAATTATTACTTTTGGTGATAAAGAGTGAGTGCCCTAGAATTTTAAGTCCCATTCGCAATGGTATAGAAACGTAGCTTGTCTCCTTTTGACATAAGAGAGTGAAGTCTCTTAAAAAAAAAAACAATTTTGAACCAACCTTCCAGATGTTTTTGAACCTCTCTTTTTCTTCTTAAGAGGCTATTGCTTCTCTTTGTAGAAGCCACATTTTTGAGACTTAAGTATTGAAAATGAATTTACTTTCTAAGTCTGCGACGAATAAGTTGGCTATAGCGGGTGCGAGTGGGCTGCCCATAGCGATTCCGAATGTCTGTAAATAAAACTGTTTATCAAAACTAAAATAGTTGTATTCTAGCACAATATCTAATAGATCCATGAGGAAGTGAGTGGGGGGAACTGGAGATTTGCGTGTGTCTAGTATATCTTTAACCACTGTTCTGGCCTCATCTAGAGGTATGTTTGTATATAGGGCTTCAATGTCTAAGGTGACCAGGTAGACCTATCGTCTCAGGTACAGCATCTATTTTGGAACCTTTAGCTCAGTTCATTGACTATTTCTTACAACCCTTTGTACCATTGAACACATCATTTATCAAAGACACCAAACATTTTATCAATATAATAGAAGCTCTCACTATACCTGAGCAAGCCATACTCATGACCTTAGACATTGAAGCCCTATATACAAACATACCTCTAGATGAGGCCAGAACAGTGGTTAAAGATATACTAGACACACACAAATCTCCAGTTCCCCCCACTCACTTCCTCATGGATCTATTAGATATTGTGCTAGAATACAACTATTTTAGTTTTGATAAACAGTTTTATTTACAGACATTCGGAATCGCTATGGGCAGCCCACTCGCACCCGCTATAGCCAACTTATTCGTCGCAGACTTAGAAAGTAAATTCATTTTCAATACTACTAAGAATCCATTTTCTTCAGATATCCTTTATTTTGGAAGATATCTAGATGATATTTTTATAGTAGTGAGATCACAGCCAGTAGCGGACCTATTTTGCAGCTGGATCAATACACTACATAAACACATGAAATTTACACATCACTGTAGCCCTACTAATATTAACTTTTTGGACATCATGGTTTTCAAAAATGGCCAGAAACTATTAGTTAAAAATTATAGCAAACCTACAGATAAGAATTCTATTTTACATTTTTCCAGCTTTCATCACTTTTCTCTTAAATCTAATTTACCATTTTCTCAGTTTTTAAGACTGAAACGTAATTCTAGCACACAAAAGGATTTTGAATCCACAGCAGGTATCCTGAAGAAACAACTCAGAAAGAGAGGATATCCTAATAAGATACTCAACACAGCCATGAGTAAGGCGAACTCCATCAATAGAGGGGAGTTACTACGGGAACGCCCTAGAAAACATAATAACCGCATAATATGGCCTTTGACACTCACACAATATTCATCTAAAATCACTAAAATTATTTCAAAACATTGGCATTTACTACAGGACATTCCTGGATGCAAAGACAAACCTATAATTGCACACAAAAGATCCAGAAATTTAAGGGACCTTTTGATCCATTCTGAATATAACTCTCCTACTACATCCCACAATCTTACCACTAGGGGTCACACTAGCTGTGGACACTGTAACTGTTGTCAACAATCACTCAAGATTAAAATATACTCTCATCCAACACTTAACATCAAGATTACCTTGCAACATTTAACAACATGTTCCACTGATAATGTAATTTACCTATTAGAATGCTCCTGCAAGCTATTATATGTTGGAATGACTACTAGACCCCTTAAAACCAGGATAAATGAACATCGTTCACGCATAAGGAATGGGTCCACTGACTCTCACTATATGTACATTTCAATGAAAAAGCTCATACACACCATAGCTTTAAATTTTGCGCTTTAGAAAAAATATTACCCAGACCTAATGCAGATGTAAAAAAACTCCTTCTACAAAGAGAATCTTTTTGGATCTTTAAACTACAAACACTGGTTCCACAAGGACTAAATGATAAAATTGAATACACTTGTTTCTTGTGAAATGTAGTTCTACTTAAGAGGTAGCCTAGGTATGACTCATTGCTCGTTATAGAACTCCTCCAGAACAGAGCCTGTACTATTGAAGAGAGTGTAAAGAGAGTGTAAGTAGAGTAGCATGTTTCTTTATTGTTATTATAGAATGTTTCACTAGAAATGTGAATTGGGGAGTTTCATGTATCTATTGTGTATGTTATTTTTACTCCTTTATTTAGTGCATTATATATATGTGATAACATCCTGAAGAAGATAATTTTTCGAAACAAGGAGAACATACCGGGAGACCTTGTTGAAATTGTGAAATTGTGTTACCTAAGGAAGACTCTGCTGCATAAGAAGTACTCCTTAAAGACTGTGTTGCTAAAAGAAGAATTCTTTTGAGGATAAAGACAGAGACTGTTGAATTCCTGCACTGAAATCTGACTCCAGGAAGGATGGACTTTATTATCTCTGGTCTACTATTCATTACTCTATGTTGATAAGATAACCTACATTTACTTATAATGTGCTGATAACATTACTGTTAAATGCTATAAATGCTATAAAGTCTAGACAATTTACTCCATTAGAGAACATATTACCTTGATTTATATTATTTTCTGGAGAGTCTTATAAAATACACATACATACATTCTTGTTTCAATGCCAAGGGAACAGGCAGTGCAATGTTTTAGATCAGCAATTGAGTCATTTCTGGAAGAACGAAGGGCAGATCCTCCTGGGATTGGGCATGGCTTCAGTGCTAGAGAGAAGTTCTATTTCCTTTTCTCATAAATTCTTCAATTTATTATGGACATTCCTAGGCCCCAGTACTATAGAAATAAATGTGCTTACCAACTTCAATTACCTTCTTTGCTCTAATCAGCTTTGCCAGGTTGGCCATAAGCTGGGCCTGATCGCGGCTCACCATCATCCTTTTGTCTTGACGCTCCGCGGTAACCTAGGAAATAAAGCTCTTAAAGTCTGGGTAGGCATCTCCTGAAGTTACTGTGTCATTTTTGAGGGATGGAGAATTCTGTATCTACTCAGAAATTCTGCTCCATAGTTCAGAAAGCCTTATAATAATTGTTGCATCACACACTCTAGGGCAAAATAAACTCTTTTTCAGGAAATAATCTCTTAAAACATCTTTCCACCACTTCATTTTCTATGGACAGACAACTTTATGTACAGAGGAGCACTTGATCATGTGAGCATCCATATATAGTTTAAACCAGTGAAGGAACAGGCTGACTAACCCAGTGAGAACTATTTATTTATTTACGATATTTCTATCTTGCCTTTCTTAGCTTGAAGTTGACAGAAGGTGGCTTACAATTAAAACATTTAAAACAAAATTATAAAATCCATACAAAAACGATTAAAAACATATAATAACCAATGTCTTCCTGTTAATCACATTTTCAGTAGCACTGTCTAAGCCATTCCATGTTTCAATCTTACATAATCCCATGTTTGTCTATTGTATTGCATTTTCAAAGGCCTGTACAAAGAGTCAGGTTTTTAATTTTTTCTGGAAGGTCAGGAGGGAGGGGACCGATCTACTACCCCTGGGGAGGGAGTTCCACAGCCAAGGGGCCACCACTGAGAAGGCCCTGTCCCTCATCCCCGCCAGACGCCCCTGCAAAGAAGGCTGAGTCAAGCATAGGGCTTCCTCAGATGATCTTACATTCCTAAATGGGTCATAGGGAAAGATACATTCGGGCAGGTAAGCTGGGCCAGAACTGTTTAGGGCTTTATAGACTAGGCAGTGCTCAGATTGCAAGGGAAAGGAAACAGAAAAGTTCCAGTCCTTCTAGTTCTTAAAAGGCTGAGAATGGGGGCATAGAGATAAAATGACACCACAAAATCTGGGAGCCTGTGGAGCTCTTTGGAAGCCTGTAATTCCACCTCATCCTCCATAACGTAAATACTTAGAGGAGTAACTTTGGTTAGGATATTATGGCATCTGGGGTTGGAAAGAACTAGTTTTACACATGGCTTCTCAGCATCCCCCAATCAGAAATTTGCAACATAATAATACTATTTACCTAGCTCTTTTAAGATAACTAGAATAGATTAAACATGATGCTTCCAGTCCTGGTCATATCCTCTAGGACCACTGAGCTTCAAAAGTGGGAAAAACACATAATGGATCAAGAACTCTGTGTTGGATTAGGGACCCATCTATACTGCCAAATAAGAATGTATGTGTATATTATATCTGTTTGTTGGGTGTACAGCATTGAATATTGCTAACTTGGAAGCCACTCTGAGTCACCTTCAGAGTCAGAGAGCGTGGGGGTAAATAATATATTTTTACCCAACTGTCTTCACCACTCAAGGTCGGTTACAACAACAATAATAATATATATTTTCACCCGACTCTCTTCACCACTCAAAGTTGATTACAACATTTTAAAACACACATTCAACTAAAAACAATATTTAAAATACACGTATTAAAACATATTTCCTATACACACACACACACACACACAATTGAGATTAAATGTAAGATACAAGTTTAAAATTCGTAATGGAAACTGTCTGGGTCAGCCTGCCAGAAGGGATAGGTCTTCACTTGTTTCCTGAAAGCTCGGGAAACATCTAGATTACATGTTGCAGCTGGACAGTTGTGTTAACTAGATACAATGTTCACTCCCCTTGATAAAGCAGACTCACAGGTTGGGATGTTTTAGATAAATGTTGCCTCCTCCTCAAATGACCTGAGTAGGCTGAGTGGCACAAGGCAATTCATACTTAGTGCAGCATCCCCTTATCCATCTTAACATGTTGCTGCAGTGTGTTGCCTTAAAACAGTGGTTCTCAACCTGTGGGTCCCCAGGTGTTTTGGCCTACAACTCCCAGAAATCCCAGCTACTTTACCAGCTGTTAGGATGCCTGGGAGTTGAAGGTCAAAACATCTGGGGGCCCACAGGTTGAGAACCACTGCCTTAAAAGATCCAAAAACTGCAGCCAACATAAAATGCAACATGTTTACTAATTCTGAGCATATTTGGGAACATATCTTGTTAGCAGAATTCAAGCAGTTTATATCAACTTATCAAATCCAACACAGCTGGAGACCACCAGGGTGCTTAGAAGGTTGTCTGTTTACCCACAAGACTCAAAGGCTGTGTTCTGCCCACTCAAAGAAAAATAGGTGATTACTAGAAACAAGGTCATTCCAACTGTGACACCAGGGTGTTGAAATTTCTTTCGAAGAGACACTTTCCCAATTCCATTTTTCTTTACTTTTTAGTACAAATGTATTTCTTTATCTTAGCATGCTTATTTTGCTTTATTTAAGCTGGAATTGTATCTGTTATGCTTGCAATTTGTATTGCTTGATATTTTTCTGTTTTATGGCATTATTTTGGAAGCTGGTTTAAGGGGGATAAGTGATTCATATAATTAAATACAAGCATATCACAAAAGATTACGATTTTAACACAGGACAATGCAAAGCAACTGGAGAGTGGGGTGAGACTATTTATGATCACCGTATCTGCTGAGGCAGCCAATGTGACCCAAAGTGGTTTCATATTATTTATTTATTTATTACATTTATATGCTGCCTGAAGGGGACTCAGAGTGGCTTACAAGATATATATACATACAATACATTAAATTATCAGCATAGTACAATATCAGTATTATATATTACTGTATTGTACTACACCATTATATTGTAATATTATTAGTAATATTACATGTAATATAAAATATATAATTATAATATTGTATTATTAGCATTATATTGTATTACATTATAATATTATAAATATTATATGTATATACAATATATTATAGTATTAGTAAAGCACAGGAAACAAGACGGAACTGTCTTCAACGGCACTGTTTTATTGTATTCTTATGTTTTATTTATTTTATTGTGATGTTTGTTTTGTGTTTTTGGTTTTATTTTGTGGTAATGCACTACTGGGCTTGGCCTCATGTAAGCCCGCCTCGAGTCCCCTTTGGGGAGATGGTGGCGGGGTATAAATAAAGATTATTATTATTATTATTATTATTATTATTATTATTATTATTATTATTATTATTATTATATTAACTGTAGCCCCCTCTCTCTTTACCCTGGCCAGAACAGCAGTTGGTGCCCGGGGGGGGGGGGGGGGGGGGCCTCCCAAATGATGATATAGGTGTAGTATTACTTTCGGGTGTAGTATTTGCTGGGAGTTTTTTGGGAGGAGGGATTTGGCTATTATGAATTTAGTGTGGGCATATTGGGGTGTGGTATTGAGCTGGGTTTGAGTCAGTTTTGCTTCCTCTCTTCCATTCACCACTTAGAAATATATGGGGAGGTCTGAGAATTTGGGAAAGGGTTTAGGAATGTCCCTATCTGTCCTCTAACCAATCAAGAAAATTACATTCATAATAAAGCTCTTTCTGATACTTTGGAATGTTTGTTCTTGAACTATCATAAATACAAGAAAATGCATCCCATAAAAAGGGGAAAGGAAATAAACAATTTGGGCAACCACAAAGTGGACTCAAGTCAGACACACTAACCATTTTCAGCTTGGTCAGAGCAGGATGCTCCCGTAAGGAATGATCCAGTACATACTGCTGCAACAGATTGGGTGAACCTTTGGGTGTGCCAAAAACAAACCTCGAACGGGATCGTCTGCCTTTAAAAAGAAGAAACAAACTGAGCAACAAATCCATCAAACAAAATGACTTTCTGTCTCAATCAGTCCCAACTACACACCTTTGCAACAAATAGTTTTGAAATGTTTCATAACAACCAAACATAAATGGGACCGTGCCAGGCCTTCTACATCACCATCATGTTCCAGCAGAAACCGCTTACACTTTGAAAAGTACAACAATATTTAAAAGCAGCCGAGCCATGGACTGTTTGGCAAAATGTGAGTAAAACCCTGAGCAAGAGGCAACCTGCATCTCCTACAGTGAGTTCCATTTGTCCAGGATGACATCTGGAGATGGTTGAGTTCCATCCAGGCCCAGCACAAGAGCTTGGGCTACCCTGAAAATGCCCTTTCCCAATATTACATTGCCAGTGGATTCAGAAGTGTGCACTTACATAGGGGACTTTGGGTTCTGATAAATAGGCTATTGTCTGGCTGGGTGAATGTCTAAGGATCTTATACTCTCAGCCAGTAGATGATTGAAAGGTCTTCAGGACTTTGCCCTCTCTGCAATTTACCTAGTCCTTTTAAGACCACTAAAGTAAATTAAAAATGATGTTTCCAATTCTGTTCATACCCCCTGAAATTCAAAGGTGGGCAGAACACACAACAGATTAAGAGCTCTGCATTGTAATAGGAGGGGTGTGAGTATTTGTGCAGGATTTTGAGGGGAATGGTGGGCTTTGATTGTAATGCTAATGGTATTTCTTGTATTTTAATGTTTGTATCCACCCACTCCCCAATGTTTAATTATTTTTTCTAATTTTTTGTACAGTTTCTGTCTTAAGATTTTATTAGATGTGTATATATGTTAGTTGTCTTGAGTACCTACAAGGAGAAATGTGGTGAAGAGAATAAGATATTATAAGAATGAAGTTTTAAGAAAGTTGGAAAAGGAAGATTGAGACAGGAGGGAGGGGAAGAATTGGAGGATTTGAAAGAAAATTTAAAGTTCATTCTATCACTCTGCTAGTCAAAACAGCAGCACAGCAGGAACCTTAGGGCCCTTCCACACAACTACAAATCCCAGAATAGTCAGGCAGAATAAACCACAATATCTGCTTTGATCCGGGTTATCTGAGTCCACATTACCATATATCCCAGTTCAAAGCAGATAATGTGGGATTTTATTCAGCTATGTGGAAAGGGCATAAGGGCCCTTCCACACAGTCTTATATCCCATAAAGGCAGGCAATTCCACATTATTTCAGTGTGGACTCAGATAACCCAGTTCAAAGCAAATATTGTGGAATTTTCTGCCTTGATATTTTGGGATATAGGGCTGTGCGGAAGGGCCCTTAGATAGACAACTGAGTCAGAACAGGCATGGGCAAACTTTGGTCCTCCAGGTGTTTTGGACTTCAACTCCCACAATTCCTACACCTGGAGGGTTGAAGTTTATCCATGCCTGAGGCACCTACTACACTGCCATATAATCCAGGTTATCAAAACAGATAATCAACATTATGTGCTTTGAACATAATATAATC
The DNA here is from genome assembly GCF_025583915.1 of Anolis sagrei ordinatus. Classification (NCBI taxonomy): domain Eukaryota; kingdom Metazoa; phylum Chordata; class Lepidosauria; order Squamata; family Anolidae; genus Anolis; species Anolis sagrei. The sequence goes on along the minus strand of NW_026846588.1, from coordinate 128,608,182 downwards.
CAGTTCTAAGCAGATAATCTTGATTTTATATGGCAGTGTAGATGGGGCCTGAGGCAGATGAAAGTGGCAAAAAGGTTCAGAGGAGGACTTTATGACCTGAAGAGAGAAAGAGAGAGCCTTGAAGGGGAAACAGAGAGCTCAACAAGAGGGGGGGAGAGGGAGGAGAAGAACTGCAAACTATTGAGAAGGAGTGCAAACTGCTGATAAGAGAAAAAAAGGAAGAAAAGGTTCACGGAACTTTCCACGTGCTCAAAAACCTCTAACTATACAACCAAACTGCACCTCAATTTGGTGTGGCCCGTTTTCTTAGTTGTTCAGCCATCAAGTGACTTCGTCAACTATACTTGTCTCCTGCCTTCAGTGTCTGACTGGATAAAAAGCTCTAAAGCAGTGGTTCTCAACCTGTGGGTCTCCAGGTGTTTTGGCCTTCAACTTCCAGAAATCCTAACAGTTGGTAAACTGGCTGGGATTTCTGGGAGTTGTAGGCCAAAACACCTGGGGACCCACAGGTTGAGAACCACTGCTCCAAAGGTTTTGGAGCTAATTAATAAAAGGGAAGGACTGTGAGCCATAATGGTGGGACAGAAATAAAATTGATAACAATAATAATTTCCTGCTTCCTGAAAGCCAATGGCTACTGCTTCTTAACTATTTTACCATTTGATTTTGCATCTGTTTTATTGCATATTTTGCTATTGTACGCATGTCACTTCAATGTTTATTATTTCCTGTTTGTATTTTATTTTGCTTGATTGTAATTCTTGGGCTTGGCCTCATGTTAGCCACCCCAAGTCCCGTTGGGGAGATGGAGGTGGATTATAAATAATGTTTATTATTATTATTCTGACACTCGGCTCACTAAAGGCTTCCACTGGTGTCCAGACCTTATTTATTTATTTACAGTATTTCTACCACGTCTCTTTTCTACCCCGGAGGGGGACTCAGGATGGCTTACATATGGCAACCTTGTGCTTCCTCCCTTGTTGTCATCGTGCTGAAAGAAGCAAAGACCACCAGCATTGAAGCGATGCTCCTCCGTCATCAACTCCGCTGGGCTGGCCACATTGTCTGAATGCCTGATCACCATCTCCCAAAGCAGCTACTATACTCCCAACTCAAGAACAGGAAATGTGACATTAGTGGACAGGAAAAGAGATTTAAAGATGGACTTAAAGCCAATCTTAAAAACTGTGGCATAGACACCGACAACTTGGAAGCACTGGTCCTTGAGCACTAACTGGAGGTCAGCTGTGACCAGCAGTGCTGAAGAATTCAAAGAGGCACAAAAGGACGACGTAAGGAAGAAGCGTGCCAATAGGAAGGCGCACCAAGACAACCATGCCTGGGACCGTCTTCTATCTGGAAACCAATGTCCTCACTGTGGGAGAACATGTGGATCGAGAATAGGGCTCCATACCCACCTATGGACCCACCACCAAGACACCACATCTGGAAGACTATCATTTTTGAGCTATGAGGGATCGCATTAGTAAGTTGGGAGAAACTTATGAGAAACACAGTAATTCCATGCACACCAGGGATTGGGTTGTTGTAGGTTTTTCGGGCAGTATGGCCATGTTCTAGAAGCATTCTCTCCTGACGTTTCCTCTGCATCTATGGCAAGCATCCTCAGAGGTTGTGAGGTCCTCACAACCTCTGAGGATGCTTGCCATAGATGCAAGCAAAACGTCAGGAGAGAATGCTTCTAGAACATGGCCATACTCACAACTTCTGAGGATGCTTGCCATAGATGCAGGCGAAACGTCAGGAGAGAATGCTTCTAGGACATGGCCATACTCACATCCTCTGAGGATGCTTACCATAGATGCAGGCCAAACGTCAGGAGAGAATGCTTCTAGAACATGGCCATACTCACAACCTCTGAGAACCAACAACAACCCAGTGATTCCGGTCATGAAAGCTTTCGACAACACACTAGGGATTCCTGTGCCATAGCCTCACCTGCCCTTGCTTGTAAAGGCAAAGAGACCTGGCCCAGGTCCATCCTATTACAAGCCCAGGGAATCTGGACTCTGAACCATTGAACTGCTAATGCCATTGCAGGTTTCAGTGCCAAAAAGCCTCAGGCCACACGGAGAGAAATTGGGGGAGTGGAGGCCCAAGAGTTGGTGTAGTCTTTCCGCCTGAGTGGGAATTCTCCAAGTAGCAGGGAGCCCAGGCATGGAGAGCGCCCCACTACTCAAGGAGCCTCTTCCGAGTTCCCTGGCTGTCTAGGCGGAGGGCGTGCGCCTCGAGGGTATTCTTTCTTACCTGCGAAGAAGCCCGCGGCAGCGACGACCCCCAGCACCGCCGTCCCCACCGCCGCTTCCTTGGAGAGACCGAAGAGGGGCATTTTGCAGCTGAGGAGAGGCAGCGAGCGCGTGAGGACTCGCTTCCCCGAAGGAAGAGGGCGGGAAGGGGGCGGAGCGTCTGGGTCACGTGCGCCTTCATTCATGAAACCGGGCCTGGAGGGAGAGCGGCCCCTGCTGGCCCATGGCGGCATTGCAGTTCCCAGGAGAAATGTAGAACCCCTTCTCACAATATGTTGTGCCTGTCCTTTTCAATTTGTATCCACCCTATAAGGGTGATTTCTTGGTAAGATTTGGCCAGAGGGAGTCTGCTTCTGCCTTTCCCTGAGACTGAGAGAAGGCCAGCCTCGTGTTTTTATCTTCTATATAAATAAAAATGTAATGTTCGTTTGTGGGATTAACAGAACTCAAAAACCACTGGAGGAATTGACACCAAATTTGGACACAAGACACCTAACAACCCAATGTATGCCCTTCATTAAAAAAAATGATTTCGTCATTTGGGAGTTGTTTGGGAGTGATTGATAGTCCACCCACAATCAAAGAGCATTCTGAACGATCTTAGGACACTAAGATCGTCTGGGGAGGCCCTGCTCTCGATCCCGCCAGCTTCACAAGCACGCTTGGCGGGGATGAGAGACAGGGCCTTCTCAGTGGTGGCCCCTCGGCTGTGGAACGCCCTTCCTACGGACATTAGATCGGCCCCCTCCCTACTGGCATTCCGGAGGAGAGTGAAGACCTGGCTGTTCAAACAGGCATTCAACTAGGCAGTGCAATTGAATTGATTATTGGAACACAGAAAATGGATATGGAGACTGGATTCTGATTTTATTAATGAGACGTGATGGATTGTTAAATTGATGTATTGATGTTTGATGTTTACTCACTTGCTTTTAAATGTTTAATGATTTTCTACTGTGTATATTCGAATTTGTTGTTAACCGCTCTGAGTCGCCTAAGGGCTGAGAAGAGCGGTATACAAGCGAAGTAAATAAATAAATAAATAAATAAATAAACCCCACCAACAATAGAATTGGGCCAAACTTGGCACACAGAACTCCCATGACCAACAGAAAATACTGGAAGGGTTTGGTGGGCAGTGTCCTTTGGTTTTGGAGTTGTAGTTCACCAACATCTATAGATCCCTGTGGACTCAAACAATGATGGATCTGAACCAAACTCTACATGAATACTCAATAAGCCCAAATGTGAACACTGGTGGAGTTTGAGGAAAATAGAATTTTGACATTTGGGAGTTGTAGTTGCTGGGATTTATAATTCACCTACAATCACAGAGCATTCTGAAGCCCGCCAACGATAGAATTGGGCCAAACCTCCCACACAGAACCCCCATGTGGGCCACAGCAATGCGTGGCAGGGGATGGCTAGTATTTTATAAGTGTTGTTTAATGTTATTTGATACTGTTGTATTGCAATGTTAATGTGTTATGGGTAATAGTATGAAAGCTGGGTCTGGAAGCCCTGAGCATTACACTGTTTCCACATCACTCCTTCGGGAGTGCTGTTTGTGCAATGCAGAATGGAACATAGATATTATAGAACAGTGATTCTCAACCTGTGGGTCTCCAGATGTTTTGGCTTTCAACTCCCAGAAATCCTAACAGCTGGTAAACTGGCTGGGATTTCTGGGAGTTGTAGGCCAAAACACCTGGGGACCCACAGGCTGAGAACCACTGTTATAGAAGGAATGTAAGAGTTCTTTAATGGTAAAACTCTAACCCTTACCCTAAACCTTACCCTAACCCTAACCCTTAACCTTAACCCTAACCCTAATCTTAACAGTAATTCTAACCCTAACCCTAAACCTAGTTGTTATTGTTCATTCGTTCAGTTGTTTCCAACTCTTTGTCACCTCATGGACCAGCCCACGCTGGAGCTCCCGGTCAGTCGTCACCACCCCCAGCTCCTTCAAGATGAATCCAGTCACTCCAAGGATCCCATCCATCCATCTTGCCCTTGGTCGGCCGTCTTCCTTTTTCCTTCCTTTCCCCCCAGCATAATTGTCTTCTCTAAGCTTTTCTTTTCTTTTTTTAACAGAAAGGGACAAAAATAAATACACAACAAAAATAGTTATGCATACACAAACACAGACATAAGGTAAAGGTTTTCCCCTGACATTTGTGCCCATCTGTGGGGGGTGGTGCTGCTGCTCATCTCCATTTCTGAGCTGGCATTGTCCATAGACGCATCTAAGATCATGTGGCCAGCATGACTGCATGGAGCGCGGTTACCTTCTCTCGAGAGCGGTACCTATTGATTTACTCACATTTGCATGTTTTTGAAATGTTAGGTTGGCAGAAGCTGGGGCTAACAGCAAGAGCTCACCCCACTCCCCAAAACTGAACTACTGACCCCACGGTCAGCAAGTTTAGCAGCTCAGCTGTTTAACCCTAACCTAACACTAACCCCAACCTAACATTGTGCTCCCAGGGGGTCTAACATACCTAACAGTTATTACATAATCAAAGTACACAGCATACACCTCCATTCTAATTACATATAAATCTAAACTATAAACATATATACATTCATTGATTTTAAAAGTTGATTACTTCCTTTTCTTTTTTGGTTTCACTATAATTTAAAATATTTTTCTTCCACCTTACGTCCACAAATAGTTTTCTTCTGCTTATTTTGTGTCCAGCTTAGATGAACTGTCTCAATATCCATACAAGACTAAATCCCTTATGCTAATTTCCTTTTCTAAACTTTCTAATTTGCATGTGCTCTGGTCAGAGCTGTTTTTATTACTAAATCACAAGCATGCTTCCAATCACATGTTTTGTCTGCCTGCACTGCAAGCACAAGCTGTTGTTTTCCCTGGGTCTGGTCTTTTTATAATAGATGCTGATTTTGCAAATTTTCTGGTATTTTAGTTTCTACCATGTGGTATGCTCTGGTGAGTTTCCACACAGGGTTGTGATGGCAGGAGCAGGGGAACTGCTGCAGAAACCTCCCAGATAGGAAATCATGCTGGGCCTTGAAACTCTAGTGGGAAAGTGCTCCAAGGTCAAGGCATTGACAACAACACGAGGCTCTCCCATACTTGAGCTGGGGAAAGTTACTTTATTGCACTGCAGTTCCCATAAACACCATTGTTTGGGGGTGATTCTGAAAACTGTAACCATATAAGTAACTTTTCTTCACTCTACAATCCATCTGGGACTGAAGGAGTTGCCAGAGCCAACACAGGGTGAAGAACAACAGGCAGGGGCAGCTCAACCCATTATGCAAAGTAAGCATTTACAGTATAGTTGATTTTGCCCAGGGTCGCTCTTGAGACACTCTTGGGGGAAAATAGACCTTGACATATGCGAGTTGTAGTTACTGGGATGTATAGTTTACCTACAATCAAAGAGCATCCTGAACTCCACCAATGATGGAATTGAACCAAATATGGCACAAAGAACTCCCACGACAAACAGAAAATATATATCAGTGATTGGTTGGGGGGGGGGGCGGCGGCAAAATACTGTTTGCTAACCGTTGAAAATTACCTAGGGCCGCCTCTGACAACAGGCGACATTCCTGGTTTTGCTCCCTAGGAAGGCAGGTCTGAATTGGCACCAGATCTTTCCAGAAATTGTTTGTTGTTTGTCCGCTTCAAATTATGATTTTCTGAATGAAAGACTGCCAAAGGCCACACTAATTTATTTGTTTATTTACTCTATTTGTGTCCCGCCTTTCTCTACCCTGAAAGAGACTCAAGGCGGTTTTACATATGACAACTATTCAATGCCTTTGAACAACAAACAGTTAAAGTACATTAAGTTAATGATTTAAAATTAAAATTAAATGCATATAAAACATTACGATCAGTATTAAAAATCATGCCATCCACAATCGTAATCCGAGGCCATTCCAAAAGTCATTGTACATAATTCCGTAGCTATTATTGCACTGTAGTTAATCTCCAAAGTTGACCCCAGAGCCAGGTTTTCACTTTCCTTCTGAAGGCCAGGAGGGAGGGACCTGCTCTAATATCATTGGGAAGGAAATTCCACATCTGAGGGGCCACCACTGAAAAGGTCCTGTTTCTTGTTTCTATAGGTCACGCCTGCGAAGGAGGCGGGATGGAGAGCAGGGTATAAAGACTATCGATCAATCCTGCATCGCTGCCACCAAATTATAAAGGCACGTAGTGTGGCCAAACAATATCTATCTGGACAGGGGGGCAAACAGATCCCACCAACTGTCCCTCCAATATAAAAAAAATCACTGGCACCTATATAACATTTGAGGAGATGTCTCTATTTAACTTCCGCTGCCACCATAAACTGAAATGTACAGGAACACTCTAGCTGTTCAAAATAATAAAAGGGTTTTTTAAAGAGCACCAAACACTGTGTCTTCTTATTTCTTCTTTAAGGAGAAAAAACACTTGAGGTTGTTTGGGAAAGAGACTCTTAGCCACAAAGGCACACGGGACTCAGGCTTTTTAGGTTTTAAAAATAATCAAGAGAAGTTTATTGATAGAAGTACAGAATGAAGTGAATGCTGTTTACTAAGCTTGATGGTTACAGAGATTTTCTGGCTTGTCTTTAAAGCGTAATGGTTACATGTGAATGTTCTTTCCTTGTTACTAATACAGAGATTTTCCTCTTTAAAACAAAACCAAGTATACTTGACAGGATCTAAATCTCTGCCAAGATACAACTGTAGCTTAGCTACCCTCAACTGTGGCCTAGCTATCTACAAAACCAGCTACCTTTCCCTGATAACTGTACCAGTTTGTTACAGCTACTATTCGCTGACAAACCTAAGGCAAACTGCCTACTCTTAACACGAACTCCTAAAACGATCTTCCTGCTCTAATCCCTATCAACAACCGACTGACTGAAAAAGCCCTCTTCTTTCCCTCCAAACAGTCTAACTCTGCCCCCCTTTAATAAACCAATCCTGGCAGTTCTAAGGCTGGCTCAGGCCTAGGCCACTCCCCCTCTCTGAAATGGTGCTTTCCCTAAACTAAAATGGCTCCTGCTGCCCTCTGCCAGGCCCTCCAAAGCTGCAACTAACTGGCCTGCTTCTCCTAGGCCCTGCCACTCAGGCTGGAAAGGTAAGGGATCTTTACACAGGGCCTCCCAAGATGATCTTAATCTCCAGAGTAGTTCATAGGAGGAGATACGTTTGGACAGTTAAACTGGACCAGAGCCATTTCCCTACTTAGCAGCAGCCTTGCTCAGATCTTGCAAATTCATTGTTGGACTACAACTCCCACCATTCCTCATCATTAGCTGTGCTGACATGGGCTACTGGAAGTTGCCTTTGGGATCTCACAGGCCCCTTCTACACTAACATATAATCCAGATTATCAAAGCAGATAATCCACAATATCTGCTTTGAACTGGATTATATGAGTCTACTTCTATATAATCCAGTTCGGAGCAGATAATCTGGATTTTATGTGGCATTGTAGAATAACCCAGTTTCCACTCTTGGGCCTCTTCTATACAGCTGTATAAAATCCACACTGAACTGGGATATATGGCAGTGTGGACTCAAATTCAAAACCCAGTTCAAAGCAGATATTGTGGGATTATCTGCCTTGATATTCTGGGTTATATGGCTGTGTGGAAGGGCCCTAAATCTCCTTGCCTCCAAGCTCTGCATAAAGTTTATAACACCTGAAAGTTACAATACAATTTGCAGCTTCCACAAGCTGTAATACTGAGCAGTAGACAAGTATTAGGATACACTGTATTGATATGCCATATAAATATTTTATCTTTACTTTCTGTTATGAAAGCAGCAGGAAATGCATACAGCCTGCTGCTGTCACAGCATAAAATATACATATTGCTAAGCTTGCTTTTGGAGTTTATGATTGACATGTGCCATATGTATTTAATAGCTGCCATACATTCAATTTGCATCAATCAAATGAACTGCAAAGGTAATCTGAATTTCCCCTGAGTGCAGAGAAGATTCTCAGTCGAAAAGAGTGCTAGGTTAATAGGCAGGTTTGCATTAGTGTGCGTGCATATATTTATGCAAGCGGGCATGTATGTATGCATAGGCATTCACGTCACAGACTTACAATGACCTCAGGAATTTCATATAGTTTACTCATAGGACCATCATAAATCAGATTTACAACTACCTGGCTCCATCTAGTGCTATCTCTGAGTAACTACTAAAAAGAAAGCCTAGTGATACATTGGCGAAGGCTGTATCGATGCTGCAAAATTGTAGCAGTTTGATTCCACACTAACTGCCACTACTCAATGTTATGGGATTCTAGCATTTGTAAATTTGTGAGATATTTATTGCTCTCCTTCAAAGAGCTCTGATGAGAACAAGCTACAAATCTCAGGATTTCATAGGATAGAGCTAGGGCATTTCAAATGGTGGCAAATTGCTGCAATTCTGCATGGTTCTATATTATCAAAAGAGCGTTTCCTAATTATTTTACTGTGTCATGAAGTGTCTGGGTTTTGAAAAAAGTGTGCAGCTGTTAAAAGGACCACAACTAGGAAATGCATGTAATGTGTTTTGAACATTTCAAAGTGCTGTACCCAGGGTTTTTTTTGTGTCGTGTCAGGAGCAACTTGAGAAACTGGTGTGAGAGAATTGACTCTGCAAGGAAATTGCCCAGGGGACGACTGGATATTTTGATGTTTTATCATCCTTGTAGGAGGCTTCTCTCATGTCCCCGCATGAGGAGCTGGAGCTGATAGAGGGAGCTCATCCACGCTCTCCCTGGATTCGAACCTGCAACCTGTCAGACTTAAGTCCTGCCGACACAGGGGTTTAACCCACCTCGCCACTGGGGCTCCTACCCAGGGATGGGAATGCTACAATCCTCCAGATGTTGCGAGGCTCTAACTCTGAGCATTCCTCACTATTCTGGGTGGGGCTGTTGGAAGCTGAAGTCCAACACATCTGGAAGTCTGCACATTTCTAAACACTGGGCTGTGCAAACAATACTGTTTCTGTTTCCATTATTGTTGATGTTAATCGAGACTACACGTAGGAATTTCAAGCCTGTGATCCCATACACATGTATCTGGACAGGAAGATGCAGGGCCCTTTCACACAGCCTAGTATATCAAGGCAGAAAATCCCACAATATCTGCGTGTGGATTCAGGTAACCGAGTTCAAAGCAAACATTATGGGATTTTTTGCCTTGATATTCTGAGATATAGGGCTGTGTGGAAGGGCCCCCAGTGAAATCACTATCCTTACATAGAATAAGGCTGTAAGAGCCAAGAAAGGGGGGAAACCTCTCATAATATGTCTCTGGATTGAATATGTGGCCTTAGAAGTGACCTACATGGATCAGTGACTGTGGCGTTCTGTGGATTTGATGTGAAAAATGTGATTAGATCCTTTATCAAACTTAATAGGAACAGGCAGACACTGTTGTCAAACAAAATAATCAACAAGTTTATTAGGTGACATTTATATCACATATTATCTCCTGAACTATTTAATCCTTCACACTCCCAAACCCTATTCAGTTCTTTCTTTGATCTGGTTGTCCTTATAGCTTTTCCCTTTCTCTGTGCCATCTTTTGTTTATTTGTTTAGTCGCTTCCAACTCTTTGTGAGCTCATGGACCAGCCCACGCCAGAGCCCACGTCAGCCGTTACCACCCTCAACTCCGTCAAGGTCAATCCAGTCACTTCAAGGATACTATCCATCCATCTTGCCCTTGGTTGGTCCCTCTTCCTTTTTCCTTCCATTTTCTCCAGCATAGTTGTCTTCTCCAAGCTTTCCTGTCTTTTCATTATGTGGCCAAAGTACTTCAACTTTGTCTCTAATATCCCTCCAATGACCAGTTGGGTTTTATTTCCTGAAATTTGGACTGGTTGGATCTTCTCACGGCCCAAGGCACTCTCAGAATTTTCTTCCAACATCACAGTTCAAAAGCATCTATCTTTCTTTGCTCAGCCTTCCTTATGGTCCAGCTCTCACATCTGATGAGAACATCTGATGAGAACATCTTTTCCCTGTATGCCTTTATATCCTTTTTCCCACATGGGACATCCTTCAAGGCATTCCCTGAGCTATTGGCTGGTACCAACCCTTTTCACCAGGGTTTCAGTCTGTGTGGAGAACGGTCATGGAAAGTTTGTCTTCTTTAGGCCAGAACTCTCTAGAAATCATCCCACACATCATAGGCTATAACTTGTGGCTGAGTGTGATCATACTCCAGTGTAGAGTCTTTGTGGTGGGTCTACAAATTACTGTAGAGAAACCTATGCTGGATCTTCATGGTCTTTTATAGTGAGGACATACATTTCCAGATGGAAGGCAGTCCCCACAAGGGTTTGCTTGGCACATCTTTCCCTTTTAGGCCAGTAAATGCCCTTCTCTCCTTGCGCGTTTATTTTAAAAATTACAAGGAGTCCTGCTGCATCCATCACACACAGAATAGCGAGAGTACCTCCTGCTCTCAATCTAGTAAATATAATTTATCTCATGGAATCATAACCCTCTTGGTGATCATGTTTATAGTGTGCATTTTTAATGTGTTTTTAACTTAATGTTCTATTTACTGTTTTAAACTGTTGTTATATTTGTTTATATTTGTATTATCTTGTGGCATCAAATTGTTGCCGGTGTAAGCCACCCTGAGTCCCCCCTCGGGGGTTGAGAAGGGCGGGTTAGAAATGTGGGAAATAATAATAATAATAATAATAATAATAATAATAATAATAATAAGTATTCATGATATCTGTCATAAGAACAACAATGCTAGAACAGACTTTTAGCTCACCCATGGCCAACCCATTGCAGAATGTGAAGGCAACAACATAGTTCTCTCTGGTTGGATCTACACTTTTCTATATCCCAGGATCTAATCCCAGATTATCTGCTGTGAACTGGATTACACAGGCCCCAAACCTACAACCCATTACGGTTTAACCAGAGGTGTCCAAACGACACTGCAGGTTAATCCAGATTAATCTGGAGTAAACTGAGATTTCCCCGTTTACTCTGGATTAATTTGACACCTGCAAAGATCAGGACCTGATGGCCCCACTCTTCATGTCTATGGAATATCTTTTAAAACCATCACTACATCATATCTTGCAGCATTGAATTCCATCATTTAGCTGTCCACTGTGCGAAGTACTTCTATCCTTTCTCCAGTATTCTACCAAGTGTTGACCTGATTTTTGGGAAACACGAATCTCTTGGAATGAGTCAAGTTTGAGTGTGTAAGCATTAGGAATTGCTTCCAGGCATGCAAGCAGTAGATTGCAGAGAGAGAAGGAGATCCAGGGCAGTGTCTATAATGAAGCATACTTGCTAGGGAACACCTGGGTTTGCAAAAGCTGACATGAATTGAATGAGGCAGAGGATTTTAAATCCCCTGGTTTTTAAAAATCTTTGTTTCTTCAGAGACATGCATCATCCAAGATGTTCTCTGTTGTTTTTCTTCAAGAAATGGAATAGAAAAAGCATTTGATGGAAAAGTCCTGTTTCCTCCCTTCATTTATAGCCTGGGCCTGGCTTCAAACGAATTTCTAACTTGGATCATAAACCCCCTTTATAAATACCATTTTTCCTTGAAAGCTATATCTTACTGTGATAGCCAATGTTTTGTCATGTGTTAGATTAAGATGTCTGACAAAAATCAATAATGCTGAGGTAACAACATTGGTTTCTGCGAGGCTCTCAATTACTTTCTCAGTTGTTTGTCATTGGGAGAATATATGATGGGTTGTTTTCCCTGCAGGCTGTAAAACGAGCCAGTTTGCCTTCGATCAACTATGCATACGTCACTTTTATACCCTTTCTCTCTCACTCTCTCTGCAGCTCTTGTGAAGCAAAATCCAGCAAGACTTCCTGTCTTTGGGAATTAAATGGGAAATGTTGCCATGATGTCTGGGTCCATTTATTTCCATGAGGTTTACACTGACAAATAAGATTATACCATCCAAACCATGGAAAACACTCCTCCATTTTCCATTGCAAAGGTAAATGAAAAGATCCTTATTCCTTATCGTATGGTACCCAGGACAACAATGTGATGCAGCAGCTTAAAAAGCCAATGGATTTTGGGCTACATCAAAAGGAGTGTAGTGTCTGTTGGAGGTTGTAGATCAGTGGTTCTCAACCTGGGGTCCCCAGATGTTTTTGGCCTTCAATTCCCAGAAATCCTAACAGCTGTATTGTCGAAGGCTTTCATGGCTGGAATCACTAGGTTCTTGTGGGTTTTATCGGGCTATAGGGCCATGTTCTAGAGGCATTTCTCCTGACGTTTCGCCTGCATCTATGGCAAGCATCCTCAGAGGTAGTGAGGTCTGTTGGAATTAGGACAATGGGTTTATATATCTGTGGAATGGCTAGGGTGGGGCAAAGAGCTCTTCTCTGCTGGAGCTAGGTGTGAATGTTTCAACTGACCACCTTCATTAGCATTTGAAGGCCTGGCTGAGCCTGGGAAAATCTTTTTGTTGAGAGGTGTTAAGATGTGCCTGTTGTTTCCTCTCTGTTGTTTTGCTGTTGTCATTTTAGAGTTTTTTAATACTGGTAGCCAGATTTTGTTCATTTTCATGGTTTCCTCCTTTCTGTTGAAATTGTCCACATGCTTGTGGATTTCAATGGCTTCTCTGTGTAGTCTGACATGGTGGTTGTTGGTGTGGTCCAGCATTTCTGTGTTCTCAAATAATATGCTGTGTCCAGGTTGGTTCATCAGGTGCTCTGCTATGGCTGACTTCTCTGGTTGAAGTAGTCTGCAGTGCCTTTCATGTTCCTTGATTCGTGTTTGGGCAATGCTGCGTTTGATGGTCCCTATGTAGACTTGTCCACAGCTGCATGGTATACGGTAGACTCCTGCAGAGGTGAACTGAACCACCTCAGCTGGGCTCTCCAGGCCAATGGATACTCCACCTCAGACATCAGAAGAGCTGCAAGACCAAGAACAAGCCACGAGAGTAAAGATGAAGATCCACCCAGAGGAAAAGTGTTCCTGCCATACATCAAGGGAACCACTGACGCATAGGGAAGCTGATGAGGAAACACAACATACAAACCATCTACAAACCCACCAAGAAAATCCAACAAATGCTACGTTCAGCAAAGGACAAGAGGGATCCTCTCACCTCTGCAGGAGTCTACCGTATACCATGCAGTTTAAAAGGTCAAACAGGGCAACAATATATACAGCAGTCTCTCTGAATTCACACAGAGAACAGACGGAATAAAACAGTTCTTTTAAACAGTCTTTAAAATATGCTTCATGCCTTAGAAATGATCAGGCTTCAGAGAGTTGGCAGCCATTTCCTTCCTGGCTGTTTCCAGTCAGCACTCTCTTCACTCTCCAGGGTGAAAGTGGCAGTTAAAACCATTTGGCTCAGCAGTAAGCCAGAGACAGCAGCCAATCAGAATTCTGGCCCCTGACATGCTCAGCCAATCAGCTGCCGACACATGTCTTTCCAGTCAAACCCATTTCATCATGGCATCCCTTTTCAAATCCTCACAGTGTCTAGATCGGGTTTTTTGACCAGGGACCACACTCCAACATTAGTACCAAAAGGGCTATGAATCAGTTTTTGGTCAACTTTAGATTCAGTTTGGTTATTTGGGATGCTGATTCAGAAAATTGCATTGCATAAACCACATCAGTTCTAGTTTCTGATACAGAACATATGCCATCCAATAGTCGCCATCTGCTCACCCACAGAAAACCATATTTAATAATCTAGAGCTGATGTGGTCTAGCCAATGCAATTTTCTGAATCAGCACCTCAGATAACCCAAGGCACAGGTCTAAAATTGATATTACTCAGAATATTAACCTAGAAACTGCTTTCATCTATGAGTGCATATTCTGCAATAGGATGGGAAATTCTGTGGTCCTTCTGAAATTGGGCTGCAAATCCTGGGATCTTTGGCTGAAAAGACCTGAATGAGACAGGTAGGAAAGATTCTCATAGACAACCTTGGGGAGCATCTGCCAGCCAAAGCATTCTAGCATTAACTAGGTAGGCCACTGGTTTGACTGTATCAAAAATAGCTGCATATATTTCAATATATTTCCCTGGCTCATCAGCATTTCATTGGTGCTGAGCAGCCTGTTTGAAGCACTGCACCAATAAGTAAGCTCTTTGAAGCACATTGTAAAGTAATACTGTAAACAAGCTGGGATCCTTATATGCTCAGAAACAAGTTCCAGTTGGCACCAGGAGAGTTGATGCTGCTAGACCTTTTGTCTATGCCTTTATTTCATTTGTGGCAAGAGCCAAAGAATTGGAGAAGCTGTGCCAGGAGGTGGAGGAGGATGCAGCTGGTCCTCTGTCTCCCAGGATTAGCGATTTCACTGTGTATCCATATACCTTTCTGCTTAAATGCCTTTTTAGACAATCAGGACTGTTTGTTTGGATCAAGCAAAAGTCATTTTCTCCATAACTAAATTGGGGTCAGTAACTTCTTCCGAGCCAAGCTGCCACCAAATGCACAAACGGGCATTTGGTTTCTTAATGGTTATGGGTGAGATGCCCACCAACTGGTAAGATTGAATATACAAATGTGGCTGCACATGAAATGAGATTAATGTAGCTATAATATCTTTACCCACTGAGCTTTGACCCAGCTTTCTTTCCCTTGGTTGTTGCTGCCTCCTTCTCTTCATTTTTTGTGAGATGTCCCTTCTCTCCTTGCTACCAAAGTCCAGCAGATTCACACTGTTGTGTTTACAAAATGTAACTAAAGCATGTTGGTTGTTGGCCAGCTCTGCAAGTTCACTTTTCTTTATTTCCATACAAGCTAAGCGAAGAGGAATATATAGAAACTTGTAAATGCATCAGCATGTTATTGAAAAATTGACCCCCCTAATAATAACAACAATACATTTATAATATATTTTACAGATCTTAACTGGGTCTCAGCCCCAGCCCAGTCCCAAACATTCCTGGGAGGATTAATACTCCCTCAAGCTCGTAGGCAATGTCCACCCAAAGAAGACAATGAAGACACTCCTTATAGAGGTCTGTATTGACAAAACATTTTAGGTCTCACCTATGTCTTGATTCAAGTTTATGCTTTAATAATAAATAGAGAGGGGAGAAGATTCACGTATATACACAAAAGCCAGTGTACAAAGCCAGGGTACAACTATAGGGTACAACTATAGACATATTCCCAGCCAACATGATGTGCTTGGGAAATGGGAAATTGAACATCCAGGAAGCCATAACTCCTTAACCTGATCAACTCTCCTTTTGTGATTCTGAGGAAACCCCTGGAGGCAAGATTGGACTGTGACTATTGACTTTCTCTGCACCTCCTGAGCCCCATTCCCAATGTTGCAAAATGATGCATAATCAAACTGCCAGCTCCAATATGTTACTTTTCTGTTTCTTCAATTGAGCTTCTGATGTACAATTGACCAGGACAAGAGCCATTAGACCCAAGGTTCTCAAATATCACATGACTTTGGATTACGTGGCTGTCTTGAGAAACAACACAGATTCTTCCAGTGGACTTCCTGCTGAGAGACTGATCGCCAGCAACCCCCAGGACCCAGGACCCATCAAGGACCCTGTTTACCCATTTGATTGACTTTTCAGTTTCCAAACCTCACTCTTTGTGTAGAGATTATAATCTGTAAAAAAAAAAAGATACTCTCCCCTCAGTATTCACAGATTCTTCATCCATGAATTCAACAGCCCTTTAAAGGCAACCATAAGGCTGACATGGTCTTTGATGAAAATGAGTTTGACACCCCTGGCCTTGAGCAATATTTTCCAGGTATTTGGACAACTGTCAAGAAAAATAATTTGATCTGAAGTGGAAAAATCAGTGATCAGGGATCTTACTATTTGGAATTAGACAAGATGAATGCCATTAATGGAGTGAAGACCCTATTAGAGACTGGAACATTCACGTAAAAAGGTTTAACATGTTTTGTTAACTATTTGTGAACTTGAAAACTTAATCTATTTACATTAATCTTTAATGGGGAATTTTTAATGTGTTCATTTGCTATTACATTAATCATTAACATGAGTGCATAGGACAACCGGTGAAAATGGCATATAAGATTATCGTTTCTGGTGTTGTCTAAAGTAGCATATTTTGTTTTCAGTTCCTTCAAAAGTGCTCTTTAGATATTTTAATTTATCTTCTACATCCTGGTTGTTTCCAAATGCTCATGTCGTTCACAGCCTGATTGTGGAGCTGGAGAAGGTGGGATTTGACACATCTGGAAAATGCCAGGTTGTGGAAAGAAATTTTAAAGCAAACTATCTAACTGTTATGTGATTTCAGCTTCCACAATTTCATGGGTTCAGGGTCTTGGCATGCCTTGACTCTAAAGGATTGAATGAAATACAAACGAGTTGAAGGCAAAGAACAGAGGTTTTATTCACTTGGCCAAAGTGGACGTCAGGAGAATTTGGGCTCTCAAATCAGACAGAAGGGCAATGGATATATACAGAGACATTTATAAGAATTTGACAGCTATTCAAAACAATGGAATTTTGCCGTCTTGTGTACCGATTGGTGCCAGCTAGGATCCATGCACTGATTGGTTGATGTGTGCCATCTCTCACTCCAGCTGATGGGAACTTTAATAAACTTTAATAAACTGGGTGTTGGTATACTTGAATGGATTTCCAGGAAGAGACAAGGGTAGGGCATTGGACAACCTCAGTGATCTTTCAGTTCTGCCTAAGGATTAGTTTGTTAGATACATGGAGGTATTGTTAGGAGATTATGCCTGCTTCCTGAACGGATGATGGGATTTGCCCTGTGTTGCCCCTGGTGTGTATGTGCATGCTTGTGCAACTTGTAGATTGTAGCATACTTATATTTAAGCTGCAAGGACAAGTGAGTAATGCATTAATAATAATAATAATAATAATAATAATAATAATAACAACAACAATAAGAGGTTGTCTGTGGAGGTTAACTGGACTGGATTTCTGTGGGAAAGGTCACCCACAAACTCAATCACTGGGACCCTTAGGCTTGGGATACCAAGGTGCTTGTCTACAAAGCTATTGTCCTCCCAACCCTGCTATATGCCTGCGAAATGTGGACTGTCTACAGACGTCACATGCAACTCCTGGAACGATTCCATCAGCGCTGCCTCCAGAAAATCCTGCGAATCTCCTGGGAAGACAAGCGGACAAACGTCAGCGTTCTGGAAGAAGCAAAGACCACCAGTATTGAAGCGATGGTCCTCTGCCATCAACTCTGCTGGGCCGGCCACCTTGTCCGGATGCCTGACCACCGCCTCCCAAAGCAGTTGCTCTACTCTGAACTTAAGAACGGAAAACGGACTGTTGGTGGACAGGAAAAGAGATTTAAAGACGGGCTCAAAGCCAACCTTAAAATCTCTGGCATAGACACTGAGAACTGGGAAGCCCTGGCCCTTGAGCGCTCCAGCTGGAGGTCAGCTGTGACCAGCAGTGCTACAGAATTCGAGGAGGCACAAGTGGAGGGCGAAAGAGAGAAATGTGCCAGGAGGAAGGCACGTCAAGCCAACCCCGACCGGGACCGCCTTCCACCTGGAAACCAATGTCCTCACTGTGGGAGAAGATGCGGGTCAAGAATAGGGCTCCACAGCCACCTACGAACCCACAAGGAAACGCATAATGGAAGACCACCTTACTCGTCCAATGAGGGATCGCCTAAGTAAGTAAGTAGGCTTGGGGTCCTTCTTGTGGTCCCAGGGGTTTGATAATATAACTATCTCTTCAATTAATATTTTATGTGCTCTATCTCTTTACTCTACCCCTACTCTCCTTTAGGAAGATATATGCAGTTCATGTGTTCTGTAATAATAGGTCTTGTTACAGAGCAAACTTGGTTGAAATACCCATGAAAGTATTTTTAAAGGTTTATTACATTTTAGATTGCCTCCAATTACTATTTATTTATTTATTTATTTAAAACATTTATATTTCACCCTTCTCACCCCACAGGGGACTCACAACATATATACGGCAAACATTCAATGCTGGGACATAAAACCATAAATATATACAAACATTAAAATCACTTATATTCACATTAAAAGTTGCTTAAAACTGTTTTTGAATTGCCATTTCCTCATAGTAAAAATGTCTTAAGCTTCCAAAGAGCTAGCCAAGTTAGTCTCCAGCATTAAAAAAAGAGGAAGGGGAGGGGGTAGTGGTGGAGAAAAACTAAATGTGGTGTCACCTTCAAGACTAACCGATTTTTATTTTAGCATGAGCCTTTGTGTATATAAACCCACTTCTTCAGATGCAGTACAGGGCTATATTAAAGTCCCAGATTATAAAGAATATAGTTGTGAGAATCGGATAGAATGTTACAGGATCCAGAAGGAACCAAACCTTATGTTATTTATTTATTTACTGTATTTGTATACCATCTTTCTCACCCTGTAGGCGACTCAAGGTGGTTAACAGGGCAAAATTCAAAGCTTACAATGTCAAAAATGTTTATTCTATGTTATATTATAAAAACATAACATATGATAAAAACTAAACAAATCAATAAAATATAAATTCATAGTGTCTCCTTCTTAAAAATGTTGTCTGGACTCATTGTCTAGTGGTTCCATTTTCCTGTGTCAGTTACTCTGCATTTGCAAATGCTTGTTCAAAAAGCCACATCTTGACTTTTTTCCGGAATGTTAAAAGGGAGTGGCCAATCTAATATCTATACAGAGGGTGCTCCACAGCCGAGGGGCCACCACCGTCTCTTTGAAGGTAAAAATGCCTTGCTTTAAATGTTCAAAGTGCTGGGTGAGATGATACAGGTCTTTCAGATTTTTAATGTGGTCATCTGCTTAACAAAAGACAGTTTTCCAGGGTTCAAAACTCTCTTAAATGTATTGTATTCTCCTTTTCACCTTATTTCCTTCTTTTTAAGCTGTAAGATACTACAGTGGCTACTTCTTTGAAAACAGCTGAGCGTTGCAAAGTCTAACCACACAGGCTCTGGGAATCTGTGCTCACCCCAAGTCCTCCAAGCCTAAATTGTACATCCCTTACCCCATTTGGACTTGGGAATTTAGCAAAACATTTCCAACTTCCAATATAAAAGGCAACTCATGAAGGGGAAAGAAGACACTTCTCTTTACATATTCCAGTTTAAAACAAGCAAAACAGGCTGTGCTACTCAAGCCCTTCATGCCCTTGGAAGAGGTCACTGCCGAAAGTAAGATGCTGGATTTCACATCTGCTCTGTTGACAAGCAACCAAATGGACCATTTTGGGCAGCAGAAGGCTGCTTTGGCATCTGTGACCTTTCTGCTCCCACCCCTCTGAACTCAGGAGGGAAGGACAGCAGAAGGATGCTTTTCGCTTTGCTGGTGGATGGGTCAAATTCTTGGCTGTCTACAAGCCTATTAACGGAAGGTTATCATTTCAGTTCCCTGCTTGGTTCTCTAACATAACCTTCTTGGATCAACAGCCTGATCTGCTGTTCTGTCTTTCTCTTGGCATAGCTGGAAACTATTTAACAAGCCGTAATTTGTTTGTGTGAGCTCGTTATCTTTAAAGAGCATGCCGTTAGAGACATTACAAGCATGGCTGCAAAATAAATTTGGAGCTCCTAACAGATGGGAATAGGGATCCAGCTCGTGTTAGATGGTGAAAATTTACCATGAAAATGCTGATTTGGGGGATAGACCTAGATTCAGCCCCGAGCCTGGAGGCTCAGTTTTCAATGTTGACCAGAGACTTTATTGCATGGGGCAGGCATTCCTCCCACTTGTGATCTTCCTAGTCTTAAGCTATTGATGGGTAAAATGTATCAATAGCTAGTAATCCCACAATGTTCCCATCATCTAACTTGGTGCAAAGGGTCTCCTCTGCTTCTGTGCCAGTTTTCTAGCAGTAAAGTGACTCCAGGGGGGCAGGATTCTCCTCATCTACTCCTCGCTATTCTCAAAATGACTATTTTCCTTTTATATTTGCTCTTTTGTTTTTAAATCCTGGAATTGTGCTATTGTGTTAAAATAGTGTTAAAAGAGATGATGTTTCAAATTCCAAGATTGTTTTCCATCTGGGCTGGTGGTTCTACCTCAACTGACCTGGCAAATATTGTGACTTTGCCTTGACAAGATTTTAGATTTACACATTTCAATTGAAAAGTGCAGTCTAGTATAGGCATATCTATATGATAGAAGGTTTGACACAATGGTATAAGTCCAATTGGTTATCACAACTCGAATAGACTTGTTGGATCAATGGAACGTATTCAAATTTTGACTTGTAATTCAGCAATTGATTCAATACAGCTGCTCCAATTGGGAGTAAAGGTTTTTTGGGTATTGGAATACCTGTGCTTGCAAGTTGCTGTGTTTCACACTTTGTTGAGAAAATTAGTTATCAACTGAAAGCAGTTGGATGGGACGGGTGTATGTGTGTCTCATATAAATGAGAGTTCCAAATACTTTTGTAATCTATATCTATCAATTTTTCTATCTATACACATAATAAAAGTGAAAATATGTATGTGTGTATGTGGCTGGGATGTCCACTTGCACAGACAAGCTCCTGCCTCCGCTAATAGCTATAGCTCCTACTCAGGAGACACCAATGGCCCTCCCTCCAATGACATTGTAGGTTATAGTGAGTGCCATGAACATGTTCAAGAGCCCTGCCATTGGCCTCCACAAATGCAATACTGCCCACCACCCAAGTGAAGGCTTTCATACCGGAACAATTTCATCCTAGATTTCATGTGTTTCCTCCATCACAGACATCCCAGTGACTCTTACTCTCTCCATTAGTGTGGAATGTGCATGACCCTGCCCACTGCCTCTTCCAACCTTTCTTATTCTTTTCTATGGCACACAACAAACAGAGGAATTGATCAGCAACTAAACATACTAGAGAAGTTTGGGGAGAATTCACTATGATTTATAGGAGTTGTAGGTACTGGGATGTATAGTTCATCTGCAATCTAAGAGCACTCAGAACTCCACCAACAATGGACCTGGAACTAACTTGGCACACAGAACCCCCAGGACCAATAAAAAATACTGGGGGTCTTTGGAGAGATTTATAGGAGTTGTAGTTCTCAGACATTCAGAGCATACTATGAATCCTAATAATGATGATTCTGGACCAAACTCGGCATGCATACCTGATATGTCCAAATTTGA
Source organism: Anolis sagrei ordinatus (assembly GCF_025583915.1). Lineage (NCBI taxonomy): Eukaryota > Metazoa > Chordata > Lepidosauria > Squamata > Anolidae > Anolis > Anolis sagrei. The sequence goes on along the minus strand of NW_026846588.1, from coordinate 128,586,794 downwards.
ATACTGGTGGGTTTTGAGGGAAATTGGTCTGGACAGTTTGGAGTTGTAGGTCAATCGGTTGAAAAAAAAATCAAGAATACTAGGATGTTGTGAGAATTGTGGCCAGGGTACATTTTAGCTCCTCCAAATAAATACCAGTTTTTAGACCTCATTGGAGCCCTACTGCCATGAAAGCCGTTGACAACAGACTGAGCTCTGCAAGCACAGCATTCTTTCCAATGGAGCATAGGGTGTTTGAGGATTGGGACATTCGTAAGGATACCTAGATGCTCCTTTATAATATCATTGTCCTTCTAAATCTATTGTACATTTGCAAAACATAGACTATCTACAAATGTCACTTACAATTTCTGGAAATATTCCATCAGTATTGCCATTGAAAAATCCTTCAAATCTCTTGGGAAGACTGATGGACAAATGCCAGTGTTCTGAAAGAAGCAAAGGCCACCACCCTCAAAGTGACTATTCTCCACCATCAACTTTACTAGACTGGCACATTGTCCAAATACCCGATCACCATCTCCCAAAGCAGTTACTTTGTTCTCAACTGAAGAAGAGGAAATGGAATGTCAATGGACAAAAAAGAGTTTTAAAGATGGGCTTAAAGCTAACCTAAAAATGTGATATAAACATCAAGAACTGGGAAGCCTGGGCACTCAAATATTGTAAGAAGATCCGCTTTTACCAACAATGCTATGGATTTTGAAGAGGCGAAAGGAAGATACGTGCCAAGAGGAAAGCACATCAAACAAACCCATGCTGGGATTGCCTTCCATCTGGAAATGTATGTCCTCATTGTGAAAGATCATGTGGATCCAGAGTAGGTCTTCATAGTCATTTACAGACCCACCACCAAGACTCTATATATGAAAGATAGTAACATTCCATCACGAGTGATCACCCATGACCAAATAATCAGAGAAGTAGCCTCTTGCATATATACCGGAAGGTGTGCCTCTTTACTGCTTTATTGAGGAGCATGAGAGATTTCAGTAGCTGTCATGGCTTCTTCATCTCCCTGTGATGGCTCTTCTCCCTCTCCCCTGCTTGCCCAACTATATGCACATTTTTTACAAAGGGAGATGAGGCGACCAGAAAAAAGCTTCTTCTGTTGGGATGTGGATATTCAGCCATTTGAAAGGAAGTACAGAACACCTGACACATCCCCAGGTTTCTAAAGCTCACCCATTCTACCCTGGTAACTGACAGCCCTTTCAAGGAAGAAGCTCCTGAGTACTTAATAATACAGAATTAACAACCTGACAATAGGCAAGGCACTTGCTCAGGCATTAGTAAGAAAACAGAGTGACACCTTACATGAAAAGCTACTTGAATGCCATTTAAACTTGTCACATTGCGGAAAATAGAGCTGCAAATTGATAAAAAAATATAATCAGGGTTGTTCATTATGCAAGCGAAATGTCTAATTTTCTTAAATTGCATCCATTTTTCACATGTTAAAACAAGAGAGCTTCTTTGACTGAAGAAATAATGACAAAGAGGAATTCTGGGTGGCCTCTGCCAGTTAACCCACTCGGGACAATAAGGATCTTAGGAATCAAGGCCGTAGTAGTTTTGGGAGGGTAAGACACTCCAAAAATATGCGATTCTCTGCAACATAGCAAATTATTTGAGCACTTGATCCATTTACAACATTTTATATACATAGTTATATCTCCACATTTGTAAATTTTACTTTTGCAAATTTGTTTATTTGTGGAACTGATTAAAATGTTCTCTCTAGGAATCTCGATGTCCTCAATGAAACTTTATGATCAACTTCCACATGCAGTTCCAAGATGGTTCTGCTGAAAACGTATCACCTACCCAGCTGCCTTTACTCTTGAAACAAAAGACTCCTGAAGATGGTGAAATGCCTACATTCTCTTTGTTATGTGGTTGTTAGACCTTACCCTGCTTGAGATCTTAGGGAATTGCTGTGCTTCTTGGGTTTCTAGGCAAATAGACCAATCTCAGGGCAAACAAGGACTGGGAGAGAAGAACATTTTATTGTGTAAGGTGACTTTAAAGCCTGGAGCCAACCCTTTTGTTAGTAAATGCTTTGATGCCAGTGAGTTGATTGAGGCTCTTTCTAAATCCTCATTTAACCATTTTCAGTTAACAGTACATAAGAAATGATTTTATATATGGTATGCAACATTTGGAGCGTGTTATGATCAATATCTATGCATTAGTAGTAATACTTTTGATGTATACATGGTAACTTCTCTGAAAATCTCAACACAACATTTGCTCAGGAAATCCACACGGTGTCAGTCTCTCATGTGCACACATTATTTTGCAATGTTTATGCAACAGCCTGACCTCATGACTTTACAACGGTTTGTTCATTGATTTCTTTCTTTTTTGTTTCTACTCTAGATTTCTTTTTTTTTTAAATGAATTTTATTACGTGCATATCTGCTTACATGTACATAAAATTGGGGGTGGATAGGGTAAAACATGGATAAAAGGGTTAGATTGGGGTGTAGGTAGGTTGTGGGTAGTGTGTGTCTATAGGGGAGGGAATGGACACATAGGAAAGTTCATAGGAACTGGGGAGGAGAAAAAGAGGGGAGGGGTCGGTGAAGGGGTTTTTGTTGACTTCCAAATCTCCTTCTCTGCGGCTTCCAATTGAATATGTTCCTGTCTCTGATGCTCTCATTGATCTTTTTCTCCCTTTTTCCCATTTGGTTGTGTTTTCCTGTTTCTCTTCAAGGTAATTTCCTAAACATTCTACAACTTTTTTAACCCTCAAATCCCACCAGGTATTCATCAAATAATTTCCAGTCAGTTTTCTTTTCTTGATTCAGTTTTTTTTACTTTTAATGTAACTTTTAAAACTTTTTAATAAAGTTATTTTTTTAAAAAAAAGGCTATTTGGGAAGCCATGCTCAAGGCTGGGAAACTTGCCAGCCCTGCATTATTCCCAACTGACCTCATGAATGGGGCAGTTGTGAACTGCATGGGACTGACTGTGCCTCCAAGGTCAGGAACAACTTGGTCATCAGCTAGACATCCCTCCTTCTTTTCCAGGTGCTACAAAGCCATAAGGCTGTCTCCACCACTGGGGACAGCCTCTTTGCGCCCACTCCACCTCTCGGTTTGGCCCAGGGGGTTCCAGATTCCTTCAGATCTTTTCACACAGGTGGGTTTATGCGGCAATTCTAATGTACCATTGAATCGATTGTGCACTTCAATTTTGTCAATGTAATTTACGATCTTATCAGAAAGGCCACCTGGCTTCTGGTGAAGAAAGAGGGAGCAATGGGACGAATCAGTCGCCCTGCACACAGCTCCTTCTCACAATATCTCTTGTGGCATGTGGAAAGTGTCATCCTTGCGAGAAGGCTCCATGCTGGCTCCATTGTAGCCAGCACAACATGGGAAGTCTCTTGTATTGGGGTGAACATGTCCAGTGGGGGCAGGGCCTACTCTGGAAGTCACACAATGTTGTTTGATGTCTGACGTCAACCTCCATCTCTCTGATGGGATGAAAGTGTCATAGGACACTGATTTCACCCTGTCTGATGAGGTCGTTACTAAAAAAGGTGTGCATTAGACTTGAGTAAATATGATATTAAAGCACTTGGTGTATAAGTTTAGATAAACTACTACCATCACTATATTGTTTGTAGTCTTGTCTTATCTGAACACTTTCCCACACTTCATTCATTTTATCATTTTCAGCTACTCCTAGTATTACAGTTAAAAGAAGGGTACCCATATTGTCATCAAGGATCTATAAGGCAGTGCTGCCTTATAGTAGTAGTGCTGCCAGTAGTAGTAACAAAATAGTGTTGTCTGTAATTCACTGCCATCCTACTTTATTTATTTATTTACAGTATTTGTATTCTGCCTTTCTCACCCCGCAGGGGACTCAGGGCGTATTGCAATGTACATATGCAGGGAAACATTCAATGCCATAGACACACAACACATATAGACAGACAGTCAGAGGCTATTTAACATTCCAAATTTTTCTGACCACCAGGGGAGCTGTTGCTTCACCATCCACCTGCGACACTGATGAATTACTTCCTCATTCCCTGCATTCTTGTTGGAGATATTTTATGGCCTTGTAAATTAGTTAAATTAGCCTCCCCACAAAGTGGTACCTAAATTTCCTACTTGACAGATGCAACTGTCTTTCGGGTTGCAAAGGTCGACAACAAGCTACACAAAATTGGTCGGAAGTTCACTCCAACCCGGGCTGGCTTCGAACTCATGACCTTCGGTCAGTAGTGATCTTAATGTAGCCGATTCCCAGCCAGCTGCGCCACAGTCCCAGTCTTTGTTGTTTGGGAAAGAACTAGAAGAGTTGTCTGCTGCAAATTCTAAATTCCTTCTATCAACTGCAGATCTCAAGTTTCCAAAAGATGTTGCTATAGCAGTTAAAGTGGAATTTAGTTTTATAATTGTGTAGTGTAAAAGGAGCAATTATAATAAATATCACTGACTTTTATTGAAGACTGATTGTTGTTATTACTTTTATTATTTCATTGAAATAACAGCAACAGTAGGAGCAAAGATTACATTTGAAGCCATCTCCTTGACCACTGGGTTCATAACAGCCTAGAAATGTATTTTTTGTCTTTCCCAAACTCGGGTTAGGAAAAAAAATCATTGCCCTCTAATGAAGTTAAGTCCAGATAATTTATTACTAATTGGATGAACAGAATACGCAAGGGAAAGCTTATTGCTCAGCGTAAAAGATTCTGCTGTAGTTGTTTGTAAATCCAAATTGTAAGTGACAGTCCAGTGTTAGTCTTTAATGTTTAACCACAACAGGAAATGACCTTCCTTGCCATCACTGAGATCTATTTTTGTGATAGTTTTCCATGGGAAAATACTGGAGGAGGATGGAAGGGAAGAGAGGGAATGTGGAGATATCATATCTGGCAAAAGTTATTTATGTGACAGGAAAGTGCAAAGATAATCACTGTAGCATAAAGTCCTTTCATGAGATCTTCTTTTTCCAGGATCATCACCACAGGAACTAGTGTTTTGTTTTCATCCAAATAGCAGTTATATACATTTTATTCAGACAGAATTTTAGCTTTTTGTGTGTATCCCGAAGTGAATTTTAGTTGTTGGCTGCTCATACACTTGAGTTTCAATGTCCTTTTATGGTTTAATTATCCTTTTGTTTTTTATCTTGAACTTTATTATTATTAGCCAATTTATTTCTGGTGGAAAGACAAAATATAGATTTTAAATTTATTTATACATTTATAATTTTTTTCAATGAACAGGTGATGTGCAACAGCAAATTTAATTTATATTTACACGGAAGTGTGTTTCGTGCCCTAGATTTCCCTTGGCATCAAAATAAATTGTCAGTCAAATTATCTTCATATTATCTTTCACTACCTTCATTAGTGAGCTTCTTCTGCCATATTTTTTGTGTTGAAGAACGGCAGTGCCTCTGTGTTTACGCTTCAAAGCTGTTCCTTTCTTTCAGGTCAGTGTTTGCTGCTGGAGCTTTGCCTCTTTGAATTTCTTGCAGTCACATTTGACAGGTAGGTTCTTGCAGTCACCAGCTTCTGCTTGGCAATAACATGGATTCATTTGCAGTTTGATTTTGCCAGATGCAATTTTAATATTTGATGCCCTGCCTTCTGCAATACTCTAGTCCAGGGGTCCTCAAACTTTTAAAACATAGGGCCAGGTCACAGTCCCTCAAACTCTTGGAGGGCCAGATTATAATTTGAAAAAAAAAACTGGAATGAATTCCTATTCACACTGCCCATATCTTATTTGTAGTGCAAAAGCACTTTAAAACAATACAGTAATTAAAATGAAGAACAATTTTAGCAAATATAAACTTATTAATATTTCAATGGGAAGTGTAGGTCTGCTTTTGGCTGATGAGATAAGATTGTTGTTGTGTGCTTTCAAGTTATTTCAGACTTAGGTTGACCCTGAGCGAGGGCTGGGTAAATGACCTTGGAGGGCTGTATCTGGCCCCCAGGCCTTAGTTTGAGGACTCCTGCTCTAATCCATTTAGCTTTCAATGATTTTCTTCCTGGTCCTTGTGTAAGATTGTACAGATTTCCCAACTATTCCGAATGAGGTTGAAGAATGTGTACTATCTTTACAAGGATGGTGAAAAGCCTCTGGCTCCTAATGAAATAAGACAACACCATTTTCTCACCACTGTAGTGTGCCGGAGGAAGAAGCAGCTAGCCCAGACTTCCTGTGTTTTAGTGCTATCATTGCTGAAGACTAGAAGATGATATTGGGGGTTGCCAGGTCAACAAAGAGTGGATGATATAAGTTGCTGATAGGCCACCACATTGTAAAAAAATGCTATTGTTGTTGTTCATTCATTCAGTCGTTTTCGACTCTTCGTGACTTCATGGACCAGCCCATGCCAGAGCTCCCTGCCGGCCGTCACCATCCCCAGCTCCTTCAAGGTCAATCCAGTCACTTCAAGGATACCATCCACCCATCTTGCCCTTGGTCAGCCCCTCTTCCTTTTTCCTTCCATTTTCCCCAGCATCGTTGTCTTCTCTAAGCTTTCCTTTCTTCTCATGATGTGGCCAAAGTATTTTATTTTGGCCTCTACTATTCTTCCCTCCAATGAGCAGTTAGGCTTTATTTCTTGAAGTATGGACTGGTTGGATCTTCTTGCAATCCAAGGCACTCTCAGAATTTTCTTTCAACACCGCAGTTCAAAAGCATCTATCTTCCTTCGCTCAGTCTTCCTTATGGCCCAGTTCTCACATCTGTAGGTTACTACGGGGAATACTATTGCTTTAACTATGCAGATCTTTGTTGTCAGTGTGATGTCTCTACTCTTCACTATTTTATCAAGATTGGTCATTGCTCTCCTCCCAAGAAGTAAGCGTCTTCTGATTTCCTGGCTGCAGTCTGCGTCTGCAGTAATCTTTACACCTAGAAATACAAAATCTGTCGTGGCCTCCATGTTTTCTCCGTCTATTTCCCAGTTGTCAATCATTCTTGATGCCATAATCTTGGTTATAAAAATATAATAGACCCATATACTATGTGAGTTCATGATATATGGTTTCAGTTATACGTGAAGACCCACCTGTGGAAAAAGGAAAGGGGCAGTTGCCTATGCTTGTTGTCCAGTCTCTTGGGGTTCATTCCTGGCATCCTGGCTTTAATAGATTCCAGTAGAGACACACAGAGATTGAAGACAAAATCTGAGATCTGTATTGTTGAAGGAGAAAATGCTGCTAGAACACGGCCATACAGTCCGGAAACCACACAACACCCCAGAATCAGAGATCATTTATTGATCCCTTGGCCTAAGAAGGTCACGGAAAGAACCCCCAAATCAGACAGACCTGGAGAAATGTGCATTTATACATTAATCAACCAAAGTTTGGCTTCATGGTTTCAACGAAAACAACATTTTAATTCTGTCTTGTAAAACTGTACACTTGAAAAAGGGCACTTCAGCCTGTAACATATGTTTTAAGGTAGAAAGGAAGTCTTTCATATCTTTTCTATCTCAGTGATGATCAAAGCAAACATCTGACGTGTTCATCTAATTTTTCCTTCACCGGTGGGCTAATCCCTATTGCAAATGCCCAGGGGAGTCTAAGGTAAGAACAATTCTCACATGAGTAATCCTGGTATGGAAACTGTTATGAGAAATTTAGATTATTTTGAAAATATATATTGATTTTAACTTTCTGTACATTCCATTTTATCAGCCACTTTGATCACTATTTCCCCCTCATTTCTCTCCCAATAATAATCATCATCATCATCTTTATTTATTTATTTGTACCCCGACCCATCTCCCCAAGGGACTCGGGATGGCATAAATAAATACAGCAGCATATATAAAATAAAACAAATATAATAATACGCCATATAATATAATATAACATAATATTATCAGCATAAATGGTCAGCTGATGACTTCTGTTGATCAAAATAATCTGTTGCCTTGTGTAAATATTAGCCATTTTTCTTACGATTGTGCCTCTGAGGGGCTCTGGAAAACACAGAGAACAAAGGGTTGTTGTAGGTTTTTTTGGGCTATATGGCCATGGTATAGAGGCATTCTCTCCTGACGTTTCACCTGCATCTATGGCAAGCATCCTCAGAGGTAGTGAGGTCTGTTGGAACTAGGAAAAAGGGTTTATAAATCTGTGGAATGACCAGGGTAGGACAAAGGATTCTTGTCTGCTGGAGCTAGGTGTAAATGTTTCAACTGACCACCTTGATTAGCATTTGATGGCCTGACAGTGCCTGGAGCAATCTTTTGTTGAGGGGTGATTAGATGTCCTAGCTCCAGCAGGCAAGAGTCCTTTGTCCTACCCTGGTCATTCCACAGATATATAAACCCCTTTTCCTAGTTCCAACAGACCTCACTACCTCTGAGGATGCTTGCCATAGATGCAGGCAAAACGTCAGGAGAGAATGCCTCTAGATCATAGCCATATAGCCCGAAAAAACCTACAACAACCCAATGATCCCGGCCATGAAAGCCTTTGACAATACAGAGAACAAAGCCAGTGACAAGAAAGCAATAGATTAAAAGCGCAGTATTAATGTCATGTTATTTTACCATAGACTTTTCAAATAGATGTTCTCTCTTTTGATGGCTTTGCTTAAATATTTCATGAAACCAAAACTAGTTCAGGAACCTCAAGTAGCTTTTTTATTAAAGTGATTTTCTAGAGCAGACTTGGCATAATGTTTCTGGGCTGGGGACAGCCAGGAATCTGTCAAACCTTTTCCTCCGTTTCCTTGGATTTAATTGGCTGGGACACATTGCCCTTGTGCTTCAAGGCATCCCACTAAGTCAAAGATCACATGCTTCTGAACTGGTATTGGAACTAAAGAGCTTTCTCCAGAGATTAATCTGGTAACGTCTTTTGGATCTGGTCCAAAAAGGGAAAACTACTTTGCATTCATGCACTGAAAGAGAAATGATCAAAAATTATTTAGAAATGACTGTGGATGAGTGGTGACATTGAGATCTGTATTTTTAACACTAAAAATGCAAGTCCCAAAGACTGTTAAAGACTCAAACGTGGTAGCAAGCAAGTAATGTACTTGTCTCTGTGAAATTGTGGCAAATGATAGTTTTTGTGGCCCTTTGTCCCTCTAGAGCAGGCATGGACAAAATCTGCCCCCCCCCCGGTGTTATGGACTTCAACTACCACAATTCCTAACAACCTATGAGCTGTTAGGAATTGTGGGAGTTGAAGTCCAAAACACTTGGAGGCCCAGAGTTTGCCCATGCCTGCTTTAGACACAAAGGATGGCTATTTTGGGGTCTTTTAGAAAAGGTAAATTGTCTCTCTTGAAAGTCTCCAGCAATTCAACTTTTAAATAATTTGCAAGGTCCTCCTGCACTGTTTTAGATCAAAAGAAAGAGGCAGAGATGTTTTTGTTTATATATTTAGTTAATTTATATCTGGCCTCTCTCTGTAGAGTATTCAAAGAGTCCACTTACACATGGCTCTAACTACAAACTACTATTTATCCTATCATCTGCTATGGACCCCTAAAGATTACACACAAAAATGTTAACTTATATTCTGAACATCTCAAACAGAATTTGAAGCTTAAGTTGGCTGATGTGATGTGAAATGATGGCCCTGGAGTTGAAATTGGGAAGAACGACGAGACATGGAAATGCAATAAAGTAGGAACTGGTAACTTTAATTATGGCACAGGAAATATTGTTATGTGTCCTCAAGTTGGCCTATCACTTTTGTGACAAAGATGTTTGCCAAGGCCTTCTTCTAAGGCTATGAGTATGTGTCTTGGCCAAGATCACCATGGCCTGAGACAGGTATTCGAAACTTTGGTCTCGCACTCAATGCACTATGTCACACTTGTTCTCTTTCTCATTCCTGCATTATAGAAGTGATATCACTTTTACTTATTTATTTATTCCGTATCAAAAGCATTGCATAAATTAGTATAAAACAGATAAAAATAGAAGAAGCACAGGTGGCTAAGTATCTTTTGACCAAAAATGGGCAACAGCAATGGCATTGTCTGTTGCCTCCAACAATTCTTCCTCTGTACATGAGGCAGGGCATAGTGGACAAGCATACACATGCAGAGTTGTCTGTTCTGCTCCACAGTCACACAGGGTGGGGGGTTCTTTTAGGTAGTGCCATTTTGCCAGGTTGTCTTTTAATCTGCCCACTCTGTTTCTGAGTCTAATATGGACTGCCAACAGGTATAAACTGGTTGCTCTCTTTAAAGAAATGATCAACACACTATAGCTACTTGCCGAGATTCATCAAAGCAGCAGAGAACATGACATCCTGCACAGAAAGGAGGGAGAATTGATTCTATATAACCAAGAGGAAGAAAATGCTAGTAAAAAAAGGATTTGCTGCTCAGGTGTTTACAGGAACATTTGTTGAAAACAAGCTCCAAATACAAGGATTTAAATTCTAGAGAAACTGAAGAAAAGGAGCAGAATAACATATGAAAACAAACAACACTTTAAATGTGTGGGAAACAAACAAGATGAACCTGAAGTTCTGGTGCAGGAAGGTAAATATGATTTTATAGGCATATTGAAAATGGTGGAGTGACTCCCATGATTGAGCCATAACAATTGCAGAATATAACCTGTTGAAAAAGAATAGATGGGAAAGAAAAGGAGAGGAAAAAAACATTTTATGTCAAAGACAGCTATACAAGTGATCAAATTCTTCCAGTGAACAGCATTTGGGAAAAATAAATGGAGAAAGAAATAACACAGTTATGTGGTAGGAATTTATTACAGGCTATCAAGCTAAAATTGGTTTTTCTGAAAGAAGTCTTAGAAATTTCAAGAATCAAAACTTGGTAGTTATGGAGGAGTTCAATTACAGGCAGTTCCCAAGTTAAAAAACAAGATAGATTCTGTAGTTTGTTCTTAAGATGAATTTGTATGTAAGTCAGAACAGATACATTTTAACATGTAACTCTGCTTTGAGTAGCATAGGGAAGGGTTAACAACACCCCCGTGGGGTTTGTTTTGCTGTCTGTGCCCCCGTTCAGAAGATTTCATCTCACTTTGTTTCTGTGATAATTGGATTTTGAAACATTTGGCTGTCGTGGAAACGAGAATAGATAACAAAGCTTCAGTGAAGACCTCTTTCCCCATTCTTTTTCAGGAAGGAATTTTCCTTCCAAGAGGGAGATTTCTCTCACTTCCTGTTGTCTCATCCCTGTTCTTGATTATGTATTTTTTGGAAGTCAGATGTTTGTAACTTGGGGGCCGCCTGTACTTACATATATGTAGGTAGACCAGCTCTGCTCAGCATAGGCTGTCCAACAAATTCCTGATGTGTCTTGCAGATAATTTCCTCTTTCCAAATAGGAAGGAATAACAGGACCAACAATGCAGGACTTGATCCTATTGAACAAGGAGGAGGTGGTCACAGGAATCACAAATAGATTCTACACAGACACTATAATGCGGTTCAAAGCCAGGTAAGAGATGGAGGTGACCACAAAACACATACCCCCCACCAGTGTGCATCAAGCCAGAAACAGTATGTTAAAAAACACCAGAAAGTTCAGAACAAGCTAGATAATGCACTACAGTTGATCCAAATATATTCCATGCAGGGCTATATACTCTGATTTTCTGCAGCACATCAACTCATCTTAGAGGACCTGCATTTTTCTGCAGCTGTCTAGCCACATATCTTGTGATTCCTAGATTCAGTCCAGTGGATATTGTGTCCACTGCCCAAGCCTCAAACTAGTCCCTGGGGTGTTTATGTGGGTGCAGCATCGCAAAACCAGTGTATTTTAATCCATTTCCAAACTGTCTGTGTACAACCACTCAAAGGTGGGACTTTTGGGATGAGTGATAAACACAAAGTGTAGTCAAATACAAACCTCAAATTTCTGGAAGTCTTGTTTCATAAAGCTCAGATAAACACTGGACAAAATACCATGGCCAGAAATACTAAAAGAAAAAGACACCAAGAATGGGTGGGATTTTGTGAAAAAGCAATTGCTAAAAACAAAATGATAAACTATAAAACCATAAAAGAAAAAAAAATGAGAATTTGCATCTGGATTGCAAATCAAATCTGATAAAAAGTTAGCCCAGAATTATTTTAGTAATCTGAATCAGTTCAAATTTGCAGAGTTACATGAACTTCATTCCTGGCTATTCCAAGGATGTGCTGCATTGAAAGGACAGAACTTTTTGCCATTATTTCTGTGAAATCTTGAGAAATGGGAAGTTGCCCATATCTTCAAAAAAGCCCAAACATTTAAAATAAAAGGAATAAAAGAAGATCCAGGAAATTACAATCCAGCCAGTCTGGCCTCAATGTCAGGAAAATTATTTGAACAGATTATACAAATGTCTGTTTGCAAGTATTTTGATGACAGTGCAGTCATTCATTGGAGGCAGCATGTGCTTGTCAAGAACAAATCTTGAGATATATATATTTCAGGTTGCTAGTTTAGCAGATGGTAGGAATGCTGTGTGGATGTCATTTATCTTGATTTCAACAAAATATTTGATAAGGTCCCTCATGATGTTTTGATTAGCAAACTAACTAAATATGGATTCGATGGAAACACAAACAGATGGATCTGTAATTGATTAGAAAACTGTGCTCAAAGAGTTGTCATCAGTGGCTGTGCTTCAAACTGGAAGGTAAACTCAAGGAGAGAGCCATAGGCTTCTGTCCTGAGGCCAATGGGCTGATGGTCTTCAATAATTTTTATCAATGATTTAGGTGATGGAATGGAGGGTATCCCTATCAAATTTGTGGAGGGGTAGCTAATCTAGATAGGAAATTTATGAAATGATTTAAACGAAAGTCAGTAGAAACAAATGCAAAATTTTACATTTAGGCCAAAAAACCCAAATGGTTCATCAGTATTACATGCGAAAAAAGACCTCGGATTGTAAGTTGAACATGCACCAATAGTAAATGGTTGTAGCAAAGAAAGAAATTGCTATCTTAGCCTGCATTAATAGAAGCATAGTTTCCAATCTGAAGGAAATAATTGCATTATATTCTGTGCTGGTTAGGTATAATCTGGAGTACTGTGTTCAGTTTTGGGTGCCTGATTTTAAGATTCATATAAACAAATTGAAGCAAATTCAGAGAAGGGAATTATGATGATAAGAGCTATGGAGAACGAAACACATGAGTAGAGATCGTTTAACTTGGTGAAGAGAAGACTGAGGGTTGACATGATCACACTCTTTCAATACTTCAAGGGTTGCCAAAAAGATGAGACTGCAGGCTTGTTCTCTGCTGCCTCAAAGGATTACACTACATCTAATGGCTTCAAGTTACAGAAGAACAGATTTTGATTGAACATTAGAAGCTTTTTCTTGACAGTGGGAAAAGTTCAGCAATCAATTGCTTAGAGCAGGGTTTCTCAAACCTTTTCAGTTGCGAAGCTCTTTTTGAAATAGAAGTTTTTTTCGTGGAGCCCCAAGAAATGTTTATATATTTTATTATATATTATATATGATTTATGTATATCAGACATTGTGCTGGTATGGCTGTACCAGGAGCTCCAACTTTATTTGCTTTGTATTAAATATTTGTTTGCAGTCCTAGGTTTCAGGGACTCTTCAGATAGGTGGCTTCCTTTGGTTGCAGTCGTAGGGCAAGTCACCTGTCCATCATCGTTAAGTTTTGGTCCCGCCCCTTGCTCAGGGCAATTGGGAAGGGAGCCATTTTTTAGTTAGTCTCAGCAAGGAAAGCTAATGTACAGGATGTGTGCAAGCTTCCCCTGTACAAAAGCTTCAACCCTTAAGACTTTCCGGGGGGAAACAGTCTTAAGAGTCTCCAAAGATTTCCAGGAAAACAGGAGAATATCTAAACCTTTACTGGTAGGTCCACTCGGTGCTTCGAGACGCAGTTCGACCCGGTAGCGGAGCCCACATCAGTAAGGGTTAGATTACAGCCAGCCTGGGAGAAGTTAAAAAGGGGATTTTCATTTAAAGTAAATAAGACATTATTGAAGACAGTTGCCTGTCCTTCGTGGGCAAGATTAGGAAGCCACCAGTTGCATAAAGTCTGGAAGCATTTGTTTAACTTTATTGAAGACAAGAGAAGTTTCTGTTTGATTGTTCATTAATAAAGGACTTTGTTATACTTCACAAGCCATCTAAAGATCATTTGTGGTAGAAAACCTCTGAGAACTTCTCCTTGGGCTTCCCGCTGGGTAAAGGTTGCACGTCCTGTTCTAAAGGAAATTCTTTACAGGCCCAGCGTGTGACAGAACAGGCATGGGCATACTTTTTAACCAACACAAACTTAATAGCATTTCAGTGGAAGACCCAGGGGGCATCTGGTCTAACCCCCTTCTGCCATACAGGAAAAGCACAATCAAAGCACCCACACCAATGGCCATCCAGCCTTTGTAATAATAATAATAATAATAATAATAATAATAATAATAATAAACAAATAGTAAACAAAGTTTTGGAACACAATACACCAGACATTACGATTGTGGAAAAGAAAAAAGTTTGGATGATTGATGTCACCATTCCAGGTGAAGTTGCATTGAGGAAAAACAACAGGAAAAACTCAGCTGTTATCAGGACTTCAAAATCGAATGGCAAAGGATCTGGCATAAACCAGTACAGGTGGTCCCAGTGGTCATTGGCACACTGGGTGCCATGCCAAAAGTTCTCAGTTGGCACTTGGAAACAATAAACATTGACAAAATAATGACCTGTCAACTCCAAAAGCCCGCCTTACTTGGATCTGCACACATCATTCGAAAATATATACCACATAGGCCTAGAAGCTTGGGAAGTGTTCAACTTCTGATTTTGTGATACGAAATCCAGCATATAGATCTCATTTGCTGTGACATACTGTGTTTTTGTATCAGAATAATAATAATAATAATAATAATAACAATAATAATATAATAAGAGCAAACCCAGGGGCCATCCAGCCCAACCTCCTTCTGCCATGCAGTCGAAGCACAATCAAAGCCTCCCCTGAGCAATGGGAGGGAAATAGGATTTTGGAAGCAGGCAAGGTAAGGGGGAAAAGGATCTGGGCAGTGAGGAAGATTAGGAAAAAGGCTTTTGGAGTCAAGGGAGTTGAGGAAATAAGCCTTTGGAGCAAGGGAGGGGAGGTAAAAGATTTTTGGGGGCAAGGGAGGAAGGGCAGAAAGGCTTTTGGCAGTAAGGAGGCCAAGGGAAAAAAGGCTTTTGGGGGCGAGGGAGGTGGGGGAGGGAAGGAACAGGAAAGAGGAGGCAAAATTGGAGGGGAAGGAGGAGGAGGAAAGTGTGGAGCCCCTCAATATGTTTTGTGGAGCCCCAAGGGCTCCGTGGAGCACACTTTGAGAACAACTGGCTTAGAGAGATAATGAGGTCTCCTTGTCTGGATGTCTTCAAAAAGAGTCTGAACAACTACCTGCTGAGGATGTTACATCTGGACTTCCTGCATTGAGCAGGGCTTGGACCTAGAGGCTCATAGGGACCCTTCCAACTACATGAATCTATGATTTAGTTTATGGTCTTCTGAGATACAGCAATCACCATAAAATTGGGGAGGAAGCAAGAAAGAAGTGGGTGTTAACTGTAGTAAAAGGATGAAATGAGCATCAACTATCAGTCAGCTTTTAAGACAAGAAGATGTTATCTCATTGTAACTCTCAGCAGCCATATGGTAAGGATTGATGGGGTTTGGAGTTTGAATACATGTGAAGGTCCACCCATTTCTTCACTGTTTAGTGGCTAGAGATAGCTAGTTGGGCTGGGCGGTTTCGTTTCGTTAATTCATAATTCGTTAATAATTCGTTAATTTTTTTAATTACAAAACGATAACGAACCATTCTGGAGCAATTTTTTTAAAAAAACGAATTTTTAAATAGTTTTGTAAATGCTTCGTATTTCGTTATTGTATTCGTTTCGTTATTGTTTTGAGGTCGTTTCGTTATTATTTCCGCATGTCTGGGGCAAGTTTTATGGTTGTTTTTTGTTTAATTAGTGGAAAAAAATTATAATATCACACCAACAGTCAACAACAGAGGGAGAGGGAAGCTTCAGAAGTTTTTGGAGGTTTTTTAGCGTATTTCGCGGTCGCGTCCGCCATTAACGAATCGATTCGTTATTGTTTCGGAAATCGATTCGTTAATGTTTTGTAATTTTTTTCACATTTACGAAATTTCGTAAATATCGAACTTTTTAAAAGGAAAATTTTGTAATTATTTTAAATAACGAAACGCAAAAAACCCCAAAAAACGAATCGATTTTAGAAACAAATTTTTCCGTTGTTACCCAGGCCTAATAGCTAGACTTGGAGTTCAGTTGTGAGCTTGGGTGATGATCTAAAATGTTTAACATCTTCACCCCCAAGACCTAAGTGGGAACTTAACACAAGGAACATGGAGCTTTCCATTGAATCCTTGAATATTTTCACCAGATATACAGCTTTCCCCTCCAGCATTTTCCTATATAACAGCATCCACTATGTGAATTTTTAAAAGTAGGACTTATAACATAACCTGATGAGAAATCACGTTCACCCAACTGAAACAGGAGTGTTTAAAAACAAAAATGACAGTGTTAAAAATTCTGTCAAATGCAGTTGTATTATTATTGCATTTCATAGAGTTGTATTATTATTACATTTCAATATGAGGAAAACTATTGGAATGGAAAATGCTGCTGGGATATCATTTTTCTGTTTGGATTATTTTAAGTATTGTGCCTCCACAACTTTTCAGCAAGGAAGTATCAATTTACCGAGGAATGTTTGGACTGAATAGTCCCCACAAGGCATGGCTTTCTCTGCAGAGGTTCTTTATTTTATCCATTGGTGAAATATGGAAGGGAATTTCTGAACGAGGGAGTTGTGGTAACCATTGCAGCAGCACCAAAAGCTTGATTTCCCACAAAAACGTTGCTCTAGGGAGAATTTTAAGTTCACTGTGTGAACCACTAGGTTAAAGTAGAAGTGTCTCAAAAGCAATGCTCCCTCTGGCTGTTCTGGTGAAGTGGCCTCCCACAGTCTTGTGCATGTAGCCCATAGTCTCCATGGCAAGACATTTTAACTCCCCGGAGTCACATCTTTTAAGGAGACGAATCCAAACAGGCTATATACTTCCCATAATTGCTAATGTTTTAGTAACTTTTTTTGGGAAGGGTGAGTTGATGTTAGCCTGCTTGCTATTAAATCCATGTAGGCATGCCTTTTCTGAACTCTAGTTCACATAACAATGATATTATTTCTCTTAACCTGGGAGTGGTTTGTGGCTTTGAGAGGCAAAGTAGGCTGAAGGGAGAAGTGGTGGCAGGCTTCTCAGAAAAAGGAAAGAAAGAAAGAAATAAATAGGGAAGAAGGATGAGGGTAGCAGAGAAGGAAGTGCAGAAATGCTTTTTCAATGACTCATAGCTCTTGAAGCCCCTTGAATCCACCAGCAGGCTCATTAGATGGGCAAAAGTGCCAATTGTATAATGCTCCTATTTCACTTGCGGTACGTAGTCCACTGGCTTCAATCCCATGATGTTGATCTACTTCTGGTGGGGCTCTGTGCTGCGAGTGAAGTGGGAGCATGGTAAGCCACTGTCACGGCAACACAGGAGGCTTCTCATGTTGTATAGGCAACAAAGGGGGGGGGGGTAGCCAGGCAATACTACTGTCCTGTCTTTTAGAAGGAAACTTAAGACTTGGCTATGGGTCCAGGTATTCGACTAGTGAATAGCAGCAAGTGGAAAGAAGACTTAGGCAACTCGTGACAATGAATTGATCCAGACTTGGATTTGGTGTTTAACTGGTGTGTTTACTCAATTGTTTTTAATTAACTGTTTTAATGTTTTTAGTTTATTTGTTGAATGTTTTATGATGGTGATGGCATCGTATGATGCTTGTTGTGAGGCTGCCCTGAGTCCCCCCTCCCCCTAGGGGTGAGAAGGGTGAGGTACAACTATAGGAAATAATAAAATAAATCAATAATGCGGGGTACGGAGTGATGGGTTACTCCCACTGGGCCCTGCCAGATTAGCTGTGATGTGTGGCAAATCCTACCCCTAATATGATGAAGTCATAGGTGTCTATTTAGTAGTAAGACCAACTGTCTCCAGTGGAACTTACTCCCCCTTGTACTTGTACTGTAGTAATTGTAAGTTTCAGGAGATGTCTTTAGGCAAGGCTATGGATTAGAGCACTGCTTCTTCAAATGTGGGTCGCTTCAGCTCAATGTTGTGGTCATGAATAATTTGGAAACAGTAAAAAGTTTCTGAACATCATCTATTTACACAAATTTATTAGCAAGAATGTGCCGTGTTTACCTCGGATTCAGCAGAAAATGCTTCAGCTGTACTCCACAAAAAAGAAAATCAGCCTATGTAGCAAGCCTTTCAAATGCTGATTTAGTATCGGTAAATGTTTTTAGATCTATTTTATATTCCCAAAGTCACATAAAAATGTCTCAGGTAGAAAGTGTGGAGCCTGGGTTGCTTCTTTGTCTAGCTAACCAAATGCATGCAAAAGGGATCCCTTTAGTTTCAGGAGTCAGGGTGGCATGGCAGGACAAGGTATTGGTGGCCTTCCCCAGTGGAAACAGAGAAGAAACAGAGGAAGGGAGAGTACAATCTGACTACTGAGAACTCAACATTGACTTCAGTGGTTCTTGCTCCCTACGGAACTCTCAAGGTATCCATGACTGATTTAGGAGTGTGAACAAGTGTGCAAGTTACGATGGCAAGGGCTGAGCACACACACATGCACACTTTTGTCTAGAAATAGTGATGTTTTTGCGGTCAGTCTGGACATTGGAATGATGGGGAAGCTGAGGCAGAACATCCCCAGTGTAGGTTGGAAACAAAAAAATGGAAAACATTTGACCCAAAAGAAGCTGCTGCAAAAAAACATGGGGGCAAAACAACAACACTTTTTAAACTGTTAAAATGAGTTGCTGATCACAGCAGAGTAGAGGAGTGGCGATCAAAGCTGACTGCTTGTGTCATATGGATTGAAAATCTAAAGACAGGAAGAATTAGAAAATATACTATAACATTAGCTTTTCGGATTGTCTGACAGAATATACACAGATCCAAACTGACAGTGTAGGCAATCATGATCATGATAAGGTCTCAGCCAATGTCTTCCAGCAAACCATGATACAATGAAGTAGAAGTAATATACAATGGTTGTCAGTACATTTGACCCATTGTACGCCTCTCTCTGGGATCAGGAAATATATGAAAGGTGTATGACACCCTGCACCTCACCCCAAACCTAGCCACTGTATGAGCCACAATACTAACTAGAACTCTGGTACACAGAAGCCACTCAATGCAAGTATTTTTCTTGATGCATGGGGATTAATATGACAACAGGAGACACCATTATTTAACTTGATGAAAGACTACTCCTGTCCCACCAGCTATTCAAGGTACACACAGTTGGTGTAGACAGAAGCATATATCTTATTATGAATTTCTGTGGTTAAAATATTGTTTCATTTTTGAGATATTTTTCATTTTATCGTTAATTTTTAAAACATATAGATTGCCAAGAGATTTTTCTTTGCTCCACTTTGAGAATTTAATATAAATATGTGCATCACATGCTTTGCAAATAACCATTTAGTTAACAGTATCCATGAATGATTCATAGTTCCTCTATACATAATGCATAATTAAATCATGGGCTGATGGAGTGGAATTTATTAATTGTGAATACACATGTGTTACCATGATACTAATTTATTTCTTTCCATTTTATTGGCATATTGTTCACTCATCTGTGACTGCCTGCTTTGTCGCATTATGCTGGAGCCATAACATGTTGTTCAAATCATCTGGACATTTGGATAAGACATTTGCTCACTGATGGGAACAATATGTATTTAGCAGGAAGACTTAATGTAAATTATTATACAATGAACATTAGCATAGTACTCTGTATCATCTCATTAAAGCTATGCTGATAAACTATGTTGACTTTACATAAAGGCGGGAAGTTTATTAAAACACTGGAAGGAGATTCTTTCACTAGTGACTGAAATTTTGGAAAACACGCAGATAGCAAAAATCTATGGAAGTTGCATGAGAGCTGCTCCATACCTGAGAATTTAGTGTCCTTCCCCATATTGGAAAAGAAATTTGATTGTATCTGAGGAGGTAAGCATCCCTGACAACGGGACTGACTTCACAGTCAAGATCTATTCCAACCTCAAATGACTGGAATGGAGTAAGGAGTAGGAAAGGAAATTGGTATGGGGCTTGGTCCTTTGCATCTGTCTATCAGCAATCACCTTCTCAGACTGGAAGAGTGCAGTTGACTTGGATCCTCCAAGGCCAGCACCAACATACTTATTTGAAATCATAAGGAACTCTTTCATACCACATACAGATAAGACTCCAGTTCCACTTTAACTACTATGCCTGAACCCTGTGTTATCCTGGCTTTGTAGCTTGGTGCATGGCACTAGAGCTCTCGGTCTGAGAATTCTGTATATCCCTTCTTTAAACCACTGATTCAAAATTCCATAGATGTTGTCATAGCACTATAATTGTATAGTGTGAAAGGTACCCTGGTGACTATAGTGATCTCATCAGTCTTACTTTTAGCGGCATGCACCAAATCTTCTATAGTTTCATGACTGAACCTACCAGCTCCCATCCCATGACGTTGAACTACTTCCGGCAAGGCTCCATCATAAAACTATAGAAGATCCGGCGTATGCTGCTGAGGCAGCAACACAGAAGGCTTCTCATGTTGCCTTTGAAACAATGGGGGGAAGTTAGATGGTGGATGCTTCCCCTCATGGGATGGAGCAACCAGTGAGTTGGGCAATGCAAGGCAAGGATGACGGGTTGCCCATTCCCCCCAACAAGCACCGCCAGATTTGCCAAGATGTGTGGCAATTCTGGCTGCCCATCTGATGAGGTCAGTAGTCTTCACTGTTAGATTCCACTTAACTTAAATGCAGTTTCTTCTTCTACAGCAATGGTTCCCAACCTTTTTTTGATCTGGGACCACTCTCCAACATTAGTACCAAAAAGATTACGAACCAGTGTAGATTTGGTTGGTTATTCGAGGTGCAGATTCAGAAAATTGCATTGGACAGACCACATCAGCTCTAATTTCTGATATAGAACATATGCAATCCAGTAGTTGCCATCTGCTCACCCCAGAAAACCATATTTAATAATCTAGAGCTGATGTGGTAGTAGTAATCTTTTGTGGGTAGTCAACCTCTCCCCTCTCGACATCCCTGTTGCCTCATCACTATAAGAGAGTTTCACAAGACCAGTCACTCTCATTGCTGTGTGCTTTTGAGGCAACGGTGTAGTAATGGTGAGGACCATATTTTCATTCTTTTGGACCACAGATTGGGAACTATAACTATAACAGGGTTATAGCTGTTTTAAATTCCCAAGATGACAGGGAACACAACATGGTTTAAATGTTGCCCCAGAATGTACTGAGTATTCTTTGAAAGTGTTGCCACTTGCAAAAGCTTCCTGAATGTTCTGGTGAAGTCATCATTCTGACATATACATGTTTCATTTTGATACTGATGTTGATATTCAAGCAAATATCCTCTCTGTGTGCATTCTGAAGAGGTATAGTCTCTACCAAATATTCTTTTTACAAGATTATTCTAAGTACTCAAAGACCTGGCATAATGAAGTTCTCAGGGAAGCTCACATTTCTAATTGACTCTTGGGGCTCGGTTCTTTTGCTGTGAGAGTAACATGAATTCTTGTGGTTCTGTCTTGTGGTGCTTGGTTCAGTAATAAATATGGAAACCACATGTGACTGATGGGAACAATTCTTTTGGAAGGGTACATGGTTTAGAATTGTGTAGCTGACTGGGCTACAAAAGATTAAGATGGTAGTCCAGTGCACATCTACTCAGATGTAAGTAGTGGATGTTTTATTTACCATTTTTCCAGGTTATTGTGTATTGGATGGCAGTTTTGACCAGTACTGAAGAGGAAGCATGGATGATGTTTGGATTCAAGGTAACTGATTCTTGTTAGCATTGCATACATGAATTGGTTTTAGTAGTAGATACTAGATCATTCAATAGGGAGGCAAATGTAAAGTCAAGGACATCTTTATGGATTTTGTCAAGCTATTAGCATACAAAATCATCGCCACCACCACCTTGGAAAACAGTAAGTAAAAGTTGTAGGTTTTTCGGGGTATATGGCCATGGGCTAGAAAAAACCCACAACAACCCAGTGATTCCGGCCATGAAAGCTTTTGACAATACATAGTAACTATATGGCTTTCTAATGATGAGAGAGAGCATTCATTCAGTTTTAAAAGCTATGTTACACTTCTTTTAAAACATCAAAAATCATCCAGGCGTCCCCTGGGCAACGTCCTTGCAGACGGCCAATTCTCTCACAACAGGAGCGGTTGCTCCTGACACGACAAAAAAACAAAAAAAAAAAAACAAAAAACAAAAACAAAACTTCTTTTATATCTGGAAAAAAATGTTTTGTTTTATATGCAATCTCCATGTATTTAAATGCAATGTGTTGTAGGATTTTTCGGGCTATATAGCCATGTTCTAGAGGCATTCTCTCCTGACGTTTCGCCTGCATCTATGACAAGCATCCTCAGAGGTAGTGAGGATGCTTGCCATAGATGCAGGCAAAACGTCAGGAGAGAATGCCTGATATAGCCTGAAAAAACCTACAACAACCCAGTGAATCCAGCCATGAAAGCCTTCGACAATAAATGCAATGTATTAATTAGTGAAAAGTCAGATGATAAACTAAAAATATTTAATCAGGTAAAAGTGATTTCTGTTCCAGGCACAATGTAGGGAAAGGTTGCTTGCAAGAACTCCAGGGATATAAATGAGAGCTGCACAACAGCAGCGTCCATCATGTTATTGGCACTTCTGAAGGATTGTATTCAGACTATTTTGCAGAGGAAGGGCAAGCAGACAAAGGCAGCTACTTTTTCTTTGATCATTTTCTGTTCTCTCGTTTACTCCACTTCATTGCAGTTGCTTCACATATTTGTCTTAGGTACACTTGTTAATTAAGGGGAAAATGCTTGTTTTGAGTACTCATGATCAAGATGCTATTGCCTGAGGCAAAGCCATTGGCTACAAGTACTCCAGCACAACCAATGCAATTTCAGCATTCCCTAGGAACCACGCTGGATAGCAGATCTCTGCCTTTGAACTACTATTTGAATGCTCAGCATCCCATTTGGCAGAGGGGCAAGAATACTAGCACTCTACAGCCCAGATTGCTAAACAAATAGCTGCGTTTTAGAAATACACATAATGGAAGGACTTTCAGCAGATTTTGAAGAACAATGGAGATGCTTTTGACTTGCAGTAGATAAATTGGTACCATAAGGTATTTACTTTCTGTCATGAAATACCAGCTTTGATTTCCAGGAACATATCTCAGAATAGCGATACTTGCTAACTTAGACCTTTAAAAAAATCCAGTTAAACATAATATTTAAAAGACTTTACTCCAGCTCATCATACTGAAATATATTTTAAATATTTCTTTCTGTCTCAAAATGAGTTAATCTTGTGTTCAAATGATGAATTTTCCATGGAACATGGGCATGTATTCATTTCTATTTATTTAATTCAAGGAATTTGTATTCTGACTTTCTACTAAAAATATACAGCAGTCAAGTTGGCTCCCAGCAAAAAAGCAATTCATCATACGTAGGTACATTATAAAATAACTAAATAAACATAAACAGATTGCATTACAGATAAAATCATAATAAAGTATTAGGATCAGTCAGAAAAAAAATCTAGGCTTAATGCATGCCTACATAAAACAACATGGCACGTTGCACTATATTCTCAGTTCTCAGTAATTATATTCTATTCCAGTGAATTTTATTTCTTTCCTGGTCCACTGGATGCTGAGGGATGGATGCCAAATATTCATGACTGTCTCCAGTACAGGATATACAGTGTGATCCCCATATCTGTGGGGTACCTATCTCTTGAGGAGATTAAAAGAATTGGATATTGTCAAATCTAATCTATTTTCCCACATTAGCAAGCCAGGACATTCCTACTTCATTTTAAGTCTCTCTTGACCCTGTTCTTCAGTATAAGAAAGAGCAATATTGAACTACTCATAGCCAGCTACAGAAGCTCTATACCAAATGTCCCTATTACATGAAATAGATGCTTATTAGGTGCAGAAGAATGGCCTTTAGGTGGGATTTTATGGTACTATCTAGGTGACTTGAGCTGCAGTTTTAAATCTTGCTGAAAGACTTATGGATTTAGTTTCACTGGAAGACAGCCTTTTCTCACATATCCCAGCCCATGGTTTAATTATCATAATTGGAGACTACACTGCCTTATTGCCATAAGTGAACATGTTGGGAACATGAGGGAGGACCTTTTTGTATCCGCACTTTGTTTGTGGAATTCCCTTTAGCAGTGTTAGACTGGTCTGCTCCTTGTTTAGTTTGATAAGGGCAATTATTTATTTCGTATCAAAAGCATTGCATAAATTAGTATAAAACTGATAAAAAATAGAAGGAGCGCAGGCGGCTAAATATCCTTTTACCAAAAGTGGGCAACAGCAATGGCATTATCTGTAGCCTCCAACGACTCATCCTCTGTACATGAGGCACGGCACAGTGGACAAGCATACAGATGCAGAGTTGTCCGTTCTGCTCCACACAAGGTGTGGGATTCTTTTAGGTAGTGCCATTTTGCCAGTTTGTCTTTTGATTTGCCCACTCCACTTCTGAGTCTGTTCAGGGATTTTCAAGTTGCCCATTCTTGTTTTGCCCCTGGAGGAAGACCCTCGTGGGGGGCCATCCAGTTGGGATTTCTTGGTTTAGCTGTCCAGAGGGATACCCTTGCTGTTGCTGGAGGGACGCCAAAAGGAGTAGTGAATCTCATAAAGCTTTTCCTTGTTTTGAGTCTGCTGGGAGGAGGCTGGTAGCCATGTAGTGGATGGCTTTCACAGTGTTCAACCTTATTTCTCTCACATTTAGCAGCAACTTCCCATCACACATCGGGGCGGAGGGAGGCGGGGAGGCAATGCCAGCTAGCTTGTAGAGTTTATCAACAGGTGTAGGTTTAAGACATCTTGTGATTATTCTGCATGTTTCATTCAATACTATGGAGCCCCGCCAGAAGTAGCCTTACTGTGTGTGATTGCATGGGCAAAGGAATGGAAAATGTTTTCATTCTGTGTGGTCTTTTTTTTAAAGGTTGATTACACTCTGAAATATAGCCCTGTTCATCATCTGATTTGTTGTTGGGCTAATGTTAAGTACACTGTTTTGGAAGACACTAGGGCAGAAAATGGTTCCTAAATATATCAACAAAAATCAATATTTTCTATTAATATTTATTTACATGGGTATATTTATTTTTGTGTGCATTTGCAATGAACTGCACTGTAGTTATCATCTTTTTGGTGGGTGGAGGATAGTGAGGTAGGGACTTAAGTCAGTTTTCATGTTAACATGAACTATTTGACCTACTACTTCATCACACGGTCTTCGGGAAGCATCCTAGGATACTTCCAGGATGGTTCCTCGACGGAGCCTGCCAGATGCCATCACACACAGTAAGGCTACTTCCAGGCTCCATAGAGGAAGAGTCCTGGCAGTGTACTTGGATGCTTCCCTGAGAACACAGGAGGCTTCCCGTCTTCTCATTGAGAAGAATGGGGGAAGGGTCCCAGTTTTTTTCCTGCTGCCTGCCAGATTCTCCATGCTGCATGGCGAATCCCCCCACTGTCACCCAGCTTTAGAACCTCCATCTGATGAGGTCTCTATATTGTATTTTTTATGAAATTTCTCCAAGTTAGTGCAATTTTCTGGTTCCCATTGGTATAATGCCGGGGTGGGTGGTGGGTGGTTGGTTGGTTCAGGAGGCCTTGGTTTCTTTTATAAATCATTTCCACATGTCTCATACACTTCTTTTATTCTTTCTAAGCAACTGGGCTTTGACCTCCACTTTCCTAACATTGTTTAGCCTGCATAGAAAAATCTGTGAAACAAGAGATAACACACAGTATTATGAAATACACGATGACCCATACTTGTAATAACAGAGTGCAATTAATTTCAACCTTGCCTCGGTGATAAATTAGGGACTAGGAATGGCTTTTGTCTACTGCAACCTGCAAGAAAGAAAGTTTGACATCATTTACTGAGATTTCATATGATACCATAATCTCCAATCTCAGAACAAAATTAGAAAATGGAGAAACATGTTTGCTTTGATCCCAGCGCCTGTGCTTTTATGGTTTTTTTAAGCAATACAGTGACTGAAGTGACAATGAAAAAACCTATTCAATGAGATATCTAAGATATGTGTAAGTTTGGATGACTCGGAGGTTAGAGCAAAATAAAAATATTAAGTTTTTTGATATCTTATACGTAGTTACCTTAAAATCAAACCAATTAAGGTACAGACTTGTGCTGTTGGAGTATTCTCACTGTATAAATCTAGACAGGGTTTTCCATCATGCAAAAGAATAATAACAGTTTTGTTTTACCTGACAGGTTCAGTTCAGGATAGGAGGCACCTTTCAGAATTTAGGTGGCAAACTGACATTGAAACAGGACCATCACCTTTGGTTATGACTCTTATGACACAACACTGTGCCCAACCTGCTGTAAGTCTATCACCACCCTACAATTAACCCATTCTTACCAATAGTCCCAGATCATGCTATGGTTCCATCCCTTGCCTGGTGTGATGAGTCTGTTTGGCTTCTGCACCAGCATGAAGTGATATCAGAAAGTGGGATTCTCCTCCTTTCCCACTCTCTGTAGCACTAATTTAAAGTTTTTATTTTTTGCTAACTTTCACAGAAATTGCAAAGTTGCTTTACTTTTTAAAAGAAATATATACGGAGCAGCAGAATTGAGGGAGGACAGAATTATGAGACTAATTGGTAGCATGCCTGTAAAACCACAAATCAGCTGAAAATCAAAGTTGCATAACTATGGAAAGGTGTCATAGTGAGGGCGATCATCCTAGTATGTTGCCACTATCTGTGATTGTGGGAATGTCATGGGATGACAGCTTTGTGAAATAAGGTTCTTTATGTGCCTGGCTGCTGTGATGGACTGGATGAGGGCCAACAAACTGAGGCTTAGTCTAAACAAGACAGAGGTCCTCCTGGTCAGTCGTGAGGCCGATTAGGGTATAGGGTAGCAACCTGTGCTCGATGGGGTTACACCTCCCCCTGAGGATACAGGTCCACAATCTGGTGTCCTCTTGCACTCAATGCCGATGCTTGAAGCTCAGGTATCGGTGGTGGCTGGGAGGGCCTTCACACAGTTAAAACTTGTATGCTAGCTGCAACCGTACCTTGAAAAGCCTAACTTGGCCATGGTGGTTCACACCTTAGTTACCTCCAGAATGGACTACTGTAATGCACTCTATGTGGGGATGCCTCTGAAGATAACTCGGAAGCTGCAGTTAGTGCAGAGATCAGCAGCCAGGTTTTTAACTTCAGGGAGTATACTACACCCCTATTAAAGCAGCTCCACTGGCTTCCAACTAGTTTCCGAGCACAATTCAAAGTGCAGGTTATCACCTTTAAAGCCCTATGTCATATGTTCCATAGTTGATGGTGGTTGGTGGTGGTAGACCTGGCAGTTGGTGATGGAAGGGTTAATGTAAGTCTTGGTTCTAAAGGGCTGAGTAGTTTTTGAGTAACAGTTTACAGGCAAAAGCAATTAAAGGTGGAGGTGTGCTGGAGATGGATTGCAGCTGGATGTTACTGGATTTATGGAGCTAACTTTGAGACTGATTTTGGGAGAAAAAGTATCTGTTGTATTTTGGTGGTGGATGCTGCTGGTTTCCCCCCCAGATCTGTTGGATTTTTTGGTATCCTGACCTGTCTCCTGTAATCTTGGAATCCTGGAACCTTGAACCTTTGGACTGGCTTTTGAATACGGTATAGACTCTTGATCCTTGGACTTTGTTATTGAACTCTTGGCATTTGACCATTGGACTGGACCCTTTTGACTATGAAGTTATTTTTGCTATCAGTTTTTGTTTATTCTGTAGCTGTGTGCTATCTTTGTGTTTTATATTTTGGTCTATTAAAACAGCCAGCAAGTAAGTGCTGTTTTAATTCAACTGTTTGATAAAACTGGGAGTTTGGTTCATCTCTACTTAAACAAGGTAGAGTCCTGGCAACGTGACACCCTACATGCTTTGGGTCCAACCTATCTTCAAGACCACATCTCCTTCTATTAGCCAGCATGGGCTTTGAGATCTTCTGGGAAGGCCCTTCTCTCGGTCTCACCACCATCCCAAGCATGGTTGGTGGGGACGGGAGAGAAGGGCTTTTTGGTGGTGGCCCCCTGGAGAGATTAGGTTAGCCCCCTTGCTTCAAACCTTCTAATCTAGTTTAAAAACATGGCCTTTCAAACAGGCCTTTGATCTCGAGTGGATTTTAAGGGCAGTCTGAGGATTTACTGTTGGCATTGCCTTGGTACAGGCTGTGCCAATTGAAAAAAAGGCCAAACATTTGGAACCGGACACGCTAAACCATTACAGAGTAATATCCAGAGTTTGCTCTGTTCTTGTGATCAGAATGTTTCCTGGGGTTACGACAAAATAGCTTTCTTTCAACTGCTTTTCCCCTGTTGCCTTGGTTCGCCCCCATAGTCTTGCATTCCATGCAACCAAATGGAATGTTGTTTTTGGGCCCAGTTGCTGAATCTCATCTATCCAAAATGACTGTCCTCTTTGTTGGAGCTGGCCAATACAAATACTGTGGTTGGGACCAATTCAAGGAAGTCATGCCCCAATGCTGATTTTAATTGAGATCAGCATTTTGTTAGGTTAGCTTCACGAATAAAAATATTGATGCCTGGCAGACTGACCAGAGTTTATTTTGATTATCTTGCCCTATGCTATTAGGTCAGGACCAATGTTATTTTACTTAAACCAAGTGCTATTGAATTAAAGAGACATTCTGATCCCCTAGGTATAGGAAAGCAGTGTTGACAATTTTCTTGACTAAAACAAGTTGTGACCTGTCGTCACAGAATTATTTATTAACATGAGAACAAGTGAGACATTGAAAGATCTTCAATTATTTTATTGTAACACCTAGGCAATATATTTTATGAAGTTTATGCAGAAATATATGGATACATGCTAGGTTGTATCCAAAGATATCTACAACCATGGGTCAATGCAGTTGTGGTGTAGTTTGAGATGGGATTATTTCTCCTTAGCTTCTTATATGATTGTCTCCAGACATCCTGTTGGTTCCCCCCCCCCCCCCCGTTTCTTGACCCACCCATCCATATTTTAGAATAAATGGATTGTCCACCATTTTGGAAAATTATTTTCAACTGCATTACAAATGGTTATAAAAAGGAGCACCTTAAAAAAGAATTGGTTCTGTAAATGTATGTAATTAAATCCTTGAACATCCTCTACCTACGTTCAACATTGCATAAGCTTAGGAAATACTGTGCTTAGTTATAAAGGGGCTTTGGTATCTGACAGGTTCAGTTCCCAGACTAGTTTTTTTCTCGCTTTCCAAATGCAGACCAAAACATTTTTGTGTTGCCAGACTTTTGCATATTTATGTAGCTTAGCTTTTAAAGCTGGTATAAAGTTTCTAAAGTGTTTGTCTAGAGCTAATTTTGATTCAATTTGGAATTTTCAGAATTTACTGATTTAACTTATGTAGTGTTTGCTTTTAAATCTTATATGTATACTTTTATTGATTTTGTTTTTTAAAATTTGTATAATTTTAATATGTTCTTAGCTGCCTGAGGTCCCATTGTCAGAAGAAAGGCAAAATATAATTAAAGATAAATAATTAATCCCCCAATCTGTGGTTGCTCAAGTTCCATTATATTCAGTGTTCTTGTAAAATGGTATACCTTATATAAAATGGCAAATTATATAAAATTAAATATAATATAATTATATTATTAAATTTTACAAATTTATAATTTATATTTTATAAAAAATATATTAAATTAGAAGACAGGAAAGCTTGGAGAAGATAATGATGCTGGGGAAAATGGAAGGAAAAAGGAAGAGGGGCTGACTAAGGGCAAGATGAGTGGATGGTATCCTTGAAGTGACAGGATTGACCTTGAAGGAGCTGGGGGTGGTGACGGCCAACAGGGAGCTCTGGTGTGGGCTGGTCCATGAGGTCACGAAGAGTCGGAAGTGACTGAATAAATGAACAACAAATATAAAATGGCAAACAACACAATGCTTTTTTGGAATTTTTAAAAATTAATCTATCGTTGGTTGAAACAATGGATACAGAATCCATGAGTGTGTATGGAAAGCCACCTGTACTTATTAGCTTATTTTATTTTTAAAATCATTTCCCCCCAGTGAATCAAGGATGCCTTCTGAGTATGATGAAAGTACTGTTCATTTTGTGTGGTTTCCATTTCACGTTCAGCATTGTAGTGTCCTGCCCATCCATAGTGCAGGAATTACAATTATTTAGATTAATAAACAGTTATTGAAAAGTGTGATTTGGATTTCCAGATCCAAAAGAGCTGATGTAAAGCAGCATTTCCAGATCCTTCCCCTGCAAAGAATCCTAAAAGGATACTATGTCTGATGATAGTGATCATTGCTGTGACATCCAACAGAACCAGGAGGGGCACATTCCCCTCTAGTCATCTGTCAAATGGAGTGTCTTAGTTCCTTCTCATTTGAATTGCTGTAAAATACTTTTAAAGGTCTCCCATTCATAGGATCGTGATTCATAGGACATATTGGTAGTCAACAATAACAACAAATACTCTGTCTTTGGAATGTGGTCAGGAACCCAATGTTGACGGGTTGGTTGCAGCTGTGCGTTACTTTATTGCAGCAACTCAACTGACAACTGTTTTTTTTCCTGATCATAGAATCATAGAGGTGGAAGAGACCACATGGGCTATCTAGTCCAACCCCCTGTCATGCAGGCAAAGCCCAGTCAAAGTACCTCTGACAGATGGCCATCCAGCCTTTGTTTAAAAGCCTCCAAAGAAGGCGTTTCCACCACACTCTGAGGCAGAGAGTTCTACGGTTGAACACTTTTTACGGTTAGACAGTTCTTCCTAATGTTCAGGTGGATTATCTTTTCCTGTCATTTGAACACATTACACCAGGTCCTAGTCTCCAAGACAGCAGAAAAAAGCCTGCTCCCACCCTCCATCCCTCCCTCCTTTCAGATATTTAAACATGGTAATCATGTCTCCTCTCAACCTTCTTTTTTGTAGGCTAAACATGTCCAGTTCTTTAAGGCACTCTTTATAGGGATTCATGGTCTCCAGACCTTTGATCATTTTAATCACCCTCCTCTGGACATTTTCCAGCTTGTCAATATATCTCTTAAATTGTGGTGCCCAGAACTGGACACAGTATTTCTGGTGAGGTCTGACCAAAGCAGAATAGAGGGGTATTATTGCTTCCCTTTATCTGAACACTAGGCTCCTTTTGATGCATTCCAAAATCTCATCGGCCTTTTAGTTGCTGCTTCACACTGTTGGCTCATGTTCAACTTGTGTACTAAGACTTCAAGATCTTTTTTACATGTACTGTTATCAAGCTAAGTGTCACCCATCTTGTATCTGTGCATTTCATTTTTTTCTGCCTACATGAAGTATCCTACAGTTCTCCTTGTTGAAATTCATTTTGTTAATTTTGGCCCAGTTTTTTTATCTATTGAGATCATTTATAATTTTGATCCTGTCTTCTAGAGTATTAGGTATCCCTCCCAATTTGGTGTCATTTGCACCAAACTTACCATATATACTCGAGTATAAGCCGATTCGAATATAAGCCGAGGCACCTAATTTTACCACAAATAACTGGGAAAACTTATTGGCTTGAGTATAAGCCAAGGGTGAGAAATGCAGCAGCTACTGGTAAATTTCAAAATAAAATTAGATACCAACAAAATTACATTAATTGAGGCATACAAATTCTCCTCTCCTCTTGGCTGGGTTGCTGTGCCAAGAGGAGAGGTTGCACGCCTTCCTCTCCTCCTCTCTCAGCACAGAGATCCAGCTGGGTTGCTGTGCCAAACGGGGAGGAGGCATGCAGCTGGTAGAAGCCCTTCAAAGGGCTTTTTTCAGCCCCATGCCTTCCCACCAGGACTCTCACTTGAGTATAAGCTGAGGGGGCCTTTTTCACCATTAAAAATGTGCTGAAAAACTAGGCGTATACTCGAGTATATACAGTAATAAGTATGCCCTCAAAACCTTCATCCAAGTCATTAATAAAGATGTTGAACAGCACTGGCCCCAGACATTCAATGCCATAGACACGCAACATATATAGACACACAGAGGCTATTTAACTTTCCAGCTTTCATGAGGGTATTCTGGCCACCAGGGGAGCTGTCACTTCACCGTCCATTTGAGACACTGAGTACTTCCTCATTCTTTGCTTGCTTGCTGGAGATTTTATGGCATCATAAATTAGTTGAATTAGCCTCCCCACATAAGCGGTACCTAAATTTCCTACTTGACAGATGCAACTGTCTTTCAGGCTGCAAAGGTCAACAGCAAGCTACACACAATGGTCGGAAGCTCACTTTGACCTGGGCTGGCTTCGAACTCATGACCTTTTGATCAGTAGTGGTCTTAATGCAGCTGACTCCCAGCCAGCTACTCCACAGTCCCAGAATGGTGTGCTGTAAAAGAACGAAGCAAGAATCAGTAGACAAGTCCATCAGTTCTGGTCCATTTAAATACACATGAATATTTTCCCCGTTATATTCTTTCTTGCATGTTGAAAGGAAAAGAAATTCTCACAAGGAAATTCTCCAAGAAAAAAGAAGACGTGAAGCAATTTCTTTCTGACAGAGTGAAATCCTTTTCTTTCTCTGAAATTCTCAAATACACACATGCTCAAAAGCTCAAAAACTGTGTCAGCAGGAGCAATCACTTCTAGATTTTTATAGCCCTGCAGCTCATCTTGTAACAGAGCTCATAACTTCTGATCTTCTGAAATGAATATAAGTTTACTGTCAAAGTGTAGCTACAGTTATAACTTACTTCTCTTAACAGCATCATCTCCAAAAGACCTTTTATTTAGAATTAAGTGAGGCCTTGTCTCATGTTTCCTGGAAAAGATTCTGGATGTTATAAATTGAGCTGCTTGTGGAGGTTATGTCAAAATAGTCCAGCAATTGTGAAAAAAATAACTGGGAAAAATAATTTGCTGACAGTGAGAAAGCTTGCCTTCCATATATCTTCCTATGCTGGCTCTCTGCACTGTCTTGTGTCAAATTTCCAGCTGAACGACAGCATGATTTTCAGACTTTTCTGACAACTTTCACATTGTGTCAGGGAATCTACAGTTTGATCTGGCAACCTCT
This sequence comes from Anolis sagrei ordinatus, assembly GCF_025583915.1. Classification (NCBI taxonomy): domain Eukaryota; kingdom Metazoa; phylum Chordata; class Lepidosauria; order Squamata; family Anolidae; genus Anolis; species Anolis sagrei. The sequence continues at coordinate 128,553,529 of NW_026846588.1, read as the reverse complement.
CCACTTGAGGCCAATCATGTGCAGAGTTTTCACCATTCAGGAGAATTATGGTGCTACTACTCTCAGCAGTGGACTGGCCAGAAAACTAAAGAAAACTGGTATTTGAGCCTGGCATTCTGCAGCAATGTTTGCTTTGAGCAGTTTGCATTTATGTATATATTTATGGTTTTATGTCCTGGCATTGAATGTTTGCCGTATATATGCTGTGCTCTGCCCTGAGTCCCCTGCGGGGTGAGAAGGGTGGAATATAAATGTTTTAAATAAATAAATAATACATAATGTTCTACACAATTTCACAAATGAAAATTAGGATATTTGTGGCCAAGCAACATCAGTGTGGGGCCAAGATGGCAAAAGATATTCATGAAGAAAAAGACACAAGCCAGGAGGGGTGCAGCATCTTAAACAAATTGGGAAAGGCAAGATTCTGCCCTGTTCTTCTCCTCTCCTGAATTATTTAAGTACAAAATCTCTGGACAGAGTTTGGATACGAGGACAAAGAGAAGAAGTGGAAAGAAGAATGAGAAACTGGGACATTTTAAAAGCAGTTGGAAATGCAGGACAACACAAATTTAATCAGGGCTTTTCCTGCCAAAGTGAGACAGCAGGAGGGCGTGAGTTTGGTTGCCAACTTTTCTATGGCTGTACTGTCGAAGGTTTTCGCCACCAGAATCACTGGAGTGCTGTGTGGTTTCTGGTCTGTATGGCTGTGTTCTAACAGCATCTTTTTGTGACGTTTCACTTGCATCTGTGGCTGGCATCTTCAGAAGGATTTTCTGTGGCTATTTCAGAAGTAAGGCTAAGGAAAGGCTGAAATAGAAAGGGCAAAATCTCTGAGGTCCAGGCCTTTGGTGACCTGAATAGTGGGAAAAAATAGTAAACTACAAAATAAAAATTTCTATTTCAACAACCCAGGGACTGGCTATAATGTTTGTTGCAAAATCTCTGCCTGTCCAAGGCTTCTGCAATGTAGGGATGGAAAGTATATTTAAATATACCGTATTTCACTGAATCTAAGGTGCCATCGAATATAATGGCTTCAAATTACAGAAAGGAGATTTCACCTGAACATTAGTAAGAACTTCATAACTGTGAGAGCTGTTCAGCAGTGGAACTCTTTGCTCCGGAGTGTGGTGGAGGCTCCTTCTTTGGAGGCTTTTAAACAAAGGCTGGATGGCCATCTGTCGGGAGTGCCTTGAATGTGATTTTCCTGCTTCTTGGCAGGGAGTTGGACTGGATGGGCCATGAGGTCTCTTCCAACTTTATGATTCTATAATTTTATGAAAAGGCACACACCCCTTTTCAAAATTTTCAACTTTTGAAAAAATAATTTTCTTTTTAAAGAATTTCCTCTGCATGCACAATGCCTTATTTTCATTTCAACCCAGTAGCCATGTTGTGAGGGTGGTGCTGAAATAGAACAAGAATTCATGAGAAATACTTGTGGTTGGGATAGATTAGTCTTGATCTCCTTTTAGATCATGTGCTAAGCAATAAATAATTCGCACTATTGAAAACAGCATAAAATTAGCCCGAAGCAATATAAAGTACATATCTGAAATATATTTACATTTCTAAAATACTGTTTACACACACACACACACACAATTTTGGCAATGTAAAAATTATGTGCTTTTAAATTTTATTTTTTCTAATAATATAATTGCTTAAAGGTTCAGGCTAGTATCCAGTAATAAAGTTTAGTCTTCACCTGCAAGGACTTGGAGAAAGTAGAACAAATGATAAATAGAATAACTGCCCAAACAGAACAGAGAACTAATTTGGGCAAATGTTCAGAACTAATTCAGTTCAAAAGGGCCAGCTATAATGCATCACAGAATGCCAAAGGTTTTAAGATACTGTGTCAAGTTTCTGAAAAGTTTTAGGACATTATCACATGGGGCTCTGAAAATGGGTCTGGAATTAGAAACCCATTTTGGTTTGAGCTGCAGCAACCCCCCAGTCTCATGATTCTCTTCTTATCGCACCAATTCATTCCTTAAGTGCATGAGAAACCTGCATGTGCTTTTAGCTTACTGCAACTGCTGGGATTTCCCCCCTCCTAATCTGTGCATTCCCCTGTTCATCCATGCCTTCCCCCCCCTTTCCGTAAAAGAATTGCACAGCCTTGTGAGTTCAAACTATTGTGAGACTGGGGCTTTGCAACTAATTATTCTGCAGGTTCACAAGCACTAACCCCTTAAATATTTATAAAAACAGAAAGATATATTTTGCATTTACTAGCCTTTCCCTGTTTTGTATTTCTGCAAGGGGGATGTCTTTTTCACATTGCCAAACAAGCTCACGCTGAGGTTTGCAGCAGCTAGTTTTCTAATTGCTGGGACATTTGCAAAAAACAAAAACAAAGAAAGGTTAGCAAACAGTATGGAAATGTCTAATCTAGAAAGAAAATCCCAATCAATGGCTGGAAGTAGCAGCAAAACTGCAGAGTTCCATGTACTTTAAAGAAGCAAACAATACAAATGAGGGAAATTTCAGTTTTGCTCACCAGAAGTTAAATCAGGGTCCTCAAAATAAGGCCCAAGGGCCGCATACAGCCCTCCAAGGTCATTTAGCCAGCCCTTGCTCAGGGTCAACCTAAGTCTGAAAGAACTTGAAAACACACAATAACAACAACAACAATCCTATCTATCAGCCAAAAGCAGGCCCACGCTTCCCATTGAAATATTAATAAGTTTATATTTATTAAAATTGTTCTTCATTTTAATTATTGTATTGTTTTAAAGTGTTTTTGCACTACAAATAAGGTATGTGCAGTGTGCATAGGAATTCATTCATTTTTTTTCAAATTATAATCCGGCCCTCCAACAGTTTGAGGGACTGTGACCTGGCCCTCTGTTTAAAAAGTTTGAGGACCCCTGATCTAGACATTCCTAGAGAAAAGCAACCAAAATAAAATAATAAAATAATAATAATAATAATAATAATAATAATCTTTATTTATACCCCGCCACCATCTCCCCCAACGGGGACTCGGAGCGGCTTACATGGGGCCAAGCCCAAACAACAGATTACAATACAAAAAAAATACAAAATTACAATAAAATAAACAACATAACATTAAAGTATAAAACATCAAAGCATATAAACAATATACATAAAACATAAGAACCAAACATAAGGACAAAGAGCGGGCTGCATGTATATAAAATGATTTAAAAACTCCGGGTGGGATAAAGGGGTAAAACTAATTGTAAGGAGGACTCATGGAGAGATGGCATAATAAACAAACCTACGTACAAGGGAAGGGGGGGGGGGGGAGAAACTCCTGGGACAAGAACACTGAAGGAGCAGTAGCATGAAGTTGTGTGGGTACTCTCTGAAGGCGCAACGGCAGAGCCAGGTCTTGAGACTTTTTTTAATGACATATCATAGTTCCTAAATTCACTGCTGAAGCACTTTTGCATTACTGCATCACCTGAACACAGTTTCAAGGCACTTTCAGCTGCCTAAAAGTGAGAGTTCCCAATTTTTTTTGAAAAATACTCCTTCAACATGAGTTGAAGTTTGGTTCAGAGTGACTCCACAAGGACTTCTATTTGTGACTGAGGAGCGACAAACCTGTGCTATCAGCTACATGTGATCATGTCCCTGGCTATTAGTTGAGGGTGCCAGACGACTGGAGACAGATATTGTCTTTATGTACCGAAAGACAGAACAGGGGAATTGTAGACTGATCAGCCTGATGTTGGAGCCAGGCAGAATTTTAGATCAGGTTATTTAGTACTTGATCTATGAGCGCCCAGAAACACTGCACTGATTTACCAGGAGCCAGTTTCAGTTTATCCTCCCTGTAGGTTTGTCATGATCTCTTCTTCCACTGAAATACAGCCTTTTCTACGATTTACTGTGACAACCCTAGCATTGTTTGCAATCTTGAAATCTGCTGCCATGGTCCTTTGCTTTCTACATGGGCGTTAAATAAATGTCTCCTCTTGGCGTATCCTTGAGTTTGCCCCCCTCATCTACTGTTGAAGGTTGTACACTCCTTGCAGCAGGAACTTTTCCTTGCCTGCTTGCTTTCTCTGGCTTTCCAGGTACATAAATGGTAACGGTGTCTACCTGTATCATGCAGAAACCAAAGCATACCAATTAATTGTAATTAGGTGTTTGTCAGTGTGTTTTTATACCTATTTGAATTGTTGGATTAATGTAATGCAACGCTCTTTCAAAGTGCCTATGGCAGAAAAAAATGTTTAAAAATCTTAAAACAAATCCTTGCAATTTTTTTTTAAAAAAGGGATGTATGAACTCTCAAAATGGGGGTCTATTAAGACTTCTCAAGCTGTGTACGTCCAATCAGATGACACGGGTTCATAAATCACTTCAGAGAAGCCGGTGCTTAAATTACTGGATGAGTTTTTCCCTCCTCAACTGCAACAAAATGTCAACTACCTGGGGATATATTTATCTTTATTTGTTCATGGATGACACATAGATTCTCAATATGAGAAGGATGGTATATGTATGTTATTCTGAAACACTCTCTATATAAATCTCTTACAGCTGTTCCCTATAATTTACTAGAATTGATTATTCTCTTCACTGATTAGCCACTTTCAGCCCTTCACATCCTCTGCTGTAAATTGAAGACAGAGCCATATTTCAATGGGAGAAGAGATCATTACAAACCTTCGGGGAGATTTATTTATTCATTGTAAGTTAGCAGTTCTTCCTGAATTTGAGTTTGCAGTCAGTCTTCAATCTCTATCTATCTGTCTGTCTGTCTGTCTGTCTGTCTGTCTGTCTGTCTGTCTATCTATCTATCTATCTATCTATCTATCTATCTATCTATCTATCTCATTACAGAAAATGCCCAAAATATGGTGACTGTTGACATTCCCAGATAATTTTTTTGAATGTTTGAAGAGAGAAATATATTTTGCTATTTCTCAGACATATACAAGTGAAACTTGACAGTCACATTTAGGTATCTGTCATCTTTCTTCAATGTATCTTGGATTTTTTTAATTGGATACGGAAAACACACTGGAAGAGTTATCATTGCTTGTGATGTGTAGATGACTCTCCTACTCTTCAATTAAACTGTTTTTGTAGGTCTTTGTAGTGCTCCAAGAACACTGTTTGGCCAGAGACAATAAGGGGACAAAGGAAACGAGAGTGAGTACTACAAACAATGCTCATTTGTACTACAAACAGGTGGTGTCAATGTCAATGAGATAATAATAATAATAATAATAATAATAATACTTTATTTAATAATATTTATACCTCGCTCCATCTTCCCCAGGGGGACTTGGGGTGGCTTACATGAGGCCACGCCCATCAATACAGTAAACACAATATTACACAAAAGCATAACACAATATAACACAAGGCATAACAGAACTAAAAAACATAAAATGCAAAACCTAAATAATAAGTGAGACAGCAGTATAAAATCGGACATTAAACACATAGAAATTGCACAGGGCAAGGCTGAATTTAAGGATAAACATTTAAAATTTTAAAAATTATTGGGGAAGGGAGATCCAGATTGAGGAAGGAATTAATTGCACGAACCATAAAATAAAGTGTTTCTGAGGTCATTTGTGCGAAATTTGGTCAGGGAGTATCTTACATTCAACCATTGAAGGAACATTGGAATGGTCAATCCATTCCAGCAGGCATGTAGACGGGGGGGGGGGGGGGCTTGAGGGGCTTCAGCCCGCCCCCCCAAAATCTCAGGGTGATCCAGAAGAAGGCCTTACTGGTACATTATTTAAACTGTTATGTTTATTCATATCATGATCTGATCACCATGCTCAATATATCCCATATGCATGGGGGGTATTGGGGTAACGATACAATTGGTTTGCTAGGGTAGATCCTCAGCCCCCCAAATCAAACTCAGCCCTCCTCCCCCCGAATGAAAATCCTGGCTACGGGCCTGCATTCTAGGTTTTAATCTGACTTTTATAGAAGCTATCCAAGGGCCCATATCTATTTTTGCCAATAGTGTTCTGCATTGTGGATTGTTTCTTTAAAATCCCAATTTAAACCCAAAGCAAATTTATTGACCCATTTATATAGGGGACACCAGCGGTCATGTACCACTGTCCCTCAAGCAGCAATAGCCACAAAAAGTCGCACACATATCAATGTCCTGTTTGCAATAAATAAATAAATATGCATTGGTTCTTGGGATAGAACTATGCCATAAATATGAGATGATGTATGTATATCTCTTTCCTGTTGCAAACATAACTTTGAAGCCAATAGATGAATTGTGGATGTTGGGCGGGGGGAAATCAATAGCTTACTTCATGCAGTATTTCTAGACAGATAGGTTTAAAGTCTTTACAACAAAACCACTCCTTTCTCTTCCCTAATCATCATAGCACAGGCATCTTCATCCATCTCTCTCCCTCTTTCTCGCTCCCTCTCCCAGTGCTCTATCAAACATGCACTAAGACTTGTCACAAAGTATAAAACAAAAAAGCCCTTCCAGAAGGCCTTCCATACATCCTGGAACCACCGAAAAACGCAGAGTTAATTGGTGACAAACAAGGAGGGCAAAGCCTGTGTTGGATGGTTTAGCTCAAATGGAAAATGTTGTACTCAGTCATTATTAATACTGTCTTTGTAATTTTAATGCTATTTTGACATAGGATGAAATCAGAAGAAGTGAAATGTTTACCATACCATCTAATAAACAGGCTAATTATGTGTCAAACATATTTTCTGGATATAGTGGGCTGTGGCTTGAAAGTGCTTCACCTTCTCCCTAAGTTCTATACTTATAACACTTTAAGTGTCTCCCCGCTCCACCCAAGGAGATTTGGGCCTTTTCTCTAGATTATCTACAAACCACATGTTGGAAGCTACTCAGTGACTCAGGCAACTATTTCAAATGCGCTTAACAAGGAATAAATCCCACTGAACTCAGTGGGTGCTTCTTCTGAATAAGCGCTGAGCAGTCGATGCTAGATTATTGAGATGTAGGATTACTGCCAAGATGGATTTTTATTGGGTGGAACAGAATTATCCTGTTGCTCTGAACTGAAGGATGTGAAGCCAGAAGCAATACAACGAAACAATTCTTGTTATGAGTGCATATTCAATCATGAGATCATAATGCACTTCACAACTGGGAATAAGCATCATATGGGTTTAAGTGCTTTGTGTTTTGTAATGCCATGCAAATATGACCATGAAAAGCAAAGGATTGTGTTGTGAAACTTAATAAAGCATTACTTCTCAACTAGGGGATCTTGGTTCTTCTCAAGGACACATGTGTTGTGACAGTCTAAGACCTAGGGTGGTATAATGGCTAGTGCATTTCAGCCAGGTTCATCTCCTTCCCTATGCCCCTTTCACTCTGGCACAAAGCTTAGGAGTGACCTTGGGATTATCTTGATCTTTTAGCCTGGCTTGATTTTCGGTATTCAGAAGATAAAATGGAGGGAGGGAATAATTTACTGTGAGCTTGTTGGAAGAAGGGCAAGATAAATGTAATAAACTGTGTCCTCACTATCTCACCTCAAGTATTGTAGTATCCTTTTGGACAACAACTAAGGACATGGACATTTTTGGTGGACATCTCCCAGATTCTCCCTGGCAGCATAGTTATTGTCTTTTTGCTTGCTTTCTCTCCTTGTGATAATCTTATTAGATCTAGTTTTATTATTTTGCACCAGTGTCACATATTAACTAGTCCAATTTGTGCCCCTACTCACCATTATACTATCTGAAAGTCTGGGTCAGTCTGTGATAGGCCCAATCAGAGGAAGAAGACATACCTGGCGTTGGTGATGTGGTTGCTTCTGTCTTCTTTCCAGGTTCTGTGGGCCTTTGAATTTGACAAAGCAGATCCATTGGCAATGAGATATAAGGCCTAGATTTGCAGCTTGCATTGTGATTGCATAAGGAGGCTATAGCATGTGGGTGTGTCACAAAGCATTGGTTGTCAAATGGGACACAATATATAGCTGTTAGGCTGCAGTTGATTTATTGGATTGCATGCTATGGAGGACAGGCTGCTTTACAATCTGGAGGGTGTGCAAAGTGTCAGTAAAACCCATCCAAAATAGCGAACCAAAATAGAGAAGTCAAATATCTCTCACTGAGAGAAGGGCTGGTGACAGCTGTAGCAGAAATGCTAGACAAGGCAAGCTTTTGACTGAGCACAGCTTTTTAGGCACAGATATCCTCTCATCCAGATCCCCCTCAAGTGTTTCAATCAAAGCCACAAAAAACGCCTTTGAGAAGCTTAAGGCCCAGAGCTCCTTCCCTTCCTCCATTTCTCTCTTTTGGTCCAGGACATTATCATGCCTGTGCAGGCTGGGAAGAAAACATTACCTCTGGTCTTTCTCTGCTGGCAATGTTCTCTGCAAGAGCACATTTAGGAGGCCGGTGTCCCTTCAGTAGCATTCTGGTCTGCTTTTTTCACCAAGGCTTATCAAGCAAACAAAGAGAAAAATACTGTGGAATGCACCGCCTCTGACATTTCACAGCTGAATGTAGGGATAGGTTTATGTAGTTACAACCCCTAGGTTTCATTCCAGAATCACTGTCAGTGTGCAGCTTCCTGCCACTCCAAGGAAGACTCCTCTCACATTGATGAGGAAGCCAGTGGATCTTGCAACTTTCTGAAAAAAGTTTCTGAAGCTGGATAACTATACCATAGTGTTATCAAAAATTGTCCCCCATCCTCTAATACTAATAACTATAAATCTATGACATATTTTTAGAACTTATCTGGGTCTCAGCCAAGCTCAGCCACAACCCAACCCCAAACATTCCTTGGAGGATTAATCTTGTCAACTGTTTTTGTGATTCTGAAGAAACCCCTTATGCCAGCCCATTATTTGCTTCCTTGCCATCTTTTCCTCTCTTCCCTGCTAAGAGTCAAGATTGACCTTTCCCTCAGTTCTCAAGTCCCAACATCTCAGCCTCAAGAGAAATAAAAATTAAAAGATAAAATTCCCTTAACCCTCTCACCTCAAGAAATACCTACATCTCTCCTTCTCTCCCCCCCCCTCTCTATGTATATATATAATCATACATTTCCTTAATTAACCAAATAGACCTGGCTTTCTGCCAGGCCTGCTGGATGTCTCTTTCCCGGGTGTGTTAGTAACTGTACCATAATGTTATTGAAATATTCCAAGATTCCAAAGTGCTAAATATCCAGTCTGGACAATGGACCTGCACCCTTAGAGGTGGACACAGCCACAAACCGTTAATTTTAAATTGCACCAATCCATCTGTTTCCACTTCCTCTTTGCCCTTTGTGATGTCAGGAGAAAGTCTCAGCCAATGAGAAGGTGGATCCTAGGAGACACATCTCCTGACCAACCAGGGGAAGGAGTAGGAGTTTTGAATAGCTGCCAAACTTTATAAAATGTGCTTCACCTCCTGTAGGGGTTATGTCAATTCTTTTGACAATTACACTGTTCTATGATCTACTTGGCCAGGTGAATAAATCTCTGTCCCAATTTACTCCGCCATATAATGCAGTTCAATGCAGTTAAACTGCATTAAATAACTCTACATTGAACATATAATGTAGTTTCAAACAGCATTGTGTGGCAGTGTAGATGGGGCCTAATGTAATGTAAAATTCTGGTGAATCTGGTTGTACCTCTAGAACAGTTACAGCAGAAACAAATGTCAGGCTAGGGACACAGTTTTGCTCTTTCACAAAGGTTACCTTGTTTGGTTTCCTTTTATAGTGGGAATCTCTGGAGACCTGAGGTGTTTTGTAATTTGAATTTATTGACAAATAGTACTGAGGTAGAGGCCGAGAGCTTGGAGCACAGTTATTGCCTCACATTAGATCCCCAGAGATGAGCCTCCAACCTACCAAAAGTCTTTAGCAGGTCTGAGTAAACTCTTTCCTTGATCCCAATAACCATAGCCACATATTTTTGTATCTACCTCTCTCTTGCCCTCTTCCCATCTAGATTCCATAACTCAAAGCTGGGAATGGGGAAGATGCACCCCTACTCTCTTCTGATTGATGTCTCCTAGTCACAACTTTCCAGAGTTGTCTCTATCACAAAAAAATCAGCAGTACATATTGTGAGACATTACTGTTGATTATCCTGGACTATTTTTGTATTTCCATTCTCAACTAGGACCAATGGTGATTGGCCTGAAAGCAGGTAAAGATCATCAGGTCTGTTCAAAGAGCTGGTCCTAACAATTTTATAACACTGGATGGACACCTAAACGACTCCGGCCCCCTAAACGACTCCGGCCCTGTTTACCTCTCCGAACGTATTCTCCCCTACGAACCATCAAGACCACTAAGATCGTCTGGAGGGGCCCTGCTCTCGGTCCCTCCGCCTGCACAAGCACGGCTGGTGGGGACGAGGGACAGGGCCTTCTCGATGGTGGCCCCTCGACTTTGGAACTCCCTGCCATTAGAGATCAGAACTGCCCCCTCCCTCATGACGTTCAGGAAACTAACAAAGACCTGGTTGTGAAACGCGGCATTTGACAACTGATTTAATTCTTTGCCCACATGAAAGGAGGATGATGAATGGGATTGTGATGGTGTCGGACGATTTGGCTCTTTTAACTGTGATGATAATGTTTTAATGTGTATAGTGCTGATATTTTAATTGTGTTATGAAGTGGCATTGTGTTGTTATTGTATATTCTTTGTATGTTAACACATGTTGTGAACCGGTCCGAATCCCTCTTTGAAGGTGAGAGGGTCGGTATATAAAACCTCGAAATAAATAAATAAATAATAAATAAATTGTTGGCCTTTTGTGTTTGAGCTGGTATTTGTGGTTCCCCTTCTGGGCATCTATGGGGATAGAGTATCAGACAACAATTTGAGATCACTGCTGCAAAATGTGAGTTAACGCTGGCATCAGATATGATAGTAGCTGTTGTTGTAGACCGGTAACATTGGCACAAATGTTAACAAACAAGGGATTGCTAAAACGGATTCACATACATGTAAAATAAGACAACCTTCACTTCACCCCACCACGACAGCTCCATCATCTCTTAAAGAATAGGCTGTCTTTTCTAAGGATGTTTCCATGTAAGCTTGTTCAGGGCTATGATGTTTTTTGCTTTTGTTCTTGGCATTTCACTCCCTCCCCCCCTCCACCCCCTGCACTTCATGGCAGTATCAGGGATGTGAACTTTCAACATGTTGTGCCTGATTGCTGTAGGACAGGTGTACAGATAGGGTTGAATAAATGCCGTGAAAATGTTGTAGTCACCAAATGGCTATAGATGTCCTAATTCAAGACACTCAGCATTATATATTAGACAGCAGCCCTGCTTGAACAGTAAAAGAACACGTCACTATATATCCCTGTCAGATTAAAAAACTAATTTGAAAAGATTAATGTATTCCATTCCTGTTAGCCTGAATCAGATACCGCTGTGCCTACAGCACCACTGCCTCCTGATTATTGAATTTTTATGGCCTTGTAATTAATTGCAGATTCCCTGTTTTGTTCTATTTCTTTTTCTCTGACATTTTAATTTCAACAAAAAGCAGCGGTCTCCATGCAGCCTCTCTCAGGAGATCCTAATGGCCTATAAAACAAAATGACTTATAGATATGGCACCCACTTCAGTTGGCTAGCGATTGTTCGAAACCTTGCTGATCATGCGGAATTTAATTCCACCCCCCTTCTTGCACTGTACTTATTTCTTGCCTATTAAATTGCAGCACTGCCGCCTTGACTAACAAATGGATGTAACAAAGTGCCACCCTCCTGTAATACATTACTGTTACTACATGCAAATTTCTGTCCCTTAAAAATCCCAGTTCGTTTTATCTAATTATCAGTGAGTCAATGGATGGTGTGCATGTACAGAATGCCAGCCTTGAATCCACATAGGAGAATCCTAGATCAAGATGAACCATCAAGATCAAATGGAAAAAATAATTACCTTTTGGAACATTGAATGCTGGAATCCCATGTCTTCAGCCTGTAGAAACTGAATATTGGAATCCCATAATTGGTTATGATATCTAGAACTGATTGAAGCTGTAGGCTAAAATCACCCAGTGACAAAGCTGCCCACATTGTTCCCTGTGCTGGGTAGGTTGGCTCTAACCATACAACTTTAACTTTTTTTTCTTTTTTTCACCTAACACATAGAAAGGGAAAATGACTTCTCCGACTTGCAGATGTAGGCAAGCTACAGTGATGGAGTATCTGGAAAAAAAGTTTTTAAAATGCTTTAAAACGAGTCAGGGCGAAGATACACAGATACTTTTTCAACAAGATGCAACTTATCTGTCCGAATGCATCTCCCCTTATGAAGCATCGAGGACTTTAAGATTGTCTGGGGAGGCCCTGCTCTCCTCCCGCCTTTGCAGAGGCGGCTCAACCCATTACACAAAGTAAGCATTTGCAGTATAGTTGATTTTGCCCAGGCGCTCTTGAGGCGCTCTTGGGGGAAAATAGACCTTGACATATGCGAGTTGTAGTTACTGGGATGTATAGTTCACCTACAATCAAAGAGCATTCTGAACTCCACCAATGATGGAATTGAACCAAATATGGCACACAGAACTCCCACAACGAACAGAAAATATATATCAGTGATTGGTTTGCTTACCGTTGAAAATTACCTAGGGCTGCCTCTGCGCCTTTGACACAAGTACGTCTGGCGGGGATGAGAGACGGGGCCTTCTCGGTGGTGGCCCCCTGGCTGTGGAACTCCCTCCCTGGGGATATCAGATCAGCTTCTTCCCTTTTAACATTTTGGAAAAAAACTTAGGACATGACTTTCCGAGCAAGCATTTGCAAAGACAGAGTAGCTGACATAGAACAATGGAACAACTATATGATGGGACTGGACAATGTTTTTTTTAATAAGGATTTATTAATAACATGTTTTATTGCTGTTTTTATGATTTTATATGTGTTAATGTTTTTACATTGTACTTATGTTTTGTGGCATTGTAAACCTCAAGTCGCCTGAGGGCTGAGAGGGGCAGTATACAAATATAGTAAATCTATATAAATAAAAATGTAATGTTCATTTGTGGGATTAACAGAACTCAAAAACCACTAGATGTACTGACACCAAATTTGAACACAAGACACCTAGCAACCCAATGTATGTCCTTCACTCAAAAAAATGATTTTGTCATTTGGGAGTTGTAGTTGCTGGGATTTATAGTTCACCTATAATCAAAGAGCATTCTAAACCTCACCAACGATGGAATTGAACCAAACTTGACACACAGTTCTACCATGACCAACAGAAAATACTGGAAGGGTTTGGTGGGCAGTGTCGTTTTGTTTTGGAGTTGTAGTTTACCTACATCCAGAGATCACTGTAGACTCAAACAATGATGGATCTGGACCAAACTCTACACGAATACTCAATATGCACAAATGTGAACACTGGTGGAGTTTGGGGAAAATATCTTGAGATTTGGGAGTTGTAGTTGCTGGGATTTATAGTTCACCTACAATCACAGAGCATTCTGAAGCCCACCAATGATAGAATTGGGCCAAACCTCCCACATAGAACCCCCATGTGGGCCACAGCAATGCATGGCAGGGGACGGCTAGTAAATCATAAATAAGTAAATAAGATGTGGATGTGAGATAGAAAATTGCATCCAATCTGTTCTTCAAGTTGTATAGGATTATTCCTATGGAACCCATCTCTATTCCTATGGCACTACATTGTGGCCCTCAATAGAAATCAGTTGTGGGTAAATGGGATCCTCTGGGTGGTTTTGGCCAGCAATCTCTATAGTCCCTTACGTATACTACAATGGCTAGGTCAATAGAGTTGTAGACCCAAAACATTTTTGGGACATAGCTGTTTATGCTTGTTACAATCAAATAAATAGACCTATATATTAAGGGTGTATCTACCAAA